>OY757905.1:110210544-110479776 GCA_963585895.1 Sepioteuthis lessoniana | reverse complement strand
GCGTTGTTTTGGACCTCTAAGAAGTGTGTAGTACCTTTTCGTTTTCATTGCTCCTAGGTGCAAATTATAGGTCAAATACATATGTTTGTTTGTCTGTCGGCAAAATTAGATTACGCTGATGGCATTCTCTGCAGAAGAATGATACATTCCTAAAAAAGGGGTCATAAGAAAGGTACTAACCTGCATCAGATAGCTTGGTTTCGTTCGGCTTGGTTTTCTGAAATATCAACCGTGGTTAATTATTTAAATAAGTTTCCAGTCCTTTTTTGTACAGGCATTTAAAATTGTCGTAGACTCTTGAAAATTCTGTATGTTATTGCTATACATCTTATGAGATGACTGACTAATTTTTATGATTTCAGGCTCAAATAAACAGCTACAGCAGCAATTGGAATACACCCTACTAAAGCCTGATTGTCACAGCTGGTGAAGTTAAAAAATGCAATCTGAACGTGAGAACACTTTAGAAGAACGATATGCAATAAGATTCTGTTTTAAACTTGGAAAAATGTCACAGAAACGTATGGAACGCTTCAGACTGCTTTTGGACCATCTTGCATGACTCGATAATCAGTTTTTGAGTGGCATAAGAGATTCAAAGAAGGCAGGGAGTCTTTGAGGGATGATGAAAGGTGTGGGAGGATTAAGGAAGTCAATACACCAGAGTTGATTGGCCAAAGGGTTAGGGTGAGGGTTACTATGTTGAGGTTAAAGGACAGTTCAAGAAAAGATTCCATAAGAAGAAGCCAGCACTGTTCAAATCGGGTCAGTGGGATTTCCACAAGGACAATGCACCAGTCAACAACTCCATCCTTGTCACAGACTATTTGACCAAATTGGCATCAAGACAGTTCCTCCTCACCCTCCCTATGATCCAGATCATGCTCCCTGTGACTTTTTGTTATTCCCTAAGCTCAGAGGCTGTCGTTATGAAACAATTGAGGAGATGAAAGAGGCTGTGACGAAGGTCATTGACATGCTCACACGAGAGGACTTTCAGGGGGCCTTCCAGAATTTGTTGGAATGATACAACAGGTGAAGTAATCTTCTCCAGCATTGCAGCCGGAGAAGATTACTTCGAAGGGGACTGGATTTCATGTGTGTACTATCAATAAAAGTGCCCATACGAAGAAAGTCTGGAAACTTATGTAATGATCCTCGTACATATATATATATATATATATATATATATATATATATATATATATATATATATATATATATATATATATATACATGATTTGCAAACACATTTTATAGATGAACACAGTTTGATGATCAAACCGTTCTATTTCTTACAATTCAATTTAGTATAAATCAAGAAAGTTAAATAGTTTAAAGTATTGCTATGTATCACTATTAATTCACATAAATATTCATTTGTTTACTCTCACTAAATGATCAAACAGTTCTATTTCAAAATAGTTCAATTTTGCATAAAGCATTTGTTTGCACTCAGTTTTAAATGTCCAACAGTTCTATTTCACCCACAGAATAGGACCCTATTAGGTGCTACAACTCTGGTTCAGAGTGAACCTGGGAGAGATAACAATGATGAGGTACTCTGCATTCCCCAAAGCCTTATTATTACAAGAAACTCACCATTAGATTGTTTAATGTCATAAACAGGACACACATTTGTAGGGAGTCTTACCCCTCTTGAGAGATGCAATCGGTGTATTCTCCAGCCCCAACCAAATGGGGTTGTCCTCGTGGTGTAATGGTTAAAGCGATGAACTGCGGAATCGTAGTACGCGAGTTCGTACTCCAGTCGCGCTATTACGTTCACTTTCGGGCAAATACCCTTGGGAAAGGTATGAACCCCCTTATTCTCCCTCCAGCTATGGTTAAATAGTAGGACGGACTAGGTTCTTCAGCCTTGGTTAGGCAACTAGTCTAGGAGAAGGAAAACTCTGAATTCAAAAGCTGTTAAACTCCGCTTAAAAATTGACCTTGTGTCATATCGTGCCCGAGCGGAGGGGTTGGGTAAATAGTACCAAATGGGCTGTCATCTGATGATGAGTCCCCAGATTTGAAGATCTGAAGAAGGTGGAGTCTTTCTTCGTTACTCATACTAACAGGAAGAGTCTGACTCAGAGTGATCGTACGTGTTAGCGTCCCATCTATGGGTAAATAGATCTGTTTGAACATTTCTCGAAATTGATTGGACCAAGTGCAAAATAAACATCTTAAGAATCATCTAAGCAAAAGATGCAAACATAAACCTACAAGTAATGTGATTCCTAAGATATTAGCGTAAAATAACCCAATACGAGTTGACTTCTCATTAAAATCACTCAATCGATCAATCAAACTGAATATAAAATACTAATTATCCATTGTTTTTCGCCCCAAAAGTTGTACAATATAAAGGAGTAATAAAAAATTCTTGGTCGAACGAAGAAACCTAGGACTTTTTCTTTTTATTATTCAAAAGATAAAATGATATTGAAGGAATAAAAAATATACTCTGCATATAAATCTGTATTTGCATGTGGATGTGGGCATATTCATATGCATATACATGCATGTACATGAATAATAGCATCAAAAGTATAGCTAAATAAGTTAGAAAGTTTGGTTTATTTCAATTGATGATAAAATGAAAAGTTGGTTGTTTGGGTTTTAAGGCATTTCAACCTTTGTTGGCTATTTAACGCCAAATCCATCTTTATTCAAATAGCTGTATTTCAAACAATTCAGTTTAGCATGAGTACACAGTTTAATTGTCAAAATCATTTCTATTTCAAGCTATTCAGTTTATTCAAACAGTCTCAATTTAGCTAATTCAGTTTAGTATAAGTACAGATTTTCTTTACACACAGTTAAATGTCAAAACAGTTTTATGTCAAACAATTCCGTTTAGTGTAAGTACAGTTTCAATGTCAAAAACAGTTCTATTTCAAACAATTCAGTTTAGCATGAGCACGCAGTTTAAATGTTAGTACAGTTTAATTGTCAAAAACCTTTCTATTTCAGGCTATTCAGTTTAGTCAAACAATTCTCTTTCAAACAATTCAGTTTAGCATAAGTATGCAGTTTGTTCTTTTTAACGCTCTTAGGTGCTACCATTCTGGGCTAGAGTGGACCTGGGATCAATGGCAATGAAGGAGTGCTCCGCATTCTCCAAAGCTCCAGCATCAATGGAATATCACCATCAGATTGTTTAGTGT
The DNA here is from genome assembly GCA_963585895.1 of Sepioteuthis lessoniana. Classification (NCBI taxonomy): domain Eukaryota; kingdom Metazoa; phylum Mollusca; class Cephalopoda; order Myopsida; family Loliginidae; genus Sepioteuthis; species Sepioteuthis lessoniana. The sequence continues at coordinate 110,476,603 of OY757905.1, read as the reverse complement.
CATACCCAGGACAGTCATTGGGGGGGGGTCTTACCCCTCTGCAGAAGTGCAGTCGGTGTATTCCAGAGCCCCAGTCAACAGAGTTAAATGTCAAAACAATTTTATTCCAGATAATTCAGTTTAGCATAACTACACTGTTTAGGCGTCAAAGCAGTTCTATTTCAAGCAATTCAGTGTAGCATAAGTACGCAGTTTAAATGTCAAAACAGTTTTATTTTAAACAATTCAGTTTAGTATAAATACGCAGTTTAAATGCAAAAACCAGTAAACTCAAGAAACCACGGTTTACTTCTATTTAACCCATCGATAGGATTCTTAGCAGGTGCTACCACTTCGGGACAGAGTTGGCCTGGGAGCAATGGCAATGAAGGGGTAATTCGCATTCTCTAAAGCTCCACTATCACTGGAACCTTCCCATCAGATTGTTTAGTGTCATATGCAGGACACTCGTTGGGGATGTTACCCCTCTGCAGAGAAGCAGTCGGTGTATTCTACAGCCCCAGCCGACTCGGCACGACAGGAGAAAAATAATTTTTCTCGATGGGAAAGAATGATAGATAGATATTTTCAATAGAATGAATTCTTCTATGCTAGTACGATCAGAGGTCAGAATACAAGGGTATACTTTTAAAGATATCTTGTTTATTTATTTGACGCCAGAGTGCAGCTTTCTTTTCAAAAATTTGATACCCCAAATTTACAAGGAAGCAGTCAAGAGTAGGACAGAATTATGACAGGCCGGGAGAATGAGATTTAGGGTTTGGCCGTTGATAGGAGCAGTTCTGAAAAGTAGATTTTGCAGTTTATCGTTTAACAATTTTACTCTGAGAGAAGACTTAATTAAAATTAGATTCTACTCGTGTGTCTGTATACCCAATATGCCTCCGTCATTCATTTCATATTTCTTTTTTTCATTTTTAAATTTTCTTAGTACATATCTTATTTTAAAGATACCGACTCTCAGAGTTCATTATTATAAAAATTAATTTGGCTATAATGTATATATACCACTGATCTTCATGCTTCAAAAATCCAGACAATCAATAGGACAGTGTGAAAAAAATCAATTCTTAAGAAACAATTACTCTATGAAAGTAAATATATATTATATAACCAAACATCTAAGCTTAAAACAGCCCTCGACGGTTTGACATACTGTTAAAATAAATCAATTAATCCAAGACAATAAACAAAAAGTAATATAGACAGTTGCTTATGTTGGCACTATGCATTGATTAGTTGCTTGTTCTGTTTTACGGCGTATCAACTCTTTTAGGGTAGTGAAAGCCGAATAAGTCATTTTGATTTAAGTTTCAAACAACTCATTTTAGTATAAGTATAATTTTTTTAACACACAGTTAACTGTCAAAACCAGTTCTATTTGAAAAAATTTAACTTAGTTTAAGTACACCGTTTCGATGTCAAGAACAATTCATTTCATACAATACAGTTTAGTATAAGTATAACATTTTGTTCCATACAGTTAAATGAAATACAGTTAATTTGAAACAATTCACTTTAGCATAATTATGCAGTTTAATTCTTTTTGGCGCGTAGATAGGACCCTGTCAGGTGCTACTACTCCGGGCCAGAGTGGACTTGGGAATGATGGCAATGAAGGGGTACTCCACATGGTTAGGGGAGTCTTACCCCTCTGAGGAGATGCAGTTGATATATTCTACAGTCGACAGTGCATTGAGGAGTCAGCCCAGTAATGACTAATGTACTTGACTGCAAACTTGAAGTGAATTAGAACCCGATTTGTACTATTAGGTTCACTTCGGACTCATAACCTTGGGAAAATTAAGAAGCCCTTTATTCCCTTCGCTATGGGTTAGATAATATCACTGCTGTCTTTCTACAAGGACTGGTTCGGCATTAAATGCCCCATGAAGATTGATATGCCATTAAACGAAAAAAAAATCAAACTAAACATTGAATTAATGTCTCCTGTATCCTTGAGAGGATTATAATTTTCGCGGAATAAACCGTTGTTTTGATGAAAAGTAATGTTGACTTAATTTTTGATCAACAGAACAGGTGAATGTATTGCTTCGCATGCGCAGTTGTCATTTCCGTAGCCTTCGCACGGAGATAAAAAGAACATCTCATGGAAGAATTCTATTTTTGATTTTATTCAACTTAAGAATGAACGCTTACCGCCAGGTAATCAGCCGTTGAATAGAAGAATCATGCCAAGCCCCGAGAACAAATATCTCTCCAAAAGAAAATATGGACGCAAAAAGGCTGGCATAAAAAGCCGTCATACCAGTGAACAACTTGAGCAGATTGAAAAGGTAATTATCGTTTGCCAATATATTCATCCAAACTGACCTTCTTTGAATGAGTAATAAAGTTGGCTTCATCCGTAACTTGATCTTTAATCTCTCAACAGACGTTTAACATACACGTTTTCTCTAAATAGTAAAGTGAATGAAATTATCAAATAGTGTTGTGTCTGTGATTTCTCTCTTTCTTTTAGGTAGAAGAAAAATCTGCTGAGCTGTTTCAAGACTTCACGTTGCGTGGGTAATAAAATTCATTTATTGTGACTTATACGTTTAAAGGTGGAAGTGGTGTTATAGTAATCGTTTTAGGAGATGAATTTGAGAGTCGAATTCAAATCGCGAACGTTGCTGTTTGCTTTTAGCCTCACATTAAGGCTGTTGGCAAAGACATGAATAAGTCAATTCTCCCTCACTTATCGGTAAATAGAAGGACAGGCTATGCTTTCTAGGTTTGGCTCAGCGGCCGATGTAATAAATGGGTAAAGTAACTCTTAATTCAAAGTCTCATAAATGCTTTTTGTCGAATATGTAGCATATAAATTGATTGATTGATTCATTTATTTATTGATTTTAATGGAATATTAACCCATCTTGCCGTATTTTATGCCAATAAGTTATGGAATAGCGTACATTTCATTAATTATGTATTTATTTCATAAGAGTTTTTACACTCTCTTATCGAATACAAAAAAAATTCCAAAAGATCTACTTGAACAATAGATGAGATTTTAACAGGTACTATCACTCCAGGTATGAAGGGAGGTGGGGGATAATGGCAATAAACCAATATCCCACACTTCCCAGACCTATAAATTCGGATCCTTATCAGATAAAAGTTAGTAACCCTTTTGGGGTTTGAAGTATTACAATGCAATGTCAAATATTGAAAATTAACAAGTTGTCTTGTTTTGTAAAACTATTAAGTAAAAAATAAATAAATAAATACAACCCAAGAATAGAAAAGAAGAAAGTGTGTTTGAAGGGAATTCAACTATTGCCTACTTGATAGAAAGGAAATGATTCGTCTTTTCACCTGTCCGTTAATATCAGTATATGTGACTATTGAATCACTACGGTGTTGTCAACTTGGTGTGGTGGTAAAATTATTTTGCCGGTAAAGGTGGTATTCCTACATACGTATGTATCTCTCTATCTCTCAACCACACTCTCTTATTATCTATTTGTAAGTATGTACGTGTATGTATAGAACTTTGCATTATTATCTGAGCGATTAAGAGACATACAATGTATTTCCAGTCGTTTGTACACCACAAAAATGAAACATTATTCATAAATTTTAAGTCGAGATGTTTCGGAATCACATTCATTGTACGTTCATATTTTTATTTTTGTGTAGTCGTTTGACAATTTTTTGCTTGCATACAGTCCTAACAGATCTATCTAAAACAAAGGTGAGACTCGAAATAGTTTCAAATCTTGCTATCTAACATTAACAATTCAATTTATCATCAGTCTTTTCTTTGTACCCAGTCAAATTGTTAAACAGTTCTATTTAACCAATTTATGGGATTCTACCTTGTACAACATTAACATGGAAATAACGCCAAAGAAGGAATAATCGACGTTCTCTGGGTCTTCAGGATTGGTTGTTCATAACCAAATGAAATTCATTGTCTCGCCGAGGAAACGGTTTTGGCGGGAAATTTTCCCTCTGCAGGATATACAGTCAGCGTATTCTATGCTAGCTGACAGAGCCGGCATTTTTATTTTGAATACCAAATTATAGACCAATTATCAAAGCAATATTCTTAAAAAATATTTTAAAAAATGTCTTTAATATTTCTGTCCAAAAATATTATTCCAAATTAATTAAAAGTACATTATTAAATGGAGGGGTACGTACACTAGTCAGTTGATTTCATCCTTTATGTTAAACACCCTCAATGGATAATGATATCTGGTGATATAAAAAACTACTTTGTGTCTTGTCTAAATACTAATGTTGAGTATTTACTGTTGACAGACCTGTCAGTTAGTAATTTCTAGACTGGATATTTCAGCTGTCTAAACAAGAAAACAGCGGAAGCAGGTCACAGGCGTTGAGGGTCTGAAGGAGAATCAGAAGAAACGCATCGGTATTATGAAATTATATATGCACAGACAACCACAGACAAAGCAGTCATTCGTTAGTCAAGAGAACAGACAAGTCAGTCGGATTCAGAGAGCGGCCAGGGAGTTGTGATGCAGTTCCCGGTGGACTCCGGCTGAGAACTTCCCGTCAAAGAAGCAAAGACGTAAGGCCTGGATATACACTAATAACATGGTTATGAAAAGTGTCAAAATAGTAGTTCTCCGTCGACCTTTGTTTGAGTCCTTCGTCTCTGTCTCTCTCTAAGTTACTGCCAATTTTGGACCTTCCGAGAGATAAAAAAGAGAAAGGTATATTTTTATAAAGAAATGTCGTATGGTCCTTCATTCCTTCATTGGTATTCAATACATTTGAGCAATACATTAGAAGCATTACCATTTTGACTATTGTCCAGTCGGCCGGGGCTGTAGAATACATCGACAGCACCTTTGCAGAGGGGTAAGAGCCCCCCACCACAAGGAGTGTCCTAGATATGACACTAAACAATCAGATGGTGAGGTTTCAGTGATGCTCGAGCTTAAGGGACTTCTGTGGACATTTTCATTGCCAATTGTCCCATGTTCATTCTGCATTGGAGTAGTAGGACCTGACAAGGCCCTCTCTATGAGTTAAATAGAAGTAAACTGTAGTTATGCTAAGAAGAATTGTTTGAAATAGAACTGTTTTTGACATTGAAAATTTATTTACGCTTAAGTTAATTGTAATATAGGACTGCTTTGATATTTAACTGTGAGTAAACAAAATATATACTTATCCTAAACTGAAGTGGTTGAATCGAAACTGTTTGACTAAACTGACTAGCTTGAAATAGAAATGTTTTTGACAATTAAACTATATACTCAGGCTTACCTGAATTGTTTGAAATAGAACTAATTATTTCAGTAGAAGTGGATTTGACATTAGATTACTTAAAAAAGTTTATATGCCATAAAATCCAACCAGCAACCAACCAACCAACCATTTTGAATAATAATAATAAAAAATCCATTGATAACAGAAATACGATTGAACTTGCGCAGGCTATTTCTGATCAAGATATAAGGACAATGTCTCGAAAAGTTATAGAAATGGGAGAATAGTTTTTTTTCTTCCTAATTTATCTTGGTCAATTAACTGACAAGAGAAGATTGCAGGTGTGATAGACACAGAAGTTTGAAACAGTAAGTTATTAATATTTCTAGACCTCTAAAATTTTCATTTGCGTGAAATATCTTTGAAAACATCTTCCTTATTTGCAAAGGTTTATATTTGGGATCAGTGGTGTGTATTTATATTCATTCTATATGTAGCAAAACGCTAAATGTATTAAAAAAACAAGACACTGAGCCAACTTTTAGTGTTTTTGTGCAAGATCGGTTTTCCGTAGTCCCCATGCAGCTACAATTTTCATCTATATATTCACATATTCCTCCCAAAAGGATTTTTCGCAAAAAGACGAATTTGTAATTCTAAATATTATTTATTTGAAAAAGAAAAAAAAAGATATCTCCAAACTCGAATTGATTTTTTTCCGTGACGTTCCTTCCAATAATATAGAAATATTAAGTTTGTTTGCAAAAGAATACAATGTCGTCTAAAATGATATTATTGGTTCGATGTGGATATATTAGTAAATAGGTTCTGATTTAGTAATTCATCCCTCTAGAAGAAAGGTGGTTGTATTATTCAACCTATAGCTAGGAAGATAATGAGGTTCATAAATTTCCCAAGTCTGAAAGTAAACGTAAAAACGCAACTAGAGTTCGAACTCACTTATCTTGGTCCCACAGGCCAGTGCTTTATCCATTACACCACGACGACAAGGATAATAAAAAGCATTTATTAACTGAATGAAATCAATACTCATTTAATGACAAAAGAGCTTCAACTTCAGTCGAGTTATTACGTTCACTATCATACTAATACACTTGTCCCCACTGCAATCGTTTAGTTTGGTTACTTTGATTAATGGCATATAAACTTTCATATCAACCTCTTTGCCGACTCCATCATTGTAGCAAAATATTGAAACTGTTTAAGCAATAATTTGTTCGTATAAGGGAGTTCATATCTTTGGCAACGCCCGAAAGTGAACGTAACAGCGTGACTGCAGTTCGAACTTGCTTACATAAATTTTGCCGTCCAGAACTTTAGCCACAAACGCCACAAAGAATCCATTTCAAGCTATATGTTAAATAATACCACTTCTCATGTTTGACATAGGTAAATCTGACATGAAATGACCCACAGAGATTGATATCCCATACAAGAAAAAAAAAATTTAAACCCCCCCAAAAAACAACAAAAAACAAAGACAAAAAGCAAACAAACAAACAAACCGACTATTTGTGGGTAGATTTTCCTTGCAGATTATTACTGAATGCTTACAACTAACCAATTCACATGTTTAAACATTCTTTTAAGAAGTGTATACAAAATTGAAATTAGTTTATTCGATTGTAAGTTTTTTCCTTACAAATGTTGTTACTTTGATTGTCAGCAGCAACATTCTGTCGAGGATCTGCTTAATCTCAAAAGATTCGTTTATTTGTTCTATCTTGAACGAACCGCAAACTATTATACATATACGAACGCAATGTTGACTTTATCTTGTTAAAATAATTAAAAAATTCTGTTAAAATTCAACCTACTGAACTTCAATCCAAAGAATTTAAAAACTGTTTTTAAAACAATTTTCATTCAACAGAGACATTAATTTTCGAGTTGCTTCATCATCGTCATCATCATCATCATGCTGCGCTGCCCGCATGGATCTCGCTGACCCTCTTTCGCCACCCGTCTCTATCGTCCATAGCCCCTGGGAGGTCTTCAAAGCTATATCCTGTATCAGCACAGAGCTGTTGCTCGTCCATGTGAAGGGGTTCACTGTAGTATATCGCTCATAGTTCGTTCATCGCAGCAGTGTTCCGCATGCCTGTTTCGTCTAACTTCGATAGTTTTCGTGATGGGTGGTTGATGGCTGTCCACCTGTTTTTTGTGGGATGTTGCCTCCATGACTTGTTCAGTATTGCTCGCAGCATTCTTTTGTAATTGTGGTCCAGCCTTTTCTATAAACGTTTACTTAGCGTCCATGTAGCGCATCCATATAGCAGTATCGACACGACCTATACTTGTGTTATCAGCAATACATGCAATGTAATTGTTTAGTATTTTCCAAAAAATCATCTTTTAAAGAAAGTTGGAACTGCATATATTCGTGTATCTTCTGGCTTTCTTAGACCTCAATGTAAGTGCATCATTTTATTAACCCAACCATACGTGAGGTACAAATTTGGCATGTTGGATAGTGCTCAGCCTTTTTTGTATCACGAGTTATATGCACTCACTCAATATTAGGCTTAAATGAGGTCATGGAAAGTCAGATGATAAGTAAATAATCCTGAAATAATAATGCAGAAAACTGAAGAATATTTACTTAATGTTTGTATCTTGTAGGTTGATAGAAGCTGCCTCACGTAACTTGGAAAATGTGTACTGCCAAGTTACGCTATTTTCTCTAGATATACCACGGTGCATCTATTATTCTGAGGACAATTTTGAGCATAATTTCTTTTGAGTTTGATTTTTCCCAAGATTTAGTCTAAAACGAGCATGCTGAATACAAAGCTACAGTTAGTTTTCTTCTATTATATCAAATTTTTTCTACAACGTATTCTGAATTTAAGCGCAACTGTATTGTTTTCACGTCTGTGATAAGAATAATAAGCTGATTTCTTTAAATATCTTATTGATGAAGAGTGAGAAATTTTCATATCTGTCGACTTTGATATGTTTTTGAGAGAAGGATTAGGGGTTCTATTGTAAGTTGGAAATCTCTCTTTTAAAATACAACGATTATTCGGTAAATAAGTGGATCGTTTTGAAAAGAGCAAAATCATTTCTTAGAACACTACATTGTTTGGAATGGGTTAAAAGAAAAAGAAAAAAAATCTGCTAAAATATTTATTTTAAGGCTATTCATAACAGCGGTAAATAAAAGTGTTCCAGGGTTGAACAGACATCTGTTATCAATTTTTTCCTGATTGACAAATGCAATCATCATCATCATATCGCGCCATCTGAAACTCTTCCGCCAACCCTCTCTATCGTCCATCACTCCCAGTAGGTCTTTAAGGTTACATCCTGTATCGGCACAAAGCTGTTGTATGTTGGTTCTAGCTGGTCGTCCTACCTTTGCTTGTCCATGAGGGGTTCACAGGAGTACGTCACTTATGAGTTCGTCCTTACTTCTCCAGAAGTGTCTCGCATGTCTGTTTTGTCTAACTTGGATAGTTTTCGTGATGGTAGTTAGGCGGCCGTACAGCTGCTGTTTGTGGGGTGTTACCTGCTGGACTTGTTCAGTGTTGCTCTCAGCATTCTTGTGTAACTGCCGTCAAGCTTTTTCTCCATTCGTTAAGTTAGCGTCCATGTGGTGCATCCATATAGCAGTATCGACAGGACTGCTGCTTTAAAAAAACTGTGTTTCATTTTATCAGTCAAGTCTGACTTCCATAAGACAGATAATCTATCGTTAGCTGTCCATGCCTTTACTATTCGCGTGTAGATGCCATTCTCGGTTGATGAGATACTGATTCCTCGGTAGGTGAACTTGTATACTAGTTTTAGATAACTACCGTTTTTGTGTGGAGATGTAGCCTCTTTGATTAAAGCATATATATTCCGTCTTGTGTGCATTGACATGGAGGCCTACGCCTGTAGCTATTGTTCCAGACTATGTAAAAGGGTTTCGGCTCGGGTGGGTGTATTTGCCAGAAGCAGTGTCATCGGCGTTGTCCTCCACGGTAATTTTTTGTGCGGGGTATCTTCTGCTTCTTTCCTTAGTCAGCAAAACATGTGAAATTTACAGAAAATGTGTAATGTGTGCGAAGAGGTATGTTTTTTGTGAAAAAAGAAAATAAATAAAAAAATCAATAAAAAATAATAAAAGAAAACAAAAAACCAAAAAGAAAAGGCTAAACATAGATTAGCCATTAAGATCATATACACTAAAGAGATTGAGTTGAGTGGAAACACATTAAATCTCCGGTAAATAAAAAGTTCCAAAAGCTGTGTTCAGTTGGTAAATCATGGATACAATCATGGATAAGAAAGGATCCCTCACGATTGATTTCCTTAGAAAAGGTATGACTGGAAATAATGCTTCTTGCCCAGTTGGCTGGGACTGTAGAATACACCGACCCCCCCATGAGTGTCCTGGTTATGACACTAAACAATCTGATGATGAGGTTCCAGTGATGCAGTGGCTTTGGGGAGTGCGGACCACCCCTTCATTGCCATTGCTCTCAGGTTCACTCTGGCCCGGCGTGGAAGCACCTGATAGGGCCTTATCTATGGATTAAATAGAAATAACGGCATCATCATCATCATCATATCGTGCTGGCAGCACGGATATCCCTGACCCTCTCTCGCCATTCCTCCCTATCGTTCATCGCCCTAGGTAGGTCTTCAGGACAACAACCTGTATCCTCACATAGCTGCTGAATGTACGTTCGAACTGGTCGTCCTGCTTTTGCGCGGGCATGTGTGGGGATCCATAAGAGTACATCTCTTATGAGTTCATCTCTGCTTCTCCAGCAGTGTCCTGCAAGTCTGGTTCGTCTAACTTGAATAGTTTTCGTGATAGGGGGCAGGTGGCCGTACAGTTGGTGTCTTGTGGGGTGTTGCTGCCAGGACTTGTTCAGGATTGCGCGCAGCATTCTTGTGTAATTGCCATCTAATTTCTTCTCCAGCCGTTTTGTTAGCGTCCATGTATTGCATCCATATAGCAGTATCGACACAACCGCTGCCTGGAAGAAACTGCGTGTCATTTTATCGGTTAGGTCTGATACTTATGCTAAACTGAATCGTTTGACTAAACTGAATAGTTTGAAATTGAACTGTTTTTGGACATTGAAACTGTACTTACACTAAACTGATTTGTTTAATATAGAACTGTTTTGACATTTAACTGTGTGCAAACAAAATCCGTATTTATACTAAACTAAATTAGCTGAATTAGAACTGCTTGACTAAACTGAATAGCTTGACAAAGAACTGTCTTTCAGAATTAAACTGCACTTACATTTAAACTGCGTACGTACCCTAAACTGAATTGTTTTAAATAGAACTATTTATATAAAAATGGATTTGGCGTTAAATAACCTACAAATAATGCTTCCTATTACCAAATATTTTATCAGAATTCTTCTTATTTATTGAATGACCCTCGTAAATGAAGATTTTTAACCAAGCAGCTTGATTTCATCCTTTAAGTGTCAGCTGTCGGTTTTAAAAGTTTACGGATGAGGACCAAGGGAAAACGTGATAATATGTCATTTTATATGCTTCTTAATATGTGAGAGTCAAAACATCGTTAAACAGGCATTTACTCTTGTTTAGTGAAATCATTCGAATCTGTTAAGAAGAACGAATGGAAAATCTTGTGTTCTAATCTAATATCGACAATATATTCAGTCCCTTATCCAGCTAAGATATAAATGTCAACTTTCGTTCAACCATCATCACTGAAATATTTGAATCATGATGACGAACTTAGTGACAGCAATAATACGGATTTTTAAATTTAAAGATGACTCCGCTAGTTATAGATTCGGTCAGCATAGGTTGAATGGTTAAGCTCAAGATCTGAGAATATAAAAAAAAGGGTTGTAGAACTAGGATAAAAACTGAATGAGATAGACTTCTTTGAAAAGATTGAAGAGAAATTTTATATCTTCAGTACTTTCGAATTTACAATAGATTCCTGCATTAGTAAAAAAAAGTGTGTTTACCGGTGGAAATAGGCATTCCAATCTACAACTTAATTGCCACTGTTCATCGGGAACTCAAAGTGAAGTTTAAAGTCCACAATATTTCTTAATTGTGAAAATTCTGAAGACTTAAAATCATTGATTTGTTGCAGCATTACCAACACAATTGGATCATCTTCTTCGTCAGCAACGCGGATCTGTGAACTATTTCTGCTTTCCAAGAACGTAGTGCATCAGAGGTCGAGAGAGACATTTGGCGGGCTAATTAGGCTACAATGATCTGACCCCAGATTCGGTAACGCCACAGTAGGAATTCTTGGTTGTCCATTAAAGGCCTTTTCAATATCTTTTTTGTAAATAAACGAGGAAAGAATTACACCCAAATTTCTAAAAAATGTAAAAGTGTTACAAAATGGTCGTTTACAAGAGAGGATCAAGTCGCATTTGCTATATAGTCATCTTGCTATCCTCCTGGAAAATATTAGCAAGATAAGCGATGAGCAAGATGAACAACTAAATCAAGAATTCCAGGTTATAGTGGAACGATATTAAAAGAGATCTGATTTAAATATGATAGTGTACGATTTTTGAAATCTAAAGCAAAATTTCCACTGATTGTTTACATTAAGAAAATTAGTATAGCGTTCATTTCTTTATTTTAAATGCATTCAATAACCATAGAATGAACAAAATAGATTTGTACCAAATTAAGCTCAGGCTTTGTTCTTTTGTCAATATTCCAATGGATGTACATTTTCAAAGCATTCTAAAGAATAAATAAAAAAATTGTGATATGTGATATGTTTGTGTTTTTTGAGAAAAAGTGAGGTTATGCTATAGCTTAAAATGGTGATATGATGTAGAAAAAATTGATTATTTTTGCATATAGAAGCCAAAAGTTAGTCAAAAACAAACGTTAGATATAACTCAACGAACATTGGGTTGCCAATTGCTTTCAACGGTCTTTTAAATAATTCAACTAACATGTTACCTTTTTCATTTGAAGAAATGGAATCTCTGAGAGAAGGAAAACTCTTAATTCAAAACAGCATTTTCATGCTTAAAGAGATCTATCCTTGTGTTGCATCACACTCGTGGCGAAGGGTTTGGTCAAATACATCCGTTTTTCATTGACATCCAAGACCTTTAAAAAGAGAAAGATTAAATCGTATCTTTTCTAATTAGGATTCGTTTACATTTGATTCTTTGAGCGAATTTATGGTGATTTATAAAGATTGTCTTTCTTGCATTTACATATACCGACATTTACATAAATGTAACCTAATAATTTCCAGCTTTTTAAAAATACACCCAGGTGTTTTGCATTGCATAGAAATATGCAAAAGAGAAAGATATATAGACTTTTGAACCAACTTAAAAAAACATCAATGCATTATTCTTGGCAGTTGTAAACTGCGTAACCATATGCAACAGTGACGTAAACATTGAATAAAAACATATATCCATCTACATCTGTTTTGATAAAAAAATTACGATAGTTGTAGTCATGAATATATTTTTCATGAAAAACAATGAGTGTTGAAGTATCCACGGTCCGACGAAATAGTGAATAGCAAATAGCCTTGAAATTTCACGAATTTTTCCTCCAGTTTGAACTTGCCCAGTCAGCTGGGGCTGTAAAATACACTGACTGCACCTCTGCAGAGGGGTAAGACCCCCCCCTAACGAGTGTCCTGGATATGACACTAAACAATCTGATGGTGAGATTCCAACAGTGCTGGAGCTTTGGGGAATGCGGAGTACCCCTTCATTGCCATCGCTCCCAGGTCCACTCTGGCCCGGAGTGGTAGCACGAGATAGGGCTCTATCTATGGGTTAAATAGAACTAACGGCATACTTATGCTAAAATGAATTGAGTAAACTGAATAGCTTGAAATAGAAACGTTTTTGACAATTAAACCGTCCTTACACTTAAACTGCGTGCTTATGCTTAACTGAATTATTTCAAATAGAACTGTTTTTCGACATTAAAACTGTATTTACACTTAACTTATAACTGCTTAAATAGTTTGAAATGGAGATGTTTTTGACAATTAAACTGTGTACTTATGCTAAACTGAACTGTTTTTAATAGAACAGATTGTTTACATAAAAGTGGATTTGGCATTAAATAACCTATAAAGGTTGATATGCCATAAAACCAAACAAACCAAACAAACCAAATCCAGTTTGAACCACTTGAGACTGTTGGTCAAGTTGTATGGTTTGTTGGATTTTATAGCATATGAACAATGTTAGGTTATTTAATGCCAAATCCCCTTTACATATATATATATATATATGTGTGTGTGTGTGTGTGTGTATAGTATACTGACTCGTACCACCTGACTGCCGGTATATCGGAGTTATAAAAAACGCCGTGTTTCATAAGCACATGGGTACAGAAAGATCTCGGTCAATAGTAAAACCAACTTCAGACGTAACACCCACAGGGCAAGATTATAATATTTGTTGGACTGTACCACTTCAGTTAATAAATAATCAACTCTATTTCACTGTTTATCTCTTCCTTACCACGATACAACAATATGTATGATTTGTAAACACATTTTGTTGATAACGTTTTAAAACAAACCTGGGCAAATTTGCACGCTTGTTAAAGGGTTTTAATTATTACTTTCAAACATGAATAGTTCGATTTAATATTAATCATTTGTTTGCATTCATGTAAGTGGATAAGCATATGATTTGTAAGTGAATAGTTTTTGGGTAATTTCATTATTGAATAGGTTACGACTCATTTGTTTGCACACTAGTATTGCTGTTGTTTGTACACTGTTATAATGGTTTCAAGCAGCGGTCGTATCGATACTGCTGTATGGATGCACCACATGGACGATAACTAAACCTATGAAGAAAAAGTCTGAAATCAACTACACAAGAATGCTGCCAGCAATATTGAACAAGTCATGGAGACAGCACCTCAGGAAGCTGCTGTACGGCCACCTACCACCCACCACAAAAACTAACCAGGTTAGACGAAAAAGACATGCGTGACACTACTGGATAAGTGGGGAAGAACTCATAAGCGACGTACTCCTGTGGACCCCTTAACATAGACGAGCAAAGGCAGAACGACCAGTTCAAACCTTACATACAGCGGCTATGTGTTGATACGGTATGTAGTTCTGAAGACCTGCTGGATGCAATGGATGATAGAGAAGGGTGGCGAGAAAAAGTCAGGGATATCCGTGCTGATAGGCAACATGATGATGATGATGATGATGATATTGGTTTCAGTTATTGCTATTTAACACCAATAATTTGATATTAATCATTTATTTGAAGACAGTGAAATGGTTCCAATTTTTGCCATTTGACACTAATTATTTTATTGAACACTACTCATTCATTTGCACATTGTTTCAAGTATAGCTAAGTTATAATATTTCGATGTAGGCACACAGTTAAAGAGTTTCGAGTATTGACAATCAACAGTAGTAATTCTATATAACATTACTTATTCGTTTGCACACAAATATGGATTTGGTGTATACATCTGCTACAGTCGACTAGGGTAAGAGTTCGTCAAGTTTCTTTATCGCTTCCAAAGAAATTAAAGAAAAAGACCTTTTCTTAGAGGTTGGACAAGGGACCATTCTGATGCTCTCCTAGAAGATCGTATATATAACCCGCGCCAAGCAATGAGAAAAATGTAGTTTTAAGGAAAATATTGCTGAATATGCGACTTAAGTAAAAGTGAAGAGGAAAGATAAAGTCTGATTATAAAAAAGACCCTCAGAAAACGAAACACAGTTCCAGTGGTTCTATTTATGTGATTATATGTGCAAGTGAAGTGTCGATTATCTGTAATCTATTAAAGAAAATATAATCACCGAAAGTAATTAAAATTCTGTCTGCGGTAATTTGTGTTTATTTCGTTTTTGTTAAAAATGTGCATTACCGAATCAATTCATTCTGTTCAACTGGTTTAGTTTTTGTGATTCTAAAATATTTGGAACGGGACGTTAAAATAAATACAGGAATTATAACAATTTATATAATGTACATTAGAGCTCATAAAAAATACGCCCCATTTCTTTTCTTGAAAATATAATTTTCTTCAAAACACTAGAATTAAAAAAAAAAAACAAATAGGAAATTTTCATTTTGATGATAATATATATGATAAAATGCTGCCATAACAATGAAAGAGTTTATCATATCTAGTGGAAAATTGAACAATAAAAATGGATATTATTAGATATTATTTCCAAGCAAGCACAAACAAAATGTGGCTATGAAAAACTACTACATGACCGCAACCAAGAATAAAATTGTATGTGTAAAAGGAATATAGCACTTACCTACCCCCAGTGTAGAAGCTATTGAAAAGGGAGCCTTCGGAATCCCCTCGACTACGGTCTCCAACTCTACTTACTTTATATATATATATATATATATATATATATATAGATATATATGTGTGTAGGGGGTGTGATATTATGTTATCAGGCTAACGGGAAGTTGGCCGGGTTTCAATCCCAAAAAGAGGAATCTCGCGTGTCTATACACACTGAAGAGTTGTGATACAACGAAACAGTCTGACTGTGATGGCAATATATATGTTCCCCACTCCGGTGGATTGACCTCCCTCTCGAAAGAAATAAAATTGCTATTCGTGTAATGCAAAGCTCTTCTAACAAACTGAGCTTTCCGTTCTCCGTTAGCGTAAATGTAAATAAAAAAAAATATACATATACGTTAAACTCCCTTGCTTACGTCGAGGCTAGTGATGGCTATGTTATATTATAAAGCTGATGTAAAGTTGGCAGCATTTTGATCCCATCTTGTGACATCGAGTGTGTCTAGCCACAGTAATGGGTTGTGATACAACGAATCAGTCTGTTGGTTGGTTGTTTGGTTTTATGGCATATCAACCTTTGTAGGTTATTTAATGCCAAATCCATTTTTGCACCAAATAATCAGTTCTATTTCAAACTATTCAGTTTAGTATGAGTACACAGGTTAATTGTCAAAAACATTTCTATTTCAAACTATTCAGTTTAGTCAAACTCTTCTAATTCAAACAATTCATTTTAGCATAAGTATGCAGTTCTGTTTCACTGTTAAAGAATCAGTGTCTGTAGACATTATCGAAATACTACTGGGGCCTAAAGGATCAGGGGCTATCTCCACAAATTAAGTGGAAAATATTAAGGCACTCATCTGCCGCCAACAGCTTCAAAGGTAGATGTAACCTATGCTTAGACGAAAAAATTAGCGAAATTAATTTCAAGAATAGAAAACTTTTATTGAACAAGAGAAATGAGCTTGTCTTTAAGTATAGACATAGAGGAAAATTTAAACTATCTTAAATAATAAAGAAATATTAGTAAATAATAGAGATCAACCCAACAGCAGATATCACCGAGACAAGGAAAGATAAAGGTAGATAAGGGCCAGATGAACAAGGAATATCAATCCAAAAATAAGGCCTGGGATTCTGGAGTGGTTAATTCCCCTTGACCATTTTTAGGGTAAATTTTTAAAAAATACACTTGACGACTATAATAAATGTCCCCACCTTATCTGGTTTAAGTATCTCGATCCTAATTGAAACTAGAGGAACATCTAAGATGGCAACAGCTGGGTGAATTAACAGACATATCAGAAATAAATATAAATCATATATGAGATAGCCATTAGTTAAAAGATCTGAGTCTGTTTAGAATAGCACACCTGCCAAGTAGATGAAACCACAAACAGAACACAAAGTTAAAAGGGACTGACCAGTAGATTAATTCCACTCCTGTTTCTTAATCGTTCTAACATATAATATGTTTACACCCTCTGCTCACGCCTATGAACGAATGAGTTCCACTTTATGTTTTTTATTTTTATGGTTTTATTATTTTTATGTTTTTTATTTTTATGTTTTTTATTTTTTTATTTTATTTTTTTTTTATTTCTATCTTTGTTTTCTGATTTTTAATTTATTTCTTAATTTCCTTAATTTTCCTATTTATCTTCTGAATACGAACTGTAACTCCTCATTCGCATCACATCTCTGGGACAATACAGAGCATGTAAAAAGTCATCCGATGAGACGGAGAGTATACCAACAATGTTCTCCGCCGAATTAAATTTATTATCACGGCTTAACCGAGTTTGAGTCTCCATTTATTTGCACTATATATATATATATATATATATATATATATATATATATATATAGGGTGTACATTTGATTGCTTTGGTATTATGTCATTCAACAATTTTGGATTATGTGATGCCAAATCATTTTTATACATGTATATCTAACATATATGATTTGTAAACACATTTTCTTGATAATATTTTAAATGAGCCTGAGCTCATATTTTGCAGACAGTTTAATGGATTCAAGAATTGCTATCTAATACGAATAATTCTATTAACTATTAATCATTTGGTTTGGTTTGGTTTGGTTTCTTTGTTTAATGGCATACCAACCTTTTTATGTTATTTAATGCCAAAGCTATCCTTCTATTAGAACAGTAGGGGTACTATTTAACCCATAGCTGGGAGGATAAGAATGTTTGTACCTCCCCCAAAGGTATTTGACCGAAAATGAACCTAATTGGACGACTGGAGTTCAAACTCGCTTCCTACGATTCCGCAGTCCAGTGGTTTAACTACTATAGGAGAGAGGACTAATTTTTTTGCATATAGCTGTTGTTTCTTCACAGTTAAATAGTTTCAGTTATTGCGATCTAACAAATAAAATTCTTTTATATACCGATCATTTCTTGAACAAAGCGAAATGGTTATGTGTATTGCTATTTAATACAAATTACTCTATTCAACATTATTCATTTAATTTTACACTGTTAAATAGTTCAAAGTATTGCTATATATCACTAAATATTTAATTAAACATCTGACATGTGTTTACACAGTTTTCTGATTAAACAGTTCGGTTTCAAACAATTCAATTTAGCATCAGTCATTTATTTGCTGTCAGTTTAAATGACAAACATTTTTTATTTGACCTATTGAGAGGACCCTGCCAGGTGCTACCACTCCAGATCAGAGTGGACTTGGGAGCGATGGCAATGAATGGGTACTTCACATTTCTTAAAGCTCCAGCATTAATGTAGCCTCATCATCAGATTGTTTAATGCCATACCAGGACACTCGTTGATGTGGTAATACCCCACTACAGTGGGGTAGTCGGTGTATTCTACTGTCCCAACCGACTGGGCTTTGTATTTTGAGTTACATATCTATATTTTTTGTCACTGTAGTAGAATTGATAATGAATCATATTTGATAAATTCCTTTGTAATTGTGTAATATTCTATTCGCAAAATTAGATTATTTTATCATTGCAGAAAAATACTTTTTCATTTAAAATAATGTTAGAAGTCTATATTTTTGAGCGATGCAATATAAAAATGTAAGCTGTTTTCATATCATACTTAATTTATTCTGCAGTTGACTTAGGGAGAGATTTTAAAAGCAATTCTGTTTTTTGCTTCATTCATTGTCTTTCGAATATTCATTTTCTTTTGGATATTCTTAAGTCCCTACAGTTATCAAAATATAGCTGAATATATCAAGATATTATTTATTTGCTAGAAGTAATCTGAAAGAGAAAGAGTACAGTGAAGATCCGGGTATCCTCTGCTTTGCTTTAACAATTGTGAAAGAACCTGCATATATATATATATATATATATATATATATATATATTTTAAAAAGAATCATCCAAAAAGAGAAATTTTAAAAATCCTCTCTGAGATTCCAGCAAACGGGTGAAATGAATTAATAATAAAATATACTTACTGATTTTCTTGTTTCTTAATCATATATATATATATATATATATATATATATATATATATATATATATATGTCTGTGAATACACACACACACACACACACACACACACACATATATATATATATATATATATATATATATATATATTTTCATATGTGTGTGAGTGTGTGTGTGTGTGCGTGTCTAGATATATATATATATATATATAAGTTTCATGATTCTTACTAACACACTTATTGAGTTAATGGTGGAGCAAATGTTGCAGTATTGTTAAACAGTGCTCAGTGTTAATTATAGAACAAGAAAACAAGGGTCCCACACTGTACCCTGTAATATATACATACATATATATATATATATATATATATATATATATATGTAAACATTTTGAAGGTGTATAGCTTTTAAGGTATATTCTTTTTAATAGATGGATTCTATATTTACTTTCGAAATCAAATCAAATTGGCATTCGAGGTGGGACGAACTTACTTTGAAACAGAAACCTGCTTGTTTAGGGTGTGACGTGGGAGAAATACGCTTTTTTTTATAACAAATACCTTACAGCCGCCTTAATATGTAAATACCTGTCTCAATTTGTTTGCAATCTTCACAAAATAAATATAAAATGCTTGTAGATAATGCTTATATATAATATAATGCTTCTCTTGCATTTTCTTCATCCGACCAAACCAACATTCGGTAGCGATTATTCTCCAGGTTACGTTTTGACAGGAATCACTGGCTTCTCTAAAAAAATCAAGCTTTCAAGTATTATTTTCCTTTTATGAATAATTGATATTATGCATTCTATAGGTGTTTATTATAAGAGAGTCCGGAAAACCTTAAATATATATTCAGCCTCTGAGTTAAGAGAGAATATCTCCGAGAAATGAAACAAAAATAAACTATGGCCAATAGTTTTCACTGAATTCAAACTTACAAAAATAAATGAATGAAGGAGAAAGTTTTAAAATTCCATAATAAACGTATGCTTGTTGTTAACTTGATTGGAAAATAATAATCAGTTTGACATTTAAATATATATTAAAATAACATTGCTTTCTACAAAACCAAACAAAAATGTTCCATTTGCTAGTCAAAATAATCCATTTGTAACTGCATGAATTGCAGGTAGGCAAACGGATGTTTGGAGTCAAAATCAAGTCTCCGGATATGCAGGAGAGATTTCCTCGTTGTTTTGACCATGAGAAAAAGCTTAGGAAGTCGAAATTTAAATCCTCTTTAAATATGATGCAGGTCTAGAACTGACGAGTGTAAAAAAAACTTTTTGAGACCCAGTCACTGGAAAAGTGGAAAATGCTTATGTTATACACTCGGCAAAGTTTTGGCTAAGATCATGTTTTCAGATATCCCAACAGGATATCTGGAAACATGAAGGAAACCAGGCCCAGCAGATATTGATTTTTATTAGAAAAAGTCCCTGAATAGATCATACATTCCTTCCGGAAACTGTAAAAGAACTAAATGTTGGATACTCTTTTAACGGGGTTTATATGCCTTCTATTTCCTATCCCTATACCAAATAAAAAGATACGTAAAGTTTAAAGTTATGAGTACATTTTTCTAAAATCACTGTCTTTCTTTTTATCTAAATTATTTTTAAACTTGTAATCAATAACCTTTTTCAAAACGCAGACCCGCATACAAGTAGAAGTGCCCAACTGTTGTGGCCCCGCAAAGGGTCACTAATGAAAACGCAAACACGGATAACAGATTATATTACACGAGAAAGATAGAGTTACATAGAAAAGGTAAGAAGTCTCGTACTGTTCGGATAACACCAATATTGATTTGACTTCTGTCAGCGAAATCTCTCCGTACTAATAACGGTGAGAAGAGTCCATTATGGTGAGATGGGCAAGGCTCCCACAATACCCCGCCTCCAAGCTTTTTACTTCGTAAAAGTGCTGTTAATATTTCTTTGTTTTCTTTTCTTTACTTTGCCTCTATCTAATTTGTTAAAAACCTCTTTCTCGGTGGGGAGTGGATATTGGTAATCCTTGAGTTCAGCGTTCAGTCCTGTAGAAAAATCTGCGCAAACCCGGATTTCCTTAGATTTTTTTCTTATATATACCGTTGGAGCAGCCCATTCACTGAATCCCACTTTCGATAATGTGCCCATATTCACTAATCGGTCTAGCTCTTTATTTATTTCTTCGGTCGCTGCGAACGGCACGTTTCGCGTCTTTCTAAAAATGGGCCGTGTATTTTCCTTCAGATAAATTTTGCCTTAAATTTAGTATTTTTGCCAAGACCAGCTGAAAATACTTCGGAGAAACTACCTTTTAGTTCCATCTTAATTTTTTCAACTTCGGCCGTAGTACATTCTACTTTTTGGCAAAACGTATTAATTGGTTGATCCCAGAGATTAAATTTCTGAAACCAGTCCGACCCTAAGAAATTTTCTGTGTTCTTCCGTACGAAGACTTTTAACTTTTTGGGATAATTATTTCGCCTTGAAATTTTATTTTGTCTCCTGTTACCGTTCGCGCCGTCTTGCTTGTCATCTTTATTATTGGCCTATTCAATTTTCTCCAAGTCTAATTGAAATCTTACCAACTTATTTACTGCTTTGACTGTTATGTATTTACGAACAACTTTGTCTGACTTTTTTTTAATGTCTGACTTTGTTTTTAATTATTTTTCTGTTTCTACACTGTGAGCCCTTATGTCCGAATTTATCGCAGTTTTGACATTTTTTGGTACGATAGAAACAGTCCTTGGCCCAATGTACTTTTCCACAAAGGTAGTAAGCGCTGGATGGTTATTTTTGGTTGTCACAAGTCTGCCTGTCTAGAAATTTTGGGTAATCATATTTTTCTCTCTTTTACCGGAGAGTATGACTGGGATCTATGCTTGACTTTCCTTACGTAAGCAACACCAAACTCTTCGATATTTCTTGAGTCTTTTCTGACACTCACTATTCTATGGGAGTCTTCAGCCAATTTTGAAGTGTGAGATCGGGTTCGTTCTCTAATTTCGACAAAACATTGCGTCTGATTTCAACGTCTTTTGCCGACACTAAGCCTTGTGCGAATATCAGACATTTGAAGTTATCCGCTGATAATTCACCTAGTTTAAAATCATCGTGGTTTTTATTGACGACCAAGGCAAACCCTAAATAATCATCACTGTCCCTTTTTGTTAAGTTGAGACATTTCCATCTTTTGTGGAATAGAGACGTTTTGGAGCTGAATAATTCTGACAGTAATTTAACTGTTTCTAAAAAGCCAAGTTCGCAGGTTTGTTTTGTAAGATATAATCTACGAACTTGTTGTGTTCTACAGTTGCTGGCTTTCGTAGAAGTAGCCAGACTATTATTTGCATCAGTCCAATCGGCATAGTCAGTAATATAGATATCATCATATTTTCTGTAATATGCCTCAAAGGTCTTATCCTCATCTGGTGTGTAGGAAAATGTTTCGAGTACGTTCCACATTGCATTTTGAGTGAATGTAGTAGTACTATCTGTAGGCTGGTTATTTCTTATACTTTTAAAAAGTGCTTCGTGTTGTTTTTGTTATTCAAGGAAGAACCGTTGTTGTTTTTCCTCGTTTTTTAAGATTCTTTCTTCGTTTTCTTTCTGAATTTAAAAGAGTTCTTCCTCGTTTTTTTGTTGACACTCCATTTGGAACTTCATCATTTGTGCAAACATTTCTTTAATGTCTTCCATTTCTTTTCTGGAGGGGGGATTTTTTTTCTTTAGTAAATATCCCCAGAAATCAAGAATAATTACTGTGTGTGTGTTTTTTTACAACAAAAACTGTAAAACGCCGAATTAACTTTTTCTCTCTGAGGTGGGAAGAAAGAAAAATATGAAAATCACTTTTTGATTAAGTGACAATCTTACTAACAGATTTTTTTTTAAATATCCGCTATTCGACACACTCCGTCGTTTATACAATTTGATACATGTAGTTGTTTAACAAAAATCTTGTTCGGTTCGTTGTATGCTGGAACTTTGTTGTAGATTCTTTAACAACTTGTAGTTGGGTATCTCTTTGTTGTTGCGATGTATCTTCGCCAGTATGTTGTGCAATTAACCCCTTTTGCTTGTTGGAGAGACCCTTTTTTCGTTCGAGTTCCTCGTTTCCAGTGAAAACACAAACACAAGTATTAGATAACTGATTATATTACACAAGAAAGATAGAGTTACATAGAAAATGTTAGAAGTCTCGTACTGTTCGGTTAACACCGATATTGAACTGCCCGTCTGGCAGCGAAATCTCTCCGTACTAATTACGGTGAGAAGAGTCCATCATGGTGAGATGGGTAAGGCTCCCACAACACAAACATAGGCTAGTTCTTTTGGAAACCCTGGTTCGGGGCAATTTTGGCATCACGAACTTGACCTTACATTCATAGACAAAAGGGTAGCTGCTAAGTGGGTTTGTTTAGGAAAGAAGCTAATCTTTTTATCTCTCACTAGATAAATTCGATGACTATTGAAACTTATACATTGATTTCTTTAATGTTTGCTTAAATAAATCATCTTCAGAGCAATATATGTACTTTCGATGTATTACTCACTTTATGATTATCAGAAAAGCAACAAGTAATAAATGACTGTTCAAATGTCTGGGTGTGTCTTCAATTCTATCCAGCCAATTGGGAAATGCTATCTTCAAGTTCCAAAAATAATTCTGCTCCACACGCCATTCTTCACGGCGCACCTATAAGTCTGGTTGATCTTTGCTATTGATGTGAACTTACAATATTTTATAATTATCCGACATTTATTTGAAAAAGTTATATTCTATGCGTTAAGGCTTGCCTTTGTTACAGGAGTCCCGATTCAAATGCTACTTCAAACTCCCATTTAAGATGAGACACTGGCAATCGTCGTATTAATATTGTTGACATTCTGACATCTGACACTTCAACGAAAAAAAGAACGTTACACTTTGCGCCAGAATTCAATTTGCAGGTACAATAAATCATAATGCCTTTAGCCAATCTTTGATTCTTTGTTAGGTTACACTACGTCTCTTATTCACTTAAAACAAATTACGATAAAATCTGATTAGAACATTAATGCTAGCATTTTGAGGTCCTTAAAGGGAGACCAAGCAAAATATATGTTAGATACTGAAAACCAATATCTTTTTTGTCTATTACACTGTCAGATTATCCAGCCTGTGAATGGAGGTTAGAATACGCTGTGGTCCAGTCGACTGGAGCTGTCGAATATTACAACTGCACCTATACAGAGGGGTAAGCCCCCCACCAAACGAGTATCCTGATATGGCACTGAACAATCTGATAGTAAGGTTCCAGTAATGTTGGAGGTTTGCAGAAAATGAAGTACCCCTTTAAGGCCATCGCACTCAGGTCCACTATAGCCCAAAGTGTTAGCACCTGATAGGTTCCTCTCTATTGGTCAAATAGAACTAAAATGTGTACTAATGCTAAACTGAATTACTTGAAAACGAACTGTTTATACGCATAAAAATGGGTTTGGCATGAAAACCTACAATAGTTGATGTGTCATAAAACCAAAGCAAACCAAAATTCTATAGATATACTATAAAGAGATAAGAGCACCCACTGCAAATAGGGCGTCCCGGCTAAGACAGAAAACTACATCTGATAGTAATAGTATCATAAGGGTCCCATTTATGTGTCAAATAAATGAATGAAATTTTGGCATTGGGTTATCAATAAATAGTTAATATGCCGTTAAATAAACTAAACAAAAACAAACCAAACTTTTCCGAAATTTGCTTTTTGGTGATAGAATCTATAACTATCATGTTCTTTGGTTTTTATGAATTTTATTATGAGGCGGATTTCGATGTTAATGTGTGAATGGAATCTTATTTTTCTAATCTAGCACTTTTAAAGACGAAGTTTGAAGTTTCAGGGAAATGATTGACTGGAAAGGATTTTTTCGACTCTTCTGGGTATTCTAGATCGTAGAGAAAGAAATTTAAAGCTTTTTTGTACTGGCAACTTTATATAAGTTGTCTTTTTTTTGTTGACATATTGTAAGGTACTACCCATTTATATGTAATTCAAAGTCTTGCTCGGATCATTTTCTCGGTAGTTTTCTTCTATCTTGGGGATTGTATAATACTACGAGAGACCAGTAATAGTCCCTTGAACAACTGTTTCATCAAAGATTAAAATAGACCCACGTGTGTCATAATTTCCAAATGTAATTTGTCCCTGTTTTTCCACCAAAATTTAGTGCGTCTAAATAACACGTATTCGCTTCATAATCAGTGGCACTCCAGTTGTCAAAGAGGACAGACCTTTGCTGATAAATGAAAAAATGCATAACAATAACTTCGTCGTCATGGGAGCACTAATTTACATTCTATTAAAACAGGATGCATCTCATACGTTTAATAGTTATATTATACTGGTGACAGAGATTCGCGTTCAAGCGGAGATAAAAAAAACAACAACAAAAAAACAAACAAAAGAAAAACAGAATATCAAATACTTCCTTTATGCAATTCAGAGAAATGCACTCGAAAAACCAGTTACAAGTGAAAACGATTTGAAAGAGAAATTTGATTTTCTCAAAAATACAACATGCTTACATGTGCTTTTTAGAAAAGTTGTAAGAAATTTAATTTTCTCAAAAATGGCTGATTCTGCGACCAAAAAAGACATTTTTTTCATCGCTTCCACACACTTTAATCAAATTCACCATTTCAACTCACCTTTCGATTGGATCTTTTGAAACTTTTACTTAGTATTTTTTGAAGAAATTGTTAATTGATCTCCTATTTTTCTAAAGATCCGTTTCATTTTTTAAGCCTTTACACGCACCGCAAATTTTATCACATTCCAAAATTGAAACTTGATTACATGTTAAGTAAGTTGGTGACCTTAGTCGAGGGTGACCCGAAGTCTCCCCTTTCTATAGCTACTACATCGAAGAGTAGCTCTATTCCCTGGATTGCTTCACTACCCTTGATCCTTATCTTGAAATGTTGAGTGTTAAGCAAGGCGGCATCAAGTACCATTTTTTTTTTTAGTTTTTAGTATGATACGACCTAGGATTGAACCTCAGTCTCCCGGACCAATATTGAACACTCTACTCATTAGCCCAATAATTACACGTGAGTTTATATATATATATTTATATATATAACATTTTTACCTGTCCAAGAAAAAATGCCTTTGATTAAAATCTTTGCATTTGTTTTACTTTTGTATGTGTGTGTGAGTGTGTCTGTGTGTGTGTGTGTGTGCACGAGCGTTGGGGCGTGAAAAATTTAAATACATGAATATATGTAATATAATCATTAACTTAGCAGCTTTATGATAAAAAAGCTTTTGATTTACTCGGCAAATATTGATTCAACTTTGTCCTTTTGTTAATGTCAATACTAATTCTTTAGTGAAGAATTTATTCTAATAGGTTTTTATAATGGGCCTAAATATTAGTCTGTTCGCAATTATTTGTGTTACGGTCGATTTCATTTTGATCTATCTATTTATCTATCTACATATATATGTAACTTTCTAATTATGTGTTCATATATCTATGTAACTTGTTTGTTATCTTTCCATACATCTACGTAACTTTCTAGTTATCTTTCCATATATCTATGTAACTTGCTTGTTATGTGTTCATATATCTATGTAACTGGCTTGTTATCTTTCCATATATCTATGTAACATACTCGTTATCTTTCCATATATCTTCGTAACTTGCTAGCTATGTGTTCATATATCTATGTAACTTGCTCGTTATCTTCCCATATATCAACGTAACTTGCAAGTTATGTGTTCATATATCTATGTAACTTGCTAGTCATCTCTCTCTCTCTCTCTCTATATATATATATATATATATATATATATATATATATGTGTGTGTGTGTGTGTAACTTGCTAGTTTTATATGCATATATCTATGTAACTCAGTAGATGGAAAGCTAGTTATAGTTTGGTTACGTTTCTTTGTTTTGTCCTTCTAGAAGGACAACAGTGGCATAATTCAACTCATTGATGGTGTGATAAGAGGGTTCATGAATTTCTCAAAGGAATTTGTTCGAAAAAGAATGAAATAACGCAACTGAATATTGAATCCGCTTTTTACGATGTCGCAGTCCAGCGCGTTAGACAATACACCACGTGGACTCCCCTATCTATCTATCTATCTATGGCAATGGATACATATCTGTCTATCTGTTTGCTTTTTCTGTCAGCTCATATCTATCTATCTATCTATCTATCTATCTATCTATCTATCTATCTCAAAGTGTAATAAATTACATATACAAGCTGAAAGCATGGCTTACAGGTTGTGTGTTAATCTAGTCATATGGAACTGGTTTTTAGAGCATGTGTAAATATAAACATACCTGGGTAAAGAAACGTGAAAGATAAAAATTCAAATCGTAAACACTTTAGGGTAAGTATCTATTGATTCCCATGTATAAACATTGTGATGCAATATGTTTTTTATTATACGCTGATATTTTTTTATTAAAATTCTTCTCAGAATTCACGTGGTTAGACTATCATTTAAAGCAGAAGAAACTGCTTCAATCGGGTAATGAATAGAAGTTCTTCTAGCTCCTACGGTTTACTCGGTCGACTTAAATTAAATACGGTTTGACATAATTGGGTAATTAGCCTTTTAGCTAAATTGGGATGAGTCATAGGCAACCAATCAGGTCTATAGATGTATTAGTAATGGGTTGAGTCGGACAGATAATATGGTGACGTCAAGACTATTCACTAACAGGACGTGTACATAAATTTTATATGAGAATGCGTGGAACACTCCATATATTAGAGGATGTTTACAAGAATCTACCTGTTATTCAACGCTATTCGTACATGAAGATCTATCTATCTATCTATCAATCTCAGTCTGTATATATCTGCCAATCTACTTGGATAAGTTTATTCTATCACACTTTCTAATTATCTATCAATATAATCCTCTCTCTCTCCCGCTCTCTCTCTCTCTCTCTCTCTCTCTCTCTCTCTCTCTCTCTCTCTCTCTGTCACTATATATGGTGAATTCAATAAGTTTCCAGACTATTTTTGTACCGGCATTTAAAATTGTTATAGACTCTTGAAAATTCAGTATATTATTGCTATACACATCTTATAAGATGACTGACTAATTTTTATGATTTCAGGTTCAAATCAATAGCTACAGCAGGAATTGGAATACACCGTACAAAAGCCTGATTGTCACAGCTGCGGAATTTCAAAAATGCAATCTGGACGTGAGGACACTTTAGAAGAACGATATGCAATAAGATTCTGTTTTAAACTTGGAAAAAGTTCAACAGAAACGTATGGAATGTTTCATACTGCTTTTGGAGCATCTTGCATGAATCAAGCATCAATTTTTGAGTGGCATAAGAGATTCAAGGAAGGCAGGGAGTCTCTGAGGGATGATGAGGTGTTGGAGGAGTAAAGAAGTCAATACACCAGAGTTGATTGGCCAAAGGGTTAGGGTTAGGGTTACTATGTTGAGGTTTTTTGGGAGTTCAGGAAGAGATTCCTTGGGAAGAGGCCAGCACTCTTTAAATCGGGTCTGTGGAATTTCGACCAGGACAATGCACCAGTCCACAACTCCATCATTGTCACAGACTATTTGACCAAGATGGGCATCAAGACACTTCCTCAGTCTCCCTACAGTCCAGACCTTAATCCCTGTGACTTTTGGTTATTCCCTAAGCTCAGAGGTTGTCATCATGAGATAATTGAGGAGGTGAAAGAGGCTGTGACGAACGTCATTGACATACTCACACAAGAGGAATTCCATGGGGCCTTCCAAAAGTTATTGGAATGGTACAACAAGTGTATTGAGCCAGAGGAGATTACTTCGAAGGAGACTAGAGTTTCATGTGTGTACTATCAATAAAAGTGACCATACGAAAAACTTATTTAATGATCCTCGTATATATATACTACCAGTCAAAAATATTTGACTACCGAGAAAATTTTTTATTTCTCATTCTTAAAAGTTTTTTTTTTTTAATGAAACAAGTTCCTCAATGATTTTATTTATTATACTAAATACAAGTCTTCCTCAGTAACTTTGACACGATATCCTAAAAAAATTGATTTGAAGACGTTTTTCTCCTTTAGCACTGAGTACGAATAAAACGTTTTCCAAGAGTTACATTATACCACCAGTTGAACTCACATTAGATTATATTGTGTTAAATTACTGCTTGCTAGATACTACCTGTTTTACTTATAGTGAGGACTATTTCGTCAGAGTCACCAGCTTGTGTGACAAAAGGCTGACTGCTTCAGCCATCACTGCACAACTGAACCAATGTTGGGAAAAAATTGTCAACATTCTCTGTGAGGAGAATACTCTGTGAAGCTGGCCTATATGACAGAATAGCTGTTAAGAAACCACTGTTGGGGAAGCAAAACAATGTCAAAAGGCTCCAGTGATCCAAGGTGCTCTAAAACTGGACAATATAGCAGTGGAATAAAGTTTGTTGCACTGATGGTTCAAGTTCGATAACTTTTGGTCAGATAGGAGTTTCTATGTGCAGCGAAGCGTTGGTGAAAGAGTTGCAAACCCCCGTATCACACCAATCGTAAAGAATGAAACAGCTATCACAGCATAAGAGTGCATGGTGGTTCCTGTGGTGTAATGGTTATCGTCGTGGGAAATGGACACGGCGACACGAGTTCAAATCCTGGACGTGACTGATTGCATTTCCCATAGCACTAATACCCTTGGGAAAGGTATGAATCCAATTATTCTCCCTCCAGATATGGGTAAATAGTAGGGAAGACTAGGCTCTTCAGCCTTGTTGAGGCAACTTGTCTAGGAGAAGGAAAACTCTGAATTCAAATCTGTTAAACTCCGCTTAAAAATTGACCTTGTGTCATATCCTGTCCGATCGGAGGGGTTGGGTAAATATGATAATAGTGCATGACGTGATCCCACCTGGAATGCGACAGCTTGTGGCTCAAGGATTTGTACTCATGCAAGATAATGACTGAAAGTATACTAGTAAACTATGCCAGAGGTACACATAAGTAAAGAGAAACAGCTGATCCTTCTACTGATGTCTTAGCCAGTGCAATTTGCAGGCTCAAATACAATTTAACTGGTGTGAGAGGTGTCCCGATGGTGTAATGATAAAAGTTCTGGACTACAGAATCGTAGTACGGGAGTTCGAACTTCAGTCGCGCTATTACATTCTCTTTCACACAAATACACTTGGGAAATGTATGAACCCCCTTATCTTGCCATCTATGAGTTAAGTAGTACGACAACCGTTCTTCTAAAAGGACGGTTTTGATATTAAATAACCCGAGAAGGTTGATATGCCATTAAAATAACAAGCAAACGAAGAAACTGGTGTAAGTTGAACTTGAGCAAAAAGTCAGCGCTAAACGACCTCGAATTGTGGCTCACCTTTAACAACTATGGCAGGAAATCTGGGCAGAAAGGTGTTCAATCTACGCCTAGTCTTTGGTGGAAAGAATGCTGAGAATCGGTGAAGCGGCCAAAGAGAGTCATTTCGATTAATTAAAAGTAAAAGAATGTTATTTCTAGTTTAATTTGTATTTGATGTGGCGCAAGAAGACTTTTATTTAGTATAATAATTATAACTATTGTGGTGCTTAACTCTTTACGAAAAATAACACTTTTGGGATGAAAAATAAATATTTTTGTGGGTTGCCAAATACTTTCAACTAATAGTATATATAGATGTATATATATATATATATATATATATAGGTCTTAATGAAATTATTGCTTTGTAATGTCAGTTACATTGAGCTCTTTACCAGGGAAATTTAAATGTTCGCTTTTGAATAGTTTTCTTGTCCTGATGGAATTACTTCCAACTCCGGTTTAACTGGACGAAATAATACTTATATATATATATATATATATATATATATATATATATATATATTATTATTATTATTATTATTATTATTATTATCATCATCATCAACATCAAGTCATGCCGCTGAGCCTATACTTACTTATCAAGCAGTGTCCAGCATGGCTACCTTGTCGTACTTCCATGGTTTGTGAGATGAGAGGTAAGCTGTGTTTTTAGGGGTGCTGTTTCCCGAATTTTGTTCAAAACCGCCGATAAAATTATTTTGTCGTTTCCAACAAGCTTCTTCTTCATGCTTTTCGTTTAAGTTCAAATGGTACTTCGATACAGTACAACTTACACAGCCACAGCTTGAAAGACATCTTGTTTCATTATATATATATATATATATATATATATATATATATATATATATATATATATATATATATATACAGCGGTTCAGATATATTTTTCATTTTATTTGCCTACAAATCTGAACTTATCTATCTATCTATCTGTCGGTTTTAATCTGTCGATACGTATATTTGTCTGTGTTTAAATCTATCTATCTATCTATCTATCTATCTATCTATCTATCTATCTCACTCATACTTATCGTTGTCAATGTTCACATCTATCTATCTATCTATCTATGTTGGTGCATATCTATTGGTTTGTTTATCTACTAGTGTATATTTGTACCTATCTATTTACAAATCTATTTACTGTTTCACGGTTTTTTTCTCTTTTCACAATGAACCGAGTTAAGTTTTTACTGAGGGGAAAATTAATTGCTTATCCCGCATGGGGTGTCAGGTTCAGAATGATCTATGTTTTGATAATATTAAAATCGATTTTACCAAGTGCGTTTTTTACGTAAGATGTGCTATTATAAATCTGGTTATTCGAGACAATTATCCAGATCACCAGATAGAACACTCATGATTCTCTATATTTCTTTTGTTCAATTTAAAAAAAAAAAAAAACAACATCTATTTTCTGTCGTGTAAACCAGGGTATTTATATCTCTGCGATTTTAAATTGGATATGATGGACGGACATTTGTGAGAAATTAAGAAAAATAAGTAAAGAAAAACATATAACTAGCCAGCAATCCATAGTGCCGAATATTTTAATTCTGAGATCAGATATCTCGAACTGAGATTCGAAAAAAAATGGAAATATTGTCGTGGAAGACAAATGATTCTAATAAATTACAAGAAAGAACAACAGGAGTTTTTAATTTTCGTTTTAATTAGAAACATTTCCGATTCTCTTGTGATTGTTTAAGTTCTTTCTTGAAATAAGAAAGGCTGAAGGTATCCCAGTGGTAGAATAATTGAAGCCGGCGAGCGTGACACTGTAGTAATTTACAAAGCTCTTTGCTTCGATGTGGCACAAGGCCAAATGAATGGGGCACCCAATGAGACTCGAACTCACTCGTGTAGGTTTGCTAGTCTAGCTTGCTAACCGTTACACCACCAGAGGTGCCCACGAGCGTGACACTGTATTTAGTGAGTTCAAACTCCAGTCGTGCTATTTATGTTCACTTTCGGAATAAATCACTTAAGTAAAATGTGAATCCTCTTGTCCTTCAGCTCGGTATGGGTTAAATAGTACGACTGCTATTCTTCTACAAGAATGACTTTAGCATCACATAATCAATAACTGTTGATATAACATTAACACAAAGAAACCAAACCAATAAAAAAACTGAAAAATATTCTACAGAAACTACATTGTGTTTAATTACACTCCGTTATACTTACTAACAAAATGAGAACAGGTCATTAACTTGTGTCATATCCTGCCCGAGCGGAGGGGTTGGTAAATATGATTAACTTGCTTTCTTTAGGTCCTTTACTAAACTCAGATGATCACAATGAACAACTCTCTCGCTCTCTCTCTCTCTCTCTCGCTCTCTCTCTCTCGCTGTCGCTCTCTCTCTCTCGCTATGTACCTATCCACACACACACACACACACACACACACACATATATATATATATATATATATATATATGAGAATTAACAAAAGAATTAACAAAGGGGAATATTATTTTATGCAGTTTAATGCTAAATTCACAATCGTTGAAGGAATTTTTAAAATGCTAACATAAAAACAATATTTCAAAGAAAAAGAAGGGAAATTAGCAAAAAGTTTGAAAACTCCTGTGTCATTTGGATTCAATATGAAACTTAATCACTTAATTTTGAAAAAAAGGGACAACCATAACACCTTTTACGAACAAATAAAATCGACAATTAGTCGCTGCTTACTTGAAAAGTTGTCCCTTTAAAGTAATATTATGAAATATTAACATAAACAAAGTAGCTAATATGAAATACACTCCGTTCAAACCTAATCAAAACGCGTTAAAATGAGTGCTTTCATAATTAAGAAACACACACACACACACATTGGCCCAGCGGTTAGAGTGTTCGCCAATGGCCCGGGAGACCTGGGTTCAATCCCAGGTCGAGTCATACCAAAGACTTTAAAAATGGAACTTGATACCACCTTGCTTAACACTCAGCATTATAAGGTACGGTTCAAGGGTAAAGTGGAGCAATCCAGGGAATGGAGTAGCGCCCTCCCCTACACCTTGGTGTAGTAGCTATCGAAAAGGGAGCCTTCGGGTCACCCTCGACTATGGTCGCTAACTTTACTTTTTTTTACAGACAGACTGTTTCGTTGTATCACAACATATTTTATGTGTGGCTTGACACGTAGGACGCTTTAAGCTGAGATCGAAACCCGTCCAACTTTACTTTAGATTTACTATCTTACCGCTCAGCCCTCATTGAAATACGTCGGCTAGAGAATTATTACGCATTATGTATTAGCTTTCCTTTGCTTACATTTTGCCATTCCCGATACCGGAATGCTCAGTTCATTAGAATAGTTTTACACTATGCAAGAGGCAGCCGTTATTTCCTTTTCAAGATGGGAGCGTGTGTGTGTGTGTGTAAGTGTGTGTAAGTGTGTGTAAGTGTGTGTGTGTGTGAGAGAGAGAGAGAGAGAGAGAGAGAGAGAGATAGTGTTAATATGTGTGTGTTTGTGAGTGTGTAGATAGATAAATACTAATCCGTTCATTAATGCGTGATATTGTGATTTTTGTGAAATTTGCCATCATTTTATTGATGGGTCGGGTTTTTTGTCCCATGAACATTGTTATCATCTTACCGATTCGAGGAAGATAACATCCTAAATAAATGTGAGATTGGACAAACCACATATCTCTTCAATCACAAGAAATCTCGTTGCATGTGCGAGAGGTTGTCAGGCACTAGATTAAGGGATTTTTGGAACAATAAGTTAGTTATCAGGACAGTGATAATTCATGACCAGAAGTTAAGATCCAAGCAAAACTAACATATTCATTCGTGATGGGATATGATTTACTGAAGAATGAATTAATTGAAGAAAAATTACTTAACATCATCCTATTTCTGAGACTTGGTCAAAAAAAAAAAATCTGTGCCATCAAAACTAAAAGTAAGAATTATTTTTTTTTGTAAACACATATCTTTCTTTTCCTTTCTTGATAGGGCCAAACTCTTCATCGTTTCGCCTCAACAACTTTTTTCTTCACAACCATTTTTCCGAGAACTTTTGAAACTTCCACTACATAATAGTAGTTGTCGCGAAAAAAAAAAAATGGTGTCTGTTTTAAGAGTCAAGGAGTGTTGGTCGACACTCTCTAGGATTAAAAACAAGGTGTGTAAAAAAATAGATGAACTTTTCTTGTAGTTATCAGTCATCTATAAACTCTTGAACTGATCTGGTGATAAGAATTACAAATGCTGTGAAAGATCAAATATATGACTGAGCGAGGTCAATCGTTTGTTTAAAATAACTACTTTGATATATGTTGATACCTCTTACCAGGGGTAGACAAGTGAGCTTACTAGTTTTATAATTGATGATTTTTATATCGTAGGAATATTTGGAATAATGATATCAGCTCATTTCTCGCAAGCTATTCAGACATATAGTTAAAATTTTCTTTGAGTTGACGGATCTATAGAAAACAATGATACCACTGAATTAGTTCACTCTCATTGTCAAATTCCATTTTGACTTCTCTTTTACCACTTCTTCACGAGTAATATAACGTAGACTTAAAAATGCAGTGAAATACACCATAGCATAGTGAATATGTTGGCTGCAACATTGTATTTTTCAACTGTAATTTATAGAGGCATCTCAAAAGTTAATTGAAATTTTTGTAGGATGTTTATTTATTCATTTTATACTTTCGTTTGATAGCATATCAACCACAGGGATCTTTTAATGCGAAGTCTATGTAATGCATATGATTGTTAAGTAAATATTTTCTAGGTTACATTTTTAAACGCATGAGATTTCATTTGATCGGACATAGTTGAATGGTTTCAAGTATTGCTATCTAAAACTAATAATGATTGTGATGCGCAGTTAAATAGTTTCAAGTATTGCTATCTGTTGTGTTCTGGTTAGTGAACACAAGTAGTAGTAATAATAAGACAAACCACGATATGTGAGGAAAATAGTTATATTTACGGGAAATAGTATTTCCAAGAGAGAGACTGTTAGTAATAAGAACATAGGATTAGTGATAGAGTAATGATATACTTCAACAATAGGAACGGCTCTTCTGGTCTGACTCGTAGGCCTATTCTTTTATTCCTTGTAATGAATACAAGAAGGCACGAGGCCTTGTGGTTTTGGGGGAGGGGAAGGGAGCGGTCATGCTTTAACTATATTTTCTATGGGGAACCTAGCTAGCCACATTCGCCGACCCATTCAACAATACAATATATAATCACTCGTCCATCTCCATGCACGCAGCAATCACCAAAATACCGCATTTGCTCTATGAAAAAGTCCTACTTAAAACCCGAAAGTGATGCATGATTTTATTTACAATGTATGATTTTTTACAATGGATATGATGGGAATGGGAGAAAAAACCCCGAAAAACATATATACACGAAAACAAGGAAAAAATCCCCCGTTTGGTTTCCCTCCCATCCCCCCGTCTATAAAATTGGAGGCCGACTGTTTTCCGGGTCGAAAATACCGGAAACAAGCCGGACCTACCCTAGGTAGGGCGGGAATCCTACTCTACAGGGATAAAAGAATTAAAAGGGTCGGGCTCGGCATGGGTCGATTTTAGAAGCGGGTAAATGATTTTTTACATATGAATGTTCAAGATCTTCAAAAGGCGGACTGGGATACAGGTTGAGGTACAAAAATAATGGGGGTGGGGAAGATCTTGAGTGCTAACAACTAAGTGACAGGGACAATGACTCACAACGTACTGCTAACTAGGTTGCAGGGGAAAATAACAAAATCCTACTTACCAAGGGTGGGGTCCCTAAGGACCCGTACCATAGACGCCATGGGCCGGCAGAGGAGGGAAGGATGACTCCAACATTGCCCCCTTTCGTACGACCAGGCTCGCTGCAGTCACCCACCTTTTGCTGAATGTTATGCGATCCAAGCGTTTTCTATCGCATCTGATTTTGACCCTCAGCTGATGCCGAAAATACAAAACCAGATCACGATGAGAAAAGTTTGCATCTTCATACAATCCCTTGTTTCGCGTCGTCCAAATCACCATTCGGGCTACAGCTAGGATCGCGAGAAACACCACACGCTTCTCACCGTGAAACGGAGGAAGAACGTTGTCTACGACGTAACCAACGTCGAGCAGCACGAGCTGTTTGGGTTCGATGCGAGCCGTCCACTCCCCGACGTGATCCCAAAACGGACGAACTCGCTCGCAGTAGTAGAAGGCGTGCTCAGCCGTTTCTTCCAAGCCACTGCCGCAGCGAGGGCAATCAGGCATGTCTGCCAGGCCCGCCTTGAAGTTCAAGCCGCGAAGGGATAACGCATTCCGAACAAGTCGCCAGGTGAGCGAGAACTCAGAGTTGTTCAAGAAGCTCGATCCTGGCGCCCAATTCCAGTGAGAGCGGATCTCCTCCGCCGTCCAGCCGTGCCGCTCGCTGAGAGGATCAGAAGCGGAACCCACCACTAATTCCCGATACAGCTCCTTCCGAGGCCATGAAAGGTCACTGGACCCAAGAAGGTTACGGAGGGCCTTTCGGCACTCGCGGACAAACAGTGCTTCGCCCAAAGGCCTACGTCGACCTTCGGCCTTTGGGTCTGAGTTGAGGCGAGGAAAAGTCCGACTCGCCTTTCGTCTCCACACTGAGTCCCCCGTCAAGACACGGCCCAGATATGCAAGTCTTTCAGCAAGCCAGTGGCTCTCCAGATCAGGCATACCCAGACCCCCGTTGCGAGTACGTTGGATACAGACCTGCCTACGGACCATCGGCCTTGCACCTCCCCAGAGCAATCTGGAGAGGGATCGTTGCAGTGCCAACCGATGTGCCTTAGGCAGAGGAAGTACAGCCAATCGGTAAAGGATCAAGGGGAAGACGTACGCGGCGCACGCCTCAGCCCTGCCCTTTAAGGACAACCTCCTTGAAAGCCAGATTCCCACCTGAGCATTCACCTTAGCGTGTACTTCCGACCAATTTCGCTCCAGTTGGAGGTCGGGCCCAAACCACACCCCAAGGATGCGGATGGGTCCGTCACTCCAGCGGAAGGGCCCTGGAAGAGTATTGCTACCCCTCCAAGCACCAAGCCGCAAACCTTCGCTTTTGTCAAAATTGACCTTGGCCCCTGCAATCCGCTCATACTCGACAACCGCCTCTTTCACAGCCTCTATATCCTGGCGGCGGGATACAAAGACTGTGACGTCATCAGCGAACGCGGAAACCCTAGCCGCAAGGCGGCCAACGAATGGGATACCGCGCAGTGCCGGACTTGTCCCCCCATCCCTAAGCCTGCGCAGGAGGGGCTCCAACGCGAGGACATAGAGAAGAGGAGACAGAGGGCAGCCTTGCCGGACCGAACGCTCGATCGCGATCACCCCCGAACGCCTTCCGTTCACCTGCACCACTGCCTGAGGGTTGTGGTACATCATGCTAATCCATCTGCGGAACTCCGGTTTGAATCCGGCAGTCTCCAAAACAGACGCCAAGAACCGATGGTCAACCCTATCGAAGGCCTTGGACTGATCTAAACTGATCAGCGCGGATTCGGTGTCGTCTTTTATCCCCTCTAGGACCTCGCGAATCAAGTGCAGGTTGTCCTGGATCGATCTTCCCTTCACAGCAAAGGTCTGTTCGGGGCCGATCAGATCGCTAATGACAAGCTGTAAACGATTCGCTAAGACCCGGGCCAAAATCTTTAACTCTGTGTTAAGCAGAGTTATGGGCCTGTAATCATCTAAACCCTCCCAAACATGCCTGCCACCTTTCTTCAGCAATGTGATCACGCCTTTGGTAACGCTACCAGGGATGGCTCCCTGGGCGAACCAATGGTTGAACATATCCGTCAGAATAGGCACAAACATGTGCGACATCCTCAAGTACACTTCGTAGGGCAAACCATCTAGTCCCGGCGACTTGTTCAGGCCGACCTGCTTCAACGCGTCACGGACTTCGCATTCAGTAACCACACCCTCGCAGCTAGCCGCTTCAGCCGCCCCAAGGCGGGGGAAGTCGGCGAGATAGCTACGAAACTCCCGGAGCGGGAGATCAGTGCAGCGGGCAAAGCGATCCCGAAAGTGCGCCCGAAAGGCGTCACGTATCTCACGACCCGATCGCAGCAGACACCCGTCCGGGGTCTTGACAGATGCGATGTACCGATCGGGGAACCTTCGCACTTCTTCTTCACGCGCAGTCGCGTTCGATTTCACAGCTTCGTTGAGAACTCTTTTTAGCCTAGATCTAACTACTGATCCCTTGTAGCGCTCGCTACTCTCACGCTCAAGGTCCCTCCTAGCTAGCTCTACACCTAGGGAGTCCCCCCCAGCCACCGCCCGGGAAAGTCTATCATCTATAGATTTCGCCTCCGCGGTCCTATCTAGATTGAGCTGTCGACCGTACTTGGTGGCGAAATCTCTAATCCTATGTTTAAGAGAAACCCACCACCTATTCCCGGTAACCGCCCCCACTAACGCCCGCTGAATTAGGGATTCCAGCCGGTCCCGGAAGTCCCGTATCTCCAATAAGGAGGTATTGAACTTCCAGTAGCCGGCTAGACTAGGTCTATTAACTAACCGCAGACTGACTCTAATGAGTTTATGGTCAGTCCACGCTATCAAGTGGAACGTGGGACAACTAACAAAATCAATGTCAGCTCTTCTCACTAACACTCTGTCCAAGTAGGAGCCTACTTTGGCAGAGGGCGAGCTATCTAGCCACGTCCACATCTCCCGCCCTGGGTGATCAAGACGAAACCTGTCGACGAGACCGTGACGAGTCACGAAGCCGACAAGGCTGCTTTCACACCTTCCCAATCTGCTAGCTCCCCGTCCGACCTTATCTATCTTGGGATCAAGGATCGCATTCCAATCACCCATTAAGACTAGCCGCTTCGTATCGTCCAGGAACGGCGCCAACCGACGAAAAAAGGAAACCCTCTCCGCAGCGATATTGGACGCATAAACCGCAACCAGACGGAACTTGAAACTTTTCACGGCAACATCGACCACAACCAGCCGGCCCCCGTCACCTGCAAAAACAACGTCAACATCAGCATCAAGGCTGCGTCCAACTAGCAAAGAGACCCCAGCGCTGGTGCCGCTGCCGTATGCTGAGAAAACGTTAAAATCGCTTTCCAGCACCCGACAGTCGGCACCGCAAGTGAAGTGAGTCTCCTGCACTGCAGCAACATCTACTCCGAGGTTCCTGAGTTCACCAAGCAAGCGCGCACACTTGCTTGAATCCCTCAATCCCCTCACATTCAAACTGGCAAGGTTTAGAGTCATCAGTCCCACTTACCTTACTCAGTGTCGACTATGGGCCGGAAATCCTTCGGGGTGAGGATGCCGACGGCCTGACGCAGGGAACCGGTGCCGAGCTCAGTGCTAACTCGGTCGTCCCTGGTAATTCCCCCGACATCCATAGGGTACCTCAGCTTTAGGGACCTATAAAATGATGGGTGAACTAAAATCGGGACCCTGCCCGAACAAAAAGGAAGCATTTTTTTTAGCATTGCATTTTTTGTGTTGGCCAACATTACGTCCGCCCGGCTGGCTTCGTCAATAAAGTTCCATAGTTCTTTAGTCCGATTGCCAGCCGTACGGACGAATGTGGTCAACATTGGAGCGTCCTTGAATATGTAGGGGTTAGTGATGTCTTTGTTGTTTATTTTTTTAAATGAGCGCAATGGCTTTAATGAGGTTTTTAAAATGTGGTCATGATTTGGGTTTTCTAAAATGTCTTCGCAGAAGATAAAAGCTGTCATTGCATGGCGGGCTTCTGTTGAAGCCGAGCGTGCTCTTGGTTTTTGACCTGATGATGATGTTGATGCTGTTTGTGGATCAGGTGAGAGTCGTGTCACTGACTGTGATCGTGTGAAAATTTTCGGGGTTGTGATTGGAGAAAGTGAGGGGGGTAGTGGGATTTCGATTGGGTTTATTGGAGTGATTTTTTGTATTTGTGGGAGGGGAGGAATTATTTGAGCTGGTCGCTCATTTGTGGCTGGTGACTTTGATATTTTCTTTTTCCCCTCCCCCTTAGGTTGAGGTAGGGAGGGTGTTTGTTGTTGTGTTGTTTTTTTTGGATTTCTTTTTTCCCCCTCTTTTGTTGGCGAGTCTTCGCTATTCCTTCTTCTTTTTAAGTTAATGCTCATGTCCATGGGTTCTATTGGTGTTGATGATTGTTCCGTTGCAGTGGTCGATGTTGATGATTGTGTTTTAGTAGTAGTATCAGTAGGAGTAGCGATGATTACAGTTGTTGAGTCTTTTGTGGTATTTGTTTGGTTAGTTTTGTTTTCTGTAGGTGCTATTGACTTTTTTATGGGAGTTTTTTTTCCCCCTTTTTTTCTTGTCACTTGAGTCCACCCCTCCTCGTCTTTTTTGTTGGGGTTTTCTTGATGATTTTCGATGTTTTTGGTGGGTGTCTTGGTTGTTATGATCTCTGAAGCAGTAGTAGTGGTAGTAGTCGTTGTTGCGGTGGTCGTTGTTTTTTGAGGGCAGTTTTTAGAAAAATGTCCGATTTTGTTACACGCCCAACATAAGGGTTTCCTGCCCTCAACGACCACCGTCATCGTTTGATCTCGGTATTTTATTTTATGAGGTACGTTGTTAAACCCTCCCCTATCGAGGCACATGATGAAGACATAATCACCGTATGCAGTTCCTCGTGTTGATGTTATTTGGGAAACTTGTTCAACGCCGCCATATATGCTTAAGTAGGCGGCGAGAACGTCCCCACTCAATTGCATTGAGACATTACATACGGTGACCTTTATTCTTCGCTTGCCTCGATATTCAGGTTGAAGCCGGAAGAAGCGTGTTGTAATGTTACCACCGGCCAGTTTCTTGGCTACTTCCTCTGAAGGGAGTAAAACATCCCAGGTTGCGAAGCTCCTGCGGCAGAAATACTTCCCTGGGATGTTTGCGCTTTTTAGTAAGTCTTCGAAAGTCTCTTTTTTAAGTCCTGCTAGTCTCTTGGTCTTAAGATCAGTGACTACGAAGGACAGGGTCTTTGGTTCAACTTCTTTCACAAGTTCCGGTATAGGAAGTATTTCGCCTTCCTTAAAATAGTTGGCATATTTTTCTGCCCTGTCTCTTGCGTAGTCACTGGGGGTTTTTTGGTTCACACAGTGTGACGACCAAGAGACTGTTGTTTCTTTTGGTTTCTGGGCCGGTGGAATAGTACTTGCAGATGACGACAAGTCAAAAGGTG
This sequence comes from Sepioteuthis lessoniana, assembly GCA_963585895.1. Lineage (NCBI taxonomy): Eukaryota > Metazoa > Mollusca > Cephalopoda > Myopsida > Loliginidae > Sepioteuthis > Sepioteuthis lessoniana. Next base: position 110,435,100 of record OY757905.1, on the reverse strand, counting down.
CTTCTTCCGGCATTGGGGAGGGTCTCGTTATAAATATGTCCTCGGGTGAGTTAGCCTCCTCCATGGCTGTGAAACACAGCTAGGAGGAGATGAATCCGAATGATGTGGTTGAGATCAAGAACGATGAAAAACAATGAAAAATCCGGTATGAAAAATGGTGGTGGTTTTTTTAAAAAAGAGTTAAAACAACAATTCGAGTCGAGGTTTGACCCTCCTCCCAAACAAACAACAGTAACAATTGTTTGAGGAGGGTCACAAAGCAATAACAATAATATAAAATTTACAGATAACAAATAACAATTTTCAACAGTAACTTACTTTTCGATAGAGAAAATAAACGCAATCCAAAAAATTACGAAGTGGGCTTATTCTTCCCAGACTGATCCCCGCTACTGCCATATACGGCAGAGGGAACAGCTCATTATGCTGAAAAGGTAGGTGATACTCAACACTATCAAATATTAAAAAACCAATTTAATATTAATCATTTAGTAACACACATTCAAATGGATAAACCGTTCTATTTGACTTGTAGATGGGACCCTAACAGATACTACCATTCCTGGTCAATGTGGTTCCGCGAGTAAAGGCAATGAAGGAGTACACTACATTTCCAAATGTTCCCGGACTTGAGCCTCATCATTATGTTATATTGTCATATGCCGTGTCATAACGACACAATAATTAAACAGACGCACGTAGGAAGACTTCTTTAACAAAATATTTACCTCTCACTTTATTGCAAGGGTTCGAAAAGGGTTACTCAAGGTTTGCGTGTGAGAGGCAGCTGGAGACCGAACATAACTGAAATATTTTGACCCTGAAGTTATGGCCGTCAGCGTTGTGTCTTTCTCGTTCTCCAGGGCTGCTCAACCGGGGGCCCAGGGCCCACTCTGCTGGGTGATGGCTTTCTTTATTGCATCTTATCATCATCTTCTCTGGACCCCAACTCATCAGGGCCCAAATGGCCCCTTCGGCCTGGTGTGGCTTTCCTTAACCCATCTCGTCTATAACTCCATCTCCAACGCTACTGGAACTCCCACTCAACTGCCTTGACTTCCGTCTTGACTGATCTCGGCCACTCGATCTTCGAAATCGCATGTTTGATCGTCATCAAGCGGAAATAACTGTCATGCAGTTCAGAGGTCACTCTCTTCCGGTACGTCAGTCTATGAGAGTATCATGGGATTTTTTAGCTTGTCCCATTTTGTAAGCCAATTTCCGCCCACGTGATTTCCTCTCCTAACTGCCATTGGAATGTGTCACTTCCTTCCGGTGCATCACCTTGAATGGCATTTTGGGCCGGGTCGAAGGTCAAAATATAACAATTAAACGGTTTAGAGTAGTATTAACAACACTTGTTGGGGGTGCCTTACCTTTCCACAAGATACAGACAGCCTATTCTATAACTTTAGCCAAGTGGGCTGTTGAAATTTTGGAAAAATATCATTGATTTTACTTCAACACAGATTGACAACACTTAGTAATTTCCGTCTTACAAAAATAAGTACATCTATAAAAAATGTATTTCATGATACAATCAAAATAAACAGACGGCTTTATGGGAATTAATCTGAAAAATTGTGACCAGGAGGCAGGTGTTGGCTGCTAATCTAGAATATATATATCTGCGGTTTATTTCGGCTGCGCTAATTTTGCAGTGTTTCTATCTATCTATCTATCTATGATTTCAGATGGTAACCAATTTAATACATAAACTGAAAACATTCCCTACAGGAACAGTGTTAATGTAACAACGCGAAATTGATATTTAGTGCACATGTGTTAAAATGCCCCCGCATAAAACCTGCTGCTAGTATAAAAAAAATGTTGTTTTCCAATTTTGATTGTCTGGTGATTGAAAAAATCATGAACTCATGTAACAACTTTGGTTTATAGCTAGAACATTATTATGTTCTGTATATATAAAATTAAAATGCATCTGATGGTGAGGCTCCAGTTCCGGAGTTCTTAAGATCTCACAAGTGTAGAGAACAACTTCATTGCCATTATCTCTGATTCACACTGACCCGGATTGGTAGTACCTTTTAGGATCCAATCTTCGGGTCAAATAGATCTGTTTTAAACTTATAAGTTTAGAATGGAATACGTGAAACAATCAAACTTTAAATCATTAAGAATATGTACTTGGGATAATCCAACTGTGACGAAATGATTTTATTTGATAGGAATATTTGATTTAAAAATTTCTACAAAATCTTTAACAATAACAGAAGTGCAAATATAAAAGTATAATCAACGCAATTCCAAACCTCTAGGCATGAAATAATCCTATTCGGATTGACATGCCATTAAAATCAATCTATCATCCTGTCATTTTTAAATAAGCATCTATCATATATGGTTCTGAAAAGAAAAGATGAGGATCTGGTCTATACAACCAGCTGAACACAAAATATAGTGGAATTGTAATATTAAACCATCCTCGGTTCACTGGATGGCATATACAAAAGCATAATAAACAGGAGACAAATCAAAATTCAGGATTGCATAAGTAAAGTCTTGTATCGGTGTGAGTTTTCGTTCATTGAATAGAGACGGTCAGTCCGGAATAAGGCGCAAACAGTAACGCATGATTGTGAGGTTAGGGGAAAGCCATCGTGAGCATATGGATATGCCACGGTTTCGAATTGGCAGCGCCACTTACGTCTTCATATTCAGAGCACTCCGAAGAATATACCAGATTGGAAAAATTGAGGTGTTTTTTTTTTTTAGATTTCCGTGTCTTTTGCTCCTTTGCATCGTCAGGTAAATGTGACAACCACTGTGAGACACCCGAGAATATTGCAGCAACATTTCTCTGAATTCTTTTTTAAAAGTGTTGAAATTTTCAAAAACAGATTGGCAAATAATACGCTCTAAGTTCTCATTAGCAATCATGAATATTTTGTTGCCATAGCTTTGTCCTTGATCGGTTAATTGATTGAGTTTAGCGGCATTTCGAATCCTCTTTGATTACGTTACGCCTAGAGGTTTGGGAATCGCGTTCATTGAATGTTCATATTTACATTTTTTGTTTAGTTCTTTCTTAGGATTTTTTAGCACACATTCCTATCAAATCTGAAAGATTTTTAAACAGATTTACATGACCCAAAGATGGAATCCTATTAGGTACTATTAGCCTCGGTGTAAGTGGGTCTAGGAATAATTGCAATGAAGTGGTACTCCCTCAAGATCTCTAGTTCTGTTTTCTTAATATCAGTTGCAGGTTAGTGTCACATCCAAAATATCTCCTTTTTCGTATGAGAGGGTTTAGCCCCAAGCAGGGAACATAGACAGTGTTTTCAAAGTTCCGTCGACAAGGATATAATGGTGGAGATGTTACTAAGAGACGCATGTAAGAGATGTGTTGGAAAATATAGATAATATCATAGACAAAAAACTAACTGAAGCAAAATCATTTGCCGACTTTGTCTACATTGCCTGTAGACTTGAAACAACACTCAGAGAGTGAAAATACATTTGTACTTTATTAACTAATTATAGGGGATAATGTATGAATTAGATGAAGTGTATAGTTTAAAAAAAAGAACAACGTTTTTGCAGCATTAATAAGCAGTTTGGAAGCGTTATCAACAGAGAGGCCAAGAGAACAAACAATGAATCAGGTTGAGGCACCGATAATACAATTGGATTTATTTCGTAATGATGTGATGTAAACTGGCGGATTCCAGAAGAATGGACAGGACTGCAATTAAGAGAAGACAGTCGTACAATCTGACTGCATTTGGATCAGGATGTGACATTGAAGCCTGTTTTTTGATTGGCATAATTAGAGTGTTGCTATGACGACGAGGAGGAACTGAATGGGAGTCCGGGTGATTTGAAAAGGCCTTTTGTTTACCGGCAGCAATGCTCCTTTGATTAAAACACCGATGCACGCACACAGAGAAACAGACAAATATTTACGGGTATACATATGCACATATATACATACACACATACAGACATATAGATGAAAACAGACACTCTGAAAATTATACATTATGTTTTTATGTGTAAGTTCATATATGTGCACGCAATTATTTTTGAAATAATGTACAAATAACATGAACGCACCTAAAGGGAATATATATATATATATATATATATATATATATATATATATATATATATATGCATTCTTGTTCGTGTATAGAGTTATACATGTATATAATTTTACGTAGTATCTACCTGTCAAAAATTATTTCTTTATAAATACATAACATACAATCATACATACATACATACATACATACATATACCCACATACAGACAAACTCAGAATCACATACATTTATATATATATATATATATATATATATATATATATAGATTTATATATGTATACATATATATATACATTATATATGTATATTTACATTTATATATATATTCACATATATATGTGTATATGTATATGAGTATATATATATCACATATATATATCACACACTCACACAAACACAGACATACACACACCCATATATATATATATTTATATATACATATATATATATGTATATATATATGTATATAAACATCAAATATTCTTCTGGATATATATATATATATATATATATAAATTAGCAAAAGAATGAGTCATATGTACAGAGAAGCAAATTTAATCGAAAGTTGTCGGCAAATTGGCCAAACAGGTTTGTCACTACGAGCCAGAGTGGAAAAGACAGTCCATGAATTAGAAACACACAGACTCTCTGGTAAGGAAAGAGTTCCGGGTGCAGTGGTAAGTAAACAAGGTAATGCTGATTGTCTTTTGGGATGTAAAAGGACCTATCACTTTTCATCTCGTTGAAAAAGGAGTGACTGTAAACAGTGCTTCCTATTGCCAAATTCTTTAGCAACTTTTATCTTATTTATTGAAGGTTCGTTGTACTTCACATCAACATGTAAATCTAGAATGATGATGTGTTGTTAATTAGTGTGAATTTAGAGCTTCATTTTTGCTTGAGTGGCCCGTTTTCTAAATATTTTCCCAAAACTGAAGTGAATAAAATACATTCGTGCATTTCCTGAGGACATAACAACGAAATGAAATGGATATAGCCTTCTCCAGACGTTGATATTCGCTCAGTGAGTCGGTTACCTATAACACACATGAGATAGAGTTTGCCATTACTTATTTTATTTCACCAATATCATCTGATAAATAATCAATTTTTTATTGCTTGTTATGAAACGGAACATTTTTAATGTTTAAGTTACGATACAACACGAAAATATGTTTTAAAATATTTTTGTCAGTTTATTGTAGAAGTGTTACAGAGCAGTTAACTTCGGGAAGTGATTATTATTATTTTTATTATTATTTGATTGTTAAGCTTCCTTGGGGATCCGTCTTTTTTATCTTCTTACATCAACTTTTAAAAAAAGAAAAAAAAACAGAATCTTTGCACGTAACATATATAATTAATACAATATCTTTAGAGATATCAGGTCGTATTAGCAATTTATTTTACTGCTTCCCTAAATATTTTTTGTGTTCTGGTTAGTGAACACAAGTAGTAGTAATAATAAGACAAACCACGATATGTGAGGAAAATGGTTATACTTACAGGAAAGAGTATTTACAAGAGGGAGAGACTGTTAGTAATAAGAACATAGGATTAGTGATAGAGTATTGATATACTTCAACAATAGGAACGACTCTTCTGGTCTGACTCGTAGGCTTATTCTTCCCAGATTGATCTCCGCTACAGCCATATACAGCAGAGGGAACAGCTCATAATGCTGAAAAGGTAGGTTATACCCAACAATAATCAATTAATTTTTCTTAGCATTTTTTCTGAAAACATCTAAATTTATCATATTTTTACGCTAACGTTGTTTTTAATCTGATTCGGCAATTTGATAAAAAAATATAATATTCTATAAGCAAAAATATCCAGTTGGCTTGTAGAATTTGATTCTTGAAATCTGTATTACTAGCATGTTTGTTTACCATAAAAATTCCATTAATCATAATGAAACTTTTAATTAGATCACCTCTGATTGTTCTTTCTAAAAAAGTAGTTAATTCTTATTTATCTGATATTTCCCTCTAACTGTAATCTTTTACTCTTTATCTTATTTTTGACACCCTTAAGTGTGTACCCAGTAAAATGCTTATATATATATATATATATATATATATATATATATATATATATATATATATATATATATAATTTCTACGGTTTTTGCAAGTTAAATCACGAATAGTTATGATTTAAAATGAGATAGAACAACGGCTTATTCATGAAAAAAATCCTTTTCTACGCAGACTGAGAAAAGTCGCACTCGGGTTTCTTTTTTAAACCACGCTGAGACGTAAAATATCAACTTGAAATAAACGTGAGTGCTTTTTGTTACCAGTAATTTGTCTGTGAGTTTGAATACTTATGAGATAATCAATTTATTCTTTAGCTCTGAGACTAAACTTTTCTCTTGATTTGCAGAATATACCGAACTAAGATCAGATTAAACGAATTCGCTTCTTGCTGTGCATTGGCGTTCTAGAACCCATTTTAGGTAAGGATTGTACTGGTACAAAATATATTTGAAACAATCAAATGTTTATGCAAAGTTAAAGGTCATTGGAGTCCATCACTTACCGAGAACACAAATTCAGTGCATACCTACAACTGACATATACAGCCCGGATAAATTGCAATGTAGGTGTGGCCTAGAATTACAAATTCAACAACTGGTTCGTTCGAAAATTCTGCGAAAACGGTTGAAGCTGTTTCGATGAATCAGCCGTCCTTGCAGAATGTAGGCGACCAGAACAAAACTACAATGTACATAAATAAAAAAGAAAACAGCAATTCTTTTACATACATTCGAACAAACAATACTGAAACTTTAGTTTTAATTTAGTGAACATGGAGCATCATAAGATATCTTGAATAATTTTTACTTTCTCAATAAATTGTACCGTTAATTGAGTTTCAATGATAATTTGCTTGCTTAAAGTCACCAAAAACACGTATCAAAAATGTTATTTCCTTCAACTTTCAGTGTTGAATAAAGAGAAGAAAGTGGCAAATTTTGTGAAAAACCATTAAAAACATAGTGTTGATATGACAGTTGATAGAATATATTAAAATGTGAATTTTTCATGAGACTTAATTAATAGCTAGTGTTCCATAATAATTAGAGAAACGGAACGAAATATATAATATGAATAAATAAAATGAACTGATTAAGAAACAAACCAAAAACAAAGAGTAAAACACACACACACACACACACACATATATATATATATATATATATATATATATATATATATATGCATGTACCTATTGCTCTTAGTCAAATATAGCAAGATATGCGTTTAAGCGTTTTATTTCTTTGATTTATTGCCATATGTTTCGTTCTAAGTCATGAAATTTATTGTCTTTAATTCTCAAAACAAAGCCATTAGAAGCAAATAGTCTTCAAATATGTTGAGTGACTATATATATATATATATATATATATATATATATATATACTAAGAGGCATATGCAATTATGGATATAGCAATATATGAAAAGCATATTTATTGGAATCGCAAGGGCCCTTTCATCTGACATTTTGAAGCGAAAACATCAGAAGTCGTTTAAAAACAATGTAAATAGATTTAATTGGTTGAACGGGTGGAGTTAGAATGGTATGAAGACCAAGGGGTAGGAAAAAATTAAAACCCCAAAGTCAGGTAACAATCATCTCCAAGTAAATTTAAAGAATGCTTAGGGTTTTGCTTGCACCAAGTTGACCAATAAAGTAGGATGTAAAGGGTCTGTAGGACAGCAAAATGTTGTTTTTCCTCGCTTTATGCAAGACACCAAAGCACTCATCGTCATAATTAACCGCACAAGTATTTATAGCATTCAAATGCTCACATATGGCAGAACCGAGATTTTGAATGCCCAGATGTTGTGCGGATACAATTATCTCTGGGAACATAGGGCTTGACTCTTACCTCAAATCGTTGAGAAGTACGCCCTATATATGTGGCATTATAGCAACATTGGAATTTATGAATTAAATTGCATTGTTGAAAGATAGGGAGCACATCCTTGTGGGTAGTGCGAAATGCAGCTCGAGTTGTAAGGATGGTTTGAACCATAGCCTCATTATAACAGTATGTTACAGAGGAAGAAACCTTATCGGCAATCAGCTGACTAGGATATTCTGTCCAGGGACGTATAACATAAACAGGACATTTAGGACGGCCAAATGGCCAGATGTTATTCCTAAATTTATTCCTTGTTTTGTTAATGGTGTCAACAATAACTTCCTCAGGATACTCGTTACCCAAAAATAATTTTTCAATCTGTTCAAATTCGCTTTTAATCTAGTTATCTAATCAAATCTTAAGAGCCCTGAATGAGGGACACTTGATCAAGTTAACCTTCCTAATCTTAGGAGCAAAAACATCCCAACTCCAGCGAACGTCGGCTTTCTATATATTCTAGTTACGAATGCAGACGAAGGTCGTTCAACCAATACATCCAAGAATGGCATTTTTACTATGCTTCTCTTCATCCATTGTGAAGGTTAAAGAAGGATGTAAATAATTCAACCGCTGGAAGAATGGGAAAGGTTCATTACGTGAACAAAAACTGGCGAAAGTATCGTACACGTAACGTAAATAGATATCTGGCTTGGGAAACCTGTCAAAGATTAGTTTTTCATTGAAGCCAAACAAAATCTTTGCAAGAAAAGAGCCTAATGAAGATCCCATCAAAATACTTGACGGTGGATGGTGTCATTAAAACTTAAGGAAACAGACTTGGTAGCCAATTCCATCAATTCCACGAAATCACTTTCAGGAAGAGAAGGGACAGATGTTGATGGAGTTCGATATAGAAAATCTGACCAAATAGAAATTACTTCATCTAGAGGAACATTTATAAACAGTGAAGTAATGTCAAATGATACCATGAATTGGGAGTCAACATAAGTAAGGAGTTGACGGATCATAGAAGAAAAACTATATGAATCTTCCTCACAAAATCCTGAATAAAATATTATCTCTTGAACAATTCAAGAAAGCCTTACTGTAACTTATGAGTGTCATAAAAAGATAAATCACCAATTTTTTAAAATTCAATAGTATCGTCCAAAATAGGGGCCATTTTGGTTATATAATTAGTACGACGGTAGGGGCCGTTCCTCGAAGACTCAAAACGGTTAGATTTAACGGGTGATTGGAATGCGATCCTTGATTCCAAGTTAGAGAGGGGCGGATGGGTTGCTAGTGGGTCGGATTGGTGAGAATGCAGCCTGATCGACTTACTGGCTGAGTACGATTTGCTCATAGGTTTCGTCAGGATCACCCAGGGTGGGAGATGTGGACGTTGTTAGGAGATTTGCTCTCTCGCCAGGTTCGGTCTTGTCTGGACAGTGTTTGTTAAAAGAACAGGCAATAACTTCGGTACTTCTCCCACATTCTACTGAATTGGGCAGACTGGCCCTAAACTTGTTAGGATCAGTCTGTGGTTAGTCAATAGGCCGTGTCTGGCCGGCTACTGGATATTCAATACCTTCTAACTGGAGATAAGGGACTTCCGGAAACGGCTGGAAACTCTAATTCTGCGGACGCTAGTGGGGGTGGTTACTGGGAATAGTTGGTGGGGATCCCTTAAGTATAGGATTAGGGACTTCGCCGACGGCCAACTGCTCAATCTAGATTGGGCCAAGGAGGCAAAGTCTTTAGACGATAGACTTTCCAGGTCAGTGTAGAGGGGGATTCCCTAGCCGTAGATCTAGCATGAGTGTGATACTAGCGAGTTTTATAAGGGTTTTTGTAGTTAGAGCTAGGCTAAATGGTCTTTCCAACTAAGCTGTGAAATGTAAGGCATTCATGCATGAGAAAGAAGTACGTAGGTTTCCCCATCGGTACATCGAGTTCGTCAAGTCCACGTATAGGCATACGCTACAGTGGAATCGTGAGATACACGATGCTCTCGGGCGTACTTTCGTGATTGCTTTGCCCGCTGTCCTGATCTCCCGGTTCAGGAGTTTCGTAGCCATTTAGCCGACTTCCCCCGCCTTGGGGAGGTGTAAACAGATAGTTGGGAGGGTTTGGTGACCGAATGCGAAGTCCGTGACGCGTTAAAGCAGGTTGGCCTCAACAAGTCACCGGTAGTGGATGGTTTGCTCTATGAAGTGTGCTTGAGGATGTTGTAGCATTACCAACGGTGTGATCACATTGCTGAAGAAAGGTGGTAGGCATGTTTGGGAGGACTTAGATGAATACAGGCCTATAACTCTGCTAAACACTGAGTTAAAAAGTTTGGTCCGGGTCTTAGCTAACCGTTTGCAGCTTGTCATCTGCAATCTGATTGGACCGGAGCAGAACTACGCTGTGAAAGGAAGATCGATAAAAAAAAAAAATTGCATCCGGTTCGCCAGATCCTAGAGGGGGTTAAAAGACGACATCAGATCAGTCCAATGCCTTCGTCCTCGATTTTTGGTGACGGTTTTGAAGACCATCGGATTCGAACCGGAGTTCAACAAATGGATCAGCATAGGAGGTGAACGGAAAGCGTTCGGAGGCGTTCGCGATCGAGCGGTCGGTATGATAGGGTTACCCCTTGTGTCTTCTTCTCTATGTCCTTACGTTGGAGCCCCTGCTCCGTAGGCCTAGGGAGGAAAAGTCTAATCTGGTCCTGCGTGGAGTCCCTTTGCCAGCCATGTTAGGGCGAACGTCTGTGCGTACTCCGATGATATCACTGTCTTTGTGTCCTGTCATTTAGATATACTGGTTGTGAAGAAGGCGTTCAATAGGTACGAATAAGTAGCAGGTGCCAAGATCAGTTTTGATAAGAGCGAAGGTCTGTAGTTGGGTGCCTGGAGGGGTGGCATAGAATATTGTGATATATATTGTTATAGCAGAATAGGTATGAAATCTGAAATATTCAATGCGTGAATCTTGAAGTCTCTTATTTAAATACACACGTGGAACACATAATCATCAAAGGGAAAAATATTGTCTCCGTCTGATTATTGCGTGTCTTCCATGAAACGCCAAGTACCGAGCTTCAAAACATTTTAATTCAAATATATATATATATATATATATATATATATATATATATATATATATATATATATATATATATATTACAAGGTAAATATCACAGATTTGCCTTCAGTCTCTCTCTTTTTTCTCTCTCTCTCTCTATCTCTCTCCCTCTATCTCTCTCTCTCTCTCTCTCCTGCTCTAACACACGCACACTCTTTCTTACACGTACACACACACAATATATATATATATATATATATATATGTCAGACACAATTTTAGCTTCCCGTTTCTATCACTCTAAATAGACATGAGTCACCGATTTATTTATAGACCTATGTTTATTTTAAAAAAAACCATCTAAAATCGAACATTTACGGAGATAAATTGGTTTCATATGATGTGAAATATATTTTAAAACAAACAGAGTTTTGATAATGTTTTAGTTAAACTACCTGTGAACAGAAATGAAATAAATATTCAGACTTTTACTTTGATTCATAACAGATTCTCATTACACATCGTGAAAATTAAAATTGAAAAAATTGCAGTTAATATATTTTACAGAAAGCTTATATTACTTAAACGCCTTATAATATCCGTACTTTTAAATAACGGATGCATTAAACATATGTGGAGATTTAATTTACAGGTGTTAGGTTTCACATCGTGACTCGTTATATAGAAACATAGGAAGAATGATTACAGAGAGGGCTTTTGTTGATTGGCTAGAAGCTGTCATGTGGGATTCGAGAAAAGAATTCTCAACCTTTCTTTTAAATACTGTTTTTCGAACACTTAGAGTTTTTATTCATTTTGTAATTTATTTTTTACTTTACTATTATTTTATTTTATTTTATCTTATTTCATTTTTTATTTCATTTTATTTTATTTTATTTCTTTATTTTATTTTTTTAAATTTTATTTTTTATTTCATTCTATTTTTTGATGGGTTGATCTTACCCCTCTGCAGGGCATATAATCAGCGTATTCTTAGCCCCACCAATTGGGTGGATTGCATTGTCTGGTGGAACTCTTTTTGCTTATCAGTAGCCTTCCACGCGTTTCGTTTTGTTTTCTTTTGCTCACGAACCGGCTTGTCCCTGCATGCCATTATGGCTTTCTCTTTGACTGACCAACGTGCCTGGAACTTACAGAAACTCATATGGTTATGATTTTCTTTGCGTGACTGTACTTTTCGTTGCGTGTGGTAAATCTATTATCTCTCTCTGATATATCTATCTGATTGGATTTTCAATGTTAGAGTTATCTCCCCTTTGCATTTCTTTGTTCAACCTTTGTCGCATTGAGTGATATTTTTTCTATATAAAATCTATGATGAGTGCCGTGAGTATTTACATTTTCTCTTCAAGTTTTATTGTATTCTCGGTTCACTTCTTTGGTCACTCTTAATGTTTTTGTTTTTGTTTTTGTTTTTTGTTTATGGATACGTCCTACAAAATATGTATTTTGAAGGAGAAAGGCCAAGAAGAAATCTTTCAACAACTAAGATATTTCTTATAAAGGAGTTTAAAAAAGAAGCCATGAAGCAGTGGAGCTATATCAAAATAAATAAAACAAGTTGTATTTTAAGAAATTAAGGAGTTGGAAGAAATTCACATGTTGAGCTATGGTCAGCAGAAGTTGAGTGGTGCAATTATCTGGAAATAAAAGTGAGGCAACAAGTGAAGAAAGCACTACGAACATTCTAAACTTTGAACCTTCGTAATTATAAGGAAATTTATCTTCTTAGCAACCTCATGCGTATTGAGAGCTTTACTTTGGACTTCTGCCCATTGATGAAACGTACTCAGCCGGAGACCGCTGCGAGCCGTTGCCTCTCCAGTAGCCTGCCGTCTACTCACCGTGATTTCGTATCTGGACCTAAGACTGATCGTATCTGACGGGGTTATTTTCATGTATGATTTCAACACGCCCATGAATTTCTGGCCGGTGATTCACGGGATCTGCCAACTTCCACCTTTGCTGCTTTGGCTGATTTACAAAGGTGCACCCTGCGCAGAAAAATCTGTGATTGAGGCCCGTTCAAGTGTCAATATGCAACATTATGTTAGCTTTTGTTAGTGCATCTACATAGTATTATGGCCATAGCTACAGCTTGGAAAAAATCCCGTTAATCTTACGGCAATACTACTGCTCATAGATTTCTCCATGTTATTCGATTTCATACAGAGAGGAAAGGTGGAGCAAATACTAGTTGCATATGGTCTTCCCAAAGAAACTGTTAATGATGTTTTACAAAAGACGAAAGCAAAGGTTTTTTTCACCAAGATACCGACAAGTATTGCTGTTTGCCATTAAAGTTTCGATTACATTTTGATTATTTACTGGCACATAGTTGAATGTTGTCAAACAATGCTGTTTAACATTAATTAATTTGGCTGACTGCATTCGAGGGTGACTCAAAGGCTCCCTTTTCAATAGCTACTACAGGCGCTATTCCTTTCTGTCGATTGCATCACTTATCCTTGATCTGCATTTTAGGGTACTTGGCCGAGGCAGAAGAATACTCCCACTGCATCTCAATGAGTGTCCTGGATATGACATAAAACAATCTGATGGTGAGGTTCAAATAATGCTAGAGTTTTGGGGGATGCAGAGTACCACTTCATTGTTATCGCACCCAGGTCCACTTTGGCCCGGAGTGGTAGCACCTGATAGGGTCCTATGCGCCAAATAGAACTAAACTGCGTGCTTATGCAAAACTAAATAACTCTAAATAGAGCTATTTTGACATTTAAACTGCGTTCTTATGCTAAACTGAATTGTTTGAAATAGAACTGTTTGACGAAACTGAATGGCTTGAAATAGGAATATTTCAGACAATTAAACTTTGTACTCATGCTAAACTGAAATGTTTAAAATAGAACTGATTATTTGTATAAAAATGGATTTGGCGTTAAATAACCTGCCATGGTTGATATGCCATAAAACCCAAACAACCAGCCAGCAACCAGTCTCCTGGACCTCAGGCGAACACTCTAACTCTTAATCCAATGGACCGGTTAATAAATGTAAATAGTTGTATTTAATATTATCCATTTGTTCACACAGTTACATGGTTTTAAATATTATAAATGAATCATAAATTCGGTTAGGTTTGATTTGCTTTGGTTGTGTTTTCTGACATATTAATTCTTAATGGTTATTTTATGCCAAAACCTGTTCACACACACACACACACACACACACACACATATATATATATATATATATATATATATATATATATATATATATAAATTTTTAAGGGGAATAAATGGTTGGTAGTTTTGTTTCAACAAATATGAGCTCATTTGTTTGCGCACAGTTAAATTGATTTATGTTTTGGTATTTTTACTTTGAGCGCAGTTGAACGACTTTCTAACTAAAATAGTAATATTTCATATCAGTTATAACCCTGAGGAAAAGTTTCAAAATTTCTATTCGACCTATTGGTTCGAACTCCCTGAGTCCGAATGGACCTGGAAGTAATGGCAATAAAGGATGTGCTCCAAATTCCTCAAAATCCCAGATCTTGATTTTCATGATCAGACGGTTAAGTCATACCCAGCAAAGCCGTTGCTCTTGGGATTTTACCTCTTTGCAAGAGTGAAATCGCTGTAATTTACCGACCCAGCCAGCTGGGCAGGAAAAGAATTGATTTTTTTTTCATAAAATGGTCAAATGGTTTGATGTAGAAATGTCCAATTTGATATGCGCAGTTACTTAATCTATCCAAACGTTTTAATATTGAAATAGACGTGTTTCTCTTAGAAAAAGAGAATCTTTTATTGAGTGTGTTTCTGTTAAAAATCGATAAATCTGAAGGAAATTAGAGTCTTGCAAAATGCTACTAAGCTTACAAGATTTAGACTTCCAAAATTACTAATGTCCAATTAAACTAATTGAGTAATTATTCAATTTTAATCAAACAGAACTAATTAAATCCATAGGGCCAACTTCAATCTGGGGACAAAATGAATAATTCAAAGGATTTTTCTAGTTGAGGCAATTATTTAAATCGATAAATATATCGGATATCAGTCGACTAGATTAAAAACGAAGATAATCTATTTAGCTAGTATAACATATACTCTGTAAAACTATCGTGACAATTTTCAGTCATCATACTCGCTCACAACTACACCCCACCCCCATATATATATATATATATATATATATATATATATATATATATATATATATATATATATATATATATATATATAATGTTTATTTACCGTGTCAGGGCGTAATGTGATCTATCTACATGTGATTTAACCATCTTTTATTGCTTTAAGATCACTTATGGCCATGAAATTTGGGTACGATTTTAGGAAGTTAATTTTAGGATATATTAAATCGTCCTTATTACTTAATGTTGACGACTTTACTTGTAACAACAGGCAAGTGAATAAGATTTTATCTTTTGCTTAACAGGATCTTATCTTATGAGGATCCTTCAATAGATAAGGTGAACTTTGCCTCAGTTTGTAATACAATGCAATGTTTTCAGTTACATCTTTTTCAAAGAAATCACTAGTAGTGTGACCTTCTGTGTCCCAGAAGATTGTCAGAATGCCTGCATTTTCACAACCACTGCGTCTAGAACTCTTTTTACCAGAGAGTAAGTGTGTTTCTAGTCCTTAGACTTTTTTCTACATGTAGTAACATAGCAATGTTCAGCACATTTGAATACGTATTTTTCACTGAGATATGCTTCTTCGTACACATTCCACATTCGTCTAAAAATTCCATATGGTTTGCACTGTTTATCCCGAGAATAATAGATGACAGACGTCTTTTGAAACCTGGAGAAATCTATTTGTTTTAAAAGCTAGTAGAAAACTATTCAAGAACGCTACGTGCTCTTTTGAACAAATCCTGGTGATAACATCCTAAAAAACAGCAGTTGTGCAGCCACCGATCTTAGATCTCACAAACCATTCAAGTAATTTGAACAAGATATTTGAAGTACTGCTAAAGAAGTAAACATAAACTTTAAAGCGACGTTCACTTATGGACTCTTACACATGGACGCATCAGTCTGGGCCTACCGGCAAGGATTTACGTACATCTTTCCTGTGTGGAGACTGGTGCAGTCTAGAATAGCTAATTGGAGCGAGGGACGATAAAGATAGATAACGAGAGAGTTAAAGAACTCTGAACTGTCAGAGCCAAGTGATGACGAGGGGAATAATTTTTTGCCCTAAACCAATTCCTAGTAATCGAGAACTTACTTTTACTGAAATAAATTCAGAAAAAAATTATTTAACTTTTGAAAAACATTTCCTTTATTTATTAAATGAATAATTCTCATGAATTTAAGCACTCCTGGCAGCTGATAACGTACATATAAAAAATATACGTAAAAAATTCCTACACTAACACAGAGAACGACGATGGTTCTGTGATAAAAATATGTGATTAAGGTAAAGTCAGCCGGGTTTCGATCCCATCTGGAACTATCTCGCGTGTCCATACATTCTAAAAAGTTATGATACCATGAAACAGCCAGTCAGTTGATGACTATATATATATATATATATATATAGGTGTCTGAGAGACAGTTTATCAAAATCTGCAGAACTAACTGATTTAATTACAGAAATGAATTATTTTCAGTCTGTCATATATATTAACCGATTTATAATATTTGAGGGAAGAGTGAAATACAAATTGAACGAAATTTTCTACTCTTCTTTTCTGCGTTTTGTTATTTTTACCAAACATTTGGTTCTTCTTAGATCCTGTGTGACCAATCATATAGGCTGACTATCAATTATAGTCCACAGAAAAGTTAGAAGTTTTCAGATAATTGCTCTGTTTATTTAAACGGTAAAAATACGAAACGGACTGATAAACATTTGGAAAAAAGAGGAAACAGAAAACCCCAGGTAAACAGAAAAGCGGGAAAGAGATTTGATGATGGTGTTTGGTAATTTTTTTTTTCTTTTATAAAAGTCATTCCATTATGAGTTCAATGTTGCAGTGAAAGTTGTTTATTAAAAAATATTTTTTCTTTCGTTATTTTTTCTATCTTCTCGGTTAACAAGAATCAGCAAGATTAGAAACAGAATGTTTCGAAAAGAACACTGTGTGCCCAATAGTTTAAGTAATACAGCAAGGGATATATACACAGAGTTGTATTGAGTATAATTTATTTGCTTTATACAATAATAGAAATATTTTAAATTCCGCAATTCCCGTTTTCAAAAGCAACTGAGTTCAGAAAGGAGAATATAGAAAATTATCCAACAATACATGCATAAACACACACACACACACACACACACACACACACACACACACACACACACACACACACAGAGACATATATATATATAATTATATTATCATATATATATATATATGCGTGTGTGTGTGCGTGTATGTGTGTGCGTATGTATTGTTGGATCATTTTCTATATTCTGTTATCTGAACTCAGTAGCTTTTGAAAACGGGAATTGTGGAATTTAAAATATTTCTATTATTATATATAATATTCCATTGGACATATATATATATATATATATATATATATGTGTGTGTGTGTGTGTGTGTGTGTGTGTGTGTGTGTGTGTGTGTGTGTGAGTGTGTGTGTGTGTGTGTGTGTGTGTGTGTGTGTGTGTGTGTGTGTGTTCATCCCAAATCCCTGCTACATAGACTGGAACAGTCAGCAGGTGGCATTGGTGTCAATGTCTATGCAGACAAAGCAGAGCACTTATGTTTTGATGAAAAAGAAGAGGACTCCACACTAAATGGTGGATCTCTGTAAGCGGACAAGTTCACCTACCACGGAAGCAGCGCCTCATCTACTGAAAATGACTGCAATATGTGACTAGTGAAGCCATGGACAGCTATCGATCGATCAAATGGACATCAAACCAACCCGATAAATTAAAACGCAATTTTCCCCAGCAATGGTCGTATCGATTCTACCGTAAGGATGCACCACATAGACGCTGACTAAGCGTATAGAGAAAAAAGGTAGACGGCAGTTGCTCAAGAATGTTACGAATCATATTGTACTAATACTTGGATGTAATATTAGACAAAACAGCAGCTGTACGACCACCTACCTCCTATCTCTAAAACCATCCAATGAAGACAGACCAAACGTGCGGGAGACTACCGGAGAAAAAAGAACGAACTCATAAGCAACGTTCTCTAATGGATCTCTTCATACAGACGCGCAAGTGTTAGATGACCAACTAGAAACCTATCTACACCAGCTCTGTACAGACACTGGATGAAGTCGAGAAGACCTGCCAGAAGCAATGGATGATACAGACCAATGACAAGAGACAGAGAAATTCGTGCTAGCAGCACGAAATGATGATGATGATGATGATGATGATGATTATATACATATCATCATCATCATCATGTCGCGCCGTCTGCGCGGATATCCCTGACCGTCTCTCGCCATTTCTCCCTATCACTCATCGCCTCCGGCAGGTCTTCAGGATTACAACCCGTGTCCTCACATAGCTGCTGTATGTAAGTTCGTGCTGGTCGTCCCACACTTGCACATCCATGAGTGGGGGTCCACAGGAGTACATCGCTTATGAGCTCGTCCTTGCTTCTCCAGCAGTGTCCCGCGTGTCTGGTTCGTCGAACTTGTATAGTTTTTGTGATGGGGGGCAAGTGTCCGTATAGTTGGAGTCTCGTGGGGTGTTGTCGCCAGGACTTGTTTAATACTGCTCTCAATATATATATGTATAATTTAGTTTGTTTACTTAATAGTATATCAATCTTCGTCGGGGATTTAATATTGATGCTGTCTTTGTAGAAAAAATGTCAACGTCATCATCATGTAACACCGTCAGCACGGATATCCCTGACCCTCTTTCATCATCTTGGGTTGCTTGTATGTATATTTTTTCTTTATTGATGCCTATGAAATGTCCGAAAGGGCTCGTGACAATTTTGGTAAATCTATCCACCAATTTCAACCTGAAACCAAGAAACTTATTAGGAAACTTGAAAAGATCTTAAGAAGATTATATAGACAAATGTGTCTTTATTATTTAATCAAATATGCTTAAATGAACTGGTGCCCAACTACACATATTTTAAAGTACATGATCCTTAAGCTCAACACGATACTGACACCCAAAATTATTGCTGCAGTCTTGCAAAAATACAGATTAACAACAAATAAAGAAAAAATATACATGCAAGCAACCCTTAATGATGACCTATGAAAGGTCTGTAAACGCTCAGGACAATTATGACAAATTCATCCACCAATTGTAACCCGAAACCCAAAAACTTATCCAAACAATATTTGCATCAATCAGAGAAATCATAATTTTATATATTCTGGTCGAATATCATTTTATTAAAAGGATATTTTTTCGTACTTTTTGCCAAACTGCTAGGAATGGATCATAAAGAATTTAGTAAGCAATCGTTAAAATAGATTTCTTTTTTTGAATTAAAGTGAAATACGCTTTGTTAAAGAAGCATTTTTCTTTTGTTTTTTTTACCAAGGTTTAAAGCTTTGCATCTGCGTAATTTGAAATTACAATACCTTAGAATCAAATATACAATTACATGCTTATATATATATATATATATATATATATATATATATATATATATATATATATATATATATATATATATATATATATGTATAGTTCTGTTGGTTGGGGCAGTAAAATAGGCCGACTGCATCATTGCTGAGGTGTAAGAACCCCTCCCCCATTTACGAGTGTCCTGGACAGGCCACAAAATAATCTGATGTTGAGATCCCAGTTTTGAATATTTGGGGAATGTGCAATACACTTTCATTGTCAGTACTCCCTGATCCACTCTGGTCTGCACTGGGACCACCTGATAGGGTCCTATCCATGGATAAAATATAACTGTTTGACTTTCAAAGTGAGTGCAAACAAAATATTTATGCTAAACTGAGTTGTTAGAAAAATAACTGTTTGACCATTTAACTGTGTGTAAACAAATGAGTGATGTTTAATTGAATTGTTGGTAATGCATTACGAAACATAGAACAATTTAACTGTGTACAAAGGAATGAGTAATGTTAAATGGTAATTAGTCATAAATGGCAATACTTGGAACTCTTTAACTATGTGCCTATATTGAATTATTGATTTAACATTATACTTGGAGATATTTGAATGTTTACAAGTGAATGAATAGTCTTCAATAAAACAATTAGTGTTAAATAACCACTTCATTCTGTGCAAACAAATGAATATTACTGAAAAGCATTAAAGTTATGTAGCAATAACTAAAACCATTTAACTGTGTTAAACCTAAGCAATACTAATATGCAAAGTAGATAGTAGTTCTTACTCATTTAAAAATGAAATTACCTTGAAACTGTGTGCAAACAACTGATTGATGTTAAGATTTAGCTGTTAAATAGCAATACTTGAAACCATTACACTGTGTCCAAACAAATGTTTAATTGTAAATTGAAATATATTTATAAACTGTATATACTTAATATATATGTATAAACATGGCATTAAATAACCAACAATGAGATATGTGTAACAAGAACCCAAACAAAATAAACCCAGGCAAAATAAGTTCCATCTAATGATTGCATTAAAAGATGCCTGTAAATAGGAATGCAACACCTCGGTGCGTAAATATTCATTCAATTGAAGTTTTGCGCAGCTAAAATGCAATATATTTGAGACTTTTTTGGATTTTATGAAAAAGTGTTTTAAAAAGATTTCCATATTCAACCACACACACACACACACACACACACACACACACACACACACACACACACACACACAAACATATATATATATATATATATATATATATGTATATTGAATATCTTGTCTCAGTAATAAATCATTATCATATTAACTGGTTGCAGCTATTTTGAGACTATTACGAATGATTTTGTCTCTAAATAAGTAGTGACACAAAATGTTTTTCTTCTGTTCAAGGCATTGTGATCGATGATTAGTTATTGTTAAAAAATACTCTTTTCAAGTCGGAAACAAAAAGAGCACAACATTATAATTAGTAATTAGCAGACAAATGAGTCCCATGTACATTGAGACACCCTGTATATATACACAACGAGTTATACACACACACACCTACACACACATACATACAAAGCAATATATTTATGTATTTTTGACAGAATTCCATGATGCAGAATACGATGATAAATAATACATGTTCATAACAGTTTTTATTGCATAATCTTTCTCGAGAAATGATTTAAAACATACCTGTTTCTTTTTTTAGAAAAATGAAATCCTATCGTTTTTTCCTTGGGTGTTGCTTTCAGGATTTGTTCAATATAGCTTGAAGCATTCTTTCGGAGTTCCCGTCATTCTTTTTCTCTATATGCTTTTTCAGTGACCGTGTGGTGCCTCCGTACAGTCGTATTGACGCTACGGCTTCTTGGAATAAATCGTTTTTTTTAATCCGATTGATCAGACTCCCATATGAACGATAAGGTCACATTCATTAGTTAAGCTCTCCTATGGACCCCTCCACATTATCGTACCAGTGTTGGCTGACCAAGGAGAACGTATCTACAACAGCTCTGTGTGGACACGGTGTGGTCTGGAAGACCTGCTCGGAGAGATGGATGATAGAGAAGGATCTGGAGAAAGAGTCAGGGAAATCTTTGCTGTCAGGGTGACTTGATGCTACTGATTATCGTTAGTTCAGAAGTAACTTAACTTTAATATTTTGTAAATGTTAGAAGTATTGTTATTTATGTGCAAAACTGTAGATATGTAAATATATCTATATATATCTATATATATATATATATATATATATATATATATAGATAGATAAAAAGTAAACATGCAGATACTTATTGATTACTATAAGGAAAAGGCAAGATAAATAAAATCTGGTGATGATGAAATATGAAAGAGATATAGCCAGCAAAACGTATAGAAAAATAAAGATTTTCTATCAGTTTACGCATATGAATGGTGCAAATTGGGGGAACGATGGATTCTCATAAATAAATACGTAGACTGAATGTCTAGTGTCTATAAATTCAGTAATGATAGAAGTTTGTGAGCTTAGATTTCATCAACGACTTCTAAAGTTCCATAAACTTCCACAGAAAAAAAAATTATTTATGTAAATAAACAGTAAATTTTCACTGCACAAAACTGGTTCTCACGCAAATAGCTATCGCCAAATTATTTTGGACAATACTCAGACACCATTTTATATCTACAAACGAATAAAAAGACATACGAGATCCGTCTGAAATGTAACGTTGGTTGATGTGCTCTGCGAGCTATGGGCGAAAGAGGAATAATTGAATTGGGTTTTGATTTAAAATCAAATCATGGAAAAATATATTTTTAATCTTAGTTTTCTGCAACTATTACTTTTGTTTTTACATGCTTTTGTTTACAGCTTCTCTTTTTCAAGTCGCTTCACAACGAGCATTGAAAAATAGTGAAGATGAGGTTTTTGGACCACTTGCGAAAAACTCCGTCACAAACTCTTGGAATGCTTCTGCAAATTTATGAAGATAACACCATGTAACGCATATGTCTTTTTGAATGGTAAAGGAGGCTTAAAGAGGGACCTGAATAGGTCAAAGGTTACTTTAGGAGTGGTAAGCCTTCAGTAAACAGGACTGAGGTTAATGTCAAATGGGTAAAGTAGGTGGTGTTTCTCGATCCTCAGTTGACTGTTCGAATCATCGGAAGTAAGTTGGACATGAAAAAAGAACATTGTTTGGATGATCATCACCGACAATTTGGGCATATCTGAAAAGTAACAGAACTAGATGTGCTTAGCATCCGGTAGTTTCTGGTTGAGAGACATATCACAGTACGGAAACCATCTCCCCATTCACCGTGTCTGGTTCTGTGTCATTTTTTTCCTTTTCCCCAAGGTTGTGGGAATCGGCAAGCCAGCCCGTTTTGAAAGCGTGGAGGCCAGCAGGAAGGGCAGAATGATGGAGCTGATGGTCATCCTAGAAGAATCCTTCCAGCAGTGCATAGAAGCCTGACTGAGAATAATGTGAATGTGTATTACAATCGAGGATAATAATTTGGAAAAGGAAGCCATGTATTTTGTTGTTTGTAATCTAATAAAACTGTCTGTAACACCAGTCCAGTGATTTTTCAATAAATCCCGTATGAGAAAATTGGAATACCTATCATTTTAGGGACCTTTTTTATTTTTCTTTGTCAACTATAATTTTTTACTTACCGCTCTATCTAGTTACCTATACATTTTGTCACACAGTTATATATCAAGGATACTCATATACTACAAATAGGAGAAGAGGCCTCTTGGTGTCGAAGCTGGTGTGCTCAACTGTAAAATTGTAGTAAGCGAGTTCAAACCCCAGTCACGTTGTTTCATGGACTTTCACACAAATACCCTCGGGATGGGTATGAACTCTCTTAACCTCCCAGTATTAAGTTAGAAAGTGCTTATATTCTTCTCCTTGAAGGATAACTTTGGAATTAGAAAACCTGTGAAATGTAATAAACCATTAAACAAATAAACTAAATCCAACCTAAAGAAAACGACTTACACACGGATCTTTGGTTTCAAGTATTATAATCTAATACTAATAATTATATGATTTTAAGTTATAATTTCTATTCAATAATTGGCATTTGTTTGCCCACAGTTATATGATTTTAATAAGTTTTATTTAATAATTGGCATTTGTTTGCCCACAGTTATATGATTTTAAGTAATAATTTCTATTTAATAATTGGCATTTGTTTACCCACGGTTATATGGTTTCACCGGGCTCATTGGCCTTGTGGGTAGAGTGTTCACGAATGGTTCGGGAGACCTGGGTTCAATCCCATGTCGAGTCATACCAAAGACTTTAAAAATGGTACTTAATACCTCCTTGCTTAACTCTCAGCAATATAAGGAACGTATCGAGAGTAAAGTGGAGCAATTGAGGCGGTAGAAGCTATTGAAAATGTAGCTAATGAAAATAGAGCCTTCTGGTCGCCTTCGAATACGGTCGGCAACTTTTTATATGGTTTCTAGGAACTAATGATCATTTTTAGTAAACAATTATAGCTTAAAGTATTTATTCGTAATGTCACGTGATGGCTCACGGAGACGAGGAGGTGGGAATGATACTCTCCCCCCCCGTTGAACTAAAATTATCTAGCAGTCAAAAAGTGACCGTTAGAAATGAATGTGGGTCACACAGATGTTTGCACCTAAGTGACCTTGGGTCGCCGGACATCGGAAGGGGAAGGAGAAAATGAAGCCAAATAATTGGTGGGGGGACCCCAAACGGAAGTGGGGTTCCCTTCCCCTCAACGGAAGTAAATACAAAAAAGAGAGTTTTTGAGCAACGCTCGTGGCAGACGGACGATAGCCATTTTACTCCGGGCTAAAGACAAAAAGACTGAGACACGAGGGACTCCAAAATCCTTCAAGCCAGCATTAAAAACAGTACAAAGTCTGTTAGCCCGTGAAAGAAGAGAAATTCTCCAGTGGAACCCCGTCAAAAAAATAAGATAAGTAACTTTAGGACATTTTTCCGTTACACCCAATTTTTGTTACCACTCTCTCTCTCTCTTTGAAAAAGGATAAAAGCCAAGAAAAGACATTTATATTCATGGACTATCCTATTATATGTGTTTGACACTTTGAACGTATATATATATATATATAACCGTAGTAAAGAACCTATGTATTTTCATTTTACCATGTGGTCTATGTTATTATTCCATGCTTTCCTTTCAGCTTCTATTCGCCTTACATTATCTTGCTTAGAACTGTCCTATTAATTCCTAAAGTATCACACGGGAAACCGGAGTTGCCGACTGTAGCAATATTAATATTATTACAACTAAGACCTATAGGCCCGTATTCTTCTATTATCTAAGGGGAAGAAGTTTAGCGGCCTGGTGGGTGTGTGATAGTGTGAAATTTTGGACCCCTTTGCCAGCGGTGGCCAGTCTGGCCCTAAATTACTCCCTCACGTAATATGCCAGTTCTTATCTGCCTGAGAAAAGAACTCTGAACAGGACTTATTTCGGTAGGGGATCAAGTGCCAACCTGCCCCGTCTTCACACGTGCGAAAATAAAGTCCCATTTAGGGATTTTAGTCAATTTCCCCGTCACAGTAATATAAACAGTTTTCAGTACATCTTAATACGGTTTGTTTCGAAATAATTTACAGTATACCTATCGAATAAGAATAATTTCTAAACTGTTTTATTTGACCCATAGTTTGGACACTAATACGGTTGAACATTTTGGGTCAGAGTGGACCTGGGAGTTATGCCAATGAAAAGGTAATCTCTACACCCATGATCTCTAAAACTAAAACCTTATCATCAGATGCAGTATGTGCCATAACCTGCAGACATTTTTTATGCAAGGGATATAGTCAAACCAGTGAAGAGGGATATTACCATTAGAATGAACATTTTCGTATGACATCATGTTTATTCATATTTCCAGTGACAACTGTTTCATAACATATGCATATTTTGCTTGTAGACTTTGCACAAATTGACAAGAGAATATCTAATTAAAATCAGTTTTGATTATATCAAGTAACCCCGGTGATACTTGTCTCTGAATATATATATATATATATATATATATATATATATATATATATATATATATATATGTGTGTGTGTGTGTGTGTGTGTGTGTGTGAGTAAATAATGGAAAATAATTCCAAAGTATGGGGAGAAATATTGAAAAACAAAGTCATTCAAAGTGAAGAATTTAATGTGAACGGAAGTTGACATTATAACGTTTCAGTTTCAATAAACCATCATCAGGGCGAAGAAAAGATGTTAAGAAGTGTTGTTTGATCACTGATGGATGCTTAACAAAATACTAAACAAAAGGAGGATATTATATACACAGAGAAAGAGGGAGGCGACAACCGCCTGATCAATAAATCAGCGTTCATATTTCAAAAATATCATGTGACTGCATAACATAATGATGTAAAACAAATGGAAACATCAAAAGATACAATGGCTTAAAAAGAGAAAGAAAGAAAGAGGAAGAAGCAACGAAAAGAAATGAAAAGAAAAGAATCGAAGAATGAGAAGAAAAAGGAAGAAGAAAGGGAAAGAAAGATAAAAGAAGGTGAACGAAGAAGAAAGGAAAGAAAAGAAAAGAGAAGAGAGAGAAAGATAAGAGAGTGGAGAAAGGAAGGAAAGAAAAAGGAATGGGGTGTTGGAAAAGAGAAGGAAAATGGGGGAGAAAGAAGGAAAAATACCGACGTATCATACGTAAATAAATAAATATAGTGCTGGAATGTTTTTTTATATTAATCATTTTTCGTTATTTATATTTTATCATTCAGTTTGGTTGGGCTTTGAACTATTCGGGTTAAAATTTCAGGTGCATAGTAATTGGGTGCAGTTTTAAACTCGTGCGCAAATGATATGACAATCACCATTGTCATAATAAACCCCCAGACAGGAAATGAGGCTCGAGTCGGGAATACGTCAGAGATGATCCTGAGAATTTGAGGATTTTGAAGAGAGTCAGTTGAGATTGGACCACGGAGGCAGAGAGTTGAGTTTCTGCCATTGAGGCAGAGAGTTGAGTTTTCTTCCGTTGCGGCGGCGGTTAAGCTTTCGGGTCTCGACCAGCGGAGATTAACTGAGATCTTAAACACAACAAGATGCACTGCGAGTCGGGATGGAGTTAACATATTAAGAATTGTGTCTCCCTCCTCGTGTCGCCATGAACCCAGACGTCAAGAAGTTAATAAACCGTTCGTACCTGAAACAACAGAGTTCTCCTGTGTTTTGTATTTGTATATCTATTGTATTACAGTTGTTATTGAGATCATCACGGTATACAACAATAGTTAAATCATAAGAAAATCAATCTTATGTGAATTAATCTGTCTTTAGATTAAAACATATGTGAATTAATATGTCTTTTGATTAAAACGATGTGAATTAATCTGTCTTTAGATTAAAACGTATGTGAATTAATATGTCTTTAGATTAAAACGAAGAAAATATGAAGTGGGGATGGGAGAAAGATGGGTGAAGTTTTGAATAACAGAATTAGCAAAAATGAATAAATGAACACATAGATATCTATACAAAGGAAAGGGAATTGAAAAGAGGAAATGAGATCAAACGCAATATACAGTGAATAGTGCATAAGAGTGTATAGATCAATGGGACAAAAAGTGTGAAAAATGAGTAGGAAAAATTATTGATTGATTAGAGATAGAATTATTGATTAATTAAAGATAGAATGTATTGTAGCTGTTTAACACCAATTTTCCATATATATATAATCTCATCCTGTATATATAATCTCATCCTTTGTTTTGTTTTACATTTCTTTATACATCCATCGATGATCTAACAACACTCCGTAACATCTTTTCTGAGTCCTGTGAAGGTTTATTGAAACCGAAACGTTTTAATGTCGACTTTCTTTCATATTAAATTCTCCATTTTGGATTACTTTGTTTTTCAATATTTTCCTATATATATATATATATATATATATGTGTGTGTGTGTGTGTGTGTGTGTGTGTTTGTAAAGATGAATGTGTATTGATGTACGCTTATATATATATATATATATATATATAAATGGAATGCTCATAATAAAAGTTTGAAAAACAGCGTTCTATTCCACCATAGCAGACTTAATGCATAACCTCATAAACATATAATTATGAACACTAGAAGTACATAACTTTTCTTTTAATGTGATGTGCACAATCATCAGTCTCAAATATGACATAAACTTAAAGTAATGGATTTTTATTAGTCATAATTACAATATGTATATATACATATGTGTGTGTATCTATGAGTGTGTTTATATGTGTGTGCATCTATGATTGTGTTTATATGTGTGTGTATCTCTGAGTGTGTTTATATGTGTGTTTATCTATGATTGTGTTTATATGTGTGTGTATGTGATAAAATATGCATAACATTTATTGTTAATAGAAAGAGTTTTACACCAATGTTATAATTATTTTTGTGACAATATAGAACAAGCCCCCGATTATTGCTATTTGTTTTCAACTGAAAAGATTATAATAAAGGAAATAAAAATTTTATCCTGGAAAGGAGTACAAATTTTATGGGTCAGCACAACTTCTGCCAAATAGCGCCATTGTTCCCTTCGAGATCACTCACAATACCCTTTGTATTTGTCGCTGAACCATTACTTGACGATAACTTCACTATAAACTGTAAAATAATACATTTCATTACACATTGCATTCAACAATAAAAATACGTGTGAGCACGCACAAATACATAGACGCATGCAGAACTAATATACATGCATATATTTACACATTAGCAAGTACGCTCATGTAATAGAGAAAATGTGCATTGGTTTTATCTATTTCTCGAGTGGACAATTGTGGTTTGAACTTTACCCCCGAGGTTTTAGGATCATAGAAATAGATTTCTTACAACTTATCGTGCATGCTTTGTCTAATGAATGAAGAGAAATTTAGTGGTTTGTCTTTAAATGGCTTCCTGTCTTGTAGGAAAGTTGCGACCTAAGAACCATGGCTTCGACTGAAGCGGAACAAAAGTGGAAAAAGAAAATAATTTATATTTCCATTTTTTTTATATAATTTCTGAGTTAACGCGTAACTATAAAGTCGGCCAGGGATAGAAAAGAGACACGTAAACCGAGGGTAGAAGACTTCAAAATACATTGCATACAAATCAGTTTTATTGTTTCTTTCTTTCTTTCTTTCTTTCTTTTTAATCTGTATCTCAAACTTCTATCTATCTATCTATCAAATACTTTTACATATACCGAAAGTTATCAAAATCACATATTTCTTAGCTGAGTTTGACTGGTTTGAGTTATGGATGTTTCTTCTCTCCGACCGGTTGTCTAAACGAAGTAAAAGACTCCAACTACCATACAATATATTCATAGCTGTAGGGAGAATATTTTGATGCATACATTTCCCAAGGATATTTGCACTATATGAAATGCAAACGGCCTTGTTTTGGATTTCTACTCGGTTACCGTGTCTCTTTGCTACAGCGATAAACGTTTCATTACGAGCGCCTAGAAAGGGGTAAGACTCTCCTCAAGCCCCAAAATGGGTAACCTAGGTATGATATTACACTGCATATTATGATGAGACATGTTCTCGAGGTCGGAGTAATGTGGTGTACCAACTTCATTGTCATTACTCCCAGATCCTGTGTTTGTATCATATAGATATGTACTCAAATGATTTTATTAGATAAGAATACGTAATATCATTTAACCACGGGGTAAGAAATTTAAGAATATAGCCCAACAAAAAAATTGTAAGTGTACAAAGTAAGTAATTCCTAAACATCTACTGCCCAGTCATCAGGGACTATAGAATACGCCAACTGCTGACCGGGAAATCAATCCCAATGGAGTTTTCTGGATATATATTAAACCATCGGGTGGAGTTGTTCAAATTATACAGGTTCATGCACCATTTTGACCCGGAGTGTTCCCATATATGAGATTATTAAAACTATTTTAATATTTGCTATTCTGGATAGCATTTAACTATGTGTAACCAAATAATACATATTAAATTGAATCAATAGTAGTAGACGGCAATACCTGAAACCATTTAAGTGATAGCAAATTGAACTATTTGTTGGTTGGTTGGTTATTTGCATTTTATGGCATATAAACATTTGTAAATTATTTAATGCCAAATCCAATTGTTATTCAAATTGTCAGTTCTATTTCAAACAATTCAGTTTAGCATGAGTACACAGTTTAATTCTCAAAAACATTTCTATTTCAAGCAAGTTAGTTTAGTCAATCAGAGTCATTTCAAACAATTAAGTTTAGCATAAGTTCAGAGTTTGGTTCTATTTGACCCATAAATAGGGCCTTATGAGGTACTACCACTCTGGGATAGAGTGGACCACAATGGCAATAAAGGGGTAAACCGCATTCCCTAAAGCTCCAGCATTATTGGAACCTCACCATCAGATTGCTTAGTGTCATATCTAATGCCCCAAAGTTATTGTTTAATGTTATTCTAATGCCCAAAAAAAGTTAGCATTATCAAAATATTGCCAGATAACGCTTTTTTTCTCAATCACCGAACAAACTGACTCTCAAAGCATTAAATTCTTTATTTCCATACTCGACCAATTTCCTTTCTAACTAATCGCTATTATTTGAACAAAAATAAAATGTCTCTTTCTGTCTCTCAACATACTTACTCACGTACTCACACGCGCACATTATATATATATATATATATATATATATATATATATATATATATATATATATATAATAAGTTGTAAAATGAGATACATGATTTTGATAACGATTAAAATCGGTTAAAACGAATATAAAACTTAGGCGTCTTCTGATCGACACTTTTCCATCAGACAATTGTCGGTATTTATTTATATCTGTCTACTCAGAGTCAGATGTTTTGTATGAATAACCACTGGTTCTAAAATGTTAAGGTGGTGCTGAGTCCGAAATGCACACTCACACACACACACACACACACACACACACACACACACACACATATATATATATATATATATATATATATATACATATATATATATATATGGAGAGGGAGAGGGGGGAGTTAATACGCTGTGGCCAGAAAGCATACATGACATTTGTTCTCTTGTTTCTCTATTAGTTTTTTCTTCAAATTTCCTCTTTAAGTATGAATTTCTAAGCGTCGATTTCTTTTTTGCATCATATGGTATTTCTATTCACAGTTTTAATTAATCTTTCTTTTCAGTTTATTTCCTCTTTCGTTTCTTATTGTCATTCTTTTTTCTTCTTTCCTCCCTTATTTATTTATTAAGGCGGGTGTTCTCGCGGTGTAATGGTTAAAGCCCCTGACTGCAGAGTCGCAGTAACCGAGTTCGAAATTCACTTGCACTATCACGTTCACTTCTTGCACAAATACTCTTGGAAAGGAATAAAACTCTTTATCGTTATATCTATGGGTTAAATAGTACCACTCCTGTTCTTCTAGAATCATCGCTTTGGCATTTAATAACCCACGTCGGTTCAAATGGCATTTAACAAATAAAACAAACCTTCATATATTTTCGTTCTTTCTTTTATTTAATTTCATCTTAATTGACATAAGTTACTTTTTTTTCAAAAAACTAAAAGGCTTCTTTGTTCTTAGTTCGTCAACCCGACTGACGCCACCATTTCAAATATATAATGTAACAGAAGTTTTGATATTTACGTAAATTAATCTTCTATCAATACCCAGAAGAAATTATAACGAGAAAACGAAAATTTGCTTGAGTATTTATGAAATACAATGCTTTGTTCATTACAAGTTTTATCGGAAAACAAGGAAAGAAGGATTGTATAATTTAATCCTTGAGTCTCCCCAACCAGGCAAAGAGCTATAGGTTCCCTAGAGGACGATTCATGTGATTCTATATTCAAACTAAAAAACAAACAAACTGTTTCTTCGCCTTTTGATATTGATTGTAATGAAGTACCCTTAGATTTGCATTGATCACAGTGTTCATAAGATTTGAATTCGATGCTTCTTGATTGTTTCATCCTCGATTTTTTAAAGAACGACATGTTTGCATTGAGAGAATTACCAAACCTTATCACCCACACCCAGAAATTAGAGATCATTTCTGGTTGTTGATCTTCAAAACGAAGCAAGCTATTCGTTTACAATTCATCACCTGTCTGATGTGCTCCTACTATCATTCAACTCTAATATTACCCCATGTTTGTGAAAGCGATCATCAGATGTAAATTATATTTTTTACCCTGTGAATTAAACTGTTTCTTTTTCTTTACTTTAAGAATCACTGATTCGGATTCTCTCAAAGCTTTGTGGCCTTCAGACGGAATAACTTGGAGGTCCCTAGATTTAAAATGTTAGTGAAGGTGTCTTGGTAACGAATTTGGGAATGTAAATTTATGAACGATACAAGAATAAATTAATCTAATAAAGTGGACATTTCTTACATTTTTACAAGTCTGTTTATCAAATCTAATTACACGGAAGCATAACTGAGACTATCAAAGACGACCTGTTGGTGAACAAGCATGCCTCATATTTTGAGTTGGGAAATGTTTCATCTGCTTCTACTCATATTAAAAACACAACCTCACTGATTTGAAGAAAAAAAAATGAAAATTTAGAGCTAAAAGGAAAATAAAAATAAAGACATTCTATATTTTTATATGAATTAGGGAAAATCGGGGGAAATATAGTAAAAAAACCCATATAGACTGATAGACTAGTATTGATAACTCTGAACGTGATGGCTTGATGAAATTGATATAACAACTTTCTCATTTTCAAGGATATTTCTCTGAACTTGCACTGAAAAACATTACTTATGTAAACAAACAGTTAATGCGAGTTGCATAATCAAGCGTTTACACAAACTGGCACAACACGCACACAAACTGGCACGACATACACACACACACACACACACACACACACACACACACGCGCGCGCACGCACGCACGCACGCACGCACACACACACGTAAATATATATAGTTGACAGATATGAATATACAGTTGTTAAAAGGAAAAAAAGTATGATGAATTGAAAAGTGCTCAAATCCTGGCCAGCAGATCAGTACTAAAAATTAAAAGAAATTAACATTTCAATTTCTTAGTATAGTTTTATTATAATAGTTTTAATGTCTTAACTATTGAATAGACTACCCAGTCGGTTGGGACTGTAGAATACACCGACTGCACCTCTGCAGAGGGGTAAGACCCCTTCAATGAGTGTCCTGGATATGGCACTTACCAATCTGATTTTGAGGTTCCAGTGATGCTTTGGGGAATGTAGAACGCCCATTCATTGCCATTGCTCCCAGGTCCAATCTGGTCCAGTATGGTTGAACCTGATAAGGCCCTATCTATGTGTTAGATAACTAACGGCATACTTATGCTAAACTGAATTGTTTGAATTAGAACTGTTTGACTAAACTGAATAGCTTGAAATAGAAATGTTTTTGACAATTAAACTGTACTTACATTTAAACTGCGTACTTGTGTTAAACTGAATTGTTTGAAATGGAACTGTTTTTGACATAGAAGCAGTACTTACACTAAACTGAAGTATTTAATATAGAACAGTTTTGACATTTAATTGTGTACAAACAAAATTTCTAATTATAATAAACTGAATTAAATGAATTAGAACTGTTTGAATAAACTGAATAACTAGAAATAGAAATGTTTTTGACAATTAAACTGTTTACTCATGCTAAACTGAATTGTTTGAAATAGAACTGAATATTTGTATAAAAATGGATTTGGCGTTAATTAATCGACAAAGGTTGACACGCCATTAAAACCAAACAACCAACCAACCTATTGAATAGAATAATATTCCATTTTGATGCATTAAACTTATAATAATGAAACCTAACTAAGAAGATAAGTCTAAAAGAAATTTCCTTTTTCCGAGAAGACAACTTCTCGCCATTCTTTAGCACTCATCGTTTGATATTGAGAAGCATATTCCTGTCTGTTCTCTTTGTGCTTAATTGTTAACCTTGGAAGATGATTTCCTTTCTGATGCTGAACCTTTTCGTTGTTTAAATGTCTTCTAATTGTTCTTGTACTGCAAGGAGCATCTACTAGAGGTTTCTTTATTTTTTATATTGAGGAAGTTTTCTTTTATACTTTGTGAACAGTTCTTTTCTTAAATTGTGGTGATAATTTTTCTGGCCTGCCAGTCGGTTTTCTTGTTCAAAAGTTATTTGGACTTTTCAAGTAACTGCAGATAACTGTTTTACTGCGCCCAAAGACCTTCGAAATTTCTATCTTCGATATTTCGACTCTTTTCAGAGCTGTAATCTCGCATTTCTCAAATTCAGATAAAAAATTCTAAATTTTCGCATAAATGCTGATATAAATATAAAAATGATTTGAAATTTCTTCTTATTTTAAATTGAAATCTATCTTAAGCTTATCTTTTATATATCTGATTTTCATAATCTAAAATTGTTAACAATATATTTTTTAAGTTATGCGGGTGGTCTTACATCTTTGTCCAGGGGTACACCCCCATATATATATATATACATATATATATATATATACTGGCAGAGGAGGATGACACTTACATTCGTGAATATAATCATGACTTTGACTGCCTTGTTGACTTCTGCCTTTGCAACATGGGCGATTTCCACTGACTGCACTTGCTCTTAATTTCCGGGTTCTACTCAAAATGTCTCATAACCAGTGATGTGTCTACGAAGCAAGTCTAGCTTAGTTGGAAGACACTCAATGAGTGACCTACCGGCATGTGGCCTTCCTGATCAACTTACTGCGTTCTTAGTCCTATTTTCGTGCAGACTTTCTGCATGTCCAAACTTTTGGTGATAATCTTTTGTTTTTAATATACTGCTAACCTTCAATCATTCGAAGAGACATAACCAAACACCACTTGATTTATCCGCATGGCATTGACTTCTATACTGTTTCTAGAAGGCAGCACGCTCCAGGATTCATTTTCACATCTTTCCGTTCCTCTTTGAATTTCATGTCTCACTCAAAAAACAGATATGCATGACATGGTGTTATCTCTATACACTTGCAGAAGCTTTCAAGTGCTTGTGGCGGAGTTTTTGTTTTTCTCTCAAACAAAAAATGTAATATGTATTCGTTCCTCAGTATTTATCGTTTTTCCTCAGTGCTCGTTGCTGAACGTAATATATTCTCAAGATATGTTATGTGATAGCGAAATTGGCATATTCCTCTTTAGGCCTTAGCTCACACGGTAAACCCAGCCCCGTTATTTTTCAGACGGACAAAGTACATGTCGTGAAATAACCTAAATAATTTAACATGTCATTGATTCCTATTTACATTCTCGCCATATATATTCATAGGTTTCATGACATGAAAACACTTGCTTCTACAATTTTATGAAAGTGTTATATAACAATAAAAATCAGATTAGAATTTTGGGCTTTATCGAAGTATATCTTTCTGAGGTTTTTCGTAATCAAAATATATTTGAATGAGTTTTATTTGATTTATTAATTGTTATATAATTTACAAGAAAAAAAAAAAACTTCCGTCAAAATCTCGTTATTACATTTTTTAAAAATATCAAGAATAAATCATAGAAGCATTTATCTTCTAAGTTTTCATAATATTTTATTATTTTGAACACAGTATATAATATATAAATCTCATTTTATCTTCTTTCATATTTCTAAACAATAATAAGTATTTCCACTTCTTATAAATACTTCACTTATTCATCGCTACAAGTTTTTATTCTATTCACCACAAATCAAATTAGTTTCTATAATTCAAATCTTTCCTAACATATACTTTTCTATCGTCAACAAATTCAAGATCCCATTTATAATAACTTTCTGATTCATAATACAATTTTTGAGCTGTTCTTTAGTCTCATATATAAAAGGAATATTAATGAATGAATCTATTTTAGCTTCCTTTCTTATAATTTTGATTTTGCTTGTTTCAAATGTCAAACTATTAATACGCTCTTAAATATCTCCTTTCAATTAGTTTTTTTCCCTAAATATTATGTGTTTTAATAGAAAATATATTTTTTGGAATACATATATATATATATCAAAAAATTCATCAAAATTATTATCAAAAGCTCATCGCAAATGAATTAACTTTTATAGAAAAATGTACATATTCATTTTGAGAATCTTGTCGTAACCATTTTCAAAATTCTTCCCAATATAATGCCTGTAAATTTCCGCTTTGCATATCGTTTCTTTTCTATTCGTAAATTGCTCCGAATAAATGCATTACGAAAGCAACATCATATTCAATTCAAAAAAATATTTCAGATTTTTTACCAATTCCACAACTCTGACACACACACACACACACACACACACACACACACACACACACAGCGATAGTAAGATAGGCATGAGACTGTTCGTGTGTGCATGTCTGTATGCGTGCGAGGGTGCATGAATAAATTCTCCTCTCCAAAGACCGGAGAAATCAATACTGCACATGAATATCAGCCGGAAGACATGTGCGTTATAATTTGGAACCTGCCAGACACCAGAAAATGGAACATCAGATTTGGGGATTTCTTTCCGAGACCCAATTAATACATTTTTGTTTTAAAAAACTTAGACAGGTTTCCAAACTTATTCATATTTACCCAACCCCTCCGCTCGGGCAGATATGACACAAGGTCAATTTTTTAAAGCGGAGTTTAACAGGCTTGAATTCAGAGTTTTCCTTCTCTTAGACGTGTTGCCTGACCACGACTGAAGAACCGAGTCTGCTCTACTATTTACCCATAGCTGGAGGAAGAATAAATGGATTCGTACCTTTGCCAAGAGTATTTGTGCTATGTGAAATGCAATCAGTCTCTTCCAGATTTGAACTCGTGTCACCGTGTCTATTTCCTACGACGATAACCATTACACCACGGGCACCTTCACAACTTATTGATCATCTGTGAAATTGATATTAGGTGTGCGTAAAATTTCCCGAGGAAAAATCAACGATCAGCTTTGTATTCCCAAATTAGATTTGAAGAAATTTGACACGAAAATGTTGTATAAACCTAATTCTTTTTCTCATTGATATAAAACTATTGGTTATTTTAAAATCTAATCAATGTAAATAATTACTGAATTGAATACTTAGTAATTTACGGGTAAGTTATTAAAATTTGAATCAAGGGAACAATTTTGATTTATTACACAAAATAAAAATTGAGGGGAGGAAAATATTGATTCATATATCTATCTAACTGCAATTTATGTCCGTAATAAATCCCATCAGGGGGTGTCCTGGTGGTGTGATGGTTAATACGCTAGGCTGCAGAATCGTAGTAAACAGGTTCGAACACCAGTCGGGCTATTACGTTCACTTTCATCAAATACCCTTGGGGAAAGGTATGAACCCCCTTACCCAATCAGCTATGTGTTAAATTGCATCTCTGTTGTTCTTCTAGAAGTATGGTTTTGGTCTTAGAAAACTCACAAAGGTCGATGTGCCAAAGAACCTAAACCTACTCCCATCAGTATTAGCTAAGAGATCATTCTTCGATATAACCACATGCAGTGGGATTGTACATATATATATATATATATATATATATATATATATATATATATATATAGTGGTGGTTTACTGGTTTGAACCAAGTTTTCTTTCTCTTGTTGCCATACCAAGATATAAGTGTCTTGTCTGACAAATTACCCATTGCTAGAGGGAGAATTATTAATTCTGTCCCAAGAGTGTTAGGGTTTTTTTAAAATGTTAACAGCCTCGTCTAGGATTTGAATACGGTTCGCTGCATCAATTTTATAGAACTTCAACCATTATAGCGTAATCTCTTCCAATATATATATTTAATTTTTGTTTGGTTATCTCCTCAATTGTCCGAATAATTTCTATTAATTCTTTTTAATGGCCCTACCATATTGTCAGAAACTGGTATAAAAGAAAAGATCCATTATGTTTAACTTGCAGAAGGGTCATGACTCGTTCTTCATATAGCTTTGGGCCGTGTTGAAAACGACACTACAAAATTGTATGTATCATACAATATTGTAATTTCACCAGTGTACACAGAAGTATGTCAAATAACACACACACACACACACACACACACACACACACACACACACACACACACACACACACACACATACACAAATATATATATATATATATATATATATATATATATATATATATATATATATATGTATAAATGTTTTGTTGTAAATTTGACCGAAGGTCTAGTCTCAGACCAAACCCAGAATCAGAGTAATGAAGAACTTGTACAGCAATAGACACTGATGAAGAGAGACATAATTAGGCTCCACTTATGACGATGATGCGCGCTTTGTAGACGAGGCTCTCGCAGAGAAACCTAGAAGAAACGAACAAATAAACACAAGCCTAAACTTTGTCTCAGAAACACATGTCCACTTTATGCAAAATATAATATCATTTCAAATTACTTGAAAGTAGGGCGTTCTATATCACCAACGGTCCCTTTAAAATAAACACTAATGTTTTTGATAAACAGTTCGTTTTCTTGCTTCCACAACGAAAATCAAACCTCAAATGTCACTGCATACGAGGAAGTTTAACACAATTTTAACAAGTGGCAAAAGCTTCCCATAGATTTGTAAATAAAACACTTTCTTTTGAAGATCATTAGTAAAGCTCAAAATTCACAGATTAGAGTAAAATATTTTCTGCTGGGTTAATGTCAGTCTTTTGCTCACTGACGTTATCCTTTTCTAATCGGAGATATCAGTTCCTCGATGAACATAATTTGGTTAGACATTATAATCAAAATTATGTTTTCCGTACTAAATAATCTAAGATTAATTACATACAATAAACTGCTAAATCTTTTACTGCCTGAGCAAACTAAAAACAAAAGAAGAAATTAAAACAAAATTAGATAAAGAAAAGGAAGAATGAACTTGTGTATGGAGAAATATGCAAATCGTACCTACAAGCATTTTAAGTTTCTAAAATATATGAAAATTTTTGATAGGCTTCTATATTTGGAAATATTTCTTTAGTTGTTTGTTGTGTGGAATTTTTTGACATACTTCTGTGTACACAGGTGAAGTAAAAATGTTGTATGATATATAGTGGAGTTTTCAATACGGCCCAAGGCTATATGAAGAACGAGTCCATACCCTTCTGTGAGTTAAACATATTGAGTCTCCGTGCCCTTTTCTTTTATACCAGTTTCTGACAATATGGCAATGCCATTTAGAAGAATTAATAGAAATTCTTTGGCGAATGGAGGAGATAACCCAACAAAAGTTAAACCATATAGAGCAATGATATTTCTATGAATTTGAATAGTTTTATGAATAGAGTCCTCAACTAAAGAGTAGCATTTAGAGCCCTTAACATTTTAAAATATTGACTCATTTACCACCAAAATGTTATTTTATAAATGTTTGATTGTAATTAAAAACATTTTTATCCATCCATTGTATTTCTTTTTATAAATAAAGACTGATGTTATCTACTTCCTTCTCTAATATGAGATGTCAGTTCCTGGATGAAAATTATTTGGTTGGACATTTTAATCAAAAATTATGTTTTCCGTACGAAATAATCAAAAGAGTGGCGTATAAGTCTCTTACCATTTTAAAATATTGACTCATTTACAACCAAAATTTGATTAATTTATGAATTGCTGATTCTAATTAAAACACTTTCATTAATCCTCTGCATTTCTTTTTCGGATTTCCTGTTTTTTCTATGATTATTTGTTTGCACACCGTTACGTAATATAAACATTTTCATGATAAATAAATAATTACATGATTTAAAGTAACTGCTACCATTTAATAATAATCATTTACTTTCACACAGTTTTATTGTTTGAGGATTTTTTTTCTGATATCAACAATTATCATGTAGTTATATGGTTTGAAGTAACTCATAAATAAAGTTCTTAATAAAAATTACAATTTCAAGTAACTATTATTACTAATAATTTTGCTGACAGCTATATTTGAACAGATCTATCTGAACCGAAGATAGGATCCTTGAAGGTATTACCGCTGGGTTTCAGAGGGTTTGGTTCAGTTGCAATTTATGGCATATCAATGATTGTTGGTTATAAAATGTCAGATCTATTTCATACACATAAGCATTTCTCTTTCAAATAATTCAGTTTAGCATAAGCAGAGTTTTTGTTTACACTCGGTCAAATATCAAACAGTTCTATTTTTTAAAAATCAGTTTAACATAAGGACACAGTTTAGCTCTATCTAATTCTTAGCTAGAACCCTATCAGGTGCAATAACTCCGGGCCAGAGTGGAACTGGGAGCGATGGCAATAAAGAGGTATTCCGTATTCTCAAAGAACCAGCATTACTGGAACCTCATCATTAGATGGTGTAGTGTCATATCCAGGTTACCTGTTGAATGTGTGTTACCCCTCTGCAGAGTTGCAATTAGTGTATTTTGTAGCCCCAGTCGACTAGGCAAGGGTCAGAAGGGATATCAGAATTATAACAATGAAAGGCCCCTCCACTGTTCAAACCTCCATTAGGACACTTTTTATTGGTTATTAATTGTCGAAGACAGTTTTTCTTTCGCAATTATGCTTTTAGTTAATTAACGATAATCATATTAAATTTTGATTGCGTGAATTGATTTTTATTAATGCTAATGATTTATACACACATTTATGGCTATCAATAACTATTCCAGTTTAACAATAATATAAAATGATAGTTTAGCACTTTGCCATATTTTTTCAACTATTTCTATCAGATGCAAATAATTTGCAAGGAGTTCTAAGTTTTCGATTATTCCTATGAAATACTAATAATTTCCAAAAAGATCTTTTTGACCCACAGATGGTACTTGTACTACCAGAACAGGTCTTAGTGGATCTGGCAGTAACAGTAATAATGATGACACACTCTTGAGAAATCCAGAACAAGAGTATAACAATCTTCTGCTGTTTAGTTCTGCCCCAGGACACCATTCTTTAGGGAGAGAACCTTGTATAAAGCGGGATGAATTGGCGTATAATGTAATATAATGAATATATATATATATGTATATAATATATAATATGATATATAATATCGTGAATCTTTATCATCTCAAATAATGATAATGCAAAACACACCAGCAAAACATTTTGACAACAGCAAAAAAAAAAAAAAAAAAAAAAAAAAAAAGAAAAAACGAAAAAGATTTCAAATACTTGATGAACAGCTGTTTGACAGAAATTAAAATGCCACAAATTTTAGCGATTAAAAGTATCAAAAATATTTTCGTCTTTTAGTTAAATGGAAGTATCAATTGAAAGCTTCTTTACAAAAGAATATATCATTTCTATATGTTTACATATTTTTTTCGATGATCTTAGTTTGGTTTGCTTTTAGAATTTTAACCGGGCCATTGGCCTAATAAGTAGAGTGTTTGCCAGTGGTCCAGGGTTCAATCCCAGGTCGAGCCCTACTAAAGACTAAAAAAATAGTACTTGATGCTGCCTAGCTTAACACTCAGCGTTATAAGGTAAGGATAAAGTGGAGTAATCCAGGGAATGGAGTAGCGCCCTTCTCTACAATTCAGTGTAGTAGCTATTGAAAAGGAAGCTTTTGTGTCACCCTCGACAAAGGTCACTAACTTTACTTACTTTAGTATTTTAATAGCATATAAACTCCGTAGGCGCCAAGAATTGGGTAATTTCCGATTGTTTTCTTGTAATCTTGAGTATATTTTGAACGTTCCATTTCATTTCGAAATTTGAAGATTTTTATAGCTCTAATATTTGCAGACAGTTATGATATCTAATAAGAATATATTCACATAATTGTCTGGTTCCAAGTATTCCAAACTAATGATAAATTATTAACATTCATAATTTATTCGTATGGTTTTCATTCAATAATAATCATTTGTTTGCACACAGTTATATGGTGGGCTGTCCTTCTTGTAAGATACTAGTGAGCATTTTTGAAGGGGACGAGAGAAAAACGTCAAAGAATTGAGCAGAGAACAAGAAAACTAATGACGTTTTATAAGGCCTTGCATCGCAAAGATGACATAGATAAACTATATGTATCCAGCTAAGAAGGAAGAGGAGGAATCGCCAGCAATAAAGATAACGTCAATGCATCCACACGACGACCAGAAGACTACATGAAAAAGAGCAGAAAAAGGCTAATCACTGCGACGAGAAACGACACAAATACAATGATCAACGGAACAACAATAACTAGGAAACAAAAATGGGGGCGGGGATAAACGAATGGATATTTCGAACGATAAACAAGCAAAATATCACAAGAAAAGACTTGGAAATGGCTAAGAAAAGGGAAACCATAACAGAAAAACTAAACCTCTTTTAATAACAGCACAAAAGACTATCATAAAGAACAACTACATCAAAGCGAAAATAGACATGACGCTACAAAATGGCAAATGCAGGTTATGTGGTGATATAGACGAAACAGTAAATCATATGCAAAACAAATGCAGCAAACTAGTGCAAAAGGAGTATGAGAGTAGACATGACTGGGTAGGCAAGATGATCCATAGTGTAATGTTCAAGAAATTGAATTTTTCTGGGATTTTGAGATACAAATGGATCAACTAATCTCGACCACACGTCTTGACTTAGTGATACTCAACAAAAAAAGTAAGTAAACTGAGAGATAAGTACCTAGACCTTGCCAGGGAACAAAAAATCTATGTAACATAGAGGTGACATGGATACCACTTGTAATAAGTGCACTCGGAACAATCTCGAATGTTCTGATAAAGGGACTATAAGATTTAGACATCAGAGGACAAGTAAACACGATTCATACTACATGAAGATCGGACAGAATACAATGAAGAGTCCTGGAGACTTGAGGAATCTGGCCATCACTCAAACTCCAGTGAAAGACCATCAGCTAACGCTGACATGAAAAAATCTCAAAGAGTAATAAAAAGAAGAAGAAAAAAAGAACTGGAAACTCTAAAACATACAGTTGGAATATAGTCATGCAATAGGAATGGAATTTGGCATAGAAAAATGTGCAATGCTTGTAATGAAAAGTGGCAAACGACATCTAACTGACGGAATGGAATTTCCAAATCAAGACAAAATCAGAACGCTCGCAGAAAACGAAACCTACAAATACTTGGGCATCTTGGAGGCTGACACCATCAAACAAGCGAAAATGAAAGATAACATTCTAGAAGAATATCTCAGGAGAACTTGAAAACTACTCGAGACAAAACTCTCTAGTTGAAACCTTATCATATTTACCAACCCCTCCGCTCGGGCAGGATATGACACTAGGTCAATTTTTAAGCGGAGTTTAACAGGTTTGAATTCAGAGTTTTCCTGCTCCTAGACTAGTTGACTCACCAAGGCTGAAGAACCTAATCTATCCTACTATTTACTCATTGCTGGAGGGAGAATAATTGGATTCATACCTTTCCCAAGGGTATTAGTGCTATGTGAAATGCAATCAGTCTCGTCCAGGATTTGAACTCGTGCGTCGTGTCCAATTCCTACGACGATAACCATTACACCACGGACACCTCCTAGTTGAAACCTTATTAATAAATAAATGCCTGGGCTGTACCACTCGTTAGATATGCCAGACCCTTTCTCAAGTGGACCCAAGATGAACTTAAACAAATGGACCAAAGAATAAGAAAACTACTGGCTTTAAACAAGGCTTTACATAAGGCTTTACACCCCAGAGACGACGTTAACAGACTATATGTATCAAGAAAAGAAGAAGGAAGAGGACTTGCCAGCATTGAAGAAAGCGTTGACGCATCTATACAACGACTAAAAGATTATATACAAAAACACGATAGAGGACTCATTACAGCCATCAGAAACGATACTGATAACACGATGGACAAAAGAATGACAATAACTAGGAAACAAAAATTAGGAAGGAAAACAACTCTCTAGGCATTTTAAACGACGAATGAACAGCATCTCACACCGCAAAACCTGGACTTGGCTAAGAAAAGGAAACCTTAAGAGAGAAACAGAATCTCTCCTAATAGCAGCACAAAACGACGCCGTAAAAACCAATCATATCAAAGCGAGAATAGATAAGACGCAACAAAATAGCAATTGTAGCCTATGCGGTGACAAAGATGAAAACATCAATCACATAATAAGCGAATGCAGAAAATTGGCACGGAAGGAGTACAAGGCTAGACACGATTGGGTCGGTAAGGTGATCCACTGGGAAATGTGCAAGAAATTTAAATTTTACCATACAAACAAACGGTATAAGCACAACCCAGCACCTGTCCTAGATAATCACACACATAAACTCCTATGGGACTTTGACATACAGACTTAATCTCGGCCAGAAGACCAGACCTAATAATAATTAACAAAAAAAGAAAAGAACTTGCAAAATTGTCAACTTTGTTATTCCTGCTAACCACAGAATAAATTTGAAAGAATGGGAAAAGAAGGATAAGTACCTCGGCCTTGCTAGGGAATTGAAAAAAACTATGAAACATGCGGGTGACAATTATACCAATTGTAATTGGTGCGTTTGGAACAGTAACTAAAGGATTACTAAAGGGCCTGTAGGACTTGGAAGTTGGCGGACGAGTGGACACCATCAAAACTACTACATTATTGAGAACGGCCAGAATACTGAGAAGATTCCTGGAGACTTGAGGAGACTTGCTGTCACTAAAATTCCAGTGAAAGACCATCAGCTAACGATGATGTGAAAAACTCTAATGAGTAAATAATAATAATGATAACAACATGCACAACCTAGCATCTGTCCAGGAAAATGAGACATATAAACTCCTCTGGGATTTTGACATACAAACGGATCACCAAATCTCGGCCAGGAGACCAGACATTATTATAATCAACAAAAAAAAAAAAAAGAAAAGAAAAAAAGAGAGAACTTGCAGAATTGTGGACTTTGCTGTCCCGACTCACCACAGAGTAAAATTAAAAGAAAGTAAAAAGAACTGTATCTCGACCTTGCTAGTGAATTAAAATAAAACTGTAGAATATGAAAGTGATAGTTATACCAATTGTAACTGGTGTTCTTGGTACAATCACTAAAGGATTGGTACAGGAACTAGAGGACTGGGAAATAAGAGGACGAGTCAAGACCATCCAGACAAAGTCGTTGTTAAGATCGGCCAGAATACTAAGAAGAGTCCTTGAGACTTGAGGAGACTTGTTGTCTCTCAAACACCCGTGAGAATCCATCGGTTAATGCAGGTGCAAAAAACTCGAAAAGGAGTAATAGTAATAATAATGATAATTTTTCGTAA
This sequence comes from Sepioteuthis lessoniana, assembly GCA_963585895.1. NCBI lineage: Eukaryota > Metazoa > Mollusca > Cephalopoda > Myopsida > Loliginidae > Sepioteuthis > Sepioteuthis lessoniana. The sequence continues at coordinate 110,390,306 of OY757905.1, read as the reverse complement.
ACATTTATCACTAAACTGTATTCGTTGTTGAACCTTAAGTTCTGAAACAGTTGAAGTGTTGGGTATTGCTTGGTGGCTTTTACTCTCAGTTCCACTCTTACCGGGAGTCGCAGTACTTATTAAGTTTTCATTTATGTGTCAAAATAGATTTGTTTAACAGTTATTTCTATTAGATATAAATACTTGATTCCGTATTATTAAGCGCAAATTATTTGTAATAATAATGGTTATTAGAAGCTATAATTATATACTTTAAACCATGTAATTGCTTGACATTTATTAGTGTTCGATAGAAATACATGAAACCAAATAAATTACGGCATTTAATATTTTATCAGAAGTTGAGAAGCCAAGTACGCTTTAATTCTTTTGTTATCTATAAACCAAAAGCCAGAAATAAGCATTTCAAAATCCAAGATAAATTTATCTTAATTCTTAATTCGATTCATATCAATATTTTGATCGATACGTTGGTCAGTATTAAGTTGAATGACACATTCTTGCGGAGAGCATCGTCTTGTTTTATAAAAAGAAAAAGAACATTTTATAAACGAAATCATGTTTTTTTTTCTATCACGGTATTTTTGTCTCTTTCTATAATTAGTGTCTGTAATGTTAATCCTAGAAGATAATTGGATTCGTTATCTAAAATAATTGAAGGAATCATAAAGTATGCTCTTTGCTGCAAAGAACACGAATGACGGCTGAAAAATTCATAGGCAAATCAAAATACAGTAATGGAATGTAGTCAATTGAGGTTTGTTTTTCTCAATAGTCCCTCTTGTTGTTCACCATATCTATCGGTTTTGCAGTGCATTTATCCTATTAGAAAAGTGGGGGGGTGTCCTCGTGATGTAATGGTTAAAGCAATGGACTGCGGAATCGTAGTACGCGAGTTCGTACTCCAGTCACGCTATTACGTTCACTTTCGGGCAAATACCCTTGGGAAAGGTATGAACCCCCTTATCCTCCCAGCTATGGGTTAAATAGTACCACTACTGTTCTTCTAGGAGAATGGCTTTGGCATTAAATAACCTAAAAAGAGTTGATATGCCATTAAACAAAGAAACCAAACCAAACCAAACCAAACCAAACCAATTAGAAAAAAAGCCGTCAGCAGCAGATATGACGTCGTCACTCGTACTTTTTCATCCACTTAACTTTTTTTAGTCTAACCTCGTACATATTTAAACATTTTTTCGTTACAACTTAAATTCTTGGTAACATGGAATAAGAGGTTACAAGAAGTTGAATTTCGTCAGTCATTATTTCTAACCAATCAGAAACTAAGTAAATCCTTCTAATCGGTCAGAAATGGATATTTAGTTCGATCATTAATACCGGGCGAAGAGGATTAAAGATTAAAAGATTAGAAATTTTGTCAGTCATCATTTCTAACCAAAACAAATTCATCCAATTTGTTAGAAATAAGTTATTTCGTTCAAGAATTTATCTGTATGCAATTATGATAACAGATTATAATAATTTGAATTCCGTCAGAAACCTTTTCTAACCAATCAGGAAAGAGAAGAATATTGCTGTCCGTTGAACATAGTTAGCGTGCCCTGACATGCGCAATCAAAGTTTAATTTCATATTATCTAACTGAATTGTGTGCAATAACATACTTTCACATCTAACTTGAGAGGAAATGTGTAAGATTACAAGGATTGTAAAGATGAACAATAACATTTTTTTCTTGTCTTCTTGACTGCATTACGAGATACAACCAAATCTAAATATACTGACTAGTAATAGACGGTGATGTCTCTGTGGCGTTTACTTTTGGACTAAAAATCTTTGGGAAAGGATCTGAACACCCTTATCCCTTAGCTATGAGTCAAATAGTGTTACTGCTGTTCTACATGTATGGTTTACAATAAAACAACTTACGAAGATAGATATGCCATTAAATTAAGAAACCAACCAAAGACGCTAAAAAATATCAAAATAAAAAATAACTGATTTTTCTAGATAATTTTCCTTTAGTTTTATAATACAAGGTCATGATAGTTTATTTGATAACCCAAAGGTATCCTAGAAATTAAAAGTGTCAAAGTAACGTGATTTGAAACAACCAGTTTGTAGCATGGGGTAAGTTACACGGGAGGTTAATAGAAAATTCTGTTAAAGTTAGGTCGGGTTTGGTTGTGTCTATGACATAACAATCCTCGTCGGTTATCAAATTACAAATCCTGTTATATATATATATATATATATATATATATATATATATATATATATATATTTCATTAAGAAAAAAATAAAACCGGTTACATTAGGATTATAAATTTATTTCCATCCTGTTATGTGTTTTTAATATAAATCAAGAACACGAAAAAAAATTAACAGAAAATTCAGATCTTATGGATAAAATAATTCAGAATAGACACAGGAAAGAAGGGTGGGAGGGGATAGAAGAGGGGTGAAGAGTTTTCTCCTCATTTAGCCCACTTACGGTTTTTTGATTTTATTGCCGGTTGGAATTATTGTAAATAATTTTTTATTTTTTAAAATTCTAATTACTTTTCGACTTAAAACTCCAGATTTAATACTAATTTAGATAAAATAACTTTATTTAATAACTTTAGGTTAGGATACAGTAATACTTATATTAAATGAAATTCAAGATTTAAAATTTTATCATCGAACATTTAAATTAAACTTTTTGTCCTATTAGAATTACTCCCAACTCTGGTTTAACTGGACCGAATAATACACACACACACACACACACACACACACACACACACACACACACACACACACACATATATATATATATATATATATATATATATAAGAATTTAGTAGCTCAAGGGTAATCAGATAGCTACATGGACAAACTTAGACCAGGAGCTTTCTTTTTAATCACCACCCATCTTGAGGGCCCCATTGATGAACAAATAACATCTTTCAGCCGAATTATATATGACGTTTATCTCGAGTGCATTTGACTCATATATGCAACTGTAACAGGTACTACAATTATTAGTGGACCTGGGAGTAATGGCAATAAATATCTACTTTACATTCATCAAATGCTCTAGGACTGTTAGTTCACCATCAGATAGTTTAACTCCCATTGGTTTGGGCGTACCCTTCTGCAGAGTTGCAATTGGCGTATTCTATAGCCTTAGTCCATAGGATGAGCTGTAGAATTTTCTTAAGTTTCCAACAGACTCCAGCTTGAGTAGCAGCTAAGGTTAGCTTATCACTATGACAGAATTGGTGGTTATTCACTAAGGACCAAACTGACAATGGTCTGCTAGATTACATCGTTATACTATGAGAGTTGCCCAGTTCGACCTTGTACGCATATATTTACCCAACCTATTCAATACAGAATGGTTGTGTTACAAAGTCAGGCGGAATTTTACATGAAATCAGGGTTTTCCTTCTCGACTCTTTGCCAAACCGATGCTAAAGAGACTTGGATACCATAATATTTACCCATAGCTGAGGATAAAAGAGGAATTCATGCCTTCCTCAAGGACATTAGCTGAAAGTGCAATTCAAACTTCCTCAACCAGTATTTGAACTTGGATTACTGATTGCATTTCCTGTTATGATTACCGTAAGGCTAATCGCACCTCTTTTTATGCAGACGTAACTGCATATGTCTAAATGCAATTTATGTGAGCTCAAATTTAATTGGAGAAAATTAGTGTTTAACAGGCTGATTGTATTTATACAAATGTGATATCAGAGAACTGCTGAATTCTCGTTAGGGCTGTTGAATTTAATGATGTTTACTTTATACGCTAATATATGCAGCTTTTCCAAACTTCATAGATTTCAAGCAAAATTAGATATGATATTCTCATACATTACTTCATTTTCTATGAATGTATGTATGTATGGCAGTTATGGCAGATTGAGGGATAGTCAGTGCATTGCCTCGGGTTATAGCGTTGAAATGATCAGCTTGTCTCGCGTGGTTAGTCCCGGAGTCTGTTTGCGCCATACCGATTTGTCGGTTAACAAAGACGGATTGTTTGCTTATTATGCCAGATGTCTTGACGACAATCCATTCAAAGTTTCACGTTGTGACCAGGAAGTGAAAATTTTCACTCCTCATCTATCTATCTATCTATCTTATTAGGTAAAAATAAGAAGGCTCCCATTTTTAAAAAATAAAATGTAAATTCGTTTTAATCCAAAGATACATGGATTTTTAATTTTTGGTCGAAAAAGCATATAACCAAGCCAGATATCATTGGGTAAAATTATATTGCCAAAATCAGTAACGAAAATATCGAGGAGTTAAAAAATGAATTCACAAATTATATTTATTTTTATACAATTTTATTTTGGGTTCAGGAAATGTGGCAAGTATATTTTTTTGTTACTGTGTTTTGGTACTGTTGAGTTTGGGAATATGAAATGAATGATATTAACAAATATATATAATTCTAATAAATATTGATATCATTAAATAGAAATATTAATAAATATTAGGAATAATATTGATAATATTATTAAAAATATTACTAATAATAATATTGATTATATTATTAATAATAATATTATTCATGAATATATATATATATATATATATATATATATATATATATATATATATATATATACATATATATGATATTGATAAATAATATCCATTTAGATTGTGTTATATTCTACTAAATGTAATACAATTCTGGTACCTTATGATTAGCATTTTAAGAAATAATTTTTAAATTATTGATGGCCGATAATCGCTCTCTCTCTCTCTCTCTCTCTCTCACACACACACACACACACACACACACACACACACACACACACACACACACCATTTCTCTTAGTCTTTCAGGCTGACTACATATATATATATATATATATATATATATATATATATATATATATATATATATGCGTATTTGTGTTTGTGTGTGTGTTAGGAACGGAAATATATTTTGGTTATATCAGAAGCAGGGTATTTTTAAGGCAAGAAAATACTGAAAAACTTTTTAAGATTTGAGTTTTAATCATGCTGAAATATTCATATACTATTTTAGTTAAAGAATTGTTCGTATTTCGTTCGATTATTTCATCCTTTAAGCAAGACTATCATACATTCTATAAAAGGGACCTGACTGAAGAACAGGCATTGATTTAATTGTTGGGAAAGGTCAATTCCTCTGTGACAATGGTACTTTACTTCTAATCTCTTATATTTTGCAAAATATCTTCTGCGACTCCCCTTGTGCTCTTTTTGCTCTACGTAATCACGTTCACAGAAATTCAATGTCAGGTTAAGCTAGATTTAGAATTAAATAAACATTTTGAATTAAAAATAACAGAAGGTATTTCTGTTTTTTCAGGAGTGTAAAACAGCAACAACATCATTACCAGGGTTATTCTCGAGGTGTATTGGTTTGACGCGCTGGACTGGAGTCGCTCTGTTACGTCCACGTTCGAACAAATATCAATGGGAAAGATATGAACCCCCTTATCCTACCAGCCATGGGTTAGATATTACCACTACTGTCCTTCTAGAAGGATGGATTTGGCATTAAATTTCCCAAGAAGGTTGATATGCCATTAATAACTACGTTACCCCAATGAACATTTTTGTGGTTTCCTTATTAGAAATAAATGGCTGCAAGGAATAGTCTCCTGTTGACATGACTGCCCAATATTTGTATAAAGAATAACTAATGGAAACTATAATTGTTTACAATGGATTTGTATAATTAATTTACTGAAACAGTATAATTGTGAACAAATGAATATTTTTTTCATTAAACGAAAGTTATATTAACCCATATAATCGTCTACAAAATATTAATATTAGATTTTTCAGTTACATAAGAAGATAAACATGCCTATTGCGATACTGAATGTAAAGACCACCCATTATATACATGTTTTTACTAAAGCTTTTTTTTGCTATATTTTTCTATCGGGGTCCTGAACTGGAGCCTCACCACCAAATCCAGTTTGTGTTTTATGCAAGGCATTAAAAGATAAGACAAATAGAAATAATTCAAAGCATTTATTTTCTCGATGCGGTATGCCGAGTAACTTCCTCATAAAGTCATATTAATAGTAGGGTTACTTGGCAATGCCCAACTCTTCTCTAAGTAACATGTGTTAGGTTGGAATCGGTTAGAAGATAGTAATAGCAAGAGGTTATCTCTGATATGACCTATCAAGTTGGACTAAAAAGTATGTGTCATATACATATGTATATATACTCAAAGAGGGAGTCGCTTTTTTTAGCTTATCTTCTTATTTACTTAAATTTAATGCAGAAAAAAGTTATAAAATCCCTACTTTAATTTTTTTTTAAAATTATGTTTCTTATTCGTCCTTACTATTCAGTGTTTTTCTATAATGCTTCTAGTTACAATTTCTTCTAGACTAGATTTTTGCCACTGTCTAGACTAGATTTTTGCCACTGTCGACTTAGTAATAAAAGAACCAAGTAAGGCTGCGTTTACAAACTCAGGTAAAAATCATTAAATTAGTAATCTTAGATTATGTTCTCATCAAAGCAAATACCAAATTAGACCCAAAGCCCTTTTTTTCTTATTTTAGAACTGAACTCAATAGCTTCATAAGATATGCATAAAAAAAATTAGAATAATTAATTAAAATTATTCATATAATATTTTCCACGCTATGCAGAAGATAATGTGGAATAACTTGATGTTGAGGAATAAATCACAAAATTATCTTGAAATTTACTTCCTTCAAACAAATACCAGCACAGTTAAAGGTCAGTTCTTGTAGACCTTAACAAGCGATTGGACGAACATAATTAACAGGAACCATGTCTTGAACAAAAGATCTGCTAAATAAAACAATGGAAGAATAGTAAAACTTATTCAAGAAGCGGGAGAAACACACTGCCATTTCACAATAATCTTGGTAAAACATTTGGCTGAAATATGAAAGAAATCGATAGATTACAAAAGAAAAATATTCTAGTTGATCATAAGCGATACTGATGCAACACGAAATAAAACTGAAGGCAAAATGCATTGAAAATAGAAAATGTACAATAAAACAAATTAAAAATAAATTGGTCGGAATATCAGTGAATCTGAAAGAACTGAAAAAAATCGGACAAATTAAATTGTATGGACATAGAGGAAGGAAACACAGCTCTTATACACTGAGAGAAGAAAACAAGGCTAAAGTGGACCAAAGCGAAACAAAGAAAGAAAGTGAAGAAAGTTGGATGAAAATAATATTCACGAATGGATTATGTATTTGCATGGGCCAAAGCGAATAGTCCATTGAATAAAACGGATCCTAAAACCACCTAAAAAATTCTACCCAAAATGACGAGTGACGAAAAACCTTAGTTATTTTGATTCAGTTGTTTCTGAAATTTGGAGCAAATATAAAAGAAACGAAGTCGTTAAAAAAGGAAAATGTCGTAGAGCTGAAAAGACATCAAATCATTGTAAAGTAGTTGTAAACTTACGTAAAATGCGGTCAACAGATAATCAGGATATTTAACAGAGTTTTATAATTTTAAAGCTGATCGAGTATATATCTCCCAAATCTATTAAAGTATATATTGTATATACACATACAAAAAAAAGAAGAGGAAAGAACAACCACTAAATTTAAAACCACTAAATTTAAAATTAAAAAAACTCCCCATGATACACACAAAAAAAACCGTTAGTGAATTCCAAAACCACTCCAACACACACACACACACACACACACACACACACACACACACACACACACACACACACACAACTATAAACATATAAAATATCAAAGACAGGTAGAGCTGACCAAAGTAAACACACTCCAGAAAAGAGGAACAACGACACCTATATAAACCAGTTTCACCGACCAAGGGTCATTTATACTGGAAACAAGAGGGAGTTCAAGGCTCATTGAGTTCCCCATTAAAAAGGCCTTGTGCCACACATGTTATCTAACGAAAGCAACAAGATGGAAACACACAGACACACACACACACAAATATTTATATATATATATATATATATATATATATATATATATATAGTGTATCACAAAAGTGAGTACACCCCTCGCATTTCTGCAGATGTTTAAGTATATCTCTTCATGGGACAACACTGACAAAATGACACTTTTACACAATGAAACGTAGTCTGTATGCAGCATATATAACAAAGTTAATTTATTTTCCCCTCAAAATAGCTCAAAAAGCTACACCCCTGTCAACAAAAGTTAGTACACCCCTTAGGAAAAGTTGTCAATATTAACATACACCATGTCAACTGTCAATATTTTGTGTGGCCACCATCATTATCCAGAACTGCCTTTATTGTCCTGTGCATGGAGTTTACCAGGGCTTCACAGGTAGCCACTGGAATACTCTTCCACTCCTCCATGACGACTTCGCGGAGGTGGCAATATTTGTGATTTGCACCCCCCACCTTTCGCTTGAAGATCCCCCAAAGATGTTCTATTGGGTTCAAGTCAGGAAACATGCTTGGCCAGTCCATCACCTTTACCCTCAGTCTCTTTAGTAAAGCAATGGTCGTCTTGAAGGTGTGTTTGGGGTCATTGACATGCTGAAACACTACCCTGCGACCCAGTTTCTGAAGGGAGTGCATCATGCTCTGCTGCAGTATTTCACAGTACATGTTGGAGTTCATGTTTCCCTCAAGGAAATATAACTCTCCATCACCTCCAGTACACATGCCACCTTAGACGATGACATTCCCAACATCATGCTTGACTGTAGGCATCACACACTTATCTTTGTACTCCTCTCCTGCTCACCGCTACACATGCTTGAAGCCATCAGAACCAAACAAATTAATCTTCATCTCATCAGACCATAGGACATGGTCCCAGTAATCCATGTGCTTTGTTGACATGTCTTCAGCAAACCGTTTGTAGGCTTTCTTGTGTATCGTCTTCAGAAGAGGCTTCCTCCTGGGGTGACAGCCATGCACACCAATTTGATGTAGAGTGCGGCACATGGTCTGAGCACTAAGAGGCTGACCGCCCACCTCTTCAATCTATGCTGCAATGCTGATAGCACTCCTGCGCCGATCTTTCAAAGAAAGCATTTGGATGTAACGCTCTGCACGTGCGCTCAGCTTCTTTGGACAACCTGCCTGAGACCTGCTCTGAGTGGACGCCGCACTTTTAAAACGCAGGATGATCCTAGCCACTGTGCTGCAGCTCAATTTCAGGGTGTTGGCAATCTTCTTGTAGCATTGGCCATCTCCATGTAGCGCAACACTATGTCTTTTAAGATCCTCAGAGAGTTCTTTGTCATGTGATGCCATGTTGGAAGTTTCAGTGACCAGTATGAGAGAGTGTGAGAGCTGCATTACAAATCTGAACACACCTGCTCCCAATGCACATACCCCTAGTAACACATGGACCGAGTAACACTAATGAGTCACATGACATTTTAGAGGGAAAATGACAAGCAGTACTCAATTTGGACATTTAGGGGTGTAGATTCTTAGGGGTGTACTCACTTTTGTTGGCAGGGGTTTGGCTTTTTTTGAGTTATTTTGAGGGGAAAATAAATTGTGTTATATAAGCTGATACAGAGTACTTTTCACTGTGTCAAAGTGGCATTTTGTCAGTGTTGTCCCATAAAGAGATATACTTAAATATCTGAAGAAATATTAGGGGTGTACTCACGTTTGTGATACACTATATATATATATATATATATATATATATATATATATATATATATAACACGTATGTAAGAGCAAAATAAAGAAATTCAAAAACTACAAATCTCTTCGTGAACCTTCCTAATTTGATATATATATATATATATATATATATATATATATATATATATATATATATAATAACAATTGTCATGAAAAGTTTTAAGAGATAAGTCTTTCACACTACAGATACATAGCTTGAGGGAGAATAGATAAATTCATATCTTTCCCAAGTTTATTACCACAAAGTAAAATAAAAATCACCTCTTCCAGGATTTGAACTTTTGTTACCGTATATATTTCCAACGACCAAAACTACCATGCATATATATATATATATATATATATATATATATATATATATATATATACTGAAGAGTTGATATTTGCCAGGAAGTTATTATTCAAGCAAGTTTTGTGAAAGACGATGGAACACAGTTTTCTTATTATTTTCAAGTTTAATTTTCAAGGCTCCTTGTAATTTTCAAGTGTCGGGTTCTATATGGTAAAGGAATTGTCCCATATCTTCTGCCCCAATGCATTTGACGATACTTTTGCTTATTATTCCAGGTAGTGTACTTTTGAGCTGAAAGTTAAGCTTTTACTGTTTTAATTATTTGTAGCGTTTTGTTATGAAATTGTCGGTTGGAACGTAGTAAAGTCAAATCCCCACCTCTCTCTCTCTCTCAGCGCTCTCTTTCCACTTGCCTTGTTTCAAAACTTCCGTCGTTATATATTCTTCCGATGTCCATGCACCTCTTGGTTATTCTTCCTTCTGGCATCCCACTCACGCGAGTGGCATATATTATTGCAAAAGGTTCCCCAAACCAGTATTTTTTATATTAGCCCATGAATACAATAACACATTAAAAAAAGGTAAATTGATGATGATTTTAATTTCAGTCATTCTCCCACTCATGCAATTTATGTGGCACTTATTATTGCAAAAGGTACCCAAAATATATCATTTTTACGAGGTGCCTTCAATAGGTTTTCAGACCTTTTTTATTCGGGCATTTAAAATTGTCGTAGACTTTCGAAAATTTAGTATGCTATTGCTATTCATCTTATAAGATGACTGATCAATTTTTATGATTTCAGGTTCAAATCAACAGTTACAGCAGCAATTGTAATACATCCATCTAAAGACATTGTCACAGCTAGTGAATTTCAAAAATGCAATCTGACACTTAAGAAGGACGATATGCAATAAAATTTTGTTTTAAACTTGCAAAAATGCCTCAGAAACGTATGGAATGCTTCAGACTGCTTTTCAACCATCTTGCATGAATCGAGCATCAGTTTTTGAGTTGATGAAATAGTTTGAATTCGCTTACTTGGCTAAAGGGTTAGAGTTAGGGTTAGGGTTACTATGTTGAGGTTTTGAGGGAGTTCAGGAAGAGTTTCCGTCGAAAGAGGCCAGCACTCTTCAAATCGGGTCAGTGGTATTTCCACCAGGACAATACACCAGTCCATAACTCCATCCTTGTCACAGACTATTTGACTTAGACGGGAATCAAGGCAGTTCCTCAGCCTCCCTTACTGTCCAGACCTCGCTCCCTGTGACATTTGGTTATTCCCTAAGCTTCAGGAAAATCTTAGAGGCTGTCGTTATGAGACGATTGAGGAGATGAAAGAGGTCGTGACGAAGGTGATTGACACTCTCATACAAAAGAACTTCCATTGGGCCTTCCATAAGTTGTTGGAACGGTACAACAAGTCTATTGCAGCTGGAGGAGATTACTTCGAAGGGGGCTAGGGTCTCATGTGTGTACTATCAATAAAAGTGTCCATACGAAAAAAAAGTCTGGAAGCTTATTTAATGAACCTTGTATTACCTGCCGATAAATACCATACCACAAGAAACAAGGTATATTGATGATGATCGTACTTTTAATCATTATCATCTCTCAACGAAATTATTCACAAAACAAATATTTCATATTCGAATCAAAATAACCTTTAGCAACAATAAAGCTAGAAAGAAAAAGAAATGCTGATTGCAACAATCCATTTCCACCTATCTTAAGCATTATTCTTTATCCCACGCTCTTCTTTTGTCCCGCTCCACCCCATTAATCATCATCATCATCATCATCATCATCATCATCATCATCATCATGTCGTACTGGTAGCACGGATATCCCTGACCCTCTCTCGCCACTTTTCCCTTATCGTTCATCGCCTCAGGCATCTCTTCTGGACAACATCCTGTATCCTCACATAGTTGCTGAATGTATGTTCGTGCTGGTCGTTCTGCTTTTGCACAGCCATGTGTGGGGGTCCATAAGAGTATATCCAGTGGAAATATGAGTAAATATGTAAAGATGCATGCCAGGACATACGAAAACATACGTACGTATATACGTTCGAGTACCAGCACATATAATACAAACACAGGTAAGTAAAGTTGGTGACCGTAGTCAAGGGCAACTAGAAGGCTCCGTTGCTGTAGGTGTAGGATAGGGCGCTATTCCTTTGCCTTGATTGCTCTACTTTACTTTTGATACGTACCTTATAATGCTGAGTGTTAAGCAAGGGGGTTATCAAGTACCATTTTAAGGTATTTGGTATGACTTGACCTGGGATCGAACCCCGGGTTCCCGGACCATTAGCCAACTCTTTACCCTCTAGGCCAATTAGCACACACAAAAATTAGCCATATTAATTTTTCTTTTTTAAATTAACCATATTAAACGTGTGTTTTTTTAAAGATCTTCAATGATTGCACGAAACCCAGGGTCGAAGACTGTATTATATATATATATATGTGTGTGTGTGTGTGTGTGTATGTGTGAATACTGTCATTAATATTGAGCACTATTTCACAATACTGCAATATTTGGTCCTCCATTAACTCACCGCGTGAGCTAGTAAGAAGCATATACCTCTTTCATATATATATATATATATATATATATATATATATATATATCGCTCTCTTGTCTCGTGGGTACCGTATTCGCTAATGTACTGGAGCCAGCGGCTCAATCCCAGGTTGAGTCATACCAAAGACTCAAAAATGCTACTTCATGCCTCTTTGATTAACAATTACCGCTGTAAGGTAGGGCTCAAGACTTAAGTGAAGCAATCCAGGGAAAGGAGTTGTGCCTTCCCTTACACCTCAGTGTAGATGCTATTGAAAAGGTGCCTTCAGGTTACACTCGAGTACAGTCGCCTATATATATATATATATATATATATATACGTAATGTATGAGAAAAGAAATATTGTATGTTTGTACATATGTATGGATATGCGCGCTCGAGCGAAATCTCTGCTGCAGTAAAGAATGTTTAATCAAATCTTTGGTAAATGAATAGCAAAAAATGATTTGATGAACAAAAAGACTGATTAAAATATAAAGATTTCAGACAGCCATATTAATGTGAAAGAAAATGAGAGATCTATCTGATTCAAAATTTTGAAAGATCTTCTCGGAAAATCATATTAGAAAATAAAAATAATGAGTAGCCTTTATCAAAAGCTTTATATGAGCCTGAAAAAGCTGGGTAATTCATCCATTAATGACTGTACTTCATCAGACTATTAAACCATTCATGGGCAAACTGCACCCAGCACTCCACTGGTAGCCCGCAGTGCTTTCAAAATGGCCCAGCTGAGATTTTTTTTCCTTTATAGAATTTATCTTTTTACCGAAGAGGAAAATATCAGCTTTTCCTGCTTTTTAATGCAGATACTTCCCTGTATGATCTATTGTAGGGAAAATTTCTGAGATACCTTCAACTTAAAATTACCCAGTATTTTTGTAGTATTGTGGCATGTCTGATATTAAGCCATGTCTCATACGGCTACCCTCTCGACAAAAGTTGCCCATATCTGCTTAAAAGTTAAACTTCAAAATCATGTCCTTTTCTATATATATATATATATATATATATATATATATATATTAAAGGTCCTTAAGTTAAAATGATTTTGTTTCCTGGCACGTAAAGGGGGTTGAGGAAGAGAATACACAATCAAAACTGAAAGTAAAGTCGTGAGAAGAGAAATAATAAAAACTGACATTGGCAGATGCTGGAAGTCAGATGGGCTGAAAATAATCCAACGAAGGAAATAATTCGCTTTGAAATGTATCTGTTAGGCTTTTAAAAAAGGATTTAAAATGTTTTTTCGATGTTTATCTCATTAGAACCACCTTAATAGTTTGTGACCAAAATATTGACGCAAGTTAAAGAAGCAGAACCACAAAACAAAAACAATGGTGATGGTTCCTATCAACTGCATGAAAGAAGAGGGACTTTTAGATAATGTTGTCTTAGTTTTTTACCTCATTTTTAACATATCAATTAGTCCCAAATTCATCATAGAAAAAAAGAAAAGAACAACACTTATCCTTATCCTAGCACACACACGTGCGCACCAACACTAAAAAAGTGAAAAAAAGACGTTTTCGAAAATTGTATCTGGAGACAATACTGGAACGATAAATCGTCAGATTTTTATACTTAATATTCTCTTTTTGTTTATGAGTATTACAAAACTTACATCTGCTATTATGAGTATTACAAAAGCTAAGCGCTTTTTTTATGAGTTTTACAAAAGCTTATCTCGACCTTATGAGTTTTGAAAAAGCTTAGCTACGCTTTATAAGTATTACAAAAGTTAAGCTCTGCTTTTTGAGTATCAAAAATACTTAGCTCTGCTTTATGAGTATTACAAAAGCTTAACACTACTTTATGAGTATTACAATTGCTTATCTCGACTTTATGAGTATTATCAAAGCTTAGCTCTGTTTTATGAGTATTACAAAAAGCTTATCTCGACTATATGAGTATTATAAAAGCTTAGCTCTGCTTTATTAGTATTACAAAAGCTTAGCTCTGCTTTATGATTATTACAAAAGTTTAGCTCTGCTTTTTGAGTATCAAAAATACTTGGCTCTGCTTTATGAGTATTACAAAAGCTTAACTCTAATTTATGAGTATTACAAATGCTTACATCTACGTTGTGAAATACAAGACCACCCACTTTGAGTGTCTCAACATGATGCTAAATCCTCTGATTTGGGGGATTTAAGATTCACTATGCCTGGAGTAGTACTACCTCTTAGGGTCTCATCTATGGATCGAATAGAACTGTTTGATTATTCACAATATACCGGAAACCATTTAACTAGGAGCAATCAAATAATATTAAAACTAAATGGATAGAAATTATTTAAAATATTCAACTGTGTGCAAAAAAAAAATATTCGTATTGAATTATAATATTTGAAACGATTTAACTGTGCGAAAAAAGTGGGCTCTGACTAGTTTAAAAATGTTATACTCAAATCATTCTCTCTCTCTCTCTCTCTCTCTCTCTCTCTCTCTCTCTCTCTCTCTCTTATTATGGTAATTTTCAAAGCTCGTTGCTTCGATGTGGCACAAGGCCGAACTCTCTCTCTTATTATGACTCTTATATAGCAATACTTAAAAATATTTAACCGAGAAGAAAAAAAGTGTTCAGGTTCGCTTAAGAATGTCATCAAGAAAATGCGTTTAATAATCTCACACACACACACATATATATATATATATATATATATATATATATATATGCGTGTGTGTGTGTGTGTATATGATTAGTAAACGAATTATATATATATATATATATATATATATATATATAAACATGATTTGACATTAAATAACCTATATGGGTTGATATACCATGAAATAAAAGCAGCCAACCAACAAACCATGCAATCAACCATTAAATAAACTGATAAATAAACACACACACACACACACACACACACACACACACACACATTTATATATATATATATATATATATATATATGTGTGTGTGTGTGTGTGTGTGTGTGTGTGTGTGTGTGTGTGTGTGTGTAAACTGGATTTTTCATTAAATAATCCAGACGGGGTTTAATATAGTATAAAATAAAACCAGCCAACCAACAAACCAAACAATCAACCATTCTCCAGGCTGTGTAGCAAAGAAAATAAGCTTAGAAAATAGTGATAGACAAAAGAACTAAATTTCATGCTACATATCAATTAACTTTTATATCAATCGAAGATAAAACGGATTTATTATTCAGCTGATTAAGATCGTTCCTTATTTATTAAAGTGTAAACAGTCGTTTCTGTTCTGGCACGATTTTATTTCATAAATCTATCATTAAAATTGAACTCAATTCAAATAAAATAGGCTGATTTTTTAGAAAATTGAACGCTGATATCTTCTCATTAGTAAGTTCTTTTTTCAGTGTTTATTTAAACTAAATCTTTAAATCTGACCGTTATTGGAGGATTAATTCATATGTAAAAATTACTCAAATACGATCGAAACAGCTGTCAAGTGTTTCCGTATGTTGTGCGTAAAGGTTCGCCGGATTTTCTGGTAAGGGTAATTCAATTGATAATATATTTCCTTTACTTTAAAAAGAAAAATGTACATCTATATCCTTGCCCTTAAGGTCTTTATTATTACACAGATACGCATTTCTAATCCTCTTGGGGAGACGTTGCCCAGGAGTTGACTGTGTCCTCTGTCAGGGACCGCACAATTACCATGAGTAGTTAATTTGGCGTCACTTGAGTGCGATATGGACTCGTGGAACAGTTGTAGAGTTTCGGCTCTGCAATCTGTGGTCACTGGATGGTGGAGATCACGGTATACACTGCTGATGAGACATAATAAGGTCGAAACATCTGTCTAGTGTTTCCCTATGTCATGCGTAAGTGTTCGCCGGATTTTCTGGTCATGGTAAATCAATTCACAATATCTTAATATGACCAATGCGTTTTTTGAAGATATATATATATATATATATATATATATATATATATACATATATATGTTTGTTGAAATTTAGTTTAATTGGATTTTATTGCATATCAATCATTGTAGGTTAGGCGAACCTGAACACTTTTTTTTCTCAGTTAAATGTTTTTAAGTATTGCTATACAACAGTCATAATTTTTAACATCAATCTTTTGTTTGTACTGATAGTGTATTCTATTTGACCCATAGATAAGACCCGATCAGGGGCAACACCTTCGTCCAGAGTGGACCAGGGAGCAAGGGCAAAAATGGGGTACTCCACGTTCCCCAAATCTCCAGGGCTGAAGCGCTGCCATCAGATGGTTTCCTATCATATGCAGGAAACTCGTTGTGGAGGATCTTAACCCTCTGGAGAGATGCAATTGGTGTATTCTACAGCTCCAGCCGACTGAGCGAATCTTGTTGAAGAACTGCAGTTATACTATTCAACCTAAAGCAAAGAGGATGAGGAGATTTATACCTTTTCCCAAGAACATTAGGCCGATAGGGAACGGAATAGTGCGACAAGAAGCAAATCTCACTTACTTCGAAGCTGCAGTCCTGCACATAAGCCCTCACACTACAAAAATTACCCCATACGAGTGTGGTTGATATTGTGAGTTTTACAGCATGTCGAGCCCTGTGAGATTATTTCATGCAGAATGATTGAGTGATTCATTTTAATGGCATGCAAGCCCATCTAATATTATTTTATACCTGAATGCTTGGGGGTAAATTTTTACCCTTTAACCCATCATATTTTAGCGAAAACTAAAAATTAGATTCTACTTCTTTTTTTTTTTTTTTTTGCGAATACAGAAAGCATTTCTGACAACCAGAGATGATATTATTTCAGGCTGTTCACATGAATTCGCAAAAAAAAAGAAGAATCTAATTTTTAGTTCTCGTTAAAATCCGAGGGGTTGAAAGGTACAAACTTACCAGTTTGGGAATCACCTTCACTATACGTTCATATTTGCATTTTTTCGGCATTTTTAAGACATTTTCTGGCCCATGGATCTGTGATTATGAATAATTCTTAAACAGATCTATTTGACTCATTGATGGGATCTTAATAAGAACTACTATTCTCTTTTTGGTGTGTGTATCCTTTATTAGCAAATTCAGTCAATGTATCTCAAGTTTTAGTGTCCAATTTCATAGGATAAAAAATGTTTGTTCACTACCTATTCTTAACATGTAAAAACTTCACATATTGTTGCTCACC
This sequence comes from Sepioteuthis lessoniana, assembly GCA_963585895.1. Lineage (NCBI taxonomy): Eukaryota > Metazoa > Mollusca > Cephalopoda > Myopsida > Loliginidae > Sepioteuthis > Sepioteuthis lessoniana. The sequence continues at coordinate 110,372,616 of OY757905.1, read as the reverse complement.
TAATATTTGAATGTATTCATATAATCAAAATGATAACACACTTTTTAACAGCTAAACGATTCACATTTACTTGAAATATTAGTAGCTATGAATTGACGAGCTCAGACAACCCCTAAAAAATATGGTAATCAAGCTCTGCCACTGGTTGTTTTTTTCTGTTATAATCAGAGCATATATATATATATATATATATATATATATATATATATATATATATATATATATATTTAGGCGGCTTTTCTTCGTTAATGCAAATTTCATGAAACATAATAGACATTTTATGTCTACATATTTTCTTTTGGAACCGTTCGAATTCCCGTATTACTTTTATCGTATTCTGGGGGAATTGATTTATGTATTGTCCATAGTTGCATGTATCCCTAGTACTTTCTGCCCGACTTTAAGCCATCATCAGGGGAGGATCTATTACAAAAGTGATGTAACTTTTGTTTTAGCATATTACTACTGTGTAAGGGCGTCTTTGCCGTTGAAGGTTATGGCGTTTGTTTTTGAATGTGATTCTATATTTAGTGCCAGTAGCTAAAGACTTTTAAGTACATTAGCACTGGCTTGATAATTAATTCTATTAAGTGTCGGCTGCAGGTTTCTGATATGTAATGCTTCGAGAATCTGAAGTTTTTGTTTATTATTTTGATGTTCTAATATTGTTGTGTTGTCGGTGAGAATTTTCCGTAGTTGTGTTGTTGGGCATGAATGTTTTTTTAAATGCTGAGCTATTGAACTTGTGTCTGAAAGGTGCATTGTAAGTCTCCTCGACAGGGTAGTTGAGGTTAAACCAACATATATATTATTATCAGAGATACAATCTCCTAAAGGACATTTAAATTTATATATAACGTTGGTTTTTTGCAAAACTCCAATCGAGGGAGAGGAATTATTTCTAATGACTAGATTCGAGGTTTTAAACTTATTATAGTATATAACGAGTTTTATTTTTTTATTAGGATCAGTGGGGAGTATGTTTTTGTGAATCAATGTTTTCAAGATTTTTTCATCAGATTTGTAATCGTAGTGCACTTGGTTACGATAAAAAAGTTTCATATATGTTTGTTGGCTGGATGGAGTAGTACACTGTTTATTTTGTTGGTTAACATTTTTGATCATACGTTTAATTTGTTCATCAACAATATAGTTAGGAAACCCATTATTGATGAGAGCCTATTTTATGTTTTCTACCTCTTTATAAAATATTGTTTTGAAGGAAGAGATTAGTTTGGCACGGGATATTAGATAATGAATAATTGCTTTTTTATATCTGAAGGGGCATTCACTTTTAAAGTTGAGGGTACAGGAGTTATTACTAGAGGGGTTTTTTTAAGTGGAGGTAGTGAAGTTATTATTGTTGTTAGCATCAATGAGAACATCTAAAAAGGAAATTTTATTGTTTTTGTTTAGTTCATGAGTAAAGTTAAGGACTGAATTGTTTTGGAAGGTGTCTTGTAGTATGTTGATTTCGTTAATATTATTAGTAAGAATAAGGATGTCATCAACATATCTTAGGTATATTGGAGGTTTTTTTATGCTATTAAAAATTCTATTTTCGAGATCGGACATGTAGAAATTACTGAAAATCGGGCCCAGGACAGACCCCATAGATACGCCATCTGTCTGAACGTAAATATTTCCAAGATGGTCATAAAATGGAACGTTAGTAATACATGTTAGGAGTAGTTTTCGAAGTATATTAGAGTTCAAAACTAGAAAATATCCTCGATGACCATACGAAATTCAAAAAATTAAATAAGAATCCCGCCAACCAACTAAAATCAAAAATTAATAAACTAATCACTGTTAACAATGCCGAACTTAATAGCATAAAACTACCAAAAATAATTGGGGATTATAAACCCAGCTATCTTTACGGGACAGTAAAAAAATATAAACCTAATCATCCTCTACGCGCTATCATATCACAAATACCTGCACCAATTTATCAACTCACAAAAACAATAAAACAGCTTATTTCACCATACTTACCTAGCAAATACAACATAAAATCTACACATGAATTAATTCAAGTTCTTCATACAATTAAACCCAATAATGGTATATTAGCCTCACTCGATGTAGAAAATTTATTTACTAATGTACCTGTTAATGAAACAATTGATATTATTATAAATAATATTTATAATAAACCATCTCTTCCTCCTCTTTAAATCAACTCTAATTGAAAAATCCTGGAAGCAACACCCTATGAAGCAGTAATCGAAGAGACAATTGTCTCCCCACGCGGAAGCCATCTAAATTAGACGAACATTTCATGCAGGGCACTGCTTAAAAAGCATGGACAAAATCATAAGCGATGTTCTCTTTTTGGACCACTACACATACCCCTGCCAATATTGATCAGTCAGCAAGGAATTAGTGACTTCAACTTTGCGCGGACAGGGGGTGTAGCCTGGAAGACCTTTCAGGAGCGACGGATAATAAGAATGGATGGCGAGAGAAAATCAGGGAAGTTCTTGTTCTCACCAGGACTTGTTGGCAATGATGATGAGAGACGTACCCAAAAACGTTAATCCACCTCCTTGATTATTTCTAAGTTTTGTCCGTTAATCTTAATAAAGGCTGAAATATTTGCTCTGGTCAGGTAGATTATCCAATAAAGCCCTGTACCCATGAATAAGATTAATGTTGATTGTTCAGTTTTTATCCACTGCTTCGATTAGTGATGTTTATTCAAATTGTAAACTTTTAGTAAAATCGTACATTTCTAGGAATTCAACAGTAATATTACATACCATGTTTCTTAGAATTGGACTATAGTTGCACATATAGATGCAAAATTGCTCAGACGAAGATTTGTTGACGCTAGGAAGTCTTACTTGTAAAGACGTTGGCGATAAAGAGGAAATGCTAAATGAAGGGTCTTCATATATATACAAGAAAAAACATCTCTTTGGACAAATTCAGCAAAAGAAAGGCAATCCAAACTCATTATTTGTATTTAAAGTATTAGGAGCTTTCTAGATTGATAGAACAAATGAAATTAATTGACAGAGCAAATGAATTTAAAACAGAACAAAATAAAACAAAATATTACATTGTACCCAGACGTGAGAGATAAGAAAAGTCAATAAACACTTTTCTATGTAATAAAAGAGAGCTTCGTCCCTCCCCAGGGTGAATTTTCTTTCATACAGATTATCACGCCACAATAGAAGATATAGATGTGGATTATTTTCATTGACTGCAACGTTTCCTTATAATCTCTCCCTGTTATGTTGAAAAGTGTTCAGATAACGTATTTAATGCCTCTCAAATTATATATATATATGATTATCAAGTTACGCAGACAGCATGGGGTTCCTTTGCCTTTTCTTGCCATCTTTCCCTATTATTCATCCTCCTGGTCGATCTTCTCAAATAGTGCAGAAGCATATAAATCATTGCAGATCAGCCAAAATAAGCTCATCCATTTGCAGGACTCTATAAAAATCTTACAGTTGCTATTTATTAGGGTATTCCTTCCAGAAATTGTTCAACACAGCACGTAGCATTCATGCATATTTTACATCTAGTTATTTCTCAATACACTTTGTGAGCATCCATATGGTATATCTATGCAGATGTATTGCCTCAGCTACAGCTTGAAAAAAAATTCTGAGAAGGGCAGATTTCTATATGATCGATAACCTGTCAATTACAGTTGACGCCTTCACTACGTGAACGTTGACATCACTTTCAGTCGAGGTTTGTGACATTCCTGCCGAGGTTTGTAAACTTTTTTACTAACTTTAGAGGTTTGCTACTTAAAATAGAGATGTCTCTCTCTTCTTTAAAACACATGAACTCAGGTTTTATTGAACTCACGTAGAAGAAAATGTTTTCACCTACTTGCTACATGCTCTGCATTTAGGATTCGGGTTGAGCTGGTGTATTTGCGAAAAGTGTTACATCGTTCTACGTAGTCTTCGTCTGTCATAGTTTCTGAGGGATACCATCTGTTTCTAGCCTTTTTTTAAATTTAGTTTGAAATCATTTTCCTAATAGATCTATTAACGTTCGAACAACATAATTAAGAACCGGGCCAATATGTAGAGTGTTCGCCAATAATCCGGGAGACCGGGGTTCAATCCCTGGTCGAATCATACCAAAGACTCAAAAAATGGTACCTGATGCCGCCTTGCATAACACTCAGCATTATAAGGTTAGTAAAGTGGAGCAATCCAAGGAATGGAGTAGCAGCTCCCCCTATACATCGGTGTTGTTGCTATAGAAAAGGAAGCCATCGTGTCACTCTCAACTAAGGTCACCAACTTTATTTACTAATAAACATATATGGTCTGTCTTTTTTCACGACTACAGCGACAATGCCAAAGAATTCTGTCATCATCAGTGGAGTCAAGCATCGCTTCGTGTTCTTGTAGAGCATCATGATAGCGATAACTGTTTCTTTAGAGAGACTAGTAGTCTTAAATCCATTTTTCTTCAAAGAATGGAATCGAATCTCTTGGAGAAATCTAAGAACAAAAATGTATATTTGAGAGTTTTTGTATGAACTCCTTTGATGTTTGAACGGATACTTAAAATCTTTGAAATTGTGGATCGATTTCTCTGAAAACTAGTCAGACTTTCCAAAGAATTATCTTTATATATATATATATATATATATATATATATATATATACCAACCCCACCGCTCGGGCAAGGTAAGACACAAGGTCAATTTTAAGCGGAGTTTAACAGGTTTGAATTCAGAGATTTCCTTCACCTTGACTAGTTGAATCACCAAGGATGAAGAACCCACTCTGCCATACTATTTACCCATAGCTGAAGGTAGAATAATTGGATTCATATCTTTCCCAAGGATATTTGTTCTATATGAAATGCAATCAGACTCGTCCAGGGTTTGAACTCCATCTTTATATATACGAGGTGCATTCAATAAGTTTCCAGACTTTTTGTCGTATGGGCACTTTTATTGATAGTGAACACATGGAACTCTAGTCCCCTTCGAAGTAATCTCCACCGGCTGCAGTGCACTTGTTGCACCGTTCCAACAACTACTGGAAGGCCCCATGGAAGTCCTCTTGTGTGTGCGTATCAATGACCTTCGTGACAGTCTCTTTCATCTCCTCAATTGTCTCATAACGTCAGCCTCGGAATCTCTTGCTGAACTCCCTTAAGGCCTCAACATAGTGACCCTAACCCTTTGGACAATCACCTCTGGTGTATTGACTTCCTTACTCTTTCCACACCTCTCATCATCCCTCACAGACTCCCTGCTTTCCTTGAATCTCTTATGTCACTCAAAAACCGATGATCCATTCATGTAATATGGTACAAAAGCAGTCTGAAGCATTCCATACGTTTTTGTGGCATTTTTTCCAAGTTTAAAACAGAAATTTATTGTATATCATTCTTCTAAAGTGTCATATTTCATTTTGAAATTCACCAGCTGTGACAATCAGGTTTTCGTAGGGTGTATTCCAATTGCTGCGGTAGCTGTACATTTGAAGCTGAAATCATGAAAATTGGTCAGTCATCTCACAAGATGTATAGCAATAACATAGTGAATTTTCAAGAGTATACAATTTTAAATGGCCATACGCAAAAAATCTGGAAACTTATCGTATGCACCGTGTATATATATATATATATATATGTGTGTGTGTGTGTGTGTGTGTGTGTGTGCACATATTGTTTTTTTTAAGGCATAACAACACTGAGTCTTGAGTTATTGTGTGCCAACAGATTAAGGAATCAAGACCATTTTACACTCATTGTTGTGTATTTGTGATTTAACAGTTTCTTTTTCATGCACGCGATTAGGTAATATAAGTATTTCATCTAATACTAACAATTTTCAAATAATTTTATTTGATAAATAAACTGGGCCCAAACGTGAAATGCCAATCTGCACACAAGAGTGGGCCAAGGATTAATGGCAATGATGTCACACTCCACAATACTCAGATATCTGGGAACGGTGCTTCACCATTAGGTGGAATTTTGAGTCATACCAGGATACTCACTTTTGAGGTGGTCGTACCACTCTGCAGTAAATACAATCAGAGTATACTGAGAAGTCTCTGAACTGATTCATAAATCAGTTTATATGTTTCCATTTTTAAAAATATTTTCTCTCTTCATACATCTCATTCGCTCATTACACACACACACACACACACACACAAACACACACACACAAACACACACACATATATATATGGTGTATTACAATGAAGGAATAACAATATTTGTTTATAAAAATATATACTTTGTGTTTTTTTTAGAAAGGATCGTAATGACTGTATGTGAGTGTGACAGAAGCAGAGACAGAGAGAAACAGACAGACAGACAGACAGACAAACTTAGAAACAAAGGACTGGAATATCTATATTGGCACTTTATCTTCTTAATCCACACTGGAATTCTATATTCAGAGCTTTACTTCAGCTTCTCAGTCGGGAGCCAACTAGCTCCCATGGATGTGATCAAGGCGGCTTCTGTTTTCACTGACCTCTTTTCCTGACTGACTACTTTCCTATATGGGGTTGAAACTGTGTACTTATATAATATTCATTAGACTCGTCTGTTTTCATTCTGATTCGTTTCCGCTGTCCCTTTGTTTACGCAGCTAGACTATCCTATTTAGAAATCTTCTAATATGCGATCAATAAATATATCTTCTATCAATATGCAATATATATATATATATATATATATATATATATATATATGCACACACACACACGCACACACACACAAATATAAATATATATATATATATATATATATATATATATATATATATATATCGCTCTGTTTGTCTATCTGGATGGTGTAATAAGTAAGATATTAAACTTGCAAGACTTCACGAATATGGTCGAGTCTCACTGGGTGGTACCATATCTAAGCAAGTGCTTAGAAAATTATAATAAGGATGGCTTTGGAATTAAATAACATTGAAGTTTATAAACACAAAATAAAGAAGCCAAGTAAACTCTCCAAAACCTCACTTACTCTGTACATGTTCCTATTTATAAATCTATTTATGTCTCTCGGTATATTATTATTAACCTCTTGGGGAAGATTTTCTTTTATGCTTTATGACGAGCTGAATATTAAAAAATATTATATTTACTGATAATTATTTCTTTTTCCAACGTTACAAATGCAATCAATGAGCAAACATCAGCTTATCTCAAAAAGCGAAATTAACCCCACATATTCCCAGGTGATCATTCCATATCTGACAAGTAAAACTTTTGGTAAAGTTCGACACAATGCATGATAACTCTTAAGTAACTCGGATATCAGAACTCAGGTGCGAATAAACAAAGAAAAAGAAAATTGATGAACTTCAGAATTGTGAATGTTAAATTTACTTTGGATGACGAGCACAACACGCAGACATATTATATATATTTCTTTCAATTTTTCCGACAAAATAAATAAATCAAAAATTTTCTAAAGGCCATATAAATTGAGCATTCAATGAAACTGGAACTCACTCATGAAGGTTTGCTTGTCTATCTTTCTAAGGATTGCACCACCAAAAAGGCTCTACATATATTACAGAAATTAACCTTACATGTGCATTATATATATATATATATATATATATATATATATATATATATATATATATATATATTTGAATATTCTCCGGCAGTAGAAAATTTTATTATACACAAATGTAGTCCAATTTTAATCATTTAAAAAAATAAAATCAACTAACCGGTTTCCGTCCTCACAGATCACAGTTGAATCGAGGACATTATACAGTCCCAGACCCTTGTCCTTCTTAATCGTTGTCCTTGATTCAACTGTAATCAGCGAGGATCGAAACCTGTCCGTTGATTTGATTTTTAAAAAATGGATTAAAATTGGCCTACTTGTATATATATATATATATATATATGTGTGTGTGTGTGTGTGTGTGTGCTATGTTCGTTTGGTTGCTTGGGTTTTATGGCATATCAACCTTTGTAGCTTATTTAATGCTAAATTTATTTTTATACAAATGAACACTTATAATTCAAAGAATTCAATTAAGCATTATGTTTAATCGTCAAAAACATTTCTATTTCAATATATTCAGTTTAGTGAAACAGTTCTAATTTAAACAATTCGTATAGCATAAGTACGCAGTTTACATGTCAAAACAGTTTTCTTTCGAGCAACTCAGTTTAGCATAACTACGAGTTTTAGTTCTATTTAACCCATAGATTGGACCCTATCAGGTGCAAATTTTCTGGGTTAGAATGGACCAGGGGAAAATAGCAATGATGGAATGCTCTACATTCGCCAAAGCTCCGGCATTACGGGAACCTCACCATCTGACTGTTTAGTGTCATATTCTGGACAATTGTTGCAGAGGGCTTACAACTCTGCAGAGGTGCAGTAGGTGTATTCTACAGCCAGAGCCGACTGGGCAAGTATGTATGTGAGTGAGTATGTGTGTGTATGTATATGTGTTAAAGAGAGGCACAGAATGAGGGAGAATAAACGAAGATCGTATTACAAATATTATCTATCTATCTATCTATCTATCTATCTATATATGTGTGTGTGTGTGTGTGTGTGTGTGTGTGTGTGTGTGTGTGTGTGAGCTGATTGAGAGGGAGAAAAAAAGGGAGATAATATCAAATATCAATTTTTTGTAAATTTCTTTTCTTATGCTGATGGATTTTACATTACAAAATTTATCTATCTATCTATATATATATATATATAAGTAGACCGACCGTTGTCGATTGTGACGCAAAGGGTTCTTTTTCAATAGCCACTAGACCAAGTTGTAGGGATAGGCGCAACTCTTTTCTCTGGACTGCGCCATTTACACCTGATGGGAACTTTATAACGCTGAGTGTTAAGAAATGGTTATATATATATATATATATATATATATATATATATATATATATATATATATATATATTACATTTTTATTTTGTCTTTTTCTCTTCCTGCCATTTTCTTTATTATTGGAACTAAGGCAATAGATTAATTCATTCTAGATTTTCTTTAAAATGTTGACATGTAGGTTCATTGATCTCCCGCTTCTTGTCTTTATCTATTATCTTAGTAATAGATAAAACGTTGTCATATCTTCTTACAGTCATCCCAATAACTTTTCATCTTGTTTTCACCAATCATCCCTCATATTAATAAAAGTCATCCCTGATTTCCTTTCATCTTTTTTTGAATTTGAGCATGACCTTTATTTGCACTTTTCGATATTTCTCTATTGACCTCCTGTGATTCGCTTTTTCTTTTCCGCGTAAACATTCCTGTGATAGTATATAAAGAAATTTCCAAGCTGACAATCAATGAATATATATTGAATTCCTTGTTTTGTGTTAATTACAAACAAGATCCTACGTTAATATATATATATATATATATATATATATATATATATAATTATGACGTGCTTATCAAATACTTTCCTTCTCCTGAAAAAAAAAACACCTTCTTAAGCATCCTTGATGCCATAGACCACTTTTTGAACAAGGTCCAACTTGTTCACGGCTAGTCATTTTTGTTATAGATTTGCTCAGTATATATATATATATATATATATATATATATATATATATATATATATATATATCATTAAGAAAAAACAACGAAACCAATCACAAAGGATTATAAATTTATTTCCATCCTGTTACGCATTTTTGAAATTTTCAAAAACACGAGAAAAAATTAACAGGACTTCATCAGATCAATTAGATAAAAAAACTAGAGTAGACACATGAAAGTGGGAGGGGATAGAAGAGTGGGAAGGGATAGAAGAGGGGTGAAGAGTTATCTCTTCATTAAGCCCACTTCCGTTTTAAATTTAAATTTTCGGTTGGCAATGTAGTAAATTTATTTTAAAACAATTTTTTTTAAAATTAATTTTACATATAGACTTAAATTACAGATATTTCTAATTAGATTTAAATTTTAATTAATAATCTCACGTAATGATGCAATAATAGATATATTAAAACAAAAACAAATATTTAATTTGCTTAAATATTTTAAAATTTCAAAAATTTCAAAATATCAGTTACATTTTTTATGCGTAGTACATATATATTATATGCTTTTTCATAATTTTCTATCTAATAATTTATTATATTTATTCTCAAAATTAACTCTCATTCTCAAATAAATTTATGCTTTATAAAAAATTTTTTTTACTTGTTTAATTATTTATAGTTTAAATTTGGCCCTATGTCTACACCTGGCTATTAGTTCATTTCTCTTATTTAGTAAAATTTTTGGCTCAGGAAAAAGCAAAATGTGGATCTTTTCTTCAAGACATAGATTGCACCTACTATCGAAAGATTTTGGGGTACTAGATCTTTTCAATATGGACCATTGAATGTCAGGGGTTAACCCTTTATTTTTTAATCCCCAATAATGTTTTGATAGAGCAGTTTGATTTTTTTGATGCTCATGGGAAAAGGAATATTTATGATTTCCGTATCTAATCTTGAAATTAGTAGAAGAAACGCCAATATAATATTTCTTATCACTTATGTCCTCTTTTGGATAAATAATAGCTTGATATACTACGTTATCCAAACTACACAAACCATTCATTGGACAATCACTTTGAGATTTACAATTACATTCTATTTTTTTACTATTAATGTTATTATTATTTACTTGGTTATGAAATTTATTAATTAATTCATTATTATGGCTATTTATTATTAGAGAAATATTATTAGTGCAAGAATAACTTATTTTCAAGGTTTTCCTATTAAATATTTTATGCAATATATTATCTTGTTTAAAATGTTTATCTATCAGTCTCAAAAAATATTTACCTACATCTATATTGGCTAGTTTACAAAAAGGGGGGTTAAACCATATAATTTTCCTTTTTCTATTTTTATTTTTTTGAACGTAATTATTATTTTCTTTAGTAAATTCAGTTGTTATCATCATCATCATCATATCGTGCTGGCAGCACGGATATCCCTGACCCTCTCTCGCCACTCCTCCCTATCGTTCATCGCCCTAGGCAGGTCTTCAGGACAACATCCTGTATCCTCACACAGCTGCTGAATGTACGTTCGTGCTGGTCGTCCTGCTTTTGCGCGGCCGTGTGTGGGGATCCATAAGAGTACATCTCTTATGAGTTCATCTCTGCTTCTCCAGCAATGTCCTGCATGTCTGGTTCTCCTAACTTGAATAGATTTCGTGATAGGGGGCAGGTGGCCGTACAGTTGGTGTCTCGTGGTGTGCCGCTGCCAGGACTTGTTCAGGATTGCACGCAGCATTCTTGTGTAATTGCCATCTAGTTTCTTCTCGAGCCGTTTTGTTAGCGTCCATGTAGTGCATCCATATAGCAGTATCGATGTGACCGCTGCCTGGAAGAAACTGCGTTTCATTTTATCGGTTAGGTCTGATTTCCATATAGTCGATAGCCTATTGATAGCTGTCCATGCTTTCGTTAACCTCGTTTCGATGTCCTTTTCGGTTGATTCGACGCTGCTTCCTAGGTACGTGAATTTGTCTACTAGTTTAAGAGGGGTTCCTTCTAGAGTGGAGATGTCCCCCGTTTGGTTATAGCACATATATTCCGTTTTGTGTGCATTAACATGGAGGCCTATGCTTGCTGCTGCTCGTTCCAGGCTATGCAGAAGTGTTTCGGCTTGGTCAGGTGTATTTGCCAGTATCGCTATGTCATCGGCGTAGTCGGCGTCGGTAATTGTTGTTGCGGGATATCTTCTGCTTCTTTTCTTCGTCAGTTCGAAGCCATTCTCTTTGATTTTGTCAATCGATGTTCTAAGTACGTAGTCTAGACAAATGATAAAGAGATACGGAGCCAGCGTGTCCCCTTGTAGTACTCCTGCTACAATGTCGAAGTATTCTGTGTCTCCATCTGGTGATCGTACTTTTACTTTAGTGTTTCTATAGAGAATCGTTATTGCCGCTACGGTTTCTTTAGGTATGCCGTACGCTAGTAGGATTTGTTCCATCTTTCCTCTGTGAATGGAGTCGAAAGCCTTGGTAAAGTCGACAAATATTAATGTCGCTTGTAGGTTCTTTGTCCGTACACCTTCAAGGATTCTGCGGATGGTTAGTATTTGTGAGGTCGTAGATCTATTTCTTCGGAAGCCATTTTGGTTTTTTCTAAGTATGTTGTCGATTTTGGGTTCTATGCGGTTTCGTAGTAGGGCATTGTAGATTTTGGCAGCTATGGATGTAAGTGTTATGCCTCGGTAGTTTTTGGCTAATCCGAGGTCCCCCTTTTTAGGGAAGGGGAGTATGCATCCCTTCGTCCATCTATCTATCGGATTTTGATTGTATACTGCGTTGCAGTGTCGGAGCAGTATGTCGTCGAATTGTCTGGTCTTCCATACTTCCGGGGGAATTTCGTCCAGTCCTGCAGCTTTCCTATTTTTAATTTTTCTGAGAACCGAGTCGAGTTCTCCTTGTGTGAACGGTCCAAGTTTAATGTCTAATTGTTTGCTAATTATTCTGGTGATTGGTTCATGTGTTATTTTCGGTGGGTTTCCTAGTAAGTTTTCAAAGTGCTGTTTCCACAGTTTTATTCTTTCTTGTTGGTTTGCTGCTTTCAGTTTTGCTTTGGCTGTGCTCTTTCTTCTGCTCACTTCGTTTATTGTTTGCTAGGCAATTCTAGATTGTCTATCTTCTACCGAGTCTCTGATCTTATCTATCTGATTTTGAATGTATTCTGTCTGTTCCTTTATATATATGCCTGCTAATTGATTTTGTGCCGTTTTTAGTTTTAAGGCATTTGTGTTTGTTGGGTTTTTTCGATAGTTTTTGGAGGCTGTTTTCACTAGTGCACGTTTTTCTCTCACCGCTAAGGTTTCCCATGGGACTCTATATTTAGTTTTAATTTTTGTTGGAATGTATTTTGCTGCTGCCTCAAGGTGTGCATTGACGAAATTTTCGTATTCGTCGTTTGGTGTACTTTTTTCCGTCTTTTCTTGTAGTGTTTCGAATCTGTTTCTCAATTCTAATACGTATTTATCTCTGACATCTTTGTTGTTTAATAGGGCCCAGTCATAGTGTTTGGTGGTCGCTGTTCGTTTGGCGTTTTTTCGTAGGCTTAACCGTATTTTCGCTGTGACTATTCGGTGATCGGTGGACACACCCTCAAAAGAGGAGTATGCCTCGCAATTCAATGCACTATTCTTCCATTTCTTGTTTATAAGGACGTAGTCTATCTGAGCTTTAGTATTGTTTGCGTACGTGTATGTCCATAGTTTGCCCTCTCTTTTTTGGTAGTTTGTATTGAGGCATGCTAATCTATTTTCTATCATGAAATCTGTTAGATGTTGCCCATTTCTATTTGACGTGTTGTGGAGGCTGTATTTGTTGTTTCCGTTTTTCCCGATTTGTGCATTCATGTCTCCGCCAATGACTAACATGTTGTGTTTCGGGATGCTACGCACTAATGAGGATAACTCATCGTAGAAGGTGACTATTTCATTTTCTTCACTAACATTGGTGGGGCTGTAGCATGAGACGATTGTTGCTCTGGGGTTTCCGTTAAATGTAGCTACCATCATCCTAGGTCGTATTTTCTCTATGCTATTAAGCGTTTTTAGTGCTCTAGGTCCTATAAGCAATCCTACCCCTCCTACTGCGGCGTTGACAGAGTTTTTCCATGCGGATACAGTGGCGAGCGACCATCCATTGCCAGTTTCGTGATATTTGATATCTTCTGTGTGCGTGTATCTGTGTTCTTGTATGCAAATTATTTCTATATTATGTTCTTCGGCCGATGCAATTAGCTCTGGGAGTTGTCCTATTCTATTTAAGGTTCTTACGTTAAATGTGGCTATTTGTAGTGTTTGCTTGCATTTTAGTAGTTTTGATTGTTTGAGCTCTGTAGCTGATTTTTCGAACACCGAGGCCAGGGCTCCAACCTCAGCAGGACGCGCCCCTTTTTTACCCGCGCGAAGAGCGATGCGGTTTGTGTAAGTGGTTTGAGTGTGGGTCATGGTTATCTTTCGATGGCTGTTTTATTCTCTTCTATAGAAGCCACTCTTATAGAGGAGCAGCAGTAGTTCCCCGATCGAACTGTCGATCCTGAGCGAAAAGTCGTCAAACTCACGTCCAGGACCCATTTGGGTATTGACTTTGGTCGTCCATTGGTTTATTCAAATACCTTAACGTACATCATGCTGCTTCCCATGTGTACATAATAAAATAAATGAACATTTAAAAAAAAAAAAAAAAAAAAAAAAAAAAAAATTTAAAAAAATTAAATAAAATGAAAATAAAAAAAAAATAAAAAATAAAAAAAAATAAATAAATAAAAGGGGGGGGAATTTGTTTTAAGTTTTAACTTAGTTAAAGTCCAACATTAAGGTACTTTCTTAAGACTTTCACTAATACTGACTTACACTTTTTTGCTGTATTGGGACTTTTCCAAGGGTTTTTCATTTTTTTTTTTTTTTTTTTTTTTTTTCATCCTACAGTTGGGGACCTAGCAGGCTTCAGGAATTAGAGCTCTGTGGTAGCATTAGGCGTTCTAGGCTTTTTCTTCTAAACTACTGTTAGGGCTTTCTTTACGAATTTTTAAATTATTCGATAGAAGATATTTAAAAACATTCTGCCTTGTTCGCTGACATGTGGATAGGCTTAATATCAAATTGGCTTTACAGTAGAGTAAGCGTGCCTTTACATTTAAAACGCATAGTTTAAGCATTATTTTACAAACAAAATACAGCATAACATTTTGTAAAATTCAGCATTTTAAATTGGAATTAAAGACATACTGACCAATATTGACATATTTCTTCCACTTGGCTCCTGAGTTCTTTATTCCTTGTAAAAAAAAATACAAGAAGGCACGAGGCCTTTTGGTTTTGGGGGAGGGGAAGGGAGCGGTCATGCTTTAACTATATTTTCTATGGGGAACCTAGCTAGCCACATTCGCCGACCCATTCAACAATACAATATATAATCACTCGTCCTTCTCCTTGCACGCAGCAACCACCAAAATACCGCATTTGCTCTATGAAAAAGTCCTACTTAAAACCCGAAAGTGATGCATGATTTTTATTTACAATGTATGATTTTTTACAATGGATATGATGGGAATGGGAGAAAAAACCCCGAAAAACATATATACACGAAAACAAGGAAAAAATCCCCAATTTGGTTTCCCTCCCATCCCCCCGTCTAGAAAATTGGAGGCCGACTGTTTTCCGGGTCGAAAGAAACCGGAAACAAGCCGGACCTACCCTAGGTAGGGCGGGAATCCTAATCTACAGAGATAAAAGAAATAAAGGGTCGGGCGCGGTATGGGTCGATACAAGCAGATTATATGATTTTTTACATATGAATTTTCAAGATCTTCAATAAAAGCGGGCTGGGCTTCGGGTTGAGGTACAAAAATAATAGGGAGTGGGAAGATCTTGAGAAACTACCGACTAGATGACGGGGACAATGACACACAACATACTGCTAACTAGGTTACAAGGGGGAAAAAACAATTCTACTTACCAGGGATGGGGTCCCTAAGGACCCGTACCATAGACGCCATGGGCCGGCAGAGGAGGGAAGGATGACTCCAACGTTGCCCCCTTTCGTACGACCAGGCTCGCTGCAGTCACCCACCTTTTGCTGAATGTTATGCGATCCAAGCGTTTTCTATCGCATCTGATTTTGACCCTCAGCTGATGCCGAAAATACAAAACCAGATCACGATGAGAAAAGTTTGCATCGTCATACAATCCCTTGTTTCGCGTCGTCCAAATCACCATTCGGGCTACAGCTAGGATCGCGAGAAACACCACACGCTTCTCACCGTGAAACGGAGGAAGAACGTTGTCTACGACGTAACCAACGTCGAGCAGCACGAGCTGTTTGGGTTCGATGCGAGCCGTCCACTCCCCGACGTGATCCCAAAACGGACGGACTCGCTCGCAGTAGTAGAAGGCGTGCTCAGCCGTTTCTTCCAAGCCACTGCCGCAGCGAGTGCAATCAGGCATGTCTGCCAGGCCCGCCTTGAAGTTCAAGCCGCGAAGGGATAACGTATTCCGAACAAGTCGCCAGGTGAGCGAGAACTCGGAGTTGTTCAAGAAGCTCGATCCTGGCGCCCAATTCCAGTGAGAGCGGATCTCCTCCGCCGTCCAGCCGTGCCGCTCGCTGAGAGGATCAGAAGCGGAACCCACCACTAATTCCCGATACAGCTCCTTCCGAGGCCATGAAAGGTCACTGGACCCAAGAAGGTTACGAAGGGCCTTTCGGCACTCGCGGACAAACAGTGCTTCGCCCAAAGGCTTACGTCGACCTTCAGCCTTTGGGTCTGACTTGAGGCGAGGAAAAGTCCGACTCGCCTTTCGTCTCCACACTGAGTCCCCCGTCAAGACACGGCCCAGATATGCAAGTCTTTCAGCAAGCCAGTGGCTCTCCAGATCAGGCATACCCAGACCCCCGTTGCGAGTACGTTGGATACAGACCTGCCTACGGACCATCGGCCTTGCACCTCCCCAGAGCAATCTGGAGAGGGATTGTTGCAGTGCCAACCGACGTGCCTTAGGCAGAGGAAGTACAGCCAATCGGTAAAGGATCAGGGGAAAGACGTACGTGGCGCACGCCTCAGCCCTGCCCTTTAAGGACAACCTCCTTGAAAGCCAGATTCCCACCTGAGCATTCACCTTAGCTTGTACTTCCGACCAATTTCGCTCCAGTTGGAGGTCGGGCCCAAACCACACCCCAAGGATGCGGATGGGTCCGTCACTCCAGCGGAAGGGCCCTGGAAGAGTATTGCTACCCCTCCAAGCACCAAGCCGCAAACCTTCGCTTTTGTCAAAATTGACCTTGGCCCCTGCAATCCGCTCATACTCGACAACCGCCTCTTTCACAGCCTCTATATCCTTGCGGCGGGATACAAACACTGTGACGTCATCAGCGAACGCGGAAACCCTAGCCGCAATGCGGCCAACGAATGGGATACCGCGCAGTGCCGGACTTGTCCCCTCATCCCTAAGCCTGCGCAGGAGGGGCTCCAACGCGAGGACATAGAGAAGAGGAGACAGAGGGCAGCCTTGCCGGACCGAACGCTCGATCGCGATCACCCCCGAACGCCTTCCGTTCACCTGCACCACTGCCTGAGGGTTGTGGTACATCATGCTAATCCATCTGCGGAACTCCGGTTCGAATCCGGCAGTCTCCAAAACAGACGCCAAGAACCGATGGTCAACCCTATCGAAGGCCTTGGACTGATCTAAACTGATCAGCGCGGATTCGGTGTCGTCTTTTATCCCCTCTAGGACCTCGCGAATCAAGTGCAGGTTGTCCTGGATCGATCTTCCCTTCACAGCAAAGGTCTGCTCGGGGCCGATCAGATCGCTAATGACAAGCTGTAAACGATTCGCTAAGACCCGGGCCAAAATCTTTAACTCTGTGTTAAGCAGAGTTATGGGCCTGTAATCGTCTAAAACCTCCCAAACATGCCTGCCACCTTTCTTCAGCAATGTGATCACGCCCTTGGTAACGCTACCAGGGATGGCTCCCTGGGCGAACCAATGGTTGAACATATCCGTCAGAATAGGCACAAACATGTGCGACATCCTCAAGTACACTTCGTAGGGCAAACCATCTAGTCCCGGCGACTTGTTGAGGCCGACCTGCTTCAACGCGTCACGGACTTCGCATTCAGTAACCACACCCTCGCAGCTAGCCGCTTCAGCCGCCCCAAGGCGGGGGAAGTCGGCCAGATAGCTACGAAACTCCCGGAGCGGGAGATCAGTGCAGCGGGCAAAGCGATCCCGAAAGTGCGCCCGAAAGGCGTCACGTATCTCACGACCCGATCGCAGCAGACGCCCGTCCGGGGTCTTCACAGATGCGATGTACCGATCGGGGAACCTTCGCACTTCTTCTTCACGCGCAGTCGCGTTCGATTTCACAGCTTCGTTGAGAACTCTTTTTAGCCTAGATCTAACTACTGATCCCTTGTAGCGCTCGCTACTCTCACGCTCAAGGTCCCTCCTAGCTAGCTCTACACCTAGGGAGTCCCCCCCAGCCACCGCCCGGGAGAGTCTATCATCTATAGATTTCGCCTCCGCGGTCCTATCTAAGTTGAGCCGTCGACCGTATTTGGTGGCGAAATCTCTAATCCTGTGCTTAAGAGAAACCCACCACCTATTCCCGGTAACCGCCCCCACTAACGCCCGCTGAATTAGGGATTCCAGCCGATCCCGGAAGTCCCGTATCTCCAGTAAGGAGGTATTGAACTTCCAGTAGCCGGCTAGACTAGGCCTATTTGCTAACCGCAGACTGACTCTAATGAGTTTATGGTCAGTCCACGCTATCAAGTGGAACGTGGGACAACTAACAAAATCAATGTCAGCTCTTCTCACTAACACTCTGTCCAAGTAGGAGCCTACTTTGGCAGAGGGCGAGCTATCTAGCCACGTCCACATCTCCCGCCCTGGGTGATCAAGACGAAACCTGTCGACGAGACCGTGACGAGTCACGAAGCCGACAAGGCTGCTATCACACCTTCCCGCACGCCTAGCTCCCCGCCCGACCTTATCTATCTTGGGATCAAGGATCGCATTCCAATCACCCATTAAGACTAGCCGCTTCGTATCGTCCAGGAACGGCGCCAACCGACGAAAAAAGGAAACCCTCTCCGCAACGATATTGGGCGCATAAACCGCAACCAGACGAAACTTGAAACTTTTCACGGCAACATCGGCCACAACCAACCGGCCCCCGTCACCTGCAAAAACAACGTCAACATCAGCATCAAGGCTGCGTCCAACTAGCAAGGAGACCCCAGCGCTGAAGTTGCTGCCGTATGCTGAGAAAACGTTAAAGTCGCTTTCCAGCACCCGACAGTCAGCCTCGCAAGTGAAGTGAGTCTCCTGCACTGCAGCAACATCCACTCCGAGGTTCCTGAGTTCACCAAGCAAGCGCGCACACTTGCTTGAATCCCTCAGTCCCCTCACATTCAAACTGGCAAGGTTTAGAGCCATCAATCCGACTTACCTTACTCAGTGTCGACTATGGGCCGGAAATCCTTGGGTGTGAGGATGCCGACAGCCTGACGCAGGGAACCGGTGCCGAGTTCAGTTGTAACCCGGTTGTCCCTGGTGATTCCGCCGACATCTATCGGGAACCGCAGCTTTAGGGACCTGTAAAGGGACGGGTGAACCAAAATTGGGACCCTGCCCGAACAAAAAGGAATACATTTTTTAAGGGAGGAGTGCTCCAACTCCGCCAGCTTTATGCCCGTATCAGTCTGACAGACCGTACTCAGGTACTTCCATACGCCCCTGGTACGGTCGCCAGCTGACCGGACAAAAGTGGTCACCATGGCTGCACTCCTAAAGTTCGAAGGGTTTGTAATGTTTAAATCATTTATCTTTTCCAAGCTGAGCAGCGGCTTTAGTGCCTTCCGGAGCTGGAAGTCCCCAACTGCTTCCAGCTCCACCGAACACAAAGCCGCTGCCCGCTGTATCTGTCCAATTGAAAGTTTCTCCTCCTGCCGATTTGGTTTCTTTTTTCCGGCAGTGGGGTCAGGTTTTCTTTTAGGTGAGGGAATCGCGGGGAATAGTTCCTGGGATGATATGTCTCTGGGACTAAGTGTGGGAAGGGATGGGGTTCGAGCTAGGCTCGAGGGTTGTGCCCTTTCTGCCGATTGTGATCTAGGCAGGGGGATTCTATAAGGGCGATGGTATTTGTGCAGAAAGTGTTCTTGTTGTGGTGAGAGAGGTGAAGGAGGGTCCATTTGTTGGGGAGGAGACTGTAGTGATATTTTTGGAGGGGGGAAAAGTGGTGGAGGTAGTGTTGAAGGTGATGGTGATGGTAGAGATGGAGGGGGTGACTGTGGTTGTGGTTGTTTTTGGGAGGAAGGGCCTGCCTCGGGCTGGGGTTTTTCCGGGCACATTTTTTTCGCGGCCCCTTCCCCACTGTCCCTCCTCCGTTTTAAATTGGTGTAGGTCTCCATTTCTTCTGTATGGTTTGTTGTTTTTTTCTTTTTCATCTTTTTGGATGCTGGAGATGCTGTGGTTGCTAATGGTACTGGTGCTGTTGATGTCGTTGGGGTTGCTGGTGTTGCTGATGACTTTGGTGTGGTTTTGGGTGCCGGTGTTGCTGATACTTTTGACGTAGTTGTTGCCGGTGTTTTTGGCGATTCCGGCGCTGCTGGTGGTTGGGCCTTGTCTTGTCTCTGAGAAGGGGATGCATTTTGATTTTTTTCTCCCTGTTTAGGGGGCCCCTTTTTCTTCCGGTTTACCTCGGTCCAGCCCTCCTGTTCGTTTGTTTTGGGCTGGACCTGACTCGTGCCCTGGGCCTCCGTTTGTTTACTGATGGTGGTGGTGGTGGTGCTGGCGGTTGCTGAATCTGTTGTTGTTGTTGTGGCTGCTGTGTTTTCATTTTTCTGTGGACAAAATCTGGCAATGTGCCCAATTTGTCTACAAGCCCAGCATCTTGGTCTACGCCCTTCCACCATCACCATCATTTGCCGGTCCCCGCTGATTATAGTCTCGGGGATGGCCTTGAAGCCATCCCTCGTCAGGCACAGCCGGAAGGCGTACTCCCCGTTGGCTGTCCCGGCCGGGGATCTGAGGAGGTTAAATTCCTCTACCTGGCCAAATGCGCTTAGATAGGCGGCCAAAACCTCCCCAGTGATGACGGCCGGGACGTTTGATACCGTGACGCGCAGCCTACGGGTCCCCCTATACTCCGGCTGTAGCCTGAAGTGTTTGGTGACAATGTTGTTTGCTGCCGCCTTCGCTGCCTGTTCTTCAGTGGGCAACAGGACATCCCATGTCGCAAAACTTTTACGGCAAAAGTATTGGCATGGGATGCCTGCCTTCCTCACTAGCTCTTCGAAGATGTCTTTGTTGAGCCCCACAAGCTTTTTCGTTTTGAGGTCAGAAACGACCAGCGAGAGGATCCTGGGTGTTAACTTTTCGACCAACTCAGGGATGGGCAGTATCTCATTCCCCTTGAAATACTTGGCGTATCTGCCCACCCTGTCTCTCTCGAAATCAGCAGGTCCCCTCTGCTGGCCCTTCCAAGCTGTGGGGCTCTTTTGGGCCGGCTGTATCGGGCTGTTTGACTGTTGATGATTTCCTGTGTCTCAGCGGGGACCGGCAATGAAGGCCAGTTTGCCCCTATAAGGCTTTCCTGTGTTGAGTCTTTTTTTGGGGGGGTATCAGAAGTCGTGGACCCCTCCATGGCTGCAGAAAAATTCTCAGCCAGGAGGGTAAAATTTAGCCTCCGTCTGTTGCAAGAATGGAGGGGGGTTCTACTTTAGGACGAGAAGGCAAATAATACAGTGAAAACAATCAATACAAAAACACTTGTAAAGAAAAGACACTGAAAAAAATACCAAAAATAAGTAGAACCCCTGAAATAAAATTTAACAGAAAAACAAGTCGAACGTATAACAAAGGTTGAACGAAGAACAAGTGACGAAAGACAAGTAAATGACAAAAAATTAAATATGTCAAAACAAGTCAAAATAAAAAAAACCGTCACTTGCACAAAATAAATTAACTTGGACAAAACAAAACAAGTCTTACTTAACGAATAACAGGTATAACGATGTTCAACAATTCAATCTGAAAATAACTTTAGCAGAATGACCTGAGGAGCAGGCTTCTTCCTTGGCTGCTGAGTTCAAATGCGTCTTCTTCGTTTGGACTTTTATTTACTACTGATATTTTAGGTAGCTTTGGGGGCGGTCTAGTGGGGTGAAGGGGACAATTCGTTTTTGTTGGTTTTTTTATTTTCTTTTTCCTTCTGAGGGGGGGGGGCTGTAGTAGCATTCTAGGCTTTTTCTTCTAAACTACTGTTAGGGCTTTCTTTACGAATTTTTAAATTATTCGATAGAAGATATTTAAAAACATTCTGCCTTGTTCGCTGACATGTGGATAGGCTTAATATCAAATTGGCTTAAGGGCTTCTATATATCTTTTACTACTCTCTTTGAAAATCTTATATATATATATATATATATATATATATATATATATATATATATATATATATATATATCTTTAGGTAGGCCGTATGCTAGTAGGATTTGTTCGATGTTTCCTCTGTGAATGGAATCGAAGGCCTTTGTAAAGTCGACAAATAGGAAAGGAAGAGATATATACATGCATATACCTTTGTTCATTGGTGGGTATACGCGTGCTAGTTTATATGTGTGTGTGTGTTTGTGTGTGTGTATGTGTTTGTCTTTTTTTGTGAATGTCGCCTATGTAACATCTGTTGAAAAAAATGCCCTTTCATAGCTGGATTTGCCTTTATATTCAAATATGATTTTTTTTAAGAATGAAATTATTTCTTTTAAGAATGAAATTATTTCCAGTCCTTTTACCTTTTTAGTATTATTCTTTATTTTGACCAGTCGGCTGGGGTTGTTGAATACACCGATGCACCTCTCTCAGAGAGGTAAGACCCCCTCCAATGAGTGTCCTCGATATGACAGTAAACAATCAGATTTTGAGGCTCCAGTTATGCTGGGGCTTTGGGGAATGCGGGGCACCCTTTCACTGTCATTGCTCCCAGGTCAACTCTGATCCGGAATGGTAGTAACTAATAGGGCCCTATCTATGGGTTAAATAGAACTGTATACTTATGCTAAACTTAATTGTTTGAATTAGAACTGTTTGACTAAAATAAATAGCTTGAAGTAAAATGTTTTTGACAATTAAAATGTACTTACATTTAAACTACGTGCTTATGTTAAACTGAATTGCTTGAAATGAAACTGTTTTTGATATTGAAACTCTACTTACACAAAACTGAATTGTTATATATAGAACCGTTTTGACATTTAACTGTGTGTAAACAAAATCTATAATTTTCAAAACTGAATTACCTGAATTTAAACTGTCTGAATAAACTGAATAGTTAGAAATAGAAATGCTTTTGACAATTATACGGTGTACTCGTGCTTAACTGTATTTTTTGAAATAGAACTGACTATTTGCATAAAAATGTATTTGACGTTAAATAACCTAGAAAAGTTGGAATGCCATAAACCCAACCAACCATCCTTAACTTTATTGTGTGATAAACTTTTACGCAGAAAGTAATTTCTCCTTATCACTCAATAACTTAATTTGAATGTGAAATTCAAATATGAGTTATTCGTTCTTCCATTCCCGAGTGAAAGAATAAATAATCTTAAGGATCCATTCTATAAGGGGCATGTGACACATTCCCATTTCCCACTTCGCCCAACAGAAATGTCGCTAAATGTTTAAAATGGATTGTTAAAACTTTTAAAGTAAAGTTTACAAAAATGTTAAGCCGTTTAGCATAATTATCGATAGGAATCGATGTTCAGCTGCATTTGTACCTTGTAATTATTTTTCGTTTATCTATAAGCACAACCTATGACAACTTCCTCCTTCAGCCTTTAGAAATTTGAGGTCATAGCCACATGTAATACTCATGTATAAAAAGAAAACACTTACAGAAATCTGAACATTTTTTCAGTATGACAATTATTGACAAAGCAAAGGCTTATTATCGCTCTTACACTTGCGAATAAGGTCATAATTTTTTATTATACCGTCTTGTCCGGAAAATGAAAAGATATTCAATAGATGAATCAATGTTAGATGTATATATATTTTTACAGAGCAAATAGTGTATATAAATATATATATATATATATATATATATATATATATATATATATATAATTGTCATATGAATACATACACACATACATATATATACGTGTGTGTGAATGTTAAATATTTACTTCAATCGCTCTATAATAGTTGTTTTCATGGATTTTTGTTACATGGAAACATTCATTCAGATTCGTTTTTTTCGCCAGAAACCTGTCTCATTAAGCGTAAGATAAAAGTTTCCAGTATATTTCACAGCATACACGCATTCGTAATCTTTCGGGCACTATAGAAATATCAACGCGTTAAATTTACGTTTTTGTGAATCAATGTTAATAAGTTGTCATATATACATGTATTTTTTTTTTCATAAGTCGCCACTTTCCTGTCAGGAAAAAAAGGAAAAGGCTTATAGGAATACATTGTTGGGCGTTCAAGTAGTCCAAATTCGGAAGATATGATTGAAGTAAGTCCTTTGAGGATTAGATATATCACAATCGTTTTCATGCATTTTGTAATGAGCCAAAATATGAGAATCAGAGATGTGCGGCAACATTAATGCTATGCTCTTGAAAAAATTATTCGTGTTATTGTCAGACTCATATTCAGAGTTAAAACAGCTCGGGATATTTCATTTCCACGTGTTTCACAACGCAGTTATGCAAAAGGAAAAAAGATCTGACTGATTTAAAAAAAGTTGTTTGTTGTTTTGATGGTTTCCTTCCTTTCTTGCTTCCTTTCGTAAATGGCAATCACCTGATGTCGGTTACATTAGCTCCAGGCGTCTTTTCACGTGTGGAGTCTCTTGGGATTTGATGCCTGAAAAGGGTCTCCAGCCACTTGCATATCAGAATAAAGAGTTATCTTTTTCCAAGACTGTTTGCCAAACCAAAGTTCAAAAGCCACTTCTGGGAGGAAGTAAATAGACTCATACTGTTTCCATGGGGATTATCACAAAAGTTATACACAAACAGCCTCGTCCAGGAGTAGACCTTGCGTCACCGTGTCTATTTCTTATATAAAGATAAACCTCTGTACATTTGAGGCCTTGTTTTGTTATTTAACGTCAAGATTCATGAAGTTGAAATAACTGGTTATAATCACATTTAATCAAGTATCCTTCAATTAACTATTCTTTATAGAATAATTTGTAGTATTATGGATTTTAGTATTCCTATGTATAAATGTATTAATGGTGATGCTTGACTGAAAGCAATTGTTACTGATAGTATCGATTCTTAATTCGCATAAAATATCGTCAGTTGTATCATCATCATCATCATCATCATGTCGTGCCGCTAGCACGGATATCCCTGACCCTCTCTTGCCACTTTTCCCTCTCGTTCATCGCCTCTGGCAGGTCTTCAGGTCTACATCCCGTCTCTTCACATAGCTACTGAATGTATGTTCGAGCTGGTCATCCTGCTTTTTCCCGACCATATGTGGGGGTCCATAGGAGTACATCGCTTATGCGCTCGTCCCTGCTTCCCCAGCAGTGTCCTGTCTGTCTGGTTCGTCTAGCTTGTATAGTTTTCGTGAAGGTAGGCAGGTGGCCGTATAGTTGGTGTCTTGTGGGGTGTTACCGCCAGGTCTTGTTCAATATTGATCGCAGCATTTTTGTGTAATTGCCGTCTAGCTTCTTCTCCAGTCGTTTTGTTAGCGTCCAAATAGTGCATCCATACAGCAGTATCGATACGACAACTGCCTGGAAGAAACTGCGTTTCATTTTATCGGTTAGGTCTGATTTCCATATGATCGACAGCCTATTGATAGCAGTCTATGCCTTCGTTAGCCGCGTATCGATGTCCTTTTTGGTTGATGATACGCTGCTTCTTAGGTAAGTGAATTTGTCTACTAGTTTAAGAGGGGTTCCGTCTAGTGTGTAGATGTCACCAATATGGCTTATAGATTTATCCAAACGAGTAAAACCAGTCAGAGCGAATTTCGGATAACGGCAAAGAAGGGGACTCCATACACTAGAACCATTTAGTGTCAAACCAAGAGAAACTCTTTTGAGGGTGTCTTACGTCATAGTTTTTTTTAGGATTGGGGTGAGTATTTATCGGCAGTAATCCATGAACGCTCTGTGAATTATTCGGGAAGGTTCAACTTAGAAATAATGGGCACTGATATAATTACGATCCATATGGAATATATGGAATAAAAATTCATTGACAGGGAATATATTTTATCACGTATCACCTACACCACTATCATTCCTAACCAGGTACAGGGTTTCTCAAAATAGATGCGACCGATTAATGTGATCCTATATTTACCAACCCCTCCGCTCGGACAGGATATGACACAAGGTGAATTTTTAAACGGAGTTTACCAGGTTTGAATTCAGAGTTTTTCCTTCTCCTAGACTAGTTGCCTCACCAAGGCTGAAGAACCTAATCTGCCCTACTATTTACCCATAGCTGGAGGGATAATTATTGGATTCATACCTTTCCCAAGTGCTATGTGAAATGCAGTCAGTCTCGTCCAGGATTTGAACTAGTGTTGCCGTGTCCATTTCATACGACGATAGCCATTACACCACGGGCACCGATTAATGTAATAATGATTTATTAGTAAGATAAACGCAATTGTGGTCATTTGGAACACGTTCTGTAAAAAAATGCATCTTTTGAGCTAGAGACATAAAATGAATGTTTGTTTTTTAATTATTATTATTATTATATTAGCTTCCAGGATGTGCAATCTTTTTTGAATTACTTGTCTCAGTAATAAATCATTATTATATCAAATGGTTGCATCTTATTTGAGAAAGTTTGGAATGATTTTGTTTCCTAATAAGTAGTGATGTACAAGGCAATGTGATGGATGTTATAGTGTACTATTTTCAAATCTGGAATAAAGAACACAACATTATTATTGGTGGAGTTGTTAGCAGTTAAATAGGTCCCATGTATATTGAGACACCCTGTACTTTTACATCAACATCAGCATTGTATGTAGTGGTGACTTTCTGCAAGGTCTGAAAAGAGAAGAAACAACATATTTGCCAAATGTTGAAACATAAACAATGAAGCTCTGCAAAACTCTTGAAAAGATAGGATCGTTTTTTAATAACAATCCATCTGATATGATATAATCTTTGCATCTTTGTTTTAGAAAATCAATTTTTTGACAAAAAATTGATAGGGATGTTTTTATTTATGTATCATACTACATTATTTCATTTAAAGATTAAAACAAACGATAATTTAATAATTTTAGCAATTTCAAAAGTATTTTTAAATGCTATCGAAAGGAAGTATTTGCAGATTTCAAACTAGTGATATCTTTATTTACATGATAATTTCTATGACAAGATCATAGAAAAAATGAGGAAATCTTGATTCCAAGAAAGAAAAGCAGTGTTAAATACTTATAATAACCACCTGGGCAATTTTGTGTATATATTCTGAGAGATTTCTTTAAAGTGAGTTTGTGTTGAATTCTAGGTAAAACCAATTAAGTCTACTGTTTATTTTTCAATTTTTATATATCATTTTTTCTCTCTATATACATATCTTTCCTCATCTACAAATGATATCACAATTTGCGATACAATATATATCTATTCAGTATTAAACATTATAATGTTTTTTATTGGTATAATATATTACTGGTTTTTATACTCAATGACCAAATCATTTCCACTCGTAAATACCGTTGTCTGTCAGTATACTGTTTATATGGGATTAGTTCTCAGAAGATTATAATTGCAAAAATTTAATTATTTTGATAAAGAAATGTGAATTCCAATGACTAAAAACTCATTCACATAAATACCTTCTAAACATATTTACACCAGAGAGAGACGATTGAACTGTTACACGGGGAGAAATAGCATAAGTGATATCATACTCCACAAGAATCAAAAATTAGATCCTTAATACGGTATTTCGTTTAGTTTCGTACCTGAGACACAGAAAAATATGTGTGTAATGACAAAATCATTAAGGCTGATATCACTGAGAAATAATTCAGTTTTAGTTGAAGATTATTTCAAGACGCATATATGCATTTTTGATCTATTGAATATAATTGCAAAGTGCTAATTTTCATTAAGCAGAAGGCCATTTTTCTTAACTCTCTCTATCTCTCTCTCTCTCTCTCTCTCTCACACACACACACACACACACACACACACACACACACACACACACATATATATATATATATATATAAAGTAAAGTAAAGTTGGCGACCATAGTCGAGGGTAACCCGAAGGCTCCGTTTTCGATAGCTATTACACCAAGATGTAGGGGAGGGCGCTACTCCTTCCCTGGATGGCTCTACTTTACCCTTGATCCGCACATTATAATGCTGAGTGTTAAGCAAGTAGGCATCAAGTACCATTTTTTGAGTCTTTGGTATGACTCGACCTGGGATTTAACCCAGGTCTCCCGGGCCATTGGCGAACACTCTAACCGCTAGGCCAATGTCCGGTACTATATATATATATATATATATATATATATATATATATATATATAATGCAAACAAGCAATACAAATAGTGACATTTAACGTTAGAACCCTGAATAGAATAGGTTAACAACCAGAGCTAACTGCATCGGCTGTAGAACATAATATAGACATAATCTGCATACAAGAACACCGATACACTCACTCCGAAGATATCAAATATCACGAAACTGGCAATGGATGGACGCTAGCCACTGTATCGGCATGGAGAATCGCTGTCAATGCCACGGTAGGAGGGGTAGGAATGCTAATAGGACCAAGAGCATTAAAAACACTTAACAGCATTGAAAGAATACAACCTAGGATGATGGCCGCTACGTTTAATGTCAACCCCAAAGCAACAATCATCTCCTGCTACAGCCCTACCAATGTTAGTGAAGAAACCGAACTAGTCACCTTCGACGAGGAGCTATCCTCCCAAGTGCGTAGCATTCCGAAAAACAACCTGCAAGTCATTGGCGGGGATATCAATGCCCAAATCAGGAAAAACAGAAACAACAAATACAGCCAACACAACACGTCAAATAGGGATGGACATCATCTAACTGATTTCATGATAGAAAATAGATTAACATGCCTCAATACAAACTATCAAAAACGGGGGTGGGGAATTATGGACCTACACATACGCGAACAATAGTAAAGCACAGATAGACTACGTCTTTATAAACAAGAAATGGAAAGATAGTGCGATGAATTGCAAGGCATACTCCTCTTTCGAGGGTGTGTCCTCCGATCACCGAATAGTCACGGCAAAAATACGACTAAGCCTACGAAAAAACGCCACATGAACAGCGACCACCAAGCACTATGACTGGGACCTTTATAAAAACAGAGATATAAAAGATAAATATGTAGTAGAATTGAGACACAAATTTGAGACACTACAAGAGAAGACGGAAAAAGGTACCCCAAATGACGAATATGAGATTTTCTTCAATGCGCACCTCGAGGCTGCAGCGAAGTGTATTCCAACAAAACCTAGAACTAAATATAGAGTCCCATGGGAAATGTTAGCGGAAATGTTAGAAAAACGAGCACACGTGAAAACAGCCTCCAAAAGCTGTCGAAAGAACCCAACAAACACAAATGCCCGAAAACTAAAAATGGCACAATATCAATTAGCAAACATATATAAAGGAACAGACAGAATACATACAGATAGATAAGATTAGAGACTCAGTGGAAGATAGACAATCTATGATAGCCTAGCAAACAATAAACGAAGAGAGTAGAAGGAAGAGCACAACCAAAGTAAAATTGAAAGCTGCAAGCAAACAAGAAATAGTAAAACTGTGGAAACAACATATCGAAAATCTACTAGGAAACCCACCGAAAGTAACGAGTGAACCGATCATCAGAATTATCAGTAAACAATTAGACATTAAACAAGGCCCGTTCACCTAAGAAGAACTCGCCTCAGTTCTTAGAAAAATTACAAATAGGAAAGCTGCAGGGCTTGACGAGATCCCCCCAAAAGTATGGAAGACCAGACAATTCGATGACACACTGCTCCGACAATGCAACGCAGTCTATAATAAAAATAGGATAGAAAGATGGATGAAGGGATGCATCCTTCCTTTGCCTAAAAAGGGCGACCTCGGATTAGTGAAGAACTACCGAGGTATAACACTTACATCCATAGCAGCCAAAATCTACAATGCCCTACTACTAAACCGCATAGAACCCAAAATAGATAACATCCTTAGGAAAAACCAAAATGGCTTCCGAAGAAATAGATCCACAACCTCACAAATATTGACCATCCGTAGAATCCTTGAAGGCGTACGGGGAAAAAACATACAGGCCACATTACTATTTATCGACTATACCAAAGTCTTCGATTCCTTACATAGAGGGAAGATGGAACAAATCCTACTAGTTTACGACCTACCAAAAGAAACCGTAGCAGCAATAACGATTCTCTACAGAAACACCAAAGGGAAAGTGCGTTCACCAGATGGAGACACAGAATACTTCGACATTGATGCAGGAGTACTATAAGGGGACACGCTAGCCCCATACCTCTTTATCATCTGTCTAGACTACGTGCTTAGAACTTCGATCGACAAAATCAGAGAAAATGGCTTCGAGCAGACAAAGAAAAGAAGCAGAAGATACCCTGCAAAAACAATTACCGACGCCGACTACGCCGATGTCATAGCGTTACTGGCGAATACACCTAACCAAGCCGAAACACTACTGCATAGTCTGGAACGAACCGCCGCAGGCATTGGCCTCCATGTCAATGCTCTCAAAACTGAATATGTGTGTTACAACCAAACAGGCGATATTTCCACACTAGACGGAACCTCTCTGAAACTATTTGACAAATTCACCTACCTAGGAAGTAGCGTCTCATCAACCGAAAAGGACATCGACATGTGACTAACGAAAGCATTGACAGCTATCGATAGGCTCTCGATCATATGGAAATCAGACCTGACCGATAAAATGAAACGCAGTTTTTTTCCAGGCAGCGGTCGTATCGATACTGCTATATGGATGCACTACTTGGACGCTAACTAAACTGCGTGAGAAGAAGCTAGACGGCAATTACACAAGAATGTAGAGAGCAATATTGAAGAAGTCCTGGCGGCAACACCCCACAAGACACCAACTATACGGCCACTTCTCTCCCATCTCAAAAACTATACAAGTTAGACAAACCAGACACGCAGGATACTGCTGGAGTAGCAAGGACGAACTCATCAGTAATATACTCCTATGGACCCTCGCATATGGCCAAGCAAAAGCAGGACGACCAGCTCGAACATACATACAGCAGCTATGTGAGGATACGGGATGTAGCTTTGAAGACCTTCCAAAAGCGATGAATGATAGTGAGAAGTGGGGAGAGAGTGTCAGGGATATCCATGCTAGCGGTACGACATGATGATGATGATGATATATACATGGGGTATTAAATAAGTTTCCAGACTTTTTTTACAGGCATTTAAAATTGTTGTAGACTCTTGAGAAAGATTTATGAAGGAGTTTTTTCTAAATCAACTTTAGGCATGCTGATTGCTGACCCGGCTCATGCGGAACATGCAACTGACCCGATTTGAAGAGTGCTGGCCTCTTCCGACGGAATCTTTTCCTGAACTCCCTTAAAATCTCAACATAGTAACCCTAACCCTAACCCTTTCGCCAATCAACTATGGTGTATTGACTCCCTTACTCCTCCCACACCTCTCATCATCCCTCACAGACTCTCTGCCTTCCTTGAATCTCTTATGCCACTCAAAAACTGATGCTCGATTCATGCAAGATGATTGAAAAGCAATCTGAAGCATTCCATCCGTTTCTCTGGCATTTTTTCCAAGTTTGACACATGATTTTATTGCATATTGTTCTTCTAAAGTGTCCTCAGGTCCAGATTGAATTTTTGAAATTAACCAGCTCTGACAATCAGGTTTTAGTAGGGTGTATTCCAATTCCTGCTGTAGCTGTTCATTTTGGTCAGTCATATCATAAAATGCATAGTAATAGCATACTTAATTTTCAAGAGTCTACGATAATTTAAAATGCCTGTACAAAAAAGTCTGGAAACTTATTGAATACCCCACGTATATCAAATTTTATAAAGAATAAGTTACTAGTGAGCTTGTAACTCATTTCCTCTTCCGAATCTGGAACAAATTCTTTATTATGTTTTTACGATACACACTATTTCTTCGCCACCACTGAAATGACGATCTAAGTGAGGCATGATAAAAAACAACTAGAATGAGAAAGAAGTAGAGTAATACTAGTATAGATAGTTAATTATAATGATTGACACATCTGTATCTAAAAATACATTTGAAAAAATCCCTAAGCAGCATTTCGTTTATTCATATATTGAAATATCAAAATTCCAACACCTTCGAGAGTAGTTTTTCGTAAACTTTCTGGAACACGTAAACATCGTCAGACTTTAACGGATAATTCTCTGTTATCAACTTCACAGAGAAGAGTCATGATTTATAACCCGAGACCTTGTTATATTTCATGCTCATTTCGATCCTTAACATACTCGACTTATTGCGTGGCCTTTGATCAGTTGTTTGACCTTTCTGAATATCAGAAGAGAGCATTGATTCAACCTTAAAACAGTATTCTTTACGCACGACCTTTACGCTGAGAAAAGTTGAAAGTGGTAACTTCTTGAATAAAACAATATTTGTATCATTGGTTCCGGAGAATCATTCATTGAACGCTGTTCAACCGTAAGAAGTTCTATTAGAACAATATTCATATCTTTTTTCGTAATCAAAACAATTTGCAATTTACAATTAACCAGTACCAGTTTACTTGGGCTAGACTTCGTTTGACTTAGTTTGACTGAATCCCATGGGGATGATGGAGGTCTCTTGATAAAAGAAGGTATTGGCGATATGACACTAAATTGCATCTGATTGTGTAACTTCAGTTCGGGATCTGAGGAGTACAAAGTATTACTTAATTGCTATTACTCCCATATCGACTCTGAACCTGTTTGGATGTACCTGTTTGGTTGCCGCCTGTGAATTACGAAGATCTGTTTAAAAAGTAGTCGTATTTGATAGGAATACTTGATTACATATTGATGTAAATTGTTCGTAAGAAGAATAGTTACGTGAAGCTGTAATTCTTTAATAAAGATAATTATTTATTACTGTCACATATTTGACAATTGTAAGTTGGTGGATTTCAAAAACAGGTATAACTTGTGTTTAAATGTAAACAAGAGACAGCGGAAATGCCACTTAAATTGCGTGATTGGGATTCCGGAAGGAAGAGTAACCAAGAGATGCGTGGGTGTCCGAAAATATATTACGACGGACGTTTTTGACTCAAGACCAGTGGGAAGAGAGAGAGAGAAAGAGAGAGAGAGAGAAAGAGAGAGAGAGAGAGCGAGAGAGAGAGAGAGAGAGAGATGACGTTACATCGTTCTTGGTGCTGGTCTGGCGTGAGATGGGCAGGCTGCTCCGAGTTGACAGGTAAAGAAAAGTTTGAATGGACAAAACTCGATAATATCGAAAGTGAAAATAATCCATGAAGAAAATAGGGGAGGGCAGCCGAGGCTTCTGCTGTGAATTGACCTGTATTAGCTTCGTGGAAGTAGAAGGACAAAGAAACAAATAGGATTAATTCTATGAGGTTGGTCCTGTATCAACTCCGTGGAGGCAGTGCAAAGAAGTAAAGCTTCCTGAAGATATGGTATCTCAACCTGGTGTAAATCAGTGCGGTTTCTTGTGCATTCCGACTCTTTATTCACGCAACTAATTTCCCCACGATTTCATAATAATATCGAACAAAGAGAATAGATTATATTTTTTCGTTTCTCGATATACTAGAAACTGTAAGAAGGCAAATGACTATTGTTAGATAGAAATGCTGACTTCAAACGATAATATTATTAGTATTAGATAGGAACTGTTACGTTTTTTCTTCGTTCTGCCTCCACAAGACGAGTACAGAACATATACCGTAACGCTTATAGGCGTTGGTTCCCTAAGGTTCAATTGTACTGTCATCAAGAGGTTGCAGGTTCAAACCTGACTACAGGCGACTAACAATAGATGAATTCTTAACACTTGTATCCGGTTATGTTTTCCGGAATCAGAACAAGCGACCCTCTTCGATAAAATAAAGGACATGGTTTGAAGTTCCGTGTAGGATACCAAGTTCGACAAGAAACTCATGAAAAATGGCCGGGAGACGCATGGGTCGAAACGTCGTGAACTTAACTATAAAGATGAAAACAATAGTCGGAAAACACTGAATGATAAAAAAAAACATAGGTTTGTTATTTAATTTTTCAATCACAAGGTGCCTTTCTAAATACCATTCATAAAAAGGGTAATTGGGTTAATTTGGTTTATTTACTTGATGGCATATCAACCTTTGTGAGCTATTTTATGCCAGCCTTGTAGCAGAACGGCAGTGGTACTATTTAACTCAGAGCTAGATGGATAAGAGCGCACGTACTTTTCCCGATTATATTAGTACGGGTTATTTTTAACATACTTATCTTTCCTGAAATATTAAACAAATATATTACATTCGCGGTAAAATATTGAAAAGAACACAATACTAAAATAGGAAAAGAGGAAATACGGTTTTACTAAACTTTTCATGTAGCTGTGAATCGGTAAATTTTTAAAAAAAGAATGGAACACTTTCGTCATTAAGCACTTAGGCTTTGGTGTTTAAATATTCATGTTCTGTAATTTTTAACATAAGCAAGTGAGCGAGTAATGCAGAAAGATAATTATAGGAAATATCTTTTGCTGCTTTGTTATAAGTGAAGAACCGTTTTGAAAACTTTCTCATATCAGACTTCCGAAAAACAGATTGCTGAAGAGACCGTGTGACCTTTACATTCAGATGTTGATCTTTTTCCTTGTTTAACTCATAAAACTAGGCACGTATAAGGCATTCTAAAGAGATGTGTCTAAGCATAACTACCAAATAGAAAATAAAGAAACGGCTATTTACAAAAGCTACCCATTTTTTTTTTTTGTGTTAGAAACAAGAAATACCAATGTAAAAAGGAAAAGAAAAAGACCTGCGTTCTTTTCTCCTCGTTTGTATAGATATTAAATGGAGCACCATTCTTTAGGAATTTGTACACATTTCTTTCGTCGCCTTAACCTCTGTTTCGTTAAAAAAGCGGAGATAATGAGAACAAAATGTCTGTATTCTTTTGTGTCGTTGGTGTCAAACAAGTTTAGCGCTGAATTGAATGTTCGCTCACAAATACGTCAGTTCTTTCTTTGTGTTGTAAGCCCCGAGAAGATTAAGCGTTGATTCTTGAAAATACAGTGTTGTACATTTTATTAAGGATTCAAGAAAATCTATTCGGTGTTTTTCCACTGATCAACAATGGTGATGCCGCTACAAATTGATAATTAACCATATTTTAAAGCACATAAAGCTTCATTTTTTACTTACATGTTTGTAACTTTAAATGACAGCAGTGAAATTCTTGAAGCTTGTATTTATTTTAAATTACATGTATCAAGACGAGTAAATTTACATAACCAAACCGAAAAAATTCAAAGAGTTCATATTTTATACATAACTGAATGCAAAACATAGTATTTCTTGATGAGGAGAAAAAGTTTGGTTGACCTGTAGTTTATTAAATTTACGGCATTTCAACAATTTGTTTGAAAAATTTGTATTGAAGTCAGTTTAATAATTATGGTCTCCAATTATATACGGCGTAAGAAATAATCCTCACAATCATTTCACCAAAACCTGAGAGACTAGGTTCGATCCCAGATCGAGTTATACCAAAGACTCCAAAGATTGTACTAGGTGCCTCCTTGGTTAATCAGCACTATGAGGTACGTATCAAGAGTAAAGTGGAGAAATCTAGGGAAAGAAGTAATGCCCTCTTCTACACTTCAGTGTAGTAGCTATTATAAAGGGAGCCTTTGGGTCACCCTTGACTACGGTCACCAACTTTATTTCTTACTTCTTTAGTGCAAATCGTTGAATTCTCAACTGAGCCCTAATTACAATCATTCAAAGATGAACCGTGCATAATTATGTAAATATCAGAATCATATTTGCCAATATATTTATGCAGTTCAACATATTTGATCCAAAGAGAGGCATTTAATTGGTGATAGTATTTTAGCTTGGAGCAGCCATGCAATTAACCGGTGACAAAATGATGACACAATATTCACCAGGGATCCAAAAGTGGATCCTCAAAACGGCTTCTAGTTTATTATCATACTCATGATATATTTTATGTTGGTATCAGTCAGAAATTATATGGTTTTAGTTGATTATTATTTCAATATACAGTATATAATTATAATCTCTTTTATACGTGACTACAAAATAATATTTTTCTTGAACCAGGAGACTGCATTTCTTTTTGACTTGCTGTCCTAGCCCACTGGACGAGGACACACTTCAACCGGCCGTGTTGTCTGATACGCGATTCAGGTTATGTGTGTCTTGTTCTGGTAGCAGTCGGTCGAGGATGTCTGACATGGATTCCAGGAAGCCAGCATTCATGTCACTCTGGCCAAGACCTGTGCTCATTGAGCCTCAAGAGTCCGGCCATCCAGGCTCTATCCTGATCCGGAGGGGGGCAAAGTTTATCGCCTGGTGCCTAGATGCCCTTTTTAGGGAAATGCCAACGGGGCTCAAAGCATATTTGGAACCACCAGGCTTGTGTGGGCAACGGTACTTCGCCTGATTCCCCCCTAAAAGGCCATGTGCTATACTTGCCCGTAAGTGAGGAGCTCGAGAAATAACAGGAGACTATTTTAAAGAGATGAATGTTGATTGATAGGTCATATATATATTTGTGTGTGCCTGTGCTGGGGCGTCTGTGTATACATATCTATCCATTCATATTTATTCATGTGTTTGAGTGTGTAAGTGATCATGTATGCATATATCTCCATCTATATATATGAGTATGCTTGGATATTTATCCATTAATATAATTCTGTATATATGTCTTAATGCATGCAGATGCAGTGTATACATATAAAGCTTTATATATATATATATATATATATATATATATATATATATATATATATATATATATATATATTTATATATGTATATATATATATAAAACCATATATATATATGTGTGTGTGTGTGCATGTGTAATAGGGTGACTGCATATACAAATGTATTCATTTATATATATATATATATATATATATATATATATATATATATATATATATATATATATATATGTATGTGTGTGTGAACTTATACGAGTCAGTATATCTTTCTTATCTGTTTTAAGAATTCTATTTAAATAACTGCGTTCGAATAATTTGCCCGTCTATTTGATCATCAGACTGACGGTTTATATGTCTCCTCTCATGTGTCACTTCAAATCATTCATTAGCATTTTTTCCAATAGAGACGCAGGAGCAATTCTCCAAGAAAATTCCTCTTGAAAATTTGGCGGTCTCTTTGATTTTTGAACTATTTTTCTTCTTGAAGAACATATCAGCCCACGATCCTCATGACCACACATATATTTGACTTCTAAAGTAAGTGCCATGGCAACTTAAACCTGTCAGTTTTCTTAGTCACCAGCTAACGAAAGCAGCGTCTTGATTTGTTTCATCATATAGATTATCGTCTGGATGAAGCTTTTATTTTTAAAACTGCATTTTACGTGAGTTAGTTATACCCAGAATTTATACATATTTCAAAGATGTTTTGTTTCGATAACTAATTAATGAACAAGCGATGATTAGAATATTTAGATCCAAAGAAAGAGATATGATGGATCCCAGTGAGAATTGAATTCGGCATTATGGAATAAGCACATTTAGAAAATATTACCTTTTTATTTAGCTGTAAATAAACTAATTTACAGATAAGACGTGAGAGATAAAACTTTATTCGTTAATAGCTGAACATCGTGATTTCATAAAGTGTAGTTTATACAAATTAGATAAAATCATCTAAACCAATGGTATAATGGTTTTTACAATTCCTATAGTTAATAAAATAATGGAATAACCTGATTTTGAGGGAAAATAGGGGAGGACAGCTAAGGCTTCTATTAGAATTGACCTGTACTAGGTTTGTGGAATAGAAGGACAAAGAAACAAATAGGATTAATTCTATGAGGTTGGTCCTGTATCAGCTCCGTG
This sequence comes from Sepioteuthis lessoniana, assembly GCA_963585895.1. Lineage (NCBI taxonomy): Eukaryota > Metazoa > Mollusca > Cephalopoda > Myopsida > Loliginidae > Sepioteuthis > Sepioteuthis lessoniana. Next base: position 110,334,930 of record OY757905.1, on the reverse strand, counting down.
GAGGCAGAGCAAAGAAGTAAAACTCCCTGAAGATATGGTATCTCAACCTGGTGTAAACCAGTGCGGTTTCTTGTGTATTCCGACTCTTTATTCACGCAACTAATTTCCCCACGATTTCATATTAATGAACAAAGAGAATAGATATGAATAAGTTTCGATGTTCTTTTCGTTTCTCGATATACTAGAAACTGTAAGCAAGCAAATGACTATTGTTAAAGGGAAATGATGACTTGAAACGATATTATTATTAGTATTATATAGGAACTGTAACGTTTTTTCTTCGTTCTGCCTCCACGAGAAAATTTTGCGGAAGTTATGGTAAAAAAAAAAAAATGACACTTCTTCCTAGCGATATATCTCTAAGCAGTGTATCTATAAAAGAAAATAGAAAGAATTGGTTATAGCATAATTGAAATTGAAATAATTTGATAGAACTTACTTAATCAATCATTTTTGCCCTCCTCACTTTCACCTCATTATGAATGCATGAAATGGTGTAACATCTTTAGTCGGCCCTCTCGCCTTCAGTGCACATGATAAGGCTATGGGCACAATCTGAACAATGAAGTTCATCCGGATAAGCTGGATGTGTGTATTGCAAAACGGTGAACCTCCTTTCCAATTGGGATTGCGATAAGTCCATCTGAACATTTTCATGTGGGTACACCATTGTTGATTGACTCGTAAAAACTTACACTCTTCTATTCTGGTCACCTCTGGTGGTTTAATGGGTAGCAAACTAGACTGGGAAACCTACATAAGTAAGTTCGAGGCTCATTAGGTGCCCCATTTGTTCTGCCTTGCCCGACATGGAAGCAAAGAGCTTTGTAAATGACTACAATCTTCCGTTCTGCGCAGACGTCTTCATGATGATGATAATGATGATAACAAAGAAGCATGTGAACTACACGGGTGTTGCATATCACAGACACTACCCCCCATTTTATTGTCATACTCAGGGAATACTTTATGTTTTAGATCTATTTGATGGATATGCACGTCATTTTTTTCTATATAATCTGAATGAATGTTTCTTAATATATTTTAATATAAAAATTCTTTTCCATTATTAAAAATAGTTTTACGTTTCCATCGATGAATTTTTTTGGCTACATCAATGATTCCTTATTTCACATAGTATTTATGAGAAACTGATTTCTGGCGGAAAGAATATGGCCGGGGTAAAAAAAATTCAGTATCTTCGTAGCGAATGAAAATAGAACATCGCAATACTCAACATCATTGTGGCATTTATTAATTTTATCTTAGTCACTGATTATTATTGATTAATTCAAAACAGTAAGACTCTTCGTAAATACTGGAGTAAACTTATTTTGGCATGTAGCGCTTCATTCAAATTAATTTTAACCATTAAAATAACTTTAAAGGTAAGAAGAACTAATTGAGTTTTAGTGACGGATATAGAGATTTTTAGGGTAACTGAGCGCTTGGTTGTTATTATAGAATTGTAATGTCTGAGGAAAAAATCTTAGAAGTTACAAGTTAGATTTCAAATTTAAGTTCTTCAGCTGAGACCTGTTGAAGTGATAAGACACAATTTTCCATCAGTGATCTGGGGTTCAGGTTTCCCTTACGAGGTCAGTAATATATATGAAATAAATAAAGTTATGTGTATACATGAAAAAAGAATACTTCATATTTGTTATATAGCCAAGCAAAGACTTAGAACAACCAACAAAAAAGATGGTACTGTGAAAAAAGAGAGGAAAACCAACGCATGCCGAAGAAGAACAAGATGGCTATCCAATAAGCTGACACCTTGTGCCAGACAAAACTAAACTTAGTAATCAGCTTAACCTCTTACCTACTTATTCCTACTTGTATTTCATGCAATTGAAAATGAATCTATGGCAATGAGATTTCAGTGTTAAAGTATAACTGTCTAGTCAGGATGTTACGTTTACTTTCGGGCTACTATTATTGTGAAAAGAATTAACTCCTTTTTCTTCCTCAAGGTACAGGTTAAATAATACCACTTCTGTAATCGATCAATTTAGCATAAAACAATCAATGAAGGTTGATATGCCTGTAACGTAATTGAGATTCGCAGTTATAAAGAGAACGGAAGGCTAATTTCAGGGGAAGGAGAGAGAGAGAGAAAGAGAGAGAGAGAGAGAGAGAGAGAGAGAGAATAATACGAAAAAGCAGACAGCGAGTATATGGAATGGCCAGCTGACCTCTGAGAAGGCAGGCTAAGACACTACAAGGTCAGCCAGTCTCAGGTGAATGACTACAGTAATTGAAAATGACTGGAAAAAAAACCCTCAGGTCTCAAATCTTGTGTGCAGGTGTGGAATCACCCAAAAACGGATATGTTCCTTGCTCCGACACTGGGCGGAAGAAAGGGAATGACTCAGGTTTGAAAGTTAGTTAGCTTGGAGACGTGACGAAGTGAGGACGAGAGTGAACACTAGCCAGGACAATGTGAAGATAGACGAATGTTGCAGCCCAAATTTTGCGATGACCTCCGAAAAGGTATCTCACAACCGACGCGAAACTTTGAAGTTGAAACCAGAGAAGAAGCACGTTAAAACAACAATATAAAACCAGAAAGAAAACGCAAGGTCTGCCCCTTCTCTTTTTCTCCTCATTATAGGTTGGTTTACTTTGTCTAGCTAACGCAGCTGACTCATTTTTTATACTCTGTTTCTTTCTCACGACGACTATATTAAAAGTGAAGTAGCGAATAACATTTTTGTGTTATTCAACTAAAACTGAGTTTTGTGTTTGTCACCTTTTCCCACGGCAAGGTTATAACTGTACAATTGGTGTGCAACGATACAACGTCCTATTTAGTGCAGCAACATTACAACCTTCTATTTAGTCCACCTAGTGGTGCAATATCATTAAACACTGATTCCAAAAGTACGATTGTATTATTCATAATTTCAGATATTGTGTTCTTAAGGTTTAGACATGTATAGGAGACAGAACATAATTTTAGTCTGAAAGTCTGATTATGGAGATATATCACTCACCTGTTAGATAAAGAGCTAAAATTAACACTGATATGTCTACAAACCTAGATTTTATATGGTTTGCCACATGAGACAAAAAGTCTGATTGTGGAGATATATCACTCACCTGTTAGATAAAGAGCTAAACTTAACACTGATATGTCTACAAACCTAGCTTTTATATGGTTTGCCACATGAGACAAAAAGTCTGATTGTGGAGATATATCACTCACCTGTTAGATAAAGAGCTAAACTTAACACTGATATGTCTACAAACCTAGCTTTTATATGGTTTGCCACATGAGACAAAAAGTCTGATTGTGGAGATATATCACTCACCTGTTAGATAAAGAGCTAAACTTAACACTGATATGTCTACAAACCTAGCTTTTATATGGTTTGCCACATGAGACAAAAAGTCTGATTGTGGAGATATATCACTCACCTGTTAGATAAAGAGCTAAACTTAACACTGATATGTCTACTAATCTAGCTATTATATGGTTTGCCACATGAGATAAAACCGCATCAATGTTTGTTCATGAATATAGCGTTGAACATATATTTCACAAAGAAGAGTTAATACAAAAATCAGTATACAAAAACTGATCAGGTTAAATGTAACACTTTAAAAATTAAGGACAGGCTTCTAAATGTAAAAAAAAAGACAAAGATAATCTTATTTTAACATATTGAATCTTTGGCTTTATAAAGACACATTATGCTCCTCAATGAGCTTCCTAAATCATGTATAGTATTCCTTCAGCCCCTCAAGAGGGTATAAGTGAGTGTGAACCTCCCGCGAAGCAGTTACAAAAATTACTTGGTAAATTCAATATCATTTCCATAAACAAATACCTAATTATGTTATGACACTATAGACACTGGTGTGGTAGTATACAGACAGCTATATTGATGTGCATATATTGACATATGAGTTGATGTGAGTAAATGTATGCATGTATATATGTTTCTGCGGATGTATACATATAGGTATGGTTGTGAGTTGACCATACGTATGTATATATGTATGTGCAAGTATGTGTATGTCCATATAAGGGCAAATACGTATTTACGTGTTTAGTGTGTTTAGCCATATTTATTTTTTGTGGAAACCACTAATCCAGCGTTTCGAGTGTAAGTAGAGCCACAACTTAAAGAGTTCCAATTCTATTATGACACATGTTAGGGTCTGTAGATATGCAGTCTGGCAATATTTTCATATTCACTCCTGCGTAGATTACAGTAAAGTCGGTCTGCAAGGAGAGAAATTACAGAGGACATATAGACAAAGTGAGGACCAGCGATGAGGCCGGAGAAAGTCTGCAGAGAGAATCTGTCGAAAAGAAAAGCATTGTCAAGACCAAAAGCCGAATTGTCGGCTCAGTTTTTCCAATTTAGGGAAATTCACCAGCCGTATTCGAAGTTAAAGTGGGAACTCCACATACCGTCATTTTGTGAATTGTCACCCCATCCTCTATTAATATGCATTCAAACTTTTTGTTTTTGCCTTTTTCTTCCATTGTAGATCCCTCTAGACCTCGCGCACTTCGATCCAAACCTGCCGAGAAACACAGTACGACGTTGGTTGAGATTATGCAGACGAAGAGCCTGGTTCCTAGAACGAATTGCCACAAGGTTATCTACACAAGAAATGGAGATTTACTTGTTTTACATGAAAACGACAGGTCCATTTATAAGATGATTCGGTTTCCTGTATTCACATTAATATTGATAAATTTTCATTTCGAACATCGTAACATCATCCTCGTTACACTAGTGAACATGTCTCCCTCACAAAGTGAATTTGATCCGTACTAGGTTGTCAACAATTCTAAAATTAACCAACAGTTAAATTTAGTTCAGCAGATATAAATATATATCTTTAAAAAATCTTTGAATTATTTTAGTACGTGTTTCTTCTGTTTTTCGATGACACTGTCCCAGGCAAGCGATTCAATTTCGGATGTCAAATTTTATTGAATCATGAAAGCAATAAAAGCAAATAATGAATCAGGGGAAAAAAAAGGAAGAGGAATATAAAAAAAAAGAAAAACAAAACTAAAAATTGTATTTATAGAAACGTTTCCAACTTCATAAAAATGTCAACAAGACGTAAATATCTGCAGGGTTCTGTGAGGTGTCAAATTGGACATGATTTTAATATCTTACCTGGAATATATTAGACGGATATTTTTTCGAGGGAAAATATTATTGACATTTCAAACCACAAAAAAATGCCATCATATATCCTATATCACAATGACTCGAGTTTTGTGTTAGCACGTGACTTACTCAGAAACTTAGATATGAAAAAGATATTGTTTAGTAATGTATGAAGTTAGCCAACTATGACAGGTCAACAATCGAGTTGGGGCGGGGAATTCCTTTTGGTTAGTGGTTAAGGTGCTATGCTGCACCGTTGTAGTAAGCAAGTTCGAACTCCACTTACGCTATTACGTTCATTTTAGGCTTAATATTTTAAGGACGAATACCTTTTGAGAAGATAGGAATCTCTTTATCCGTTAGTTATGTGGTGAAAAGTACTACTACTGTTCTTCTCCAAGGAAGGCTTTTTCATTAAATTACCCACTAAGTTTGATATGCAATTAAACAAAAACAAAAAAACCAAAAAAAAAACAAACTAAACAACACCAATATAACTATCCAAGGGCTCCAGTGAATATCACGAATTAAATAACCACCACAATTGAAAAAGCAAGTTTATCATTTGTAGGGTACAATTTTTGCTGACTAGTTTTAAATACTTCCATACTTCACACATATTGGATTAGTTTATTTGTACAAAAAACAAACCCAGATGGACAAAGAGTTGTATGCTTTTTTATTATTATGTATTAAAACATCCATAGCCCAGTCGGTTGGGGACGTAAAATACACCGACTGTATCTTTGTAGAGGGATAAGACTCATAAAGAGTGTTTTCGATATGACACTCAACAATCTCTGTGTGCAACATAGGACCAAAATACGTTGTGTCTGAAAGAAAGGAGTTCACAGGAAAGAAACACTCAAAACTCGAAATTTAAGGAAGGAAATAATAGTCGCTTTTATTCATGGGGACTACAGCGGGCGGTAGTTAAAAAAAAAAAGGTTGTTCGATAACGTTCTTCCTCTTTCCCCTTCTTGGGGTGACAGCAGCGTCGTTAAAGTGGACTTGGTATTTTCCTATCAGTCGTATTGTTGACAGGTTGGGTATGGCATAGATCGGGGTGTCCTGGATCTCTGTTGAACCTCTTTAGAAACCTGCCTTGAACTCCCAAAATCTCACAACTTGATTTCTTATATTTCTTATTTGATGGACCAATTCAAAGGTTCCAGAAGGCTCGGTGAACACCAGCAAAAACAATAATGTAGCACACGAAAGTTCACGCGTGATTATATCAAAATCACGCTTGAACTCTACAGGTCAATTCAGGAACATTTTTCAATGATTGATGACCGCCGTCCGTAATATTACATTTGTGAGGCTCCGGTAATGCTGAAGCTTTGGAGAATACGGAGTACTCCTTCATTGCCATTGTTCCTAGATCCACTCTGGCCTGGAGACTTGGCACCTAATAGGGTCTTATCTATGGTTGAAATAGAACTAAAGAGTGTGCTTATGCTAAACTGGATTGTTTTAAATAGAATTTTTTACGACATTTAGACTGTGTACTTATGTTAAACAGAATTGTTTAAAATAAAACTTTTTATATGTTTAAAAATTGATTTGGCAATAACTAACCAACACAACCATAAAACCAAACCAAAGTAAACCAAAATCAAGCATTACAAACTCATAGTTGTTGTTTACGATACTTTACATCGTCTAGTTCCCAGGCTTTTGGATGCTTTAGCTCCTACTGTCATTAAGTGGTTACCAACAGACTAAAAGATTTTGGTGATTTGAAGTGAACATGTAATTTAGTCTGATATATGTAACATAGTCACTAACTCGCAATTAATATTTGTGGTGCGATCAAGAGCGGCTGCTTATTCGCTGAGGCTGTTTGTCGATTTAGAAAAAGACAAAAAAAAAAAAAAAGAAAGAACAACAAAAAACGCACGCACAGACATCGACGTATAATATTTGGACCTTTCCTTATTTTAATCTCCCTCCATGCAGTATATGAGATCGTGGAATTAGGGAAATATGGACAACGGACAACACGAGATAGATTCTTCGTTCTCCGATGAAGAATCTCTTCTCAGATCTTTGGCTTTTCATTCTGGTTTCATGCCCCATCCTTGTCAGGTAGGATGGGGCGGTATAACACACCATGAGATATTTTGCAGGAGGGTAAGACTCTGCAATGTGTGTCCTGTAAACTGTATCTGTTGGTGAGGATATAGTTAAGGAGCTTTGGGGAATATAGCTACCCCTTCATTTCTATTACAACCAGATCAACTCTACCTTGGAATGGTGATACCTGTTAAATCCCCATCTATGGGTCAAACAGAACTGTTTAATCATTTGCATTTGAAATCATTCAACTATGTACTAATTTAGATATAAGTGTGAAATGATAGTGCTTGAAACCATTTACTTGTGAGCACGCAATAAATAACAATATTTGGAATCATTTTACTCTGTACAGACGAATGAGCTCAGGATTTTTAAAAAATGTTACGTACAAACTATCCGTTTACAAATCATATATATATATATATATAGATAGATAGATAGATATTACAAGAGTCTATGGTTGTCACTGTCTAATATAATGAGTTAGTGGCAGACCCAATACAGTATAATTTGGAGTCTGCTCAATATCTTTTACTGTCCGATGATTATCGTTTAAAGATTGCATGAAACCAGTGGCCGCAGAAAAGCATTCATGATACAAAATATATATATGAAAACTAATATATATTTACTTATATATATATATATATATATATATATATATATATATATATATATATATATTTGTATATGTGTGTGCGTGCACGAGCGCGTGTGTGTGTGTATGTTTAAGAAGAAGAAACTATTTAACTGTTTAAACAAATTATCCATGACTCGTTTTAAAACGCTACCTACAATCTCTTCCCTTTAAAACCATTTGTATAATCAGGTTTTGGTATTAAATAACCTTCAAGAATTGATATGCAGTTAAATCAAATAATCCAATCAAATCAAATCACATTCAATAAAGCAAAACAGAAACCAAGATTGAATCACCATACCTGTGATAATTATATATATATATATATAGTGATTTCACAGAACACCCATTTCCCACTTCCGGCTTGGGTGAGCGACACTTTTAAATAGTTACCTTTTTTAAACCGTTTGGGGTGTCCTCGTGGTGTAATGGTTAAAGCGATGAACTGCAGAATCGTAGTACGCGAGTTCGTACTCCAGTCGCGCTATTATGTTCACTTTCGGGCAAATACCCTTGGGAAAGGTATGAACCCCCTTATTCTCCCTCCAGCTATGGGTAAATAGTAGGACGGACTAGGTTCTTCAGCCTTGTTGAGGCAACTAGTCTAGGAGAAGGAAAACTCTGAATTCAAACCTGTTAAACTCCGCTTAAAAATTGACCTTGTGTCATATCCTGCCCGAGCGGAGGGGTTGGTAAATAGTACCTTTTTTAAACCGTTCTCGGAAGGATAAATTGAGTTTTTCAAAATATCCTAATCACACTTGTATAGGGGATTCAATCCTATCACCTTGCTCTGCTGTAACCAATTCCTTATAATGCTATACATGACTGTAAGCATAGCTATATAGTTAGATGTGTTTGAGATGCTTGTTGTATAATGCTTATGTTCGTTGGAAATATAAAACAGGAATAGGATTTTAAAATCTGGACCAGGCTGTTCGATAATGACATGGTTCTAATAACCTTAAGAAAGTTATACTATTCACTCTCCAGCTAAATCGTAGGGTAGACTGGGCTCTTTAATCTTTGTATGGCAACATGTCTTTCAAAAGGAAAACTCTGAATTAAACCTTTTGAACTCCTCTGAAAAATGACCTTGTGACATGTCCAGCCCGTCCGGAGAAGTTGGTAATTAATTCTATATAATTGGTTGGGTTTGGTTTTATGGCACTTTAACCATTGTTGTTTATTAATTCCAAATCTATTCTAAACCTTTAAAACGTTCTATTTTCAACAATTCAGTTTAGTATACGTAAAGATTTTTTTTTTGTTTACGCAGATTTAAATGTCAAAAAAAGTTATGTTTCAAACAATTCAGTTTTCGCATCAGTACACAATTGCAATGTCAAATACAGTTCTATTTCGAACAATTCAGTTTAGTATATGGACTCTGTTTAGTTCTACTTGACTCATTGATATATTGTTACCAGGTGCCACATCTTCGGACCAGAGTTGACCTGGGAGCGATGGTAATAAAGGAGTACTCCGCATTTCCCAAAGCTCCAGCATTATTGGAACCTCATCATCAGATTGTTTAGTGTCATATCAAGACACTCGTTGGGTAAGTCTTACCCCTCTGCAGAGAAGCAGTCGGTGTATTTTAAAGCCTTAGTCAATTATATAACTGAATAGAAATATAAAATATGAGATTAAAGCTTACGATTGTTTTCATGGAATAAAAAAATTATTTTGATGTTTTTCCATATGAAAATCATGGATCGGAAATGTAGAACAGATGCATCTTCAAGAATATATTCGATTTTTGCCAGTTATTGGGCACCTAGTATGCACGTCAGGTGGTCGCTGAAAATGAGCTGCGTAGTCGCAACAGGGAGGGTCTTCCTTCCAGGAAGCACCTATTCACCGCGTCTAAAAACAGTCAAGGGGTTGGTTGATTGGCTGACGAGCATAAAAAATGCCAATGGAAAGGAATATTTTTCACCGCTGTCAGTTATACTTCTTGCAAGGAACTTCACAGTAAACTGACCAAGTGGGGGCTGCTTAAATACCAGATTATAATATGTGATCTATGGTCAGTTCACCGCGGAAGTCTGCAGAGACAAATGTAAACCAAACATAGCTTTGTTCCCGTGACCAATGTCTCGGTGTCTTGGACTTATTTGTTTTATATTTACCCCACCCTGCTCAGAAGACAAGAAAACACCACGGGGACGCACGGCACCCTAGCATGAAAACTCTTTGTTCCAAGTCCGAGTAACCCTGATACATTTGTAAGTCTGTCTAAAATATATCTTAGATATTTAAAGTTCAATCAGATTGCATCACTCGAATTGTTTCAGTTTTATTCTTGTTCTAGAATTAGAAGAAAATAAGATAAAAACAAAACAAGTGTTTGTTCGGAAAAGTAATGATAAATCTTTCATTGAATTTAGTTGTATTTTTTTTTTTTTCGTAGAAACCATATTTCGTTGTCTGATTATTCGCCATAAGGAAGTAAATATTTTCTACTGAATTATTTGCTAAGATTTAAAACGGAAAACACAAAGAATATTTTCATTTACGAGACATTAATGTGTCGAGAAAAGTTATAAATTTATAATGACTTAGTATTTTGCTGATAATTTTACAAGGAAAACTTTAGAAAGAAAAGAAAAGGTGACATAAAACATTTCTTGTTCAACTGATCGATTCGTTCCCTCGTTTGGTTTCGCTTGGTTTGGTTTTATGGCAAATCAACCTTTGTTGGTTATTTAACGCCAAATCCATTTTTACGTAGATAATCAGTTCTATTTAAAACAATTCGGTTTAGCATGAGTACACAGTTTAATTGTCAAAAACATTTCTATTTCAAGCAATTCAGTTATATATAACAATTCAGTTTAGTGTAAGTACAGTTTCAGTGTCAAAAATAGTTCAATTTAAAACAATTCAGTTTAGCAAAAGCACGCAGTTTTATATGTAAGTACAGTTTAATTGTTAGAAAAATTTTTTTTTTATTTCGAGCTATTCAGTTTAGTCAAGCAATTCTACTTCAGCTAATTCAGTTTTGTAAAAGTACAGATTTTGTTTACACACAGTTATATGTCAGAACAGTTCTATGTTAAACAATTTAGTTTAGTGTAAATACAGTTTCAATGTAAAAAAAAACAGTTGCATTTATGTGTAACTATCCAGTTAAATGTAAATACAGTTTTAATGTCGAAAAAACAGTTCTATTTCAAACAATTCAGTTAGTCACAAGCACGCAGTTCAAATGTAAGCACGGTTTAATTGTCAAAAACATTTCCATTTCAAGCTATTTAGTTTACTCAAACAATTCAGTTTAGCATAAGTATGCCGTTAGTTCTATTTAAACCATAAATAGGGCCCTATCAGGTGCTACCACTCCGACCCAGAGTGGACCAGGGAGCAATGACAAAGAAGGGGTACTCCACATTCCCCAAAGCTCCAGGACTGCTGGAACCTCACCATCAGATTGTTTAGTGTCATATACCAGGACACTCGTTAGGGGGGTTTACCCCTCTGCAGAGGTGCAATCAGTGTATTCTACAGCCCCAGCCGATTGGGCAATTGTTCCATCGTGGTATTGGTAGAAATAAAAATAAAAAAATAATGAAGTTATAACTGTAATTCTGAAGAAAAAAAATATATAAGCATAAGAAGAAGATAAAAATTGAAAAACGAGTGGAATTAATTGGAATATGAAGTGGAAAATATTTAATTATTATGCTCGATTTTCTATGATTGTCATGAGATGAATTGGTCGAATTCTAATTGCTTATATCAATTGAGAAAATTGATTGCATAGAACTGTTGGTCTTGGTTCCTCTGCTTAATGGCATATCAAACTTCATGGGTCATTTAAAGCCAAAGCAATCCTTCTAATTTAACAACATAACTGTAGAGATAAGGAGTAGTTCCGTAAGATATTAGTCATAAAAAGAAGGACTGGTTTTCCAAGATGTTTACTTCGAAGCTCTTGCTCAATATTTTAGCCACTACATCAAGAAGACTCCCCACGTCCAGCTAGATTGGTTACCTGGCATAGTATTTTGAGACTCTCCGGAAGGATATGCTGTAAATCAGTTTTAAGGGAGAGGATTTATCAAACTTCGTAATTAACGGTATTTCTTAGGACTGATTTACAAGGGTCTTTTAAAAAGTTCTAAACTTCAACTAGAAATACTAATATAGCTGAATAACTTTCTGTGGCAAGTTCTTAAAAAGACTCCTTCAAATTGTTCTACTTGAATAAGGATATTTTCTTCTAAATTTACATTTAGTACGGTATAAGGAGAAATGAAATAAGAAATTAGAATTAAGGAAGGATTTTATATAGATCATCTCACGATTTCAGTGATGTTCACTACCCATTTAGCAAAGTTTAGGATACCCAGACTGTATATCCAGATGATGAGTAAAAACAACCTCCAAAAGTGAGGTGTCCAGGGTATTAATTTTAAATGCATATGATAGACTCCAGTTCTGAAACTTTTAGGATGGGAAAAGGTAATTAAGTTATAATGATATTTCTTTGATTGCCATTACCTCGAGTTCCACTCTTAACCGGGTTGATATTAACTGTTAGGTTAACATATATGGATCGAATGGATTTGTTTACAAATCATCAGTACTTTAAAAAACCGCATGCAAAAGTAAAAACAAAGAGATTTATACTAAAGAAGTAACTACTCAAGCAGTAGAAATACCAACCTACAATAAACGTGGTTCATTAATGTCATGGCATAAAATAAATCAAGTCAAATTGATGCACCGTTAAAATTAATAAATCAATCCGTTTGCACAGACATATGGAAAACTACACCAAAATTCTCCGTTAAGTTGATTTATTTTTAACGTTATATCAACCCTTCTGTGTTATTTTATGCCAAGGAATAGGGAATTGATTTGGTTTGGTTTGGTTTTATGGCACATCAATCATTGTAGGTTATTAATGTCAAATCCATTTTATACATATAAACAGTTCTAGTTCAAACAACTCGGTTTAGTATAAGTACAGTTTAGTTCTATTTTACCCATAGATAGTACCCTTATCAGGTGCTACCACTCCAGGATAGAGTGGACCTGAGAGCGATGGTAATGAAGGAGTACTCAACATTCTCCAAAGCACCGGCATTAGTGGTGATTCACCATAAGATTGTTTAGTATCATATCCTTGAAACTGGTTGGGGGACTCTTATCCCTCTGCACAGATGCAGTCGGTGTAGTTTATAACCCCAGCCGACTGAGCAATAGGGAACTGAGTTCTTTGTACATTTATACTTATATCTTTGTCGTAGTTATTTCTTAGGACGATTTCTTTTTTACACACGGTCCTATGATATACGAATGATTTGCAAGAAGATCTATTTGACCCAGAGATGGGACCATAACAGGTACTGCTACACTGGGTCATAGTGGGCCTGAAAGTAATGGCAACGAATAAATACTTTACGTTTCCTAGATATGCAGAACGAAGGAACTGTCTAGTCTCATACTCAAAACATTTAATTTGCATAGGGGTCTTTTCTCTCTAGTTGGTATAATCTAAGTACCGTCCACAGTATTCAGTATTTTTTCATTCACACACACACACACACACACACACACACACACACACACACACACACACACACACACACACCAAACTTTTCAACCTTTTAGATGTAACGTTGTTTTGCATGAAAATTACTTGCTGTTTGGAAGATCCTAGTACAGAAGGAACAGTGATCACCTCAATATGTTTTAACACATATAAACATTTATCGGCCCATTATTTCCCACAATTGGTTCAATTTCTATAGAGATTATCTCTATAATATGACAGATCATTCTTTAAACTTTGCAGAGTTTTTATTCGAAAATATCGGACTGAATTTGTAAATCGATTTAAAATGGGAACGTGAATGATCTCTTCAGTGGATTTACAATTTCAGTCTTTGATGTACGCTGTTACCTAAACGATCATTTCAAACACCCTGGGGGATAAAAAGAGAACCACCGTGAATGTTTGAGTATAATACGCATTTATGTATAGCACGCATCCCTCACATAGGACTACGAAATTTTCGAAAAATATCGTGTTTATGTTACTAAATGAGAATTTTTAGCAGTTAAATTTAACCAAAATTTAGTATATTTGTTTGTTTTGTTTTTGTTTGTTTAACGGCATATCAACCTAGGTGGGTTATCTAATGCCAAATCCATTCTTCTAAAAGAACATCAGTGGTAATATTAAACCCATAACTGGTGTGGGAATAATGGGGTTCATACCTTTCCTAAGGGTATTTTTCAGAAAGTGAAAGTAATAGCCCTTCTGGAGTTCGAGCAGTCTAGCGTTTTAACCATTACACACCCTTTGCGGAAACGTAAGAAGCGACTTTGAACTCCGGTCGCTATATTACGTTCACTTTCGGAAAAATATCGTTGGGAAAGCTAGAGAAACTCTTATTTCTTCTCCCCGCTATGCCTAAAATAGTACCACAACAGTTCTTCAGGACAGTTTCGGCATTTAGTGATCCGCGACAGTTGATATACTATAAAAATGGAATCAAAGCAACTTCATCTATTTAGGATGGCTTCTGTTTTTTTTTTTGTTCAAGAGAAATGTTCTACAACATCTGTTCTATATAGACCCCTCCAATGGGTGTGCATTTTCACTTGCAATAAACAGGAGTCTTCGTTCAGCGTTCGTCAAAGATCATAACTCATTTTTTTAAACTGCAGAAATGGGAATATCAGGGTAGTACATCTTTTATCGACATCAAGTGCAGCACTGCGTTCACTTTCGATCTTATGCCCTTTTCAATGATAAGAACTCCTTTATTCTATCAGCTATTGGTTAAATTGTACAACTTCTGTTCTTTTTACTCGGACAGCTTTTACATAAAGTAAACTGCCCCCTTCCTCCTAATAACTTAAGAAAATGATCAGCCTTAGAAAATAAAGCGATTCATGATCAGTTTTGATGCAACCAAAAATATCTTATTTAATATCATTTAAAATTAAAACACCGGGAAGCGTAACGAATCCAGAAAAACTGAAGATCTGTTAATAAACTATCTTTTGTTCCATCCAACACTACACGACCAGGATAATGACAATATTGTGAAGTGAAATTCTTTATACTCAAGAAATAATCAAAATGATATATAAGTCAACAACACATCTAAATAATACGTAATTGTAAACAGGCAAAACAAAATACGAATTGTCAAAATGTTAAGACAAGCAAGAAAAACTACTTTTTTGTGTCTTCAACGACCGACCTCAGATTATGATATTATGAATAATGTATTTAAAAAAAATCAATCGGTCATGACTTAGAAATGCTACCATTAAATAACTGGGATAAACATTCTTGTTTATTATTCATAGATCTTCCTGAATATCTGATAATTTATTGATGTCATAAAAATTGATACCGTTTAGCTTTTACATTGCCTTCAAATTCTGACAAAAATGATTAACACCTCGATCACTGGCAATTATATTGATTGCTTATCCTCATTCATCACACATAAGCTCACCTCATACACACGCAAACACACACATACAAGCACAGATATATTTACGTGGTGCCTTCAATAAGTTTCCAGACTTTTAGTACGGGCATTTAGAATTGTCGTAGACTCTTGAAAATTCAGTAGGTTTCAGTACATATTATGAGATGACTGACCAATTTTTATGATTTCAGGTTCAAAGGAACAGCTATAGTAGGAATTGGAATACACCCTACTAAAGCCTGATTGTCACAGCTGGGAAATTTCAAAAATGCAATCTGATACTTTAAAAGAACGATATACAGTAAAATTCTGTTTTAAACTTAAAAAAATGCCATAGAAACGTATGGAATGATTCAGGCTGCTTTTCGACCATCTTGCATGAATCGAGCATCAGTTTTTGAGTGGCATAAGAGATTCAAGGAAGTTAAGGGGACTGTTAGGGATGATGAGAGGAGTAGGAGGAGTAAGGAAGTCAATACACCAGAGGTGATTGGCCAAAGGGTCGGGTTAGGGTTAGTACGTTGAGGTTTGAAGGGAGTTCAGGAAGAGATTCTGTCGGAAGAGGCCAGCACTCTTCAAATCGTGTCAGTTGCATTTCCACAAGGACAATGCACCAGTCCACAGCTCCATCCTTGTCACAGACAATCTGACCAAGATGGGCATCAAGACAGTTCCTCAGTCTCCCTATAGTCCAGACGTTGGCCCCTATGACTTTTAGTTATTCCCTGAGCTCAGAGACTGTCCTCATGAGACAATTGAGGAGATGAAAGAGGCTGTGACGAAGGTCATTGACACGCTCACACAGAAGGACTTCCATGGGACCTTCTAGAAGTAGTTGGAACGGTACAATAAGTGCATTGCAGCTGGAGGAGATTACTTCGAAGGAGACCAGAGTTTCATGTGTGTACTATCAATAAAAGTGTCCCATACGAAAAAAGTCTGGTGGAACGATAAAATTTTCGCCCTTGAAAACATGACATGATTCCATTTCCGTTTCCTAAAAAACGGTTTTCTTTTTTTGTTGAGGACCATCTACTAGTTGACCAGTTGTGTACAAATCTCAAGAGCGATAGGAGCCTTCTATCATGTCTGAACGTGACACAATGTTCAACGAGCGAGATCGGAGATGCGCCGCTGTACAAATGATGCTCTCTACCGATCCAAGTTATGACAATAGGACCATTGCCAGCACACTCAAAATGCAAATCCGGACGGTTCAACACTTTAGGACACAGCTCAACGCATCGGACGACACTTTCGAGATGGTGGAGAGGTAGTACACCGCCAGGAAGACCTGGACCAAGGAATTCATCGAAAAGGTCCAGGAAATCATTGATGAAACTCCCCAGCGGTCTATTCGGCAGATTGCCGGAGATTTAGGCGTGTCACACACAACTGTGAATGCATGTGTGAAGGAGGATTTGAAGTGTAGGCCCCACAGGCGCCAGACAAGCCAGATCATGACTGAGAAGACAAAGAACCTCAAGCTAATCAAGTCCGTCAGACCCCCAGCCCCCGCCCCCGCCCCCGACCTGAACCCGCTGGACTACTTCGTTTGGTCATACGTCGGGAACATCACCAACATGACCTCCCACAACAACAAAGCCAGCCTGATCGCCGCCATCCGCCGAGTATTCGCTGATCTCCCGCCGGAGCTTGTGGAAAAGGCATGCTCCCAGTTTCGAACCCTTATCGAGGCGGTGATTGGGGCTGAAGGCGGCTACATTGAATAGATGTCAGCTCTATGACATAATGAAGTTAGCTGAATTAATTTTTTCATTAAAAAGTTTTAAAATAAATATGTAGCATTGTTTTCATTTTCATTTCAATTTTATCGTTTTACCATATATATATATATATATATATATATGGTAAAACGATAAAATTGTCGTTCTAATGAAAACAATACTACATATTTATTTTATATATATATATATATATACTAAGAGAGAGAGAGAGAGAGAGAGAGAGAGAGAGAGAGAGAGAGAGAGAGAGAGAGAGATTTAGGGTTATTAAAATGGAGAACAGGTTTTCAAATCATAAAAGAGTTCACTTAGATATGTCAACATCTTTTAAACATCTTATATATTTTTTTTCATCATACAACGTGTGAAAGCACGTGCAATACCCTGTCCTCATCAGCTGCCAACCAGGGTGATAACACAGTTCCGGTAGCTCAAGGTGGTACTGCCACTCCTAGCGCTACCAAGCAGATTTTGTCACCGGACAAGGTATTTAAAAGAAATATATATCTATATATACACCAGATTAACTAAAAGCAGACATTACATTGAACGTTCGTACATCTTCATTTTAGTGCAGTTTGTGATTTAAAAAAGCGTTTACTTTCGGCCGTTGATGTCATAGCAACCGTTTCTTGGTTTTGCGTAATCACATGGGAAAGGTGGTTCTGCGTGCATGCCATTCATGTTGAAATCCTTTCCGTATCCGTCATCTATTCGGATTTTTTTCCTTCAGTTTTATCTTTTTTATGCGTTACTGCACAAAAGCACTCGAGATAAACGTCATATATAATTCGGCTGAAAGATGTTATTTGTTCATCAATGGGGCCCTCAAGATGGGTGGTGATTAAAAAGAAAGCTCCTGGTCTAAGTTTGTCCATGTAGCTATCTGATTACCCTTGAGCTATTAAATTCTTATATATATATATATATATATATATATATATGAGAGAAATAAATGAAAGATATATGTTTGGGGTGGATGAATTATTTATCAAATATTACGTCTACACCTGTTTTGATTTTAAATTTGCTCACATACAGAAAAAATTCAATCAAAAACTATTTCAAGGATAAAAATATAAGAAAAGAATAAAATAATGATATAAAATAATGATGAAATAAAAGAATTGTAACAATTTTCTCAAACTGTGAAACGAAATCACCTTTTTCAAAAAGATTCAATTTCATGACGTAATCAATTTCGAATATTTTTTTGTGTTACTCGTTATTCCTAAAATCAAAATCACTTGCCCGAAATACGACTTTCGGCTTACGTGCTTAATATTTTTCTATTATCATCATTTTATTTCATTCTAATATTTTTATATTTAAAATAAAGTTCGATAGAATGCGTTCCATATGTGAGGAATTTTATAGTCGAAATACATGTCGGCGTAATAATGAATAAATAATAAATAAATCTTCATCTACCTCAAAAATATATCTTTCTTCCGTTTATCTTTTCTCTCTCTCTATAATTACATATAATGTTTTGTATTAATGTATTGAAAAAGTGTCCTGTCGAGCTGATTTAATACCAATAACATCAGTGTCATTTGCACTCGGCATTTGACGTATTTTTGGAGCACTTCTGAAATGTACGAAAATTAAAGACAAATTATTATCAAATCCAACATCTGTGAAAATACACCTTTAGTTCACGTTGACGTTTGCATTTAAAGATAATACACACTCAAAATGGTGACATGTATTAGTGCACAAATATGTCATTTTTTTAAATTATGCAACAAATTTAAAGTTAATGCTTGATTTTTCAAGGTTTATATACATAACGTAGCTGTTTGATCTCTCTTATTTCATTTCTGAAATATCTAATGAGAATTGAATAAATTTGGAATTAAAATGATCCTTGAAAATAAGTTCTTATACAAGTCATTTAAAAGTCTTAATGCGATACGATTTCGAAAAGGCTTTAGTGTCCACACCGAATAAGCTTTGGTTTCTTTGTTTTATGGCATATCTGTAATAGAGTTGCCGAGGGATTTCGTTTTATATATCTTGCCTTTTGGTTTAGTTAGTTAGTTAGGTGCAACATTAAAGCAGGTGTTCACGTGCGCATGCGCGGAGAGAATGTGTCATTCAGAGATGTCAAAATAAAAATCCCGGATAGGAATTGAGACCAGTGTATTTGGGTGATGTCACACACCGGAAGCGTGGGCTGAGATTTGAGAAAAAGCAGTTAGTTGAGTTCCTGCCTGGGAAGAAGAAGGTTGACTTTTAGAGCTGGGCGAGGCCAGACGACTTTGTGCGCTTGGGGCGCCGCGCGTTGGTTGGGTTGAGAGCTGACGATGTAAAAGCAGTTAGCATAGAAAGATTGTGTCTCTCTCTCCTCATGTCGAAAAACCTTTAAACTCAAAGATAATAAAAAGTTTCGTACCTGAATCAATTTCGTAAAGTTTCGTGTTTTTAGATTCCCTTTGTCTATTTCACACATCCGTATATCTGGCAATGCAACCAAAAGTGACAATTATACCAATTAAATTGGTGCTCTTGGTACAGTTATCACAGGATTGATAAAGGGACTGGAGGACTTGGAAATAAGAGAACGTGGCGAGACTATCCAAACTACAGCATTATTGAGATCGGTTAGGATACTGAGAAGAGTAATTGTTTTTAGATTCCCTATGTCTATTTCACACAGTCGTATATCTGGCTATGTAACATATCGACCTCTGTGGGTTAATTATTGCAAAAACAATATAGAATAAATTGTAGAAGTAAAATAGTGGTATTATTTAACCTATACCTGGGAAGGATAAGGAAGTTCATACTTTTCGTAAGGGTATTAGACTAAAAGGGAACGAAAAAGGGTATCCGAAGTTCGAACTCGCTTAATACAGTGTCGCTTTCATACCCATTAGCCACATCCATATATATCAAATTAACGCTCAAAGTGTAATATAATGGTCAAGGGATTTCGTTTCATGCCTTTGGGTTTAATTAGGCTGAGAACCTTTCGGCTCTGTGCATGGGTTACTTAGGTGCAACAACGCAGGTATTCACGCGCGGGGATGGAACGGACGTGTTTACTCAGAGATGTCTCAATAGCCCAGATAGTAAACGGGGCTACAGAGTGCGGGTGACGTCACGCACCGGAAGCGCGCGGAGGTTTTGGGGTATTTTGAAAAAGTCAGTTAGTTGAGTTGAGTCCTCCCTCGGGAGAAGATGGTTGACTTTCGCTTGTAGGCGGAGGCCTTGCGAAGGGTGCGCACGAGATGAGGTGGGGTGGGGGCAGATAAAAAAAAGCCAGAATAGACAGAATGTGTATCTCTCTCCTTATGTCGAAGAACCTTTAAACTCAAAGGTAATAAAAAGTTTCATACCTGAACTAAGAAGTCGTAAGTGTTTTTCGTGTTTCGAGATTCCTATGTTCTATGTATAAATGTTATGAACGTTCTATGTACGTTTCACACGTATCCGTATCAAGGGTATTGTACAAAAGAATGAATGATAATCAGCAAAAAGAAAGAGAAAGAGAAAACTAGGCAACTCGTTGAATAGAGTCAAAAACTAAAACTTATACAAGATAACTTTTTCAAAGAGCCCAAAATCAGCATGCTTCGTTTAATATATATATATATATATATATATATATATATATATGTGTGTGTGTGTGTGTGTGTGCGCGCCCGTGTGTGTGTACGCGTGTGTGTGTGTATAAAAATATATTTTCTCTTTTTTTGTGGGTCCAAAGCGAGAGAAAAGTAAATATTTCAAATGAATAAGCCCACAAAGAGATTTGCATTTCTTTTTTTTAAAGAAGTATTAATTTCCTTTTTAGATAAATGTATGTTTCCAGCTTGTTGCTTTCGACAGGGAACATTAAATGATTTACTAGATTTTTTTTCTTGGATGTGGCACTCGGCAAATTGAATGGGACACCAAATGAGACTCAAGCTCACTCTTGTATGTTTGTTAGTCGACTTTACAATGGTACGCGGAATAACAATTGTTGCGACCACGATTTTTCTAAAACTTGTTAATTTGTCCCACCCTTTCATCATGTCTTCAGAGAATGGTAGAATATCATTAAATATTTCAGTTAGTGAAATTAACCGAGCTGTATGGTACGCTTTTAAATTTGGTTGAAATTTTATATAAATCAAAATTTATTTCAATAAGTCTCTCTCCTTGGAAAGAAGTTGTATATTATGCTTTATAAATTTTGTGAATTATGAGGTTGATATTCTAATATCTGAGATTTTTTTCAAACTAACATAAAGTAGTGAATATAATTCTCATCTTTCTTTAATTGAGTCTTTAAAAGACTATCGAAATAAACTGCAGAAATGGTTAAAATAAGCATCATTGGTAGACTTCCATTCAGCTGCCGTTTGGTACAATTCCCAAGACTTTCAAGAAATCAATAATCTATTTCTGGCTATTCCCAAAGAACGTGACACTTTTCGAAACTCTAACTACGCAGTCATTTAATGAGATTGTATTTTTTTAGAGAGGTTAATAATAATAATAATAATAATAATAATAATAATAATAATAATAATAATAATAATAATAATGTACATAAACAAATTTTAGAACAAAACGAAAGCATTCTTTTTTTTCTAAAAAGAATAGTTCCGTAATTGCAACCTTAATGAGGGACTTCCATAATCGTGTTACTACAATTATTATATTGTAACTGCCGTGAAATAACTCATATAGTGAGATTTTTAATTGAATTTTGTGGAAGACTTGATTGTCATTTTTTTTCTTTCTGCAAATGAAAAAAATATTCTTGAATATGGACACAAAAATAAGAATTAAGGAAAACTGATTCGAAAATAACTAGCTTCATAAATTATAATGGTTAATTGACACTAGAATATATTTCCTATTTTAAAACTTGATATATATTTTTGTAAATGTCAGCAATGATTTGAGAGAATTAAATGAATTGAGTGATCGATTTTAATGTTATATCAAGCTGCTTGGGCTATGTTATACCGAACTTTAAGGAATGGCTTTCATTGTACCTTTATATTTTTGTGTAGTTTCTTTAGAGTTTTTTTTTGTTCACACAATTATATGATAGGTCTTGTTTGGTTATATGATGGTTATATAATGCCATATCATGTTATATATATATATATATATATATATATATATATATAATTTTTGGTACCAGAGGATTGTATGATTATTTAAATCAGGGAAAGGGAAACCATTTTATTTAAATCAGTTTACAATACTAAAGCTAAACAAAAGGGACACTTTCGTGTATCGCTTTTTCAATAGACAGTACAGGAATCGTTTAAAATAGTTTAAGTTCATGGGCAAGTAAGGTTATGTTAATAAAAAAAAATTCTCCAGATTCCCACTATAAAGCCCAGATAAACCCAGAGTGTAAAATTGTCTTTTGTATATGCAAAATGTTGGACAAGAATGCTCAGTTTTTCTTGCACCAGGCCTTATGTAAGTAAATATATATATATATATATATATATATATATATATATATATATATCATCATCATGTCGTTCCGCTAGCACGGATATCCCTGACCCTCTCTCGCCATTTGAACCTATCTGGCAGGTCTTCAGGGCTACATCCCGTATCCTCACATAGCTGCTGTATGTATGTTCGAGCTGGTTGTCCTGCTTTTGCTCGGCCATATGAGGGGGGGTCCATAAGAGTACATCACTTATAAGCTAGTCCCTGCTTCTCTAGCAGTGTCCTGCATGTCTATTTCGTCCAACTTGGATAGTTTTCGTGATGGAAGGTAGGTGGCCGTATATTTGGTGCCCTGTGGGGTGTTGCTGCCAGGACTTGTTCAATATTGTTTGCAACATTCTTGTGTAATTGCCGTCAAGCTTCTTCTCCAGTTGTTTTGTTAGCGTCCAAGTAGTGCATCCATACAGCAGTATCGACACGAACGCTGCCTGGAAGAAACTGCGTTTCATTTTATCGGTCAGGTCCGACTTCCATATGATCGATAGCCTATCGATCGCTGTCCATGCCTTTGTTATGCGCGTGTCGATGTCTCTTTCGGTTGATGAGATAATGCTTCATAGGTAGGTGAATTTGTCTACCAATGTTGTATAGCCGTAATACAACTATGCGTATACATATACATAATACATATACAAATATACGCGGAAACATAGTCAACAATAATGACGATCTCAATGAACGAACGAACACACTTCTTTATAAAAAATATACCTCTCACTTTATTCTCGAAAGGGTTGCGAAAGGGTTGCTGTTGGTTGTGTGAGAGTTGAGTTGGAGACGGGGACAGACTGCCACATATTGACCTAAAGTTCTTCTGACCATAGCAGCACTTCTTTCTCATCTTGGCTGGGCTGCTCAACTGTGGGTCACTGAGAGCCCAAGCCCTCTGTCTGCCGCTGGCTCTCAATTCGCCATCTTTTCCCCAACTGACTCTAGCTGCAACTGGAAATGGAACTCGAACTGGCTAACTGCAGCCGTCTGTGGCAACTGGCTATATGATTGTTTTACGTCCACCAGCTTCACGTGGGCGTACGCATCTGTACCGAATTCAATCATGTCCATAGGTCATGGTGATATTCCAATATCTTCGACCGGATGCACCTGTTTCCCTGTCTTCTGCTTATTTACACAGGTGTATCTCTTGATTGACGGCTCGGTTTAGGGTCAATATGTTACATATATAAATGATTTGAAAGCAAATAGTTTGTAAGCAACATTAGTTTTAAACTCACCAGGGTACATTTGTTTTCCTATAGTTATATTTTTCAAGAATTGCCATTCAACATAAATAATTAAACTTAAAATCAACCATTTGTTTGCATACAGTTAAAAAGTTCCAAGTTTAGTTTCATTTGATAGTGTTTTATGACATATCACACATCATTCAACATACACACACACACATACACACATATACCAACATAAATAATCATAAGTATATATATATATATATATATATATATAAAATTAACTTTTAAGTAATTGCTTACAAATCATATTCATATGATATATATATATATATATATATATATATATATATATATATATATATATATATATCATATTTATATGATTTGTAAGCATTTAGTTAGAAGTTAAATTTATTTTTAAAGTAGTTGTCAGTACTCATTACTTTGCACGTAGTTAAATGATTTCAAGTATTATTTGTGTTTATATTTCTATGTAATATGAAGCATTTGTTTGGAGACATTTATATAGTATCGAGATCTGTTGACACTAAAAATACTATTTCATATTAATCATTCATTTTTACTCGAATAAATGGTTTCAAGAATAATGATTTAGTTCATAGCTCTATATGATCCACTGATCGACCTTAAGAAGTAATACATTTCCAAGTTACAATGAACGGGAGATTAATGGCAAGGAAAGGGTTCTAGAAACCCAGCCTCATCATCAAATAATTTAGTGTCCTACCCAGAACACTTTTTTGGTTGAGTTCTCATTTTTGCAAAGAGGCATTCAGTGTATTCTACAACCCCAGGCGATAAGGCACCGATTAGATATTATCAGGTATTCTTATCCAATGCAACAAGTTTTTGAACATATCTAATTAAAGTTGGTGACTTTAGGCCAGGATGATCTGAAGGCTCATTTTTCAATTATTAGCACACCGAGGTGTCGGTGGATTGGTCCACTTTAGCCTTGATCCTTACCTTATGATGCTGAATGTTAAGCAAGGCGGGATCAAGTAGCATTTTTTGAGTTTTTGGTATGACTCGACCTGAGATTGAACATCTGTCTCCCGAATGCTCTACTCATTCTTGACTAAGGTCACCAACTTTCCTTACTTGAACATATCTAATTGACCCCAAAATGTGACCCTAACAGGTACAACCAGTCCATTTCGGCGTAGGCTTGGGATTAATTACAAAGAAAGCATACTCTGTATTCCCTAGAGCCCTGTAACAGCAGCTTCACTACCGGATGCAATTTAGTATTAAACGAAGGCACTGATTCTTTTAGCGGATCTTATCCCTATCAGTGATAGAGTCAGTATATGCTGATCGTTGCAGTCAAGGCAGTTAGAAGGGGTATATCCAAAGAAGTTACGAAGCAAATATATTTACCTATAATCACTTAAAAAACTATGTTTAGAGTTTTTTAGACGATTGGATTACATATTTTGTGGATTTTCTTATCACAAATATGTTGGACCGATCCTTTCAATATAGTTATATAAGTGTTTGGTTTGTATGAAAAACTGATGGCTTTAAGTCTTTTGTTGATGCATCCATTTTTTTGAATAAAGAAAAATTCTAAAATATCTTCAACTATTGTTAATATGGAGAATCGTTGAGAATATATTGTCGGAAACTGTGTGGTAATATATAGCTCCTATAAATCCACAATGTTATCAAACCTTGGAAAACTAGGACCTGTCCACATGCTGCATACCCGGAATGAGGGAACAATAACACTTATTGCATTGAGATCTAACATCTCTTCTTTATTACGAAATTATGAGAAATGGTTGGGGGAAGAGAGAGTGAGATAGACAGGGAACCGCTAACATAGCCTGACTTCTTCGTTCTATCACCACGACGTTGGCGCAAGGCCGACTTAAAACATTTAATAGTCTTTGTTTCTTTTCGTTCTGGGATCACACTGATTTTCAACTTTAGCATGTCTTGTACAGTTAGACTTTCCCCTTTAGCCAATGTCACTGCTCACTGCTTACCGCTGAATGGTAACGGTCTGACAGACTGACAAAGGTTAAAAAAAAACTTACGTCTTTATATATTTTCCGGATGCTTAGAATTCAGATGAAATTTCCAATGTCTTTTGTTTATTTTAAGACACAGGTGCATAATCTTTTTTTAAAATCAACAAACTAAACAGCCTGTCAAAGGTCAAAATGCAATACCCAGAGAATAGATAAAACCAGGTGTCTCTGTCACTCCTTCATAAACTAATGCTTTTATCTTTTTAAAATTTTAGATTCCAAATAGTGCAAACGGCCGAAAATTCTTTTTTTTTTTTCAGAAATGAGAAATTATTTCAGTAGCAAGTGAGGTATTCTTTATCATATTTACCCAACCCCCCTGCTCGGGCAGGATATGACACAAGGTCAATTTTTTTAAGCGGAGTTTAACAGGCTTGGATTCAGAGTTTTCCTTCTCCTAGACTAGTTGCCTCACCAAGGCTGAAGAACCTAGTCTCTCCTACTATTTACCCGTAGCTGGAGGGAGAATAATTGGATTCATACCTTTCCCAAGGGTATTAGTTATATGGGAAATGCAATCAGTCCAGGATTTGAACTCGTGTTACCGTGTCCAATTCCTGCGACAATAACCATTACACCACGGGCACCTTTATGAACGGAATTGCCAGCTCACAGCACAATTCTCGTTGTTGAATTCAGAATTTCCTTTCCTAAAGAGCAAAATATTTCTTATGTCCTACGAGCCGGATTTACGATACACCGACCACATACACCGAAGTGAAATAAAAGATCTCTGCCTCATACAATAACACTTGTCTTGAGAACAATTTAACTGTACCCAATAGATATGCTCCAGTTTTGGAAATCTGGGGTGTACGTTTTCAGAAACGTTACATCCAGGTCCAGTCAGCGTCACATCTCTGGCTGAAATTGGTATATTTGAAAATGATTATTATTTGATAGGAATACATGAAATCATATGAATGCGAGCAAACAAAATATTATTATTGAATAGGAATAGTTCCTTGAGATAGATATAAATACTCAAGGGCTGATAGATAGATAGCTAGATAGATAGATATGAATAGATTCAGATTAATTCAAATTGAAGGAGAGAAAGAGAGAAAGAGAGAGAAAAAAGAGAGAAAGAGAAAGAGCAAGAAAGAGAGAGAGAGGGAGAGAGAGAGAGCAAGTGGGTATGACTAAAATAAGATAGATAGAAAGATAGATATGATTAAAACCTTTCGAAGACTGAGGGGATGATTGAAACTCTCTCTCTCTCTCTGTCTCTCTCTCTCTCTGTCTCTGTCTCTCTCTCCTCATATATATATATATATATATATATATATATATATATATATATATATATATATATATCCGGCAGTTTTGCACTAGCAGGATAAAACACAAAGTCAATTTTCAAGTGGAGTTTAACGGGTTTGAATTCAAATTCATCTTTCTCTTTGACTCGTTGCTACATAAAATAGAGTATATATTAAAGAGGCCGGTCAGTCCTACTATTTACCCGTAGCTACAGGGAGAATTGACTGATTCGTAACTGACCTAAAAGTATTAGTACTATGGCAAATGTAAACAGACTCGTCCAGGGTTTGGCTTTTGGTCCATGTCTTTTTCCTACGACGATACCTATATATATATATATATATATTAAGCCAGAAAAGATAGCTTGGCAATGATGATATTTGAGAATATATTAGAGAATTGAAATAAATCTTCAGGAGTGCTCAATGTATCGTAATTTCTATATAAACTTCTTACAGAGCAAATTTTTATATAACTGAAAAAAAATAGCAAACCGTAACTTAGCTATTATAAATCTCTATTAGCAGCTAACTCTATTAGAGAAACAGCTTTCTCAGATGATCATTAACATGGAGAGAAATATATTTAATATTTTTTCAAAGGACTCTTATTAGTTTAACAAAGGGAGGAGGCAAAAAGACATGGGCCAGAGGAAGCTGTTTTACTCCTATAGAAATTGCAGCTAAAATACATTTATCATCAAGAAATGACAATTGGTTGAGGTTTTTTTTCAATTATATATATACATATATAGATATTAAATATATATATGTAGTTCATGGAATTTAGACTGCGGCCCTGGGTTTCATGGAGTTTTTTTGCTAAACAACAATCATCAGGCAGTTTAAAATTCATTTTCTTAACTCCTGATTGTTGTTTTGCAAAGGTTTCTATGAAACCCAGGGTCGCAGTCTAAAATCCACGAATTAAATATATATATCTAATATGTATTTATTTATTATAATTATATAATAGCTCTATCCAAGATATTGAGCACAGTCCAACACTGTTATGATATATATATATATATATATATATAATATATATATATATATATATATATATATATACCTGAAGTGTCGATACTGGCTCACCGGTGAATCGGCTTTGTAAAAATTAAACCTGTAACATTTTATCCTATTGTATTTTATTCTTTTCGGTTGAACATAACATAACACTTCATTTTTGTCTAGAGTGTTCGGGATTTTACTGATTAAAATGATTTTAGCGTGAACGTATAGTCAGATATATATATATATATATATATATTATATATATATATATATATATATATATATATATATATATCTTTAAGAAAAACAAAAAAAAAAACGGTCACATTAGGATTATAAATTTATTTCCATCCTGTTATGGGTATTGATATGAATCAATAACACAAAAAAAAACAAGACTTCTACAGATCCAATGGATAAAATAATTCAGAATAGACACAGGAAGGAAGGCAGTAGAAAAAGGGTGAAGAGTTTTCTCCCCATTTCGCTCACTTCCGGTTTTTAATTTTATTACCGGTTGGAATTATAGTAAATTAAATTTTTTAATTTTTAAATTCTAAATACACATTTCAACTTAAAAGTCCAGGTGTAATAATAATTCAGTGAAGTAGAACATTCATTTATAATCTTATGTCAGGATACAGTAATACTTATCTTAAATTAAATTAAGATTTTTAATTAAAATTTTAAATTCAAAATTAATATTCGAGCCTATTAATTCAGTTACCCTTCCATTGAAAAGTACGTACACATAACATGGTATCTTCTCATCTTTTTATTTTATTTTATTCATTTCACCTTAAATTTCAAATTAATCCCATGTTTTGGTTAATTAAATATTATCTATGATAATTTGTCTATAGTTTAAATTTATTCCTATGTTTACATCTAGCTATTAATTCACATCGCCGATTTAATAATTTTTCAGGATCTGGGTATGTCATTATTTGGATTTTTTTTCCAGGCACCGATTACATTTACTATCAAAGCATTTTGGAGTATTCGTCTTTTTCAATATAGACCATTGAATCTCAGGAGTCAAACCTTTATTTTTCAAATTCCAAAAATGCTTAGATAAGGCTGTTTGGTTTTTCAGATGTTCATAGGAGAAAGAAAATTTATGATTCGCGTATCTAGATTTCCATTTCGTCGAGGAAATTCCCATATAAGTTTTTCTATACTAACATTTTCTTTTGGGTAAATGATTCTTTGGCATAATACATTATCTAAGTTACATAATCCATTCATGGGACAATTCATTCGAGTTTTACAATTACATTCGTTTTGTTTACTATTATTATTATTATTGTTATTGTTATTATTATTATCATTATTATTATTATTGGTTATTCGTTCGGTCATGAAATTCCTTTATTATCTCTTTATTATGATTTTTATTATTTGAAAAATAATTTTCGTGCAGGAGTAACTAATTTTTAATGTTTTTCTATTAAATATCTTATGTAGTATATCATTAAGTTTAAAGTGCTTGTCAATCAATTTCAGAAATTTTTTACCTACATTTATACTAGCTAGTCAACAAAAAAGGGGGGGGAGAAATGGGGAGGAAACTCCTCACCCCTCTTCTACCTCCTGCCACCCTTCCTTCATGTGTCTATTCTAAATTATTTTATCCATTAGATCTGAATAAGTCCTGTTTTTTTTTTGTGTTATTGATTCGTTTTAATACCCATAACAGGATGGAAATAAATTTATAATCCTAATGAAACCGGCTTTTTGTTTTTCTTAAAGAAATTATTGCTGTGTGATGTCTTTTACATTGAGCTCTTTACTAGGAAAATGTAAATGTTCATAGTTGAATGATTTTTTTGTCCTGAGGGAATTCTTCCCAACTCTGGTTTAAATGGACCGAATAATATATATATATTCAATCAAATATACTATTTCAGATGATGTAATATCTTCTGAATATTTTTGATTTCTATCTCTGCACAAATTACTCATTTGTCATTCACTTTTATCGTGTTATATGATATTTTAACGTATTATATATATATATATATATATATATATATATATATAATATGTTATATATATATATATATATATATATATATATATATATATATAATACGTTTAAATATCATATAACACGATAAAAGTGAATGACAAATGAGTAATTTGTGCAGAGATAGAAATCAAAATATTCAGAAGATATTACATCATCTGAAATAGTATATTTGATTGAAAAATTACTTCATCATAATTAATCAAAAGTGGGAAAAAATCTAAGATCTAATAGCCAGTAAAATGGCGATAAAAGATCAAGCATTTACTATAAGCAAGACACAAACGTTAAACCATGTTCAAATCATATAATGATAACTAATTCAATTAAGCATCAATAATTATTCTATCAAAATCCCGTACAAGAAAAGATTCATTCAGCGACTTTGATTGTCAAGTGTATGAGTATTTTGATGCAGCTTGTAATATTGAACCATTGTATAATCATATACGTATGTTTCCCACACGGATAGATCCATTAAGTTACTCCACTGAAGTTAATTCTTGAATCATTGGTATCTGTTGTCTTGAAGCACACCTTTCTACTTTGATCCGATGCACAGTTCATTCTGTTTTTTTTTTTTTTTCCCTTTTGAAATAAAAATGATTGCGAAGAAGGTATTTCAAGAGTCTTATTGAATGTCACTTAGTCCTGTTCAAAATATTATATCAACGAAAATTATACATTAATGGCTATATATAAAGAGGATCATGGAATTGTAGATTTGAGCTGGTTGCACATATAGAGTGGCTGTCAAACATCGAATAACAGAATGTAAAAAGTTGAACTCGTAGGACATTGGGCCAACTGCTAATCATTCAAACGACATTTGTCAATGCAAGCCTCTGCTATGCTTTATTGTTTATAAGTATACTTTAAATGACAAGTATTCTTAAACGCTAAGCTTTTTAAAGCTAAAACAGGAACATTAAAGAAGATCTTTGTTTTGTTTTCTCAGCGTCTTTTAAAGATGTATTGTCATGGAACAGGTTTCATTGCAGCGGCGAAAATCGTAATTCAATTTATTTTTTAGTATCGTGTAACTGAGTAATTTTTCCCTTTTAAAACTTTCTACTTTTCGCCAGTACGTAAACAAGTCAAGAGATATATTTTAGGATGTTTGAGTATGTTCGATCCACTCAAGTAGCCTTTTTTCACATGTGCTAAATACAAGAAATATAAGAAGTTATGGCCTGGAAGGTAATCTTTTAGTTCAGTTGAAACAACGTACCTTGTAGCGTATATACTCTTTTCTTTATTTTCAGGGCAAGTTCGCAGCATGTCTTTTTTAAATGATTTCTATTCTCATGGTGTGCCTATATTGTCTTTAGATTTTTTATCAAATAAACGGCCGGGTTAAGTCAATTAGGTTGTTCTGACCGTTAAAATGAAACGCTGTTTCTTCCAAGTCGCGGTCGAGTCGATACTGCTGTATGGATGCACTCCCTGGACGCTAACAAAACGGTTCGAAAAGAAGCTAGACGGCAACTACACAAGGATGTTGCAAGCAATATTAAACAAGTCCTGGTGGCAACTCCCCACAAAGCAACAACTATACGGCCACCTGCCTCCCGTCACGAAAATTATCCAAGTTAGACGAACCAGACACGCAGGACACAGCTGGAGGAGCAGGGACGAGCTCATAAGTGATGTACTCCAATGGACCTCCACTTATGGCCGAGCAAAAGTAGGACGACCAGCTCGAACATACATACAGTAGCTATGTGAAGATACGGGATGTAGTCCAGAAGACCTGCCGGAGGCGATTAACAATAAGGAAAAGTGGCGAGAGAGGGTCAGGGATATCCGTACGGGCGGCACGACAAGATAATATATATATATATATATATATATATATATATATAGAGAGAGAGAGAGAGAGAGAGAGATATGAATAGACTAAACATGAATCCACGGATTTTGATAGATAGATAGATAGATATGAATATATTAATATAGATATGAATATGGACATGATAGAAAGGGAGATAGACATGAATAGACACGCACTGATTTTAGAGAGAGAGAGAGAGGGAGAGAGAGAGAGAATGAGAGAGGAAAGTGAGTAGAATGGGATACATACATAGATTGGTAGATAGATATGAATTCTTTGAGGAGAGAGAGAGGGGGGATAGAGCGAGAGAGCGAGAGGGTGAAAAAGAGATAATGAGTCGAATGAGATAGATAGATAGATAGATAGAATGGACTTCGAAAATTACCACTTTGAATTTTGGAATATATCCTTTCGAAGATTGTATGGAAATAATGCTGCTATTCTATGAGTATGCTTTTTAGATATTTTTTGGCAAAATCCTGTTTTCTTTTCACTCATAAACGACGAGACTTTATCAGTCATTTTCTGCTTGCATACTAATTAACAGGCTTCCTTGCAGATATATTTAGAAGACCCATACGCCACCCGCCAAACAAACTCTCTCTCCTGTTAAAAAGAAACAAAAGCAAACACTCATACAATTTGATTGCAATCAACTTTGCAATACAGATTTTAGTATCTTTGTGTTTTTTGAAAACTAAGTTCATTAAAATGATTTTGATAAAATTAATTTTTTAAGTAAAGAATGTAAATTTTTATTTCCTTCAAAAACCTTGTTCCTAATCAACCAAAAGGACTGAAAACCGTAATTCCGTTCACTTGAGTATGAATAATGTGAATGCTCACAGTCAAAATCATAATCATCCCTTCGGTAGGACGTAGAATACATTCAGAGTTAAGACTCCATCTCTGCCCAAAAAGTGTTGTCTTGGGCATGACATAAAATTGAATCTGGTGGTGAGGTTCAAATTCTTGTTATTTGCGGAGTGTCCTTTTATTTTTTTAACTCCAAGATCCACTTTAGCTCGGAGTGTTACTTTCCGTTAGCGTACCATGTATGGGTCACATTGATCTGCTTGAAACTTATTTCTCTTAGAGATTATTGATATTATAACCGAGACGAAAACTGAGGAGACTATAAAATATATATTTAGAGGTACAATTTACGCAATTCCATAAGATCCATGCATAAAATAACTCCAGATGGGTTGACATGTCAATAAAATCAATGAATCAATCAATCAGGATTCTGAATGTTCACGCATATTTTCGGCAATAAAACAGATTTTGTACTTGTTCCCATAACTAAAACCAATAATCCCTGTAGACATTGAGGGCAATATACTCTAGAATAGTGGGCCATATCCAGAAAATGATAGAAAGAAGAAAGAAGAAATCAGGATATTGCAAGGAAACTGAAGACATTATGGAATATGAAGAGTTACAATCGTGAACCATCACCTCCATATCGGCGCACTTAGTACAAACTTGTCAAAAGAAGGTTGCTAAACCGTTCCAGTAATTGCAAATGTTATGAATAATTGAAAGAATTTACTCAATGATTTGATCAAAATCTGCAGAAATATATACAATACCTAAAGTATTGGGATTTGCAGGTGCAAGATCTAAAGAGAAGTGCCTCGGTTACTGTTCGTGTGATAAATCGAAGCACTCTAATCAACGCTGAAAGTCTTGGTGATCTGAAAAAAAATGTGCGTCCTTCCAAATCCCAACAATCATAAATTAAAAAGTACAGTGTAAGTAAAACATGTTATCTCTACCTTTATAATATAATTTCTGTCTCAACTCGTTCAACACTCCAGTCAAGAAATTCTTGCAATCACCTATTGATGGTTAAAAAAAATTATATTACAATGGGAATATATTTATCAGAAAATCAGAATTGATATGACACCTGGATTAGATTCCAATAACGTGTTGACAGGGATGTTGAATTGGTGAAGATTTAAGATCATTGCCCAGTTGGCTGGGGCTGTAGAATAGACTAAATGCTTTTTTGTCGAGGAGTAAGATCCTCTCCAACAACGAGTGTCCAGGATATGACACTAAACAATCTGATGGTGAGGTTACGGTAATTCTGGGTCTTTGGGGAATGCGGAGTACCCCTTCATTGTCATTGCTCCCAGGTCTACTCCAGCCTGGAGTGATAGCACCTGACTGGGTCCTATCTATAGATCAAATAGAAATAAACTGTGTACTTACGCCAAAATGAATTGTTTGAAATATAATTATTTTTGCAAGCTAAACTAAATTGTTTGAAATAAGAGTATTTTGACGTTTAACTGTGTAAACAAAAATTTATAAGTATACTAAACGGAATTATTTGAAACTTATGAAAATGATTTATTTGACGTTAAATGACCCGAAACGGTTTGATACGCCGTAAAACAAATCAACCAACCAACAACTTTAGGATCATAACATAAGAGTACTCGCATTGAAATATAAACATTTTTAACACTATGTACTTAAAAAAGAAGTCTAGGTGCCTCAAAGTGTGATTCTGGCACCTGATATTAAGAGAGAGATAGTAAATTCACTAATTTGAAAAAGAAAAGACCGCATAACAATATCAAGGACAAGATAAATGAATGGGGGAAGAATATTACTTGCTAGTTATAATGACTGGTAATATATTCTTAGCACTACCGTTTAATGCTCTGGTGAATGTACAGCAGCGTCTACGATTTTGAAATTGGCTCTGTTTCCTGCGGAAACTTTGGTGACAAGACAGCCGTCATCTATGGCAGACGAACAACGAATACAGCAGGTGTGTTAGAAAGTCGGCTACAGACAGTAATAAAGAAAAACGATAATTTGAAAGAGCTTAGATAACCGAAATGCTAATCCCGAGATGAAAGCATACATAATTAAAATAGCCCCAAAAGTGTATAAGACTCGATACAACTGGGTTGGTAATGTGAGCAATAGGGGATTTTTCAAGAAATTGAAATTTGACCATAGGAACAAATGTTCTAGGCACAACCTGGAATCTGTCTTTAAACCATATAATTCCAAGCAAACAGAGCGATTCCGTTATTGAATAAGCAACGAATGTTGACATATCGTAGTTTAGAATATGCCGATTGTATCCCCAGCAGAGGGTAAGACCCACACCTTATAAAGGGTCACCCCCGGTATAACGCTCAAGTTCATTTAATAAGGCTCCACTTCTGGATATCTGGGGAGCATGGAGTATTACTTCATTACTTTTAGATCCACTCTAACCCACAGAGTTCGTACCTGCTTGGATTATAACTATCAGTCCAATAGATCTGTTTAAAATATATTTGAAAGAATTATAGGTGTTAAACCGAAATAAAAAAAGAAGTGTAAATATATACGTACGTTATTCCCTAACCTCAAGGCATAAACTAACCCAAGGTTAGTTGTCTTCCTGTTTAAAACCATCCAACCAAAATGTTCGATTAGACCGTGAGCTAAAAAAACTAAAACAGTTAAAAAAAAAAAGATACAAAATATGTTGATATCAACGTACAATGAATGATTTACAAACTTCTCGGCAAAAAATAATCCTACGTGGGTTGGCTTATCGTTAAAAACACAAAATAAACAAAATATAATTTCCGGGATTTAATATTTCTTGAGGTTTACATGATTTTATATTCGCAATTATGTAATAATTATACAAAGAATATTCCAATCTCAATACAAAGGCCGGTAAGCTAAACTTTAACCTTAATCATATTACTGAACAAGTATATACTATCTTTCGATATTACGTAAAAGTGTCAACCCTTATATGATTATTAGCATCATTTTGACAAGAGTTATACTAGGAAAGATTTGTTACAAAGCAGACTAATATCATTTTATGTATTTTCTCTCAAATCTTGTAATTACAAACTAATATCAATACCACCTTGTATATAGACAAATACATGTTCGAATGGTTATAAAAAGACGAATGATATAAACTAATAAACGACTGACTTTGAAAAACACAGAAAATTTGCCTTGCATATATGTTAATATTATGAAATACAGAAAAGAAAGTTGAAATTATTTGAAAATTGATTCAATCCGTGACGTGGGAACTGATTAAAAAAAAATATTATAGCGAGCAATTAATATTTCTTTAAAGATTAAAATAAAATCAATATTTTTTAAAGATTCTCATAAGAGGATGCAAAACAAAATTCATGGTTTGTTTAAGCTTATTAAAGAGATGTAATTAAGTGATATCTGCAGAGTAGAAAAGAAATATAATCTGAATCTGAATTTGTTCATTTATTATCGCTTTAAATAAATGAACACGTACAATTAGCCTGCATGAAAAAAAATTAATCTACAATATATGAGAAAGCATTGATTTTCTGGAGGAAAATAAAAAAAAAAGAATATCCTTATAAAATACAACTTTTGCAATGGAACATACTTAAAATGACCAACAGCCACCACACCACATTCATCGAAAATAAACAGTTTCTTTATTCTCTCTTTCTCTCTCTCTCTCTCTGTCTCTCTCTGTCTCTCTCTCTCTCTCACACACACACACACACACACACACACACACACACACACACACACACACACACACACACACGCATACACATTTGCCCAGTCGGCTGGAGTTGTAGAATACACCTTTGCGTAGGAGTAAGACCCCCCTCCTCAATGAGTGTCCTGGAAATGACACTAAACAATCTGATGGTGAGGTACAAGTAACGTTGAAGCTGTGGGATATGCAGAGCAATTCTTCATTGCCATCGCCCCCAGGTCCACTCTACCCCGGAGTGGTAGTCCCTGATAGAGTCCTAGCTATAGGTCAAATAAAACCCGGTCTCCTGGGTCACTGGAAAACACACACACACACACACACACACACACACACACACACACACACACACACACACACACACACACACGTATATATATATATATATATATATATATATATATATATATATATATATATATATATATATATATAATTAAGTAGCTAAAATTATATGTGTAACATAAAATAAAACAGAGTAAAATCACGATTGCAGTTTACTCAGAGCAGATGAGTACCAATTTGAGATAGTATCGATTCGTCTGAAATCCTTTTTTTTTGTTTCATACTAAATGTAATATCTCTGCATTTCTACACAGTGCTGTATTTTACTGATTTCAAACGCTTTTAACGGTGAAATTATACATATATATATATATATATATATATATATGTGTGTGTGTGTGTGTGTGTGTGTGTGTGTGTGTGTGTGTGTGTGTGTGTGTGTGTGTGTGTGTTTTCTTATGCTGAACTGAATTGCTTGAAATATAACTTTTTTTTGTATTTAAACTGTGTACTAATACTAAACAGATGCGTTTGAATTAGAACTTTTGACTAAACTGAATAATTTTAAGTTGAAATGTTTTAGACAATTAATATGCATACACATGCTAAACTGAATTGTTTGAAAAGGAACTGTTTTTGACATTGAAACTCCACTTACGCTAAACTATATATATATATATGTATATATACACTACCAGTCAAAAGTATTTGGCCAACTTCAAAAATTGTTATTTTTCATCCTAAAAATGTTGTCTTCAGTTTATCTCCTGTATTTGGCGGAAAGAATGCAGAGAATCTGTGAAAAAATGGAACCGGCCAAAGGGGGGAAATTTGATGAATCAAGTTTGTGAATTTCTTGTGCTTTTTGATGGTAGGGGTATTTGTATTTGATGTGGTTCAGGAAGACTTGTATTTAGTATGATAAATAAAACCTTTTTAGTTCTTAACCTGCTTTATAAAAATCAGTCTTCCATTATGGAAATTAATTTTTTTGAGGGTGACCAAATATTTTGACTGGTAGTATATATATATATATATATATATATATATATATACATATATGTGTGTGTATATATATGTGTGTATATATATATTTAAACGTGCGGAAAAAAACGTACAGTACTTGAAATCGGGTTGTGGATTCCATTTCTATAAAAGTTCTGCTCAGCACGCCTATTCGTGATTATGTATCATGAAAAAGGAAGAAGAGTGACCAATAGACGTGAATACGGAAATAGGAACGAAATCATATTTGGAAAGATTGTAGAAAGAGGTGAGGGATGTGGGTAGAAAGGAAATTAGAACAAATCTCTGAGAATAAAAGAAAAAAAGACGGGGCAGACATGCAAACCCCCCCAAAAAAAGATCCATTTTTTTATAAAATTAGATCAGGAAAAAATGAAAATTGAAACGAAAGAAGACAATTGAGAATTTTGGAAGCAGACATCATCAAACAAACAGTGATAAAAGAAAAATTAAAAAATAATACCTCCGGGAATGAGAAAACTACTCGAAACAAACTATATATCAGAAATCTCATCAAAAGTATTAACACCAGGGCTGTCCCACTTAAAAGTTACTCGGGGCCATTCTTAAAGTGAACGAGGGAAGAGCTTCAACAAATGGACCCGAGAACAAGAAAACTCATGCCTATACACAAAACCTTACATGCCTGAGAGGACATAGACTTTTTTTTTCAAGAAATGAAGGAGGAAGAAGAATCACCAGCACTGATAAGACTTCTCAAAGACTACATAAAAAGTGCAAGCAAAGACTAATTACAGCTATAAGAAAAACACGAATAACCAAAATATGAACGTAACAATACAGTAATTAGATTGTTGAAAAATTTTGCTAGGGTTGCAAGAATCTCGACGATCAGTCAAGGTCAGGTTGGCCTTCAATTTTGGACTCCACTAAATGCTCCAAGATATTGAGGTAAATTCGGTAAGTTGTACTCGGAGAGTATTAGGTGATCGTGGCGTCTCAGAGATCAATTCAGTCCATCAACTTCACGACCTCAGTAAAAGCTGCCGAATTCTGCCTCACGTTACCAAAACATTGCGCAACATTTTTATCTCAACAAGTAACAATAATAACAACAGTAGAAACAATAATAACAACAGTAGAAACAAAACAAAAGTATAATAATAATGATAAGAATAATAATAATATTAATGATAATTTTTAGATACAAAAAGGATCACTTAATCACATTCAGAAGTGTTAATAAACAAGAAAAAAAAAGAATAAGGAAAATCTACCGTCTGGTGGAGTTAGCCGTTCTGGCAGTCTGCAGAGAGAAAATATGACAAAGTTAAAAGATGGACAAATACTCTAACGTTGGCAGTGAACTGAAAAAGCTGTTCAACATGAGGATTAAGGTAATAAAAATTACTACTGGAATACTCGGTAAGGTCTCGAAGAGTCTTTAAAAAGGACTGGATGAACTGGAAATAAGTGGGTGAAACAATCCAGAATACAGCATGGATGGAATACGCTGAAATTTTGAGAAGAGTCCAGTAAACCTGAGAAGACTTTCTGGAACTCAAACCTCAGTGAAAATATACCAGCTCTCATTGGAGGAGAAAACTCGCAAGGAGTAATATAAATCAAACCAGAGTGAAAAATGAATGTGACTGTGATACCAGTCACAATTGGGGCCCGTTCTATAATCCTAGAGAATTTGGAAACGAAACACAGTAAACAAGGAATTCTGGGAATTACTAAGTTCATCTAGACCTCGTCATTGGTACGATCACAAAAATATACGTAGAACAGTTCTGGAGTACGGATGAGATTGACTCCCTCTTGGACTTCAAAATAGCCTACTTATTAGGATTCCCGATATCATCATATCATCATCATATCGTGCTGGCAGCACGGATATCCCTGACCCTCTCTCGCCACTCCTCCCTATCGTTCATCGCCCTAGGTAGGTCTTCAGGACAACAACCTGTATCCTCACATAGCTGCTGAATGTACGTTCGTGCTGGTCGT
This sequence comes from Sepioteuthis lessoniana, assembly GCA_963585895.1. Taxonomy (NCBI): domain Eukaryota; kingdom Metazoa; phylum Mollusca; class Cephalopoda; order Myopsida; family Loliginidae; genus Sepioteuthis; species Sepioteuthis lessoniana. The sequence continues at coordinate 110,295,167 of OY757905.1, read as the reverse complement.
CCTGCTTTTGCGCGGCCGTGTGTGGGGATCCATAAGAGTACATCTCTTATGAGTTCATCTCTGCTTCTCCAGCAATGTCCTGCATGTCTGGTTCGCCTAACTTGAATAGATTTCGTGATAGGGGGCAGGTGTCCGTACAGTTGGTGTCTTGTGGGGTGTTGCTGCCAGGACTTGTTGAGGATTGCACGCAGCATTCTTGTGTAATTGCCATCTAGTTTCTTCTCCAGCCGTTTTGTTAGCGTCCATGTAGTGCATCCATATAGCAGTATCGATGTGACCGCTGCCTGGAAGAAACTGCGTTTCATTTTATCGGTTAGGTCTGATTTCCATATAGTCGATAGCCTATTGATAGCTGTCCATGCTTTCGTTAACCTCGTTTCGATGTCCTTTTCGGTTGATTCGACGCTGCTTCCTAGGTACGTGAATTTGTCTACTAGTTTAAGAGGGGTTCCTTCTAGAGTGGAGATGTCCCCTGTTTGGTTATAGCACATATATTCCGTTTTGTGTGCATTAACATGGAGGCCTATGCTTGCTGCTGCTCGTTCCAGGCTATGCAGAAGTGTTTCGGCTTGGTCAGGTGTATTTGCCAGTATCGCTATGTCATCGGCGTAGTCGGCGTCGGTAATTGTTGTTGCGGGATATCTTCTGCTTCTTTTCTTCGTCAGTTCGAAGCCATTCTCTTTGATTTTGTCAATCGATGTTCTAAGTACGTAGTCTAGACAAATGATAAAGAGATACGGAGCCAGCGTGTCCCCTTGTAGTACTCCTGCTACAATGTCGAAGTATTCTGTGTCTCCATCTGGTGATCGTACTTTTACTTTAGTGTTTCTATAGAGAATCGTTATTGCCGCTACGGTTTCTTTAGGTATGCCGTACGCTAGTAGGATTTGTTCCATCTTTCCTCTGTGAATGGAGTCGAAAGCCTTGGTAAAGTCGACAAATATTAATGTCGCTTGTAGGTTCTTTGCCCGTACACCCTCAAGGATTCTGCGGATGGTTAGTATTTGTGAGGTCGTAGATCTATTTCTTCGGAAGCCATTTTGGTTTTTTCTAAGTATGTTGTCGATTTTGGGTTCTATGCGGTTTCGTAGTAGGGCATTGTAGATTTTGGCAGCTATGGATGTAAGTGTTATGCCTCGGTAGTTTTTGGCTAATCCGAGGTCTCCCTTTTTAGGGAAGGGGAGTATGCATCCCTTCGTCCATCTATCTATCGGATTTTGATTGTATACTGCGTTGCAGTGTCGGAGCAGTATGTCGTCGAATTGTCTGGTCTTCCATACTTCCGGGGGAATTTCGTCCAGTCCTGCAGCTTTCCTATTTTTAATTTTTCTGAGAACCGAGTCGAGTTCTCCTTGTGTGAACGGTCCAAGTTTAATGTCTAATTGTTTGCTAATTATTCTGGTGATTGGTTCATGCGTTATTTTTGGTGGGTTTCCAAGTAAGTTTTCGAAGTGCTGTTTCCACAGTTTTATTCTTTCTTGTTGGTTTGCTGCTTTAAGTTTTGCTTTGGTTGTGTTCTTTCTTCTGCTCACTTCGTTTATTGTTTGCCAGGCAATTCTAGATTGTCTATCTTCTACCGAGTCTCTGATCTTATCTATCTGATTTTGAATGTATTCTGTCTGTTCCTTTATATATATGCCTGCTAATTGATATTGTGCCGTTTTTAGTTTTAAGGCATTTGTGTTTGTTGGGTTTTTTCGATAGTTTTTGGAGGCTGTTTTCACTAGTGCACGTTTTTCTCTCACCGCTAAGGTTTCCCATGGGACTCTATATTTAGTTTTAATTTTTGTTGGAATGCATTTTGCTGCTGCCTCAAGGTGTGCATTGACAAAATTTTCGTATTCGTCGTTTGGTGTACTTTTTTCCGTCTTTTCTTGTAGTGTTTCGAATCTGTTTCTCAATTCTACTATGTATTTATCTCTGACATCTTTGTTGTTTAATAGGGCCCAGTCATAGTGTTTGGTGGTCGCTGTTCGTTTGTCGTTTTTTCGTAGGCTTAACCGTATTTTCGCTGTGACTATTCGGTGATCGGTGGACACACCCTCAAAAGAGGAGTATGCCTCGCAATTCAATGCACTATTCTTCCATTTCTTGTTTATAAGGACGTAGTCTATCTGAGCTTTAGTGTTGTTTGCGTACGTGTATGTCCATAGTTTGCCCTCTCTTTTTTGGTAGTTTGTATTGAGGCATGCTAATCTATTTTCTATCATGAAATCTGTTAGATGTTGTCCATTTCTATTTGACGTGTTGTGGAGGCTGTATTTGTTGTTTCCGTTTTTCCCGATTTGTGCATTCATGTCTCCGCCAATGACTAACATGTTGTGTTTCGGGATGCTACGCACTAATGAGGATAACTCATCGTAGAAGGTGACTATTTCATTTTCTTCACTAACATTGGTGGGGCTGTAGCATGAGACGATTGTTGCTCTGGGGTTTCCGTTAAATGTAGCTACCATCATTCTAGGTTGTATTTTCTCTATGCTATTAAGCGTTTTTAGTGCTCTAGGTCCTATAAGCAATCCTACCCCTCCCACTGCGGCGTTGACAGAGTTTTTCCATGCGGATACAGTGGCGAGCGACCATCCATTGCTAGTTTCGTGATATTTGATATCTTCTGTGTGTGTGTATCTGTGTTCTTGTATGCATATTATGTCTATTTTATGTTCTTCGGCCGATGCGATTAGCTCTGGGAGTTGTCCTATTCTATTTAAGGTTCTTACGTTAAATGTGGCTATTTGTAGTGTTTGCTTGCATTTTAGTAGTTTTGATTGTTTGAGCTCTGTAGCTGATTTTTCGAACACCGAGGCCAGGGCTCCAACCTCAGCAGGACGCGCCCCTTTTTTACCCGCGCGAAGAGCGATGCGGTTTGTGTAAGTGGTTTGAGTGTGGGTCATGGTTATCTTTCGATGGCTGTTTTGTTCTCTTCTATAGAAGCCACTCTTATAGAGGAGCAGCAGTAGTTCCCCGATCGAACTGTCGATCCTGAGCGAAAAGTCGTCAAACTCACGTCCAGGACCCATTTGGGTATTGACTTTGGTCGTCCATTGGTTTATTCAAATACCTTAACGTACATCATGCTGCTTCCCATGTGTACATAATAAAATAAAAAAAAAAAAAAAAAATAAAAAATAAAAAAAAAAATAAAAAAAAAAAAAAAGGGGGGGGGAATTTGTTTTAAGTTTTAACTTAGTTAAAGTCCAACATTAAGGTACTTTCTTATGACTTTCACTAATACAGACTTACACTTTTTTGCTGTATTGGGACTTTTCCAAGGGCTTTTCATTTTTTTTTTTTTTTTTTTTTTTTCTCCCCATCCTACAGTTGGGGACCTAGCAGGCTTCAGGAATTAGAGCTCTGTGGTAGAATTTGGCGTTCTAGGCTTTTTCTTCTAAACTACTGTTAGGGCTTTCTTTACGAATTTTTAAATTATTCGATAGAAGATATTTAAAAACATTCTGCCTTGTTCGCTGACATGTGGATAGGCTTAATATCACATTGGCTTTACAGTAGAGTAAGCGTGCCTTTACATTTAAAACGCATAGTTTAAGCATTATTTTACAAACAAAATACAGCATAACATTTTGTAAAATTCAGCATTTTAAATTGGAATTAAAGACATACTGACCAATATTGACATATTTCTTCCACTTGGCTCCTGAGTTCAAATACGTCTTCTTCGTTGGGACTTTTATTTACTACTGATATTTTAGGTAGCTTTGGGGGCGGTCTAGTGGGGTGAAGGGGACAATTCGTTTTTGTTGGGTTTTTTTTTTTTTTCTTTTTCCTTTTCTGAGGGGGGGGGGCTGTAGTAGCATTCTAGGCTTTTTCTTCTAAACTACTGTTAGGGCTTTCTTTACGAATTTTTAAATTATTCGATAGAAGATATTTAAAAACATTCTGCCTTGTTCGCTGACATGTGGATAGGCTTAATATCACATTGGCTTTACAGTAGAGTAAGCGTGCCTTTACATTTAAAACGCATAGTTTAAGCATTATTTTACAAACAAAATACAGCATAACATTTTGTAAAATTCAGATTCTTCCCGGCGTTAGTTTTCGTTTCCTTTTTCACTATTAACTTCAATTCATTATCTAAAGAACTAACTTTCCTCCACATTTTCTTTTTTCTTTGTCATTCTTCTTTTTTTGTTATTTTCTACCTTTATTTTTTCCATATTTCTTTCTTTCTTTCTTTTCCATTTTCCTTTTTGTAGTACTTTTCAATTTTTTTTTTTATCGTCCCTTTTTAACTTTCCTTCTAGATTTTTGTCGATTTTTCTTTTTTAGGTCTTTCAAAATAATTGTCTTTGATCTACTGAAAGAAATAACGTAAATTAGTGGTTCATTCAGCAAGGATTTAAATATTTTTTTAAAAATATATATAAGTAATTTTAAGGGATATTTGCCCTTGTGAAAAGAAAAAAACCGAAATCGTAAAAACATAAAAGAAACACAAGTATTCATGATGAGTTCAGAGGATCTTTAACTAACAAATGTAGCATGATAACGGTTTTCTTCAATAATAAAACTTCACTTTGTCTATGAATTCGCCTCGTTTTGGAAATTCTTTATTTTTTGCTAATTTGCTAAGTCGAAAAAAGAAAACAAAAATCCCCCCGCAAAAAACAATGCACATGTGAATATATAATAAGAAAATCTAATAAAATTTGTTGTTGGTTGGTTAGTTGGTTGGTTTTAAGGCATATCAGTCTTTGTCGGTTATTTAATGCCAAATCCATTTTTATAAAAAAATCAGTTACATTTCAAACAAGTGAGTTTAACGTAAGTACAGTTTCAATGTCAAAAAGTTTCATTTCAAACGATTCAGTTTAGCATAAGTACGCAGTTTAAATACCAAAACAGTTCTATTTCAAATAATTCACTTTAGCATAAGTACACGGTTTAGTTCTATTTGACCCATAGACAGAACGCAATATAGTCGACTGTTCAGTAAAATTCGTTAAAATTTACAAAGGAATAATCGAAATTCTATTCGAAGATAATCTTATAATGGAAATTATGAGTTTGTAACCCAAACTATTTTGTCTCCAATACCACAACTGCCTTAGATATTTACGTTTTATTATCTATGATTTAAAAAAAATCATTATTTCTTCTGAATCAGCTTCTTCTTTGTGTACAATGTCACAATTAAAGTCCAGCTTAGTTGTATTTTTCAAAAGGAACCATGTTATTAATGTTTCAAATCCTGCAATATGTGTTATATATCACAAAGAAATAAAGATTTACATAGTACATGGTGTAGATAATTTACGTACTGGTTTTAACAGACCGGCTTTACTAAATAATAACTTCCTGTTATTCAAAATATTTCTAGAACTACTTACGCTTAAATGTATCTAATGTAGGATTTTGAATTGAAGCAAATTTATATAAATCTAAAATAAATCTTCTTGCATGCTAGTTAGTTAGATGGTTGTTTGGTTGGTTGGAATTTTATGACAGATCAACCTTTGCAGGTTATTTAACGCCAAATCTTCTTTATACATATATATTAATGCATACAATTTGTAAAAATATTTTGTAGATTACATTTTTAAAGAAATCTGTGTTCATATTTTTTGCATACAGTTAAATGGTTTCAAATATTTCGATATCACAGTAAGAATTTAATATTAGTTATTTTTTTACTCACAGTTTGTTGGTAATTTCATTTTAAATGAGATAGAATTCACTTGTTTATGCACTTGTATTGTTATTGTTTCTACACAGTGAAATAGTTTAATTCATTGCTATCAAAGTTTACAATTGTATTCAATATTAATCAGTTGTTTGCAAACGATGAAGTGTTACAAGTATTGCTGTTTTACACCAATAATTCTATTCAAAATAACTCCTTCATTTGCTCACTGTTAAATGGTTTCAAGTATTGCTTTGTATCATGAACAATTCAATTAAACATTAATCATTTGTTTACACACAGTTAAATGATCAAACGGTTCTGTTTCTAACCATTCAATTTGGCATAATTCATTTGTTTACACTCAGTTTTAAGTGTCAAGAAGTTCTATTTGACCTATATATATGACACTATCAAGTGCTGCCACTCTAGATCTAAGTGGACGAGGAATCAAGACTAAAGCCTCATCATCAGATTGCTTTACCCACCTGCCGAGATGCAATCGTTTTTTTCAACAGTCTCAGTCTAGTGGGCTTTCTTGTATGCTTTCTTTTGCGTTAGTTTTTATATTTAATGTAATATTTCATTAGATTATGACTTAAATACTTATCCCCGGAAGGTGAAATAGTTTTGCAAGTTCCAATAATAATCATGAAAATTTTTGTAGGAATAATTTATTCATTAATTAAAAGGTTCATAACATTTTTCAGATTGTATTAATATATATAAGCTGAAATGAATCTGACACTTAACAAGTTAATAGCAAATGTAATTTGGAGGGTGTTGCTGCAAATATATATACATATATATATAGAGAGAGAGAGAGAGAAAGAGAGACAGAGAGACAGAGAAAAGAAGTTTATAGTTCTTATTAGCTCACTTGGTGGGTTAATAGAGGACCAAATGTTGCAGCATTGTTAAATATTCCTCAGTATCAATGATGGAGCATTTATATATATATATATATATATATATATAGATAGATAGATAGATATTACATGGTAGGGTCTGTGACTTTAGGTTCATGCTATCACCAATAGTCAGAGGGGAGATTTAATAGGGTAACTTTTTTCTTCGAAAAGTGGGAGTTATTTGTGTGTATGTATGCCTAAGTTTGTGTCTGGCTGGATTTTAATATGTTTGTGTATGTGCTGTTGCTCACGCGAACATTTATAAGTATGCTTGCCTATATTCTGGCATGCATCTTTACATATTCACACATATTTTGACTGTCTGTTGGTGGGACATAGACATACATATATGTATCACGATATATATATATATATATATATATATATATATATATATATATATATAGTTCTTTTTATGTTGGCTTGGCAGTAGGACCTTCTATTGACTGAATTGCTCTAAAAAAACAAAAATCAAGAACTCCATAATACTTAAAATTTTCTTGATTATGAAATTTAGAGCTAAATCCGAAGACAGTTATTAAGACCGCAAATAGATAAACTAGTTTTTACTGAGTGTTTTCATCCGTCTTCGAGAGATATGCAATTACTTTTATCCCGATGGCAATCTTCTTCTTCTTCTTCTTCTTCTTCTTCTTCTTCTTCTTCTTCTTCTTCTTCTTCTTCTTCTTCTTCTTCTTCTTCAATTTAAGGAAATTGATACAGAAATAAACATCTAAAATTGTAAATTATAGATAGGAAGCGGAGGTGCCCGTTGTTATCGTCGTAAGAAATGGACACGGCGACACGAGTTCAAATCCTGGACGACACATTGCATTTCACATCGCACTAATACCCTTGGGAAAGGTATGAATCCGATTATTCTCCCTCTAGCTATGGGTAAATAGTAGGACAAACTGGGTTCTTCAGCCTTGGTGTGGCAACTAGTCTAGGAGAAGGAATACTATGAGTTCAAACCTGTTAAATTCCGCTTAAAAATTGAACTTGTGTCATATCTTGCCCAGGCGGAGGGGTTGGTAAATATGATAGATAGAAAGAGGTTGATTGGTTGTTTGGGTTTTATGGCATATCTACCACTATGGGTAGTTTAATACCAAATCCAGTTCACATATATTATATATGCATTATTTGTAAACGCATATATTGTGGAGAACATAGCTTAAAAATTGCTCATTTACTCGCACATGAGTGAATGGTTTCAAGTATTTCTATCTTGCATAAGTTAGTTGATTTGATATAATTTGTTAGCACAGCCAAGTAGTTGTTATTATTTCTCATTACAGTTTTACTCGCACAGATATAATGGTTTCAAGTATTGCTATTCTACAATAATTTATTTGTACTTAATTGATAAGTAATTTCGATGGTTTTCGAATTTTCCGGAATTGTTAAAAGTATTATATTTCTAGGTATAACTTTGTGACTCTCAAGAAAGAGAGAACATCATCCATGTGGACGTTCTCAAACATACCTTATATTATCTGTTTTAAAATGCCGCTTTCTTGTGATAGCGAGAGCTCCTCATTCAACTAGCACATGTTTAATGGTGTAATGTGTCTGGCATGTCAAACATTATGGTGGCTATCCCAGCTTGAAAATAAAAGAATGAGTGAGACGTGTGTGGCCAATCCACAATCAAGTTATAATGACTTGTTTCTTTTTTGATTTTCGGAAGGCTGGTCTTAATTTTCCAAAATTGGGCGTTATTTAGAAGAGTTTATTGTTAATTTTGGATAGGAAGCAGGATCCAGAAGTACTGCGATCGAAGCTTTGCATTCAAAATTTATATATATATATATATATATATATATATATATATGTGTGTGTGTGTGTGTGTGTGTGTGTGTTTGTATACTATGTATGCATATCTATCTATGTATGCATATATATGAGTGTGCATTTGTATATGTATGCATCAATGTATGCATGTATATATATATATATATATATATATATATATATATCATCCCGAAACACAACATTCTCGTAATCGGAGGAGACATGAATGCCCAAATTGATAAAAACGTAAACCACAAATTTAGCTTACACAACTCGACAAACGGAAATGGATAACATTTAACAGATTTTTGCACTAAAAAATAAATGAACATCCTTCAATACTAAATTTCAGAAAAGAAAGAGAAAAATATTGACCTCTACCCCCGCAAATGATAATAAAGCACAGATAGACTCCGTCTTTATGAATAAGAAATGGAATAATTGCACATTGAATTGTGAGGCATATTCCTCTTTCGAGGGTTTGTCGTCCGATCACCCAGTTGTCACCGCAAATATAAGACTGAGCCTATGAAGGAACGCTTCGCCAAAAACAACAACCACTGTACCCTCTGTTCGCTGGTTAACAACCGGTATATTTGAGATAAATATATGTTAGCACTAAGAAACAAATTCGATGCACTTCAGGGGATATCAGAAACACCTACGCCGAATGACGTATATGAGAATTTCGCCAATGCTCACTTAAGGTTGCAGCAGAATGCTTACCAAGTAAACAAAGAGCTAAACCCAGAATCCCAAGGGAGACGTTAGCCGTTAGAACAAAGCGTGCAGACGTGAAATCCGTTTCCAAATGCAATAGGAGGAACCCAACTAATATTAATGCCCTGAATCATAAAAAGGCACAAAATGAATTAGCTAATATATACCTGAAAGAAAAAACAGAATACATACAAAATAAGATCTATACGATTAGAGAATCGGTTGAAGATAGACAATTTAGGATAGCATGGCAAACGATAATCGAAGAGAACAGAAGGAAAAACACTGCGAAAGCTAAACTGAAACCTACCAGCCCAGAAAAAAACAAATGCACACGAGGAAACAACATATCGAGGTTTTTCTCGGAAAACAACTCAAGTTCGCATGAAACAATCAGGAAAATTATTAGCAATCAATAAGAATTCAAACTCGGACAGTTTACACGAGAATAACTCTACTCAGTACAAAAAAATCAAAAATAGGAAACAAGCTTGGCTTGATGAAATATCTCTCGAAGTATGGAAGACAAGGGGATTCGACGACATACAACTCCGACGCGAACCCACATAACCAACACAATAAACGGACAGACAAGGGATGGATCCTTCCCTTCCCTAAGGAGCGAGACGTTGGAATAGCCAAGAACTACAGATGTATAACCCTTACATCCATAGCGGCGAAGCGCTACGCAACCACATTGAATCGAAAATTTACAAGATACTTAGGAAGAACCAAAATGGCTTTTGGAGAAATCGATCCACAACATTGCAAATTTTGACTATCCATCGAATTCAAGAAGGTGTACGAACAAAAAACCTAGACGCAACAATATCTATCGACTCCTCCAAGGCCTTTGACGTCATACACAGAAGGAAGATGGAGCAAATACTACTCGCTTACGGCCTACGCAAAGAAACCGTCGCAGCTATAATAATGCTATAAAAATCACGAAAGTCCGCTCCCCGAATGGAGACGCAGACTACTTCGACATTGTAGCAGGTGTGCTGCAAGGTGACACATTAGCTCCATATCTGTTTATCATCTGCCTAGACTACATGCTTGGAATGTGTATTGATATAATGAAAGATAACGGTTTCAAGCTGGCAAAGGAAAGATGCAGAAGGTACTTTGCACAAAAAATTACGGACGCAAACTCCACCGATGACATACAGCAAATAAACCCGCCCAAGCCTAAACTGCTACCCAGTCTGGAACGAGCTGCTGCTGGCATAGGCCTCCATGTCAACGGAGGCAAAACGGAATACATGTGCGTTAATCAAAGATGCAACATCTCTACGCTAAATAGTTATCTGAAACTAGTGGACAAGTTCTCCTACCTAGAAAGCAATGTCTAATAAACTGAGAAAGACATCAACACGAGACTAGCAAAGACATGGACAGCTATCGATAGACTATCGGTCATATTGAAGTTAGACCTGACCGATATAAGAATGCACAGCTTTTTCCAAGCAGCAGTCGTGACGATACTGCTATATGGATGCATTACACGTCCATCTATAACTCATCACGAAAGCTATCCTAGTTAGACGAACCAGACATGCAGGACACTGCTGGAGAAGTAAGGACAAACTCATAAGCGACATACTCCTGTGGACCCCTTCACATAGACGAACAAATGTAGGACGAACAGCTAGAACCTCTATACAACAGCTCTGTGCCAATCCAGCATATAGCCTTGAATACCTCCCCGGAACAATAGACGATAGAGACGGGTGGGGAGAGAGGGTCAAGGAGATCCCTGCTTGTAGCGTGACATGATGATGATTATATATACATGTATGCTCACATGTATATATATGTATGTATCTTTTTGTTTTTATGTATATATATATATATATATGTCATCATCATCATATCGCGCTGGTAGCACGGATATCCCTGACCCTCTCTCAACACTCCTCCCTGTCGTTCATCGCCCTAGGTAGGTCTTCAGGACAGCATCCCGTATCCTCACATAGCTGCTGAATGTATGTTCGTGCTGGTCGTCCTGCTTTTGCACGGCCATGTGTGGGGGTCCATAGGAGTACATCTCTCATGAGTTCGTCCCTGCTTCTCCAGCAGTGTCCTGCATGTCTGGCTCGTCTAACTTGAATAGTTTTCGTGATAGGGGGAATGTGGGCGTACAGCTGGTGTCTTGTGGGGTGTTGCCGCCAGGACTTGTTTAAGATTGCACGTTGCATTCTTGTGTAATTGCCGTCTAGCTTCTTCTCCAGCCGTTTTGTTAACTTCCATGTAGTGCAGCCATATAGCAGTAGCGATGTGACCGCTGCCTGGAAGAAACTGCGTTTCATTTTATCGGTCAGGTCTGACTTCCAAATAATCGACAACCTATTGATAGCTGTCCCTGCTTTCGCTAACCTCGTTTCGATGTCCTTTTCGGTTGATTCGACGCTGCTTCCTAGGTAAGTGAATTTGTCTACTAGTTTAAGAGGGATTCCTTCCAGAGTGGAGATGTCCCCCGTTTGATTATAGCACATATATTCCGTTTTGTGTGCATTAACATAGAGACCTATGTTTGCTGCTGCTTGTTCCAAACTATGCAGTAGTGTTTCGGCTTGGTCAAGTGTATTTGCCAGTATCGCTATGTCATCGGCGTAGTCGGCATCGGTAATTGTTGTTGCGGGGTACCTTCTGCTACTTTTCTTCGTCAGTTCGAAGCCATTCTCTTTGATTTTGTCAATCGATGTTCTAATTACGTAGTCTAGACAAATGATAAAGAGGTACGGAGCCAGCGTGTTCCCTTGTAGTACTCCTGCAACAATGTTGAAGTATTCTGTGTCTCCATCTGGAGATCGTACTTTTACTTTAGTGTTTCTATAGAGAATCGTTATTGCGGCTACGGTTTCTTTAGGTATGCCGTACGCTAGTAGGATTTGTTCCATCTTTCCTCTGTGCATGGAAGCGAAAGCCTTGGTAAAGTCAACAAAATGTATCCCTCTATACATATATGTATGCGTATATATACGTATGTTTACTAGAGCAATATATACATATATATATATATATATATACATTGGAAATATTGACACGTTCATAGCTGAGTACCTTAAATAATTCAGTGATGATATCTCAATGTGTCGAATGTTGAGTAAACGTTATATTTTTTGACTCAATTACCCTTTTTTCTGTTCAGTTGATTGGTGCGAAACACAGGAATGTGCAAGCACATCACCCCTTATCCCCAGCACCATGCATTTTTTCTTGTTTCCTCTGCCAACGATTCATTTCAAAATAACTATAAACTGTTTTAAGTTTCTAATGTGGAAATATTGCCTGTTTGATTAAAGCACATGTATTCCGTTTTGTGTGCATTGACATGGAGGCCAATGCCTGTGGCAGCTCGTTCCAGACTATGCCGTAGTGTTTCGGCTTGGGCGGGTGCATTTGCCAGAATCGCGTCTGTAATTGTTTTTGCAGGATACCTTCAGCTTCTTTTCCTGGTCAACTCGAAACCGTTTTCTTTGATTTTATCAATCGATGTTCTAAGCATGTAGTCTAGACAGATGATAGGGAGGTACGGGGCTAATCAACCAATAACATTTACCTAATCAAAAGAAAAAGCACCAAGAGAATTCCGTAAGTTAAATGAAAGAGTGTTCAATACTCTAAGTAGAGGGAAATTAGAATCACCTTGATGATCTGGTTAGATGAAAACTTAGTAGATTTTTTCTGACCCTGTTGGCATTGACCATTTATCTCTATCGTCCAATGTAGCTTCGCACGAGTTTCAGAGAAGCTTCTACAAAAACTCACCGTAAAGAGTTACTTAGATAACTTGGTATCTACTTTGAAAAGAACTAGATGAATCATTCATAGTTCATTTTCTTCTTGGTAAGATATACTTTGCATCTTAATATTTATGCACAGATATTCGTGTATTTGATTAAACATCTAATTAAAAAAATAATCGACTTAATATGGGAACAAAGAATCATTACCGAACATAAATTGAAAATAAAAGCAAAAATATAGATATATTAAAAAAGGAACTGCTTCCTTCTTCTTCTTCTTCTTCTTCTTGTTATTATTATTATTATTATTATTATTATTTGCTGATTAGAATTTTTTCACATAGGCGTTAGCTGATGGTTTTTCACTGGAGTCTGAGAGACAGCAAGTCTACTCAAGTCTCCAGGACTCTTCTCAGTATTCTGGCCGTTCTCAATAATGTAGTAGTGTGGATGGCCAAAATTCGTCCGCCAACTTCCAAGTCCTCTAGTCCCTATAGTAATCCTTTAGTTACAGTTCAAAAAGTACCAATTACAATTGTTATAATTTTCACCTGCATGTTCCATAGTTATACTTATCATTATTGTCTCCATTGAAGTTTTTCACCTCAGCGTCAGCTGATGGTCTTTTCCTAGAGTTTGGGTGACAGCATACCTCCTCAGGCCTCCAGGACTCTTCTTAGTATTCTGGCCGTTCTCAACAATGTAGTAGTTTGGATGCTCTCCACTCGTCCACCAACTTCCAACTCCTACAGACCCTTTAGTTGTCCTTTTGTTACTGTGCCCAAAGCCCCAATCACAATTGGTATAATTGTCACCTTCATGTTCCATAGTTTTTTCACTTCTCTAGCAAGGTCGAGGTACTTATCCTTCTTTTCACATTCTTTCAGTTTCATTCTGTGGTCAGCCAGCAAAATCAACAATTTTGCAAATTCTCTTTTTTTGTTGATTATTATAAGATCAGGTCTTCTCAGCGAGATTAGGTGATCTGTGTGTATGTCGAAGTCCCAAAGGAGTTTATGCGTGTCTAGCACAGGTTCTGGGTTGTGTATATATCATTTGTTGGTATGGTTAAATTTAAATTACTTGCACAGTGGAACACTTTGATAACCCAGTCGTGTCTAGTCTTATACTCCTTCTGTGCATTATGTGATTGATGGTTTCATCTCTGTCACCGCATAACCGTCATTTGCTATTTTGCTGTGTCTTATCTATTCTCGTTTTGATATTATTGGTTCTTATGGGGATATTTTGTGTTGCTATGAGGAGAGAATTCTGTTTCTCTCTTTAGGCTCCCTTTTCTTTGCCAGGTCCAGGAATTCTGGTGTGAAATTTTGTTTATTAGTCGTTTAAAACGCCCTTGAGTTGTTTTTCTTCCCATTTCTGTTTCCTCGTTGTTGTCTTTCTGTTGTTCATCGTGTTGTCAGTATCGTTTCTAATGGCTGTAAATAGTTCTCCTTCGCGTTTTCCTATGTAGTCTTCGTTGTATCGATGCGTCAACGCTGTCTTCGATGTTGGCAAGTCCTCTTCCTCCCTCTTTTCTTGATATATATAGTCTGTCAAAGTCGTCTCTGGGATGTAGTGCCTTATGCATGGTCATTAGTTTTCTTGTTCTTTGGTCCATTTGTTTAAGTTCGTCTCTGGTTCACTTCAGAAAGGGTCCGGAATATCTAACGAGGGGTACAGCTCAGGTATTCCTCCCTTTTATAATGTTTCTGATATTGAGTTTTGTCTTTACAAGTTCTCTAGTTCTCCTGCAGTATTTTTTTGCATTTTGTTTTTCATTTCCACTTGCTTGATCGTGTCAGCCTCCAAGTTGCCCACGTATTTGTCGTTTTCGTTTTCTCAACGAGCGTTCTAATTTTGTCGTGATTTGGTATTTCCATTCCGTCAGTTATATGTCGTTTGCCACTTTTCATTACAAGTATTACACTTTTTCCTATGCCGAATTCCATTCCTATGCCCTGACTGTATATTCTGACTGCGCGTATTAGAGTTTCCAGTTTCTTTTTCATTTTTGCAAATAGTTTGATGCCATCTATGTACATTAGGTGAATGACCTTTTCTTGTGATCTACTAAGTTTGTATCCGGCTGTGCATTTTCTGAGTATGTGGTTAAGTGGCATCATGGCAATTATACATAGTAAGCGTGATAGTGCATCTACTTGAAAAATACCACTTTGTAACTTTGCTTCAGCTAAGCCTCTTCCTCTCCTGGTTTTGTCGATAAAGTTTATGACTTCATCTTATATTTTGTACATTTTGATGCAGTTTATTATTTAGCTTTATGGAAACATATCATATACATTTTGTAGTCAATCCATGCCATAGCTAGATTTTTCCGTCAGGTCTTGCTCTCATTTGTAGATGTGTTGATCTATGTAAAGTAACTCTGCTGTGCCTCTGGATCCTTTGCGGCATTTCTGTTCCTCAGGTAACAATCCGAAGCTTATTAGCAAGTAGTAAATCTCTTCTCTTATTTGGGCTGTTAATATTTTCCACATCATCGGTAGGGAAGTTATAGGTCCATAATTGTTTGGATTGATTTCTTTACTTGGGTCCTTTTGGGTTAGTGTGTTTTTTTATTTGGTCATTCAGTCAGGTACTTTTTCTTCTTGTAAGCATTTGTTCATTTCTAGTGCTAGTTTGTAATGAATGCAGGTGAATTTCTTGAACCAGAAACCATGTATTCCACCATAGCCAGGCGTTTTCCAGTTTGATATTTTTCTAAGTGTTGTTTTGAGTAAATCGGTGTGTATTTCCGCTTTCGAGCCTGCTTCAAATCCTTCCTGTTCTCTGGTCATATTGCTTATCCATTCAGTCTTTTCGTTATGTTTCTTTGGTTGCCATAGTTTAGTCCAAAATAGTTCGGTTCCTCTTACATCTGGTTGTTGGTATATTTTCCTGACATCTCCTCCCAGTTGTTGATAAAATATTCTTTCTTTGTTTTGGAAAGTCCCGTTTTGTCTGTATTATGTTACCCTTTGTCGATATCTCTACAATCTTCCTTCTTTCGATATTACTTTCTGGCTTAATTCCTCAATTTGAATTTTTATTTTTTTCCCTCGTTGCCATTTCCTTTCCGTTCCAACATATTCCAGCGTCTTTCTTTTTCTGTTTTATCATTTTGTCAATTTTTTTAGACGTTTTATCTGCATTTCCAGTCGAATTTCCTATTCTGGTTTTGAATTTTTCTTCGTGCTTTTTGAGGGGATCCCAATTTTCTCACAAACTAGTTTCGCCCCTGCATAGATTAATCCATTCAATTAGGTTATATTATTCGTTGATTTGTAAGGTAGTACTTTATTTTATTCCTTTTAAACTTAAGTGTTCTCCATTCAATATTTCTTAATGATTGTGAAGTAGTCTATCCACTGTTCATCATTCTCTTTATATTTTCTAGATTTATCTTTTGTTCATGTAATGTTTCTTTTGGGCTGCTTGGTTGTGCGTTGTTTGGTAGTGTGGCGTCTTAATTTCCGGAAGTTAGTAGTTAATTTCTGTTTCGTTGATTTTGTTTGACAGGTATAGAAGTGTGTGGTTTTCTTCATGATTTTGTAAGTATTTAATTCTAAGAGACAACCTACAGCGTTGAATGACTGAGTTTAGCGCGGTAAATTTAAACCAATCTTTCGTGGGTTTGGGATTGATTAGCAGTAAATAATTTAACCGATTAGGAAGACTCTTCATTTAAAATCACAATAATTCATCAAAAGATTTTACAAGTAAACGAAAAATCAATGTTCTTTAAAGGAGAGACACATTACTAACCTGATTTGCTTCCGAGCCTCAGTCCAGACATATACGTAGTGGTACTATTATGTGGGGTGGATTCGCGCTTATTAACTATTAAGCAAAAGGAATTTTTTATGTATATTTTCGAACTCATTTGAGGATTTTTCACACCATTTTTTCTTGTTTGATTATTTGTTTTGGTTTGGGGCATATCAAGCATTGCGGGTTTATATAATGTCAAATCCATTTTTATACAAATATTCAGTTCTATTTCGAACAATTCAGGTTTGTATAATTACTCAGTTTAATTGTCAAAATTATTTATATCCAAAACTGTAATCTAGGCCAGACAACCAGACCTCGTACTTGCCTCCCCCACAAAAAAATAAAAAAATAAAATAAAATAATAACAGGCCAAACTGTTGACTTTACTGTCTCGGTAGACAATCGGGTGCAATTAAAAAAAAAGCAAAAAGTGAGATAGATATCAAGACGTTGCTAGAAAAGTAAAACAATATGCAAAATAAAGGTGAGACATTATGGAGGTGCCCGTGGTGTAATGGTTATCGTCGTAGGAAATGGACACGGTGACACGAGTTCAAACACTGATTGCATTTTACATAGTACTAATACCTTTGGGGAAGGAGTGAATCCAAATATTCTCCCTCCAGCTATGGGTAAATAGTAGGGCAGACTAGGTTCTTCAGCCTAGATGAGGCGACTAGTCGAGGAGAAGGAAAACTCTGAGTTAAAACCTGTTAAACTCCGCTTAAAAATTGACCTTGTGTCATATCCTGCCCGAGCGGAGGGGTTGGGTAAATATGATAAAGATGACCAATTATAATTGGCGCACTTCAGACAATCTTAAATGGATTGGTAAAGAAGACTCAGATATCAGAGGACAAGTAGAGACCACCCAGAAAACACCATTATTAGTATCGACCCGAATAAAGAGATGTCTACTGGAGATTTGAGGAGACTTTCTGTTACTTAAACTCCAGTGAAAAATCATCAATTAACGTTGATGTTAAAAACTTTCAAAAGGAGATAAATAATAATGTTGTATGTTTTTATTTCTGTTTATTGTATATTTTGCTGGAAAGCTGAAGTCTGTTAGCTGATATATTCTTTTCTTTTCAAAGGCTAAAACTTGATCTGGTATTCATGTTGGGATTAAGTCATTCGTTTTTATGTGAAAATCCCAGTGAAGTGAATTTGTCTTGTATAGTCGGTTTATGTAATGTGTCTTAGCTAAAAGTTTAGACTCTTTCACAATTCTCATTTGCTATTCAGATAAAGTGTATAAAATGTACAAGTCAACTTATTCAAAACTAATATTGCGATTTGGTTGCATAAATGTTCTGACAGTCAACACTGTATTCTCCTTCTCGTGTTGAATGGTGAAAATCTTAGGTTATATATATATATATATATATATATATATATATATAGTAGACACAGAAGGTTTGTATTCTTGATTTGGAGAAGAGCAGTAAAAAGTGACGTTATTAAACTGGATTTAATTTCTTAAGCCCTCAAGCTATGGAGAAATGACTGGGGAGATAGTTATTGAATCACATATACAGAGTGTTTAGAAAAAATATTTATCAGAAAATGAACTAGGCTTGAGATTATTTCTTAACCAGAAAATATAAGAAATTAATTAATTGGTACATAAAAATATCGGGTATTTTCTCTTAATACATATTTCATAACAATCATAACATAAATTTCAAACTAACAAATAAGCAGAGCTATCTCTCCCCACCCAATACTCTCTCTCTCTCTCTCTCTCTCTCTCTCTCTCTCTCTGCCTATACGTCTTTGTGTGTGTGTCTCTCTCTTTACACACACACACACACACACACACACACACATATATATATATATAGTGTAATCGGATTGAAACTCAAATTTGGTTAAGTCGTCTATATAAATTTATTTCGGCGGAGAATATTACTATACTCTCCGTCTCGTCAGATGACTTTTTACATGCTTTTCTCGAAGTTGCAGAACAGCAAACGTAGAATTACAGTTCGTATTTAAAAAATAAAAGAAAGGTAACAATTAAAATTAAAAATAAAAATAATTTCAATTCACAGGTGAGGGCACGGTATATATGTGGGTCTGTGAAAAGTGTTTATGTTTTTTATGTGGTTGTTTGGTTGGTTTTTATAGCATCTCAACATTTGTAGTTTATTTAACGCCAAAAATATAATGGTTAGGATGTTCGCCAATCACGCGGGAGACCTGGGTTCAATCCCTGGTTGAGTCATGCCAACGATTTAAAAAATGATACAAGATAACTCCTTGCTTAACCCTTAGGATCATAAAGTAATGATCAAGGATTAGTGGAATAATCCAAGGAAAGGTGTAGCGCCCTTACCTACACCTCGGTGTAGTAGTTATTTATCAGTGAGCTTTCGGGTCGCCCTCGGCTAGAGTCGGCCACCTTAGTTATTATGTATATATGTATGTCTGTATGAAATTATGATTTTGATTAAAATGTAACACTAAAAGTATTTTTAAGCAGAACAATCCCTACATTTCTAAGTGGACGAAAATGCTCCGTAATATTGTACTTTTTAAAAAAATTCTGCAATCGGATAAAAGAGAAGATAAAAACTCACGAATCAATAATTAACTATTCAGGTGAGCATGTAATTAACACATCAGATATTTTCAACGGAACAAATTTGTACTCATGATTTCTTTTATACCTTCTAAGAAAAAGTACGTATTTGTTAGTGCATATATATCATCATCATCATCAACATGTCATGCTGGTAGTACGGATATGCCTGACCTTCTCACGCCACTTCTCCCTATCGTTCATCGCCCTAGGCAGGTCCTCAGGACAACATCCCGTATCCTCACATAGTTGCTGAATGTATGTTCGTGCTGGTCGTCCTGCTTTTGCACGGCCATGTGTGGGGGTCCATAAGAGTACATCACTTATGAGTTCGTCCCTGCTTCTCCAGCAGTGTCCTGCATGTCCGGTTCGTCTAACTTGAATAGTTTTCGTGATAGGAGGCAGGTGGCCGTACAGTTGGTGTCTTGTGGGGTGTTGCCGCCAGGACTTGTTCAAGATTGCTGCAGCATTCTTGTGTAATTGCCGTCTAGCTTCTTCTCCAGCCGTTTTGTTAGAGTCCATGTAGTGCACCCATATAGCAGTATCTATGTGACCGCTGCCTGGAAGAAACTGCGTTTCATTTTATCGGTTAGGTCTGATTTCCATATAATCGATAGCCTATTGATAGCTATCCATGCCTTCGTTAACCTCGTGTCGATGTTCTTTTCGGTTGATGCGACGCTGCTTCCTAGGTATATATACATATATATATATGTGTGTGTGTGTGTGTGTGTGAAAAAACTATATATTTATTATTTATTTTTTACAAACTTTTGTTATGATTTTTTTATTTCTCTCTTTCCTTAAGAAGAAGGTAAAAGTTCAATATAAAAACATACCCGATAATTGATAGAAATTTCTTAATTGGCGTTTTTGCTTGAATATGTATCGAGATCTCGTTTGGAATGATATCAAATGGAATGATGCTATTAACCCAATAATCCCAATGTGACGTCACATATAAGCATACATTTGTACATGCCTTATGTCCTATGAAGGAGTCGACTACACGTGCTGTTGCCTAGGACGTTGAGCACGCTGGTGTCAGTGATCACATTTTCAAAATCAACGGCACTTGAGACTCGAAACAGCAACGACGAAACTGACAATATTCGGGATTAAGGATGTCGTATAAAGTGTGTCACTTGTGATTCCCACGAGAAGCCATTTCTCCGTCAATATCTGTCCTAAAATATCACCCATCTCAACGCTTGTCCTGAAGACCTACCTAGGGCGATGAACGATAGGGAGGAGTTGCGAGAGAGGGTCAGGGATATCCGTGCTACCAGCGCGATATGATGATGATGATGAAGCCTTGAGGTATGAAAGCTGATATTGTTTTAGTGTGGATCGAAAAAATGAATTGAAGTTTGTTGAAATATTTAACAATTACTGTTTGTATTAATGATACGATTTAAGTTTCTCATTTATTGTTCGAGATTCACTTACTGCTATGGTTTTAAAATTTAATATTAATAGAAAATATTTTCTGTTGCAATGTTGATGAGTATGTTAGACTATCTTTGAAATGTCTGCAGTGAGAGGAATTTAAATGAGAGTAATTATGTTTATTCTCTTGATTATATATATATATATTGTTACGTGGGGTAGAAAATAGGAGAGATATATTTTTTATGTACATTACAAGGTGTGTTTCATTCGCCCGTATTATTCCGAGACGAAGAATAAAATTGGAAAAGGAGGCGCCAAATGAACCTTTTCTAATCACGCATGATTCGAGGCTAAAGGAGGAAGAGAAAAAAAAGACGGAGACAAGAAATGGAATTGCAAGTCAACCCCTTTCCACTTTTTACCCATCTCAGCTAGCCTTGAACTCTTGGAGTGAACTTTGGGGGACAAAGCCGAACACGTGGTTGATAAGGTCCCCCAAAGTTCACTCCAAGAGTTCAAGGCTAGCTGAGATGGGTAAAAAGTGGAAAGGGGTTGACTTGCAATTCCATTTCTTGTCTCCGTCTTTTTTTTCTCTTCCTCCTTTAGCCTCGAATCATGCGTGATTAGAAAAGGTTCATTTGGCGCCTCCTTTTCCAATTTTATTCTTCGTCTCGGAATAATACGGGCGAATGAAACACACCTTGTAATGTACATAAAAAATATATCTCTCCTATTTTCTACCCCACGTAACAATATATATATATATATATATATATATATATATATATATATATATATATAACTATTTCAAGCGGCAAACTAAGGAAATTACACTCCAAATTTGAACATGGAAACGAACAAAATTTCTATTAACTGAAGCCCCAAATAAAGCCATAAAGAATAAATATGCAATTATTTCACTTAATAGTACGCAGAAATATTGGAAGTGTAGGTTATATGCTGACAGATCGGTTTGGTTTGGTTTGATTTGGTTTTGTTTGGGTTTATAGTATTTCAACCATAATGTTATTTAATGTCAGATCTGGTTTATACATATACATTACCAATATATGATTTGTAAACATAAGTCAACGAAGGTAAATACTTCCAAGTATTACAATGAATTCAATCAAACATCAGTCCATTTGTTTACACACAAGTAAATGATAAACTTTTCTTTTTCAAGCGATTCAATTTAGCATAAGTAATTTGTTAGCTCACAGATTAAATGACAAACGTCCCATTTGACCTATTGATGGGAACCTATCAGGAGCTACCACTCCGGCCAGTGTAGACCTGGGGGCGATGGCAATGAAGGGTTACTCCATTTTTCACAAACTCCAGCATTACTGGAGTCTCTCTATCAAATGTTTAATGTAATTACAAGGACAATCGCTGTGGGGAGCCTTACTCCTCTAGAGATGCAGTCAACGAATTCTACAGCCACAACCGACTGGGCTATATAAAGATAGTGAAGAAACTGTTAATTACATAATCAGTAAATGATTATATAAAAGAAATGACTGGATTGTGAAGGTGAACCACATGATATTGTGAAAGACAGTGTACATTGGACATCCTGACAAATAGTATATGCTAAAATAAAAATCTGTCCTAGCAAAGAAGACATATAAAGTTCTCTGATACTGCGAGAGGGAAACATATTGTTCAATCTGGAACGGGAGAACTTACCTAGTCTTAATTAATAAGTTGAAAATGACAAGTAATCTTGGGGATTTTGCAATTCTAGTGGACCAGACTGAAAATAAAAGAAAACGAAAAAGTGGACCGGTACGTGTGTTTTGTTATACAAAAAAAATTATAGAACATGAATGTTACGTTGTTAAATAACCATAGTTGAATCACTTGAAATGAATCCCGTGGTCTAGTGGCTAACGTACCGGACTAAGACAGCATAGTAAGCGAGTTCGAACTCCAGTCACGCTATAATGTTTACTTTTGGTGTAATACCTTTAAAAATTGTATAAACCACCTTATCACTCTCAGTTATAGATTGAATAATACCGCTCCTTTTTTCTTTGATGATGGCTTTTAAACTGAATAGACCACAAAGGTTAATATGTTAAGAAACCAAAGAAACCAAATCCTTGGAGATGGTCCTCAAGAATCTGGAAAGATACTTAGTGAAATGAACATCAGGGGTGGAATAGATTCATTCCAGAAAATAGCAGATATTAAGAGTAAATGATTGACTAAAGCACCGATCTATATATATATATATATAATTTCATAAATTTTATTTCTGTAACTGTGAAAATTTTGTTGAAAAATAGAAGTTATAAATCTTTTTATGTAAGAAAATATAATATTATTTATAGCATCACTATTACAAGAGAGAAAATGTTCCTGTAGCAGTTTGCATTTAGTCAAATAGAATTATTTTATGAATCTAAGAGATCTGTGAGTATATGACAATGTGAGAGGATATGTATTTATGCGATGAAATATAAACGATGCTGCTTAGATATTTTTCTTCAGCAAGTGAAGAATGTAATAGTAGTAAGAATAAATCTATGCAAACAATATTTTCATTTGATTTAGAATAATAAAAGGATATCTAAATTAAATGAATACTTGCAGAATACTGATACAAAATTGATAGCTTCTTGTTTCTCTTTCTGCTCGAAATGAACACTTTTTTGTATGGAAATCAGTTGATTTTTGAAAACTTTTCACACCAGCTTTTCCACTGGAGTCTGACTGACCGCAAGTCTCCTCAAATCACCAGGACTTTTTCTAAGCATTATGGGTGATCTCAACGATGCTGAAACTTGGATGGTCTCTGCTCGTCCTCTTTTTTCCAAGGCGTCCAGTGCCTGTAGAAGTACTTTCGTAACTGTACCGAGCGTGCCATTTACTAGTGGTATCGCCGCCACTAATCGGTGTAATCTGGAATTGTTATTATTATTATTATTATTATTATTATTATTATTATTATTTCATGTTCTATAGCTTTTTCAGTTCTTTAGCAAGGTCGAGGTACTTATCCTTCTTTTCACATTCTTTCAGTTTTATTCCGTGGTCAGCTGGGACAGCAAAGTCAACAATTTTTCAAATTCTCTTTTTTTTGTTAATCATTATAACGTATGGTATTCTGGCCGATATTAGGTGATCGGTGTCTGTGTCAGAATCCCATGGGATTTTCTGTGAGTCTTTTTCTAGGACAGGTGCTGGGTTGTGCATATACCATGTGCTCGTGTGGTCAAATTTCAATTTCTTTCACATTTCCCAGTTGATTACCTTGCCCACCCAGTCGTGTCTCGCCTTATACTCCCTCCGTGCTAATTGCCTGCATTCGCTTATGTGATTGATCGTTTCGTCTCTGTCACCGCATAGTCTACATTTGCTATTTTGTTGAGTCTTGTCTAGTCTCACTTTGATATGATTGGTTCTGTGCTGCTATTAGGAGATTTTTTCTGTTTCTCTTTTTAAGTTACTTTTTCTTCGCCAGGTCCAGGAGGCATTTATTTGACGTTAACCAAGAAAAAGTGTTTGCTTTTTTTCAAAATTTCCCCAAAATAAATTCATTCCCAAATAAATGTCTCGATATTAATTAAATAATAAAGGAACTCATAAATAAAAAGTAACGTTTTTCTTTCTTTCTTTCTTTCTTTCTTAAATACCAACCTTCTTGTAGTTTATTCAAATATGATCTCTTTTACTGACAGAAATGTATCAGAAGATATTTTACGTTTTCATTCGATAATTTTATATACAATACGTTTTATTCAATTTTTAAAACAAGATCAGCCTTTTTGTTTTTTTAAAGAAGTTTTGATTTTGGACGTTTAAAAAAGGAAAGAATGTTGCGGTTCTAGGTGAACTTCTCGTTTTATCTATTAACTTTTGTATGGGGTCAGTATAAACATAAACTATAATAACGTTTATTTTTTGGAAATTTCTTTCAAATCGACAATTCTTATTTGAATTTCGTTTCGTACAGTAATGGATTGATATTTTTTTTAAATTTAAGTTTCAGCCTGCACACGACTGATTTAACAAAAAATATTTACCTCAACTAATTTCTATGATTCTTTTAATTTTTCAATGAGGTTCTTAAATGGATAATATCTTTCTTATTGGGATTTTGCAATAAACCGCACAGGGGTGTGATCAGCAATTATTAGACTGACGCGCAAATATTTCTCATGATTCTTTCGTTCTCTATACTTCCGAAAGTGCGTGGGGGGTAAAATTGTGTCAACTAATGGGTTACCAAAATAATGCAAACGAAACACTCAGACTGACTAATTAACAACTTATTAACTTTTTCGTAGTTTTGAGATCAACATGTGACTCTCAGTGTTTCCTATCACATGTTTGAGGACCATATGTGGTTCTCAAAATAAATTTAACATAAAATATAGGATCGTTTGAAAACGTGGGATTAGATACCTCTAATTAGGCTGGAACAAAGAAAAGGTTAATTGACTGGTTTAATGTATACTTCAAATTTAAATTCTTTAAGATAAACATTTTGGATTGTTGCTTTGTAGCCAAAAATAAAAAAAGAAAAATGTAGAAAAGATGAAATGGGATTTCTGTTTTTTATAATTACAATTTTATTTAAGTTTTTATTTATTCACATACAAGTTTTTTGGCGTGACCGCTATGTAATGGTTATCGTCATAGGAAATGGACACGGCGACACGAGTTCAAGTCCTGGACTACACTGATAGCATTTCACATAGCACTAATACCCTTGGGAAAGGTATGAATCCAATTATTCTCCCTCCAGCTATAGGTAAATAGTAGGACAGACTGGGTTTTTCAGCCTTGGTGAGGCAACTAGTCTGGGGGAAGGAAAACTCTGAATTCAAACCTATTAAACTCCGCTTAAAAATTGACCTTGTGTCATATCCTGCCCGAACGGAGGGGTTGGATAAATATATATATGCAAGTTTATTTTATAATTAATTTTAACTTCGAATAAACAGTTGCTTATATTTTTTTCAGTTTTATATATTTATATCAGAAGATAAGTCCAACACTGATTATATTAATATTTGCAATACAGGAAACGATGTCTGTCTGTTCATCTATCTATATATAACGTAGACATACTTACATAAATACATACATACATCGATATACACTTTTACTCATGTATGCATACATATGTAACGTTACTGCTATGGGGATGTGTGTTGGAAAATACCGGGCACGGAGATGTCTCTTGTATTTTCCTCGATACCAGTTGTTTGGGGTTTTTTTTTTCAAATTCAGTGGGTGAAAATCTCGACTGGATACATGTTCAGGATAAATATACCGACTCCGGCCCAAAGGCAAGGATTTTATCAACTCTACTGACCGGAAGCGACACTTTCCTCGTTCTTTGATAGGACTGGCTTTTATATCCATCCTCGTGCAGATAGAATTCACTAGAATCTTTAAGACAATTTCAAAACATTCAAAAACAGGAAGTATATGGTCGTTTCGCATTTCTTTGCTTTCTTTTCAGTGGTTAACTTCATCCTTTTTTAAGGCCACGATGTCATGTTGTTTAACCGCTAGAACTGGTGCCAACATGATTTGACCATGATACATCACACGGATCCCATCACTAATCCGTGGGTGGTGATAGCGGGGTCAATTAACAAAGATGTTCCATTTAGATGCTACTAGAACTCACAAAAATGTGGTCAATGGTTTTTCAAACAAAGCACCTTAATATGTACCATATTCACAATTAACGGTATGTGCGAAATGGACATATAATGTTCATTACTATAGAACATAGGAATCTCGGAATTCGAAAACACGTAAAGACTTCTTGTTCAGGTACGAAACCTTTTTATTAACTTTGAGTTAAAGGTTTCAACGGAAGGAGGAGAGACACAATCTTCTATGCTGTCTTATTCATTTGGGCCCCCAACTCGAGCGGGCCCCGTCGGGGGCACGTTCGCCTCACGCCTGCGAGCTCCAAAAGTCGATCCTTCTCGTTTGGCGTCTAATTCTCAACTCTTGCGGCCCCATTAGGGCGCAAGTTCGCCTCGTGTCTGCGAGCTCCAAAAGTCGAACCTCTTCGTTTGGTATCTCGTACTCGACTCTTTCTCTCTTCAAATTCTCCCACAAACCTCTGCGCGCTTCCGGTGCGTGACGTCACCCGCACCCTGTCACCCAGAATCGTCTCGGACAATTATGACACCTGAGTGACACCTCCATCCGCCCGCGCACACCCGCGTTAACACCTGCTTCAATGTTACACCCAACCAACCCACGTGCTGAACCGAAAGGTTCTCAGCCTAACTAAACTCAAAGGCATGAACCGAAATCCCTCGGCTATTTTATAACAAATATATATATATATATATATATATATATATATATATAAACTATGATTCGTCAAAATGCCCCTTGATACTATATACACTGAAGATGAGTCCTAATAAGGTTGAAACAGCTCTTCAGTGTTCGCGTATGTTGCACGCAGCTCTTGCCCGATTTTCCAGTAATGATGATTTAATCTATAATACCTACATACACACATATATACATACATCATTATGCACATATATACGTATTAAAATATTTAATTCGTATAAAAACATTTCCAAGGAAATACAAAGGTTGGATTTAAGCTAAAGTTTATGTGAAGGATGATTGCAATTGACGTAAGTATCTCACATATCATAAATACATTGTCTCAAAAAATGTGTGAGAATTGGTGTAATGGTTATCGTCGTAGGAAATGGACACGGCGACACGAGTTCAAATCCTCGCCGAGACTGATTGCATTTCACATAGCACTAATACCCTTGGGAAAGGTATGAATCCAATTATTCTCCCTCCGGCTATGGGTAAATAGTAGAGCAGACTAAGTTCTTCAGCCTTGGTTCTGCAACTAGTCTAGGAGAAGGAAACCTCTGAATTCGAACCTGTTAAACTTCGCTTAAAAATTGACCTTGTGTCATATCCTGCCCGAGCGGAGGGGTTGGTAAATATGAGAAGTGACAAAGTAAGGATCTTGCTCTTTATCCTGGAGCACATCAAGTGATTGAGAGACTTCATAATTTCTTCATAAGTGAAACAGCATCAGAGACTAAACAAAAAATACCTATTAAACGGTAACAATTTTTTAAACTAACTCTAATATCAAACTACTATGCGGTAGGGGGTATCCTCGAGGGGTGATGGTTAAAGCACTGAACTGCGGAATCGTTGTAAATGAGTTCGAACTCCAGTTGCGCTATTACATTCACTTTCGGACGAATACCATTGGGAAAGTTATGAACCCCCTTATCCTCCCAGATATGGGTTAAATAGTAACACTGCTGTTCTCTTAGAAGGATGGCGTTGGCATTAAATAATCTTTAAAGGTTGATATGCCATTAAACAAAGAAACCATACTGTTTTTCTACCAGGATGTCTTTGGCTTAAATAACCTTTAAAAGGTTGCTATGCCATTAAACAAAGAAACCATTCTGTTCTTCTACCAGGATGTCTTTGGCTTCATCATCATCATCATATCGCGCTGGTAGCACGGATATCCATGACCCTCTATCGCCACTCCTCCCTATCGTTCATAGCCCTAGGTAGGTCTTCAGGACAACATCCTGTACTCTCACATAGCTGCTGAATGTACGTTCGAGCTGGTCGTCCTGCTTTTGCGCGGCCATGTGTGGGGATCCATAAGAGTACATCTCTTGAGGTTGATATGCCATTAAACAAAGAAACCAAACAAAACCCTATTGTGTAATAAAATGCATTATTGTTATATTAACACAATTCATATGTACATTAGATTGTGCTTTATATATAAGTAGATAAAAATTTTCAAAATTCTACGAGCGTAAGGGCCAATAAATGGAATAGAAGTACCTCTCAGTCTGGCTGAACTGCTAACCTTTTTGGAACACAATTGTATCTGTTAACTATGAATTTAATGGCAATCTTATCGCGTTTATCCGGGGCTTTTAGCTATGTTCTATGCAGGACAACAGTGAAACGTGATGCCCGTTTTAGTTACATGTGGCTTGATTGAACGAAGCTGCTCGATTTTCAGTTCTATCAACAGAAGAGTGTTGTCAAATGACGTGAATGAAAAATGGCGTTTTCCGCGTGCAACGTTCTAATTACGAAAGAAACGCATCAGCTCTTAAAAACCACTGATTCAGGAACAAGAGCTAAAATGGAGAAAAAGAAAAAGAAAAAGAAAAACAAAAGAAAATCTGAAATTTATAAAACTTTGCATTCTTACCCGTGGTATCGCAGACAAAAAAAAAAACAAAAAAAAACAACAAAACCAAAAAAACAAAAAAACAAAAACGAATCAGCTGAATGCAAAAGTGAAAAGTTGTTTTTTTTATGCAAGTTCATAGACATTCATGTGAGTGAGGTTTATTTTTATTTGCTTTTTTTCTTGTCATACAAGGACATGGGCATTCATGCTAGCAGACTGCTTTCAACACTCTTATAGGAATTTGTGTCAAATTGCCTTTTTACCCAGTCTCATTTTTCTGAAGCTGATATAATGTCTTCTGTACTGACCAAATGGCATTTATAAAAACAAGGTGTTTTTTTTTCTCAGTCAAAATCATTGTCACTGATGCCAACAAAGTGTTTTTTCACGCAGATTAATTTTCACCCATGTTCATTCTTATCCCCATTAAAGATCATTCATAACCACAGCCGCAGATATTTTTCCACCAAGTTCATTGGCATTCATAGCAAGAGTTTTTTAATTATACTTGCTTATTGACATTACTGTCAACCGAGATTTTTCTCCTGTGTCTGTTCAGATTTGTGTAAACAGGTTTGATTTTTGCTCCAGGTCTATCGATATCAATATCAACTTAGTCGTTTTCACCCAGCCCCGTCTATATTTATTCATTCGCCATGTTTATTTTCACCGAGGTCTGGTTATATTGAGGCTAACAGTGTCTCTTACCCACAGGCCATGTGACATTTATGCCAACATTGATTTTCATGAAAACATCGTACTTCTCACCCAGACTCATTCATATTTATGTCTATTTCGGGTCTTCTCACACGATTTTTATGCAAATATAGTACGTTCAATCCCATTTTTTTTTTACTTGGGTCCATTTAAATCGATGCTAATTATTATGTTTCCCTTAAGTGACATTTATTATAATGTACTTTTTCTTAGATAATTATATTTTATGTTTATACTGCTTTTCATCTTACTGATAAATTCGTTTTAATTAATGTTGCAAGAAATGGATTGTAACCTTTACAATCTTTTTGAACTCTGCGCAGTTATATACCTGGATTATGCTAATTTTTGGAAACTATATTAACCTATGTTTGATATTTGAAATGAAATTTGCCATCTTTTTTAGGACTTGAGGGATGCTGATTCTTCACAGTTGTTTTGTAGTAAAACTCATGTAGCATAGTCACTGTTAGGTTTAGAACCTTTGTCGATTTATCATCTCTATTCTGTTTCTTAGGCTGTGGTATCAAGTTTGTAAATAGACCAAAAACACCATGTGCTGTATAGTTTCTTTATTCTACAAGGAACTGACTCTTCAGATATTTTTGACTCCTTCATCGCTTATCATACAAGAGAACGAATGTCTCTTCGTATTCAATCCACCAATATGTCAGCAAATCCTATCGTCTTTTATGGAGGATCACAGAAAACCCAAAACTTCATTTTGACCTATCGTTCAGTTAGTCACTTCCACCCCTTAGATGGTCACTCGTGTCTGGTGATATTGACAAGTACTCTTTAAGTGCTGTTTCATGTTCGGAGTGCTAGATCAAACATAACCTAGCCTACTGGGTGAGATGTTTATCAAATAGTCTTTATTCTGGCTGCTGTGTTTTAAAAATAACTTATCTCTTCGAACCCTTACAGTTTTATACTGCACTTTGGTATAACTGTTCTTGAGAAGTCTAGCGGGATTGTTCCTCATAGTCTTTCGTTCGATTTTAGATTTGTCTGTCTCCTAGATTGATTCCCTGTCACTATGGCAAGCAAATCCAATTCTATCCCTTGTTTGGAGTTGGAGTAGGAGAAATGGGTCCATACTTTTTCTCAATTGCAGCAGTGTTAAGGCAACGCAATCTTAATTGCAATGGGATCTTGGTAACCTGTTTTTTTTTTCAAAAAAATTTAATTGAAGTCCATGATATATATTTCAAAAAAAAAAAAAAAAAAAGATCAAAGTTACCATTTGATTTTCACCAAAAAATAAAAGGCTGTTTTAATCACAAGAAAATCAAAATAGCATGATCCTAGAATCTATGGAGCAAATTCTAAAAATTATTCAATAAAAATATGACAAAATATTTGAGAACAAATCTTCAAGAATATGCAAATCAAAATTACAAAGAGAGAGAGAGAGAGAGAGAGAGAGAGAGAGAGAGAGGCAGAGGCAGAGACAGAGACAGAGAGAGACAAAGTGAGATTGATGGATACATTAATAGAGAGAAAGAGAGAGAGATAGAATAAACTATAAAACAATGGTAACGATTTGAAAATGTTCATTATATTTTCTAACATGATCGTGTATTCATTTCGAGTGAAAATATTAAAAGATTTTATCAGGTTTTTGAGATTAAATGATTAAATGATTAGATGCTATATTGACAGAAATCAACAACCCTAATTTTTTTTATTAAATTGAGAGAAAAATTATACTCACAAAGTTTCTCAACGTAAAACAGTATCGATAAATATTGCTTTATATCTGCTATTGTAATTTATCCTCGCATGCATGAACTCTCCCAGCTACAAATAGCAGCAGGTACTGCTCTAAGGCAGAAGGTAATATTCCGGAGAGATCTACGGATGCTCTCAAGGAATCTATGACTGGCACTAGACGTTGCTGTTTAGTTCAAGCCATAACCCGGCATACGTGCCCGGACCCACATTTGGGTTCGTGAAACTGCTTGCCTCATCAGGCTCACATTGCACCAAGTGAGCCGGTGAGCAGTATAGACCAGCCGGATTCGAGTCTAGGCTCGTTCCCGACGTCCCCCTCCCTGTTATCCCCACTATAGTCAGCCTTTGGGCTTTTGACCTTCTGTCAAGTCCTGTCTGATGGGAGGCAGCGACAAATAAATAGATGGTAATATTCCATCAGACAGCCTTAGCAGTCGGACCAAAAGAGTCTCGATGGTAACCCTCTCGCGTCTTGCGTCTTTTGTTCCGGCATTTACAAGGCCACAACGCTATCAAAGTCTCCTTTTTAATGAAGTAAACATAAATGAAACATGGTGATAATGACAATCCAAACTCATTGATCCCTTCGTCGACTTAAATGGCTGGAAAATTATACAATGGGAAAACACATGATATTACTACAATTCTTAATAATAATAATACAATATTTTTTTCTTATCTAAAAGACTCGAAGTAATCATTAGGTTTCTGTTGTAACAGCAGCACATGGTGAAGCTGAAGGATTTTTAATGGTATTTGAAAGCTATCTCAGTTATATTGAATTATTATGGTTCACGATAACTTTCAGTTAAAAAAAAAACGTCGCATATTCATTAAAGTGGCAAACATTTTATTCTTTATTTTAAAGTGTTATGATTATACTATTTGAACACACACACACACACGCATATATATATATATATATATATATATATATATATATATATATATATATATATATATATGTTTGTTACTAACCGATAATCTCCAGTTTTATACCACTAATTGGTTTAAAATTTTCAGAGAGTATTTTATTTCAATTCAGGAGTGTTTTTATATACTTATTATCCAAAAATATTACAATAATTTTAAAACATATTTTTGATAAGTCGTTTTTCTCCGAGAAAAGCCGAACGCGAATTATGAAGGTAAACACTGATTCCGTTTTCCAAGTGATTTTTTTCTGCTTTATCACTTTTCTTTCTTTTTTGGTTAACTTAAACAGAGACACTAAACTTTAAAACCTATTTCGTTGGTTCAGTAGTAAGTAATTTTTTTTTATTCTAACGAATTGTTAACAAAATATTTTCTTAATAAGTTTTCTTTCGTTTCATTATTATTGATAAGACACTAAACTTTAAACCATATTTCGTTGGTTCTGTAGTAATCAATTGTTTACGAAATATTTTATTTTATTTTTTCAATATTTCTTTTTTTAATTAACTTCAACGAAAGACATTCCTTAAAAAGTTTTCTTTCGTAAAGAAACTTTAAACCATATTTCGTTGGTTCAGTAGTAAGTAAATTTATTTTTATTCTAAAAACTTATTCTTAAATTTTTTCTTCATTATTGATATCCCATTTATTTTGTTGTTTAATAAATATTCTATGGTGTGCCAATTATCATGTTGCGAAATATTAATCAGCCTAAGCTTTGTAATGGCACACGTCTTTCAGTAAAAAAAAAAAATTAATGACCAACATCATAGAAGCAAGAATTTTGACAGGGCCTTTCAAAGGTGAAGATGTCCTCAGACCGCGAATTCATATGATTCCAACAGATATGTCATTTCAATTAAAGAGATTGCAATTCCCAATTCGATAGGCATTTGCAATCACGATCCACAAAGCACAGGGACAATTTTTAGAATTATGTGGCTTATATTTACACACTGATTGCTTCTCACATGGGCAATTATATGTTGCCTGTTCCAGAGTCAGCAATCCAGACAATCTCTTTATCTACACGGAAACTGGAACTACCAAGAATATTGTATATCCACAAGAATTTGAAAATTAAACATATTAGAAACATGCATTTTCTTTTTTTTCCCCATTTAAACAAACTGTGAGGCCGGGTACAGCTAATACACACACACACACACACATACACACACACATATATATATATATGTGTGTGTGTGTGTGTGTGTGTGTGTGTGTGTGTGTGTGTGTGTGTGTGTGTGTGTGTTTTAACAGTAAAATCGATTGAAATCTGTAAAATACAGTACTCTATGTAGAAAATCTAGATACCTCACAAAATAGGTACTATGAAAAAAAAAATAAAACGTATTTCAGGCGAGTCGATACTAACACAACTTGGTACTTATCTGCTCCGAGTA
This sequence comes from Sepioteuthis lessoniana, assembly GCA_963585895.1. Lineage (NCBI taxonomy): Eukaryota > Metazoa > Mollusca > Cephalopoda > Myopsida > Loliginidae > Sepioteuthis > Sepioteuthis lessoniana. The sequence goes on along the minus strand of OY757905.1, from coordinate 110,261,591 downwards.
AACTGCAGTCGTGTTTTTACTCCATTTTATTTTATGTTACACATTTGATTTTATATATTCTATTATATATATATATATATATATATATGTGTGTGTGTGTGTGTGTGTGAGAGTGTGTGTGTGTGTGTGTGTGTGCCAATGACCAAGGAGACCGGGGTTTTTAGCCTAAGATCGGACCCTATCAGGTGCTACCACCCCAGGCTAAAGTCAACCTGGGAGCGATGGCAATGAAGCGGTACTCCACATTCTCCAAAGTTCCAACATTACTGGAACATCACCATCAGATTGTTTAGTGTCATATCCATGACACTCTTTGGGGGTGTCTTATCCCTCTGCAGAGAAAATCCCTATTGCATCTATGTATTTGCTAGGCAGATATACCCTCTCTTCTACCACCCGCACATTTTCACCGGAACGAAAAGAAAAAAAAAAAACACTATTTTTTTAAACCAACGAATAAAGTTATCACCCTAAGGCACAATTTTATGAATATCAAAGACATTCCTAGAAAATATATAGACGAATAATAATTCCCTTTCCCTAAGTTATTCTTAGCGGTAACGAATATTCCTAAGACCATTTCTCAATTGATATATAAATATATATATATATATATATATATATATATATATATATATATTAAATAATAATAATGCGGATTTATTGACCATGTCTTTGGGAATGGAATCAAATAGCCGAAGGTTATTTTTTCACGATCTCATTCTCTGTGGAAATACATTGGTGAATCGGCAATGAAATTTAGACTTTCATTTTCAAAGCTGCAGGCAGAATTCATTCATTTCGAAAGCTTCTACATCGCAATTTTTTACAACAATATATGTTAATAGCGCGAATTTATATTACTAAATAAAATTAACGTTTAAAATAGATGTTTCTGTTTTCGTATATATTGTTGTATAATAAGAGCTGATCTAACTACCGTATGATTTTCAACAAATGCTAAAGTGTAACATTTTATAAATTATTATTACTCGCTTTCATTGATTGATTTATTGATTCATTTAATTGGCATAACAATTTGTCTACGGTTATTTGATACCTTGAGGTTACGGAATTGTGTTTATTTTACGTTCATGTTTACATTTTTTTGTGAAGTTGTTTCTTAAGTGTGTGGTTTTTTAATTTGTTTTTTCACAGTCTTATCAAATTGGAAAATTTTTTAGAAAAATCAATTTTAGCCATATATGGTACCCAAACTAAGACTACCATTCCAGGTCAGAGTGGAAGTGAAAGTAACGATAAATAAAGAAGTAATCCACCTTCCACATCTCTCCTGTAGTGGAATCTTGTCATCACATTCAGTTCAGTATCTTATTTAAAATACCATTTTTTTTTTACTTTACTGAAGAGGATATGGTCAGTGTATTCTAAACCATGCGTACTATAAGTTGGTGTACTTAAAATGTTACATAGTGACAGTTGGATGGTCATTATTAAAAATAAAGGATATTACAGATGCTTTTATCAATATTCATTATTAAATGTATAATGTTATCGTTTATTTTCTTCAGGTTATTACATTGTTTACACTAACGTTGGCGTATGGAAGACGGCTTTGTTTTCGAGTAGAGATCACACATACGATTAAAACCCCCTTTAAACTAAAAACATTTTTTGATTATTTTCCAGATTTATATTAGTAAGTATTGGACTGTGGTACAAATAAAATAAATGAATTTCAAAGTCTTCTTTTAGGGTGAGTGAGGGTTGAGATTAGATTAATTTTCTATTCTTAGTAGCTACGCTGCCGTGATGTATTTTTTAACTTTCTTGACAACGACATCAAGGGAAACAAGTTGGTACTCTAGTCGTACTATTGCGTCCACTTTTGGATGAATAGGAAAAGAAAGGAAAGAAGGCCTGGCACATAGCCGTAAATAGTCTACGATTAATGACTTCAAAAGTTGATTAATTAGTTGATATCAAGCTGATTAATATTTGGACTGACCTTACTTCGTTTGGCTATCTAGCATTTTGACCCTTCTCTATTCCTTGTAAGTTCTCGTGTTAATTGTTTGTAACTTATTGTACTGTCTTTTTTGTATGTGTCCATTAGCATTTGATAATGGTGCTGAATGAATACATTAAGAACTCATTCTCCCCTGTGTATCATTTACTGCAGCAGAACTTTTTATCATTGGCAAGGTTCAGATATTTATTTTTTTCGATTGCCTTTATATTTCTTCTGTTATCTTCTAGAATAGCAAAAACCATCAGTTGATATGTTCGTTACTTCTTGTCGATTACAAATAAGATTCATCTTTTGTCTTCATGGGTCCGGTTTTCCAGAAAGCATTCTAGTTTTTCTATAAACCATCAGGAGGTATGGTCAAATTTAATATTCTTACACAGTTACCTGTGAATCACCTTCCCTACGCAGTGTGCCTAATCTTGTACTCCTTCTGAGCAAGTTTGCTGCATTAACTTAAAATGTGATTAATCGTTTCATCTCTTTTTCTGTATAAACTACACTTGCTATTCAATTGCGTATCATTGGCGAGTAATTCCCTACCCAGCGTTAGCTGACGACCTTTCACAGGAGTTTGAATGACAAAAAGTGTCCTCAAGTCTCCCGGACTCTTCTTGGTCTTATGGCTGATCTTAACAATGCGTTAGTATAGAGTGTCTCGGCACGTCCTCCAAGTTCCAGTTCTTCCAGTCCCCGTTCCAAGTACACCAATTACAACTGCTATCACCGTCACCTTCATGACCCATAGATATTTTTAGTTCTCTGGCACTTTCTAAGTACTTGTCTCTGTTTTCGTTTTCTTTGATTTTCAATCTGTGGTTCACTGGAACAGCAAAGTTCTCTATTCGACATGTTTTACATTTTTTGGTTATTATCCCTAGGTCTTTTTATTATCATTATTTATTTATTTACTCATTAGAGTCTTTCAATAGAGTTTGAGTGACAGCAAGTCTCCTCAAGTTTCCTGGACTATCCTCAGTATTTTGGCCGTTCTCAATAATCCTGTAGTTTTGATGGTCTCCACTTTTCCACCCACTTCCAAGTCCTCCTTTAATAATCCGTTGGTTACTGTACCAAAAGCACCAATCACACTTGGTGTAATTGTCCCTTTCATGTTCCATTTTTTTTTTCAATTCCCTAACGAGGTTCAGGTACTTATACTTCTTTTTTTTTACATTTTTTCAGTTTTAATCTGTGGTCAGCAGGGACAGCAACGTTGACAATTTTGCAAATTCTCTGCTTTTTTGTTGATTATTATTTGGTCTGGTCTTTTGGCCGAGATTAGGCGATCTATTTGCATGTCAAACTCCCAAGGGAGTTTATGTGTGTCATTCTCCAGTACAGCTGCTTGGTTGTGCATACACCATTTGTTCGTATGGTCAAATTTCAATTTCCTGCACATCTCCCAGTGGATCACCTTTCCGACCGAGTCATGCCAAGTCTTATACTCCGTCTGTGAAGATTTGCTGCATTTGCTTATTATGTGATTTATAGCTTCATCTGTCACCCTATAGCCATCATTATTATTATTATTGTTGTTGTTGTTGTTGTTGTTGTTGTTGTTATCTCCATTGGAGTTTTTCACACAGCGTCAACTGATAGTCTTTCATTGGAGTTTGAGTCACAGCAAGTCTCTGGAACTCTTCTCAGTATTCTGGCCGTTCTCAATAATATTGTTTGGATTGTCTCCACTCGTCCACCAACTTCCCACCCCTCCAGTTCCTTTAGTAATTCTTTAGTTACTGTGCGCAAAGCACCAATCACAATTGGTATAATTGTCAGCTTCATGTTCCATCCTGGAGAGTTTTTCACATCAGCATCAGCTGTTGGTCTTTCAATGGAGTTTGAGTAATAGTAAGTCTATCAACTCTCAATTACTCTTCTCAGTATCCTAACCGATCTCAACGATGCAGTCGTTTGGATAGTCTCGCATCGTCCTCTTATTTCCAAGTCCGTCAGTCCCTTTATCAATCCTGTGATAACTGTACCAAGAGCACCAATTTAATTGGTATAATTGTCACTTTTGTAACATAGCCAGATATACAGATATGTGAAATAGACATAGGGAATCTAAAGACACGAAACTTTACGAAATTGGTTCAGATGCGAAACTTTATTACCTTTGAGTTAAAAGGTTTTACGACATGAGGAGAGAGAGAGAGAGAGAGAGAGAGAGAGAGAGAGAGAGAGAGACAATCTTTCTATGCTGACTGCTTTTACATCGTCAACCCAACCAACGCGCGGCGCCCGTCGCGCACAAAGTCGTCTGGCTTCGCCCAGGTCTGAATCTCCACTTTCTCGATCGGAGGCAGGAACTCAACTCACTGCTTTTTCTCAAATCTCAAAGATCCTCAGCCCACGCTTCCGGCGTATTCACATCCCCTGGGTTCAATTCTATCTGGGATCTTTATTTTGATATCTCACATCCACTCCGCGCGTGCGTTAACACCTGCGTTAATGTTGCACCTAACTAACCCATGCGCTAAACGAACGGTTCTCAGCCCAACTAAACCGAAAGGCAAGATATATAAAACGAAATCCCTCGGCAATTATTTTACACTTTCATGTTCCACAGTTTCTTCAAATCCCTGGTCGATGCATTTTTCCTTCTTTTCACTTTCTTTCAGTTTTATTCTGTGGTCAGCAGCGACAACAAAGTCTAAAATTCAACAGGTTCTCTGTTTTTGTAAATCATTATAGGGTCTGGTCGTCTAGCCGAGATTAAGTGATCCGATTGTATGTCAAAATCCCAGAGGAGTTTGTGTGCATCATTCTTCAGGATTGATCTTGGGTTGTGCATATACCATTTGTTCGTATGATCAAATTTAATTTTTTTGCTTATTCCCTGTGGATAACTTTGCCCACCCAGTCGTGTCTAGTCTTATATTCTTTCTGTGCTCATTTGCTGCATTCGTTGATTATGTGATTAATCATTTCGTCTCTAATACCATATAACCGACATTTGCTGTTTTGCAGCGTCTTATCAATTCTTGCTTGGATACGATTAGTTCTTTAGCAGTGTTTTGTTCTGCTATCAGGAGATATTCTATTTCTGTCTTAGGGTTTCCATTTTTTAGTCACATCTACATTTTATTTTGTGAGATGTTGCTTATTTGTCACTTAAAACTATTTATTTACAATTGATATTCATGTTATGTTTTCGGCCCAGCCCAAAGAAATGCTATTCCAAGGTGATGCACCGGAGGGAAGTGACACATTCCAATGGCCAGTAATCGAAAGAGATCGCGTGGGCGGATTAAGGCTTGTAATATGGGACAAGGTGAAGGTCCCATGGTGCCAATACAGACTGATACACCGGAGGAGAGGGGCCTCTGAGCTGCATGCCGGTTGTTTCCGCTTGATGACGATTAAACATTTGATTTCAAAGATCCACTGGGCGATCGTGTGGGCGTTGAATTATTATTTAACTCAGTTGAGTTCGAGTCCAAGAGCAGTAGCCAGTTGAATTCCAGACAGCTAGAGACCAGATATGGAAGGGAAGGCCACACCCGACCGAGGGGGCCCTCGGAAACCCCGATGGAGTGGACCCCAGCATCAGGAAAACAAGAAAGACACAACGTGACGGTCATAACAGTGGGGTCAAGAAATTACAGTTTATGTTCGGTCTCCTGCTCCCTCTCACACGCAACCCTTAAACAACCCTTTCGAACCCTTGCAATAAAGTGAGAGGTAAAATATTGTTAAAGAAGTCCTTCCTTCTTGCGCTGTTTATTACTGCGTCTGTCTTTGTCACTGCGTCCTTATTTATTGCGTCAGTATGTATCCAGCATATGTATGTATATTTCCGTATGAATCAGCAAATGAGAATATAACATTCATATATATATATATATATATATATACACGCATTCAATGGCCCTTAAGAGGTTGATATGCCTTAAAACCCAACAAACCAACCAACCTAAAAATATGCGTTAACAAATTATATATATAATACATGTGTAAAAAGGCTCTGGAATTAAATAACTTATAGAGGTTGATATGCCATTAAATCCAACCAACAAACCAAACCAACTTAAAACGTCCATATAGTTGTTTTTCTTCTCATTTTTGTTTTCTGGTTGTTGGCGTTCTTCTGGTCCTCATATTATTATTATTATTATTATTATTATTATTATTATTATTCCTTTAGAGTTTCTCACATTAGCGCCAGCTGACCGTCTTCCACTAGAGTTTTTGTGACAGCAAGTCTCCTCAAGTCTCCTGTATTCTTCTCAGTATTCTCGCCGTTCTCAGTAACCCTGTGGTCCCTTAAATAATCCTTTAGTTACTGTAGCAAAAACACCAATTACAATTGGTATAATTGTCAGCTAAATATTTACTTTCCGTTTTTTATAAACCTTCTCCGAGTTTTTACACAGACCTAACGTAAAGGAATGTTGTGGTTAGATGTTTTATAAATCTTTACGATTTTATGTGATATTTTCCAGTCACATTGATACTACTCTTCTAAGGAGATGTGTAATTTCTGGTATCCCATGGAAGCGAGGACTGCCATCTATGCTGCTAATGTGTTAATCTGTCCTTTTTAGATCATAACAAGTGGGTCCACTATTATTGGCACGGTTGTAGTTTTAATACGCTACACGTTTTAAATTTCTTCTTTTCAAAGTATTTGTATTTACTTATTTTATTATATTCCTTGACTTATATATTGTTATCAATTGGCAATGACTTATCAATTACAAGGCATGCTGTTAATGTCTAGTTGATAAGAAGTGTCTCATATGACTTTAAGAACCCAGAAACAATTAACAAAGTTAAACATTATGTATTTTAACATCGTTCTTTTTCGACTTGACGTTGTAATTTCTGATTTTTTTTAAGAGATTAAGAATATTTCCTGAATTTTCTTGAGTCTCATTAAATGGATATTTTCTTAAAAAGTGGGATTCCTCTCAGAACGTGATTTTAGTAACAGTGGAAATTATTTAAACTCTAACTGTAAATATAATGTAAATGTAGACTATTATCCTATGAAGTTTTTCACACCGGTTTTAACTAGGGATATTTCACTAGATTTTGACTAACAACGTCTTCTCAGTTCTGAGTATTCAAGCAGAATTTAACAATACTATGGTCAGTATGATTTTGACTCTTCCTCTAATCTTCAAGTACTCTAGTCTTTTTGCAAGCTCTTGGGTATTGTTCCAAGTTCAGCAACTACAATTGGTACTATGAAATACCTTTATATTCCACGACTATTTTTGGTTCTCTTGCAAAATCCAGATATTTTTTCTATCTTTTCGATTTCCTTCATTTTCACTCTGTCGTACGCAGCAAAACAAAATTCACTAGACGACGTATTATTTTCTCTTCCTAATGAATAATAGTTTTCTTTTTCTGTTTGGGATTCGGTAAACCGTTTGTATCCCAAACTCACGATTGATTTCATGTCTCATTCTTGAAGACAGATGCTTGCTTGATCATATACTATTTGTTTGTATGATCGAAATTTAGAGTCTTACTCTGTTCTCAGTGGATCACTTTCCTTACCCAGTCGCACCTAGCATTGTCTTCCTTTTTTGCTAATTTTTTAATGTAATTAATAGTTTCATTCCCGACTCCACATAACCTATATTTGGTATTTTTTGGTGAATTGTGAATCTTCTTCTCTCTTTTTTACTCTTTTGGGATCTTTCACGAAAGTTTTTTTGTGAGAGCATATGTCCCCGGGTCTCTAGGATTATTCTCTGTATACCAGCTGATTTCAGCAATGCAGTATTCTGGATGGTCTCCATTGTCCCACTGATTCCCTGTTCCTGCTGTCCCTTCTCCAGGCTCCTGCGGACAGTTGCAAACGCACTATCAACAATTGGTGTTACTTTGATCCACATGTTCCACTGCTTCTTCACCTCGCTGGCGAGATTATTATTAATTTGTTATTTGCGAATGTTTTGCACTATTTTTACCTGGCGGGCTTTGACTGGAGTCAGAGTGACAGCGTGTTTTCTCAGATCAATGTACTTATCTAAGTATTTTAGCTGAATTTAACAGAGTATTGGTATGGATCATCTAGATTCTTCTCATTCTTCCCTTTTTTCTAGACCCATAGAGGCCGTTTAAAGCACAAAAACTACAACTGGTATCTCTGCCACTTTTATAGTCTCCACATTTTTCAGCTCTTTGACAAGACCGACGTATTTGTCAAACATCTTGCCTTCTTATATTTTCCCTTTATGGTCCACCACAACGCCAAATGTCCACGTGATGTCAAGCTCTGTTTTTTTTTATCATCGCTAAGTATGGTATTCTGGCCATATTTTTTGGTCCATTTGTATTTCAAAGTTCCAAAGGATTTTATTCCTCTCATTTTCTAGGAGAGATTCTCGTTTTAAATTCACTACTTTTAGTGTGGTCAAAATTCACAGTGAATCGCTTTTCCCATGAAGTCATGTCTACTTTTACCTAAGTCGGCTGAGGCTGTAGAATACACCGACTGCTTCTCTGAAGAGGTCTAACACCCCAACCAAAAAGTATCCAGGATATGACACTAAGCAATCTTATGGTGAGGTTCCAGTAATGCTGGAGTTTTAGGGAATGCGGAGTACCCATTTATCGATATCGCTCCCAGGTCCACACTGGCTCGGGTGTGATAGCACCTAATAGGGCCTTATCTATGGGTCAAATAGAACTAAACTGCATATTTATGCTAAACTGAATTATTTGAAATGGAAGTGTTTTTATGCTAAATTGAATTGTTTGAAATGGAAGTGTTTTTATGCTAAACTGAATTGTTTAAAATAGAACAATTTTAGACATTGAAACAGTACTTACGCTAAAATGAATTGTTTGAATTATAATTTTTTGACTAAACTGAGTAGCTTGAAATAGACATGTTTTTGACAATTGAACTGTGAACTTATGCTAACTTGAATTGTTTGAAATAAAAATATTCATTCGCATAAAAATGGATTTGGAATTTAATAACCTATAAAGGTTGATATGGCATAAAACACAAAGAAACTAAACCAAACGATGACAAGTTATGCATTAATCTTTTTTTTTTACTTCCTATTGTATAATGAATTACTGGCTTGGGTAATTTACTGACTCCAATGGAGAAACCCATATAGTAATCTAATGTGGAATGAGATACAGCCAAACACAACTTGTTTAAAGAATTAGGATACAGCCACAAGACAGAGAATCGTGAAATCTGACTACTTTTAAAAGGGTTCAGATTTTCACTTAGCAGGTGCACCATCGTTAGGCCAGCTTTTATCACCTCTTAGATAGTCCATCTAGTTTAGTGACCTCGGCAAGTCTTGATTAACTGTTGTTTATTTCTCACCCCTTGCGAGTTCTTCACACCAGCGTTAGTTGATGGTCTTTCCCTAAAATCTGAACGGCTGTAAGTCTACTCATGTCTCTCGGATAGTTTTGAGTCGCCTTGCCGATCTCTTCTGAATGGTCTCGCGTTCTAGTTCTCCCAGTCCCCTTTCCATGACTTATGGGACCGTCACTAGCGTGCTAATTACAATTCGTATTACTGTCACCTTCATGTTTCGTAGCTTTTTTATTATTATTTAAAAGATCTAAATACTTTTCTGTCTTTTCGCTTTCTTTGATTTTAGCCCTGTGGACTGCCAGAGCGAAAAAATCAATTATACAGCAATATTTCTTTTTTGTTCGTTTGTTATCACTAGGTCTGGTTTTCTATCGGAGATTAGTAAATCTGTTTGTATCTCAAAATCACAGAGAATTTTATGTGTCTCATTCTCCATGAAAGATTGCAGTTGGAGTATATACCAATCGGTAGTATGGACAAATTTTCATTTCTTACACAATTCCCTGTGGATCTCTTTCCGACATACTCATGCCAAGATTTAAATCCTTTTGTAATCACTAAGCTTATTATTCTCTTTTGCGTGCTTTTTTTTACACCAGCGTTACCTGATGTTTTTTCCACTGGAGTCTATCCAGGACTCTTCTCAGTATTCTAGCCGTTCTCAACAATGCTGTTGTTTGGATAGCCTCCTCTCATCTTTTTATTTTCAAGTCCTCCAGTCTCAATACCAAACCTTTAGTGACTGTATTGAGCGTGCCAAGGAAAATTGTTACCAGCGTCACTTTCATGTTCCATAGTTTTTTCAGTTTTCTAGTAAGAACTACGTACTTATCTCTCTTTTCGATTTCTTTGCATTTTACTCTATGGTCTGCCGGAACGGCAAAGTACAATATTAGTGACGTTCTCTTTATCTTTGTTGATTATCATGAGGTCTGAGCGTTTGGCCAAGATTAGGTGACCCGCTTTATCGCAAAATCCTAGAGAATATCGAGCGTCTCATTTTCTAGGGTGGGTCTCGGGTTGTACATATACTATATGTTCGTATGGTCAAAGTTAACCTTTTTGTGCAATTCTCTGTGGATCATTTCCCCACGCAGTCGTGTCTCGTCTTATAATCTTTTTGCGTTAGCTTAATATATTTGCACATTTTGTGATTGATGGTTTCCTTTCTATTACTACATAATCTACATCTACTATTTTATTTCGCCTTGTCCATTCTTGCTTTGACATAGTTGGTCCTTATGGCGTTTTTTTTTTTTGCTTCTCTCAGAAGAAATGCAGTTTATTTCTTAAGGTTTCTCTTACATAGCGACATCGAAGTTTTTTTCGTGTGAGATTAAGATTGTCCTTTACTTGTTTACTCTGTTTTAAAAATTTCATCACAGAATTCATACATTTCTTAAACAACTTTAAACAAACAAAACTTACTTAATAATGCTTTGTAATTCGTGAGCTGACGTATGTCCCCTGATGGCTGAGCGGTATGATACTAAGTCTAACGTAAAGTTGGGTGGGTTTCGATCCTTGCTTGAAGCGTCTTGTGTGTCTATCCATACTGAAGATTTGTGACACGACGAAACAATCTGTCTGTGGGTGATAATATAGATATATGTGTGTGTTTGTGTGTGTGTGAAATTTGTATTAAAAAAATAGAAACTTGAGCTCAAATTACCGAGACAATAATGAACAATCAATAAAGCGTTAATGACCTGTCAGTTTTATTTACAATAGTTCGTTTGCAATTCAATTCAATAATTACTCAGTTGTGCAAAAGACTAGAGAAAAATTTCGATGAATAGTCACCAACAACTGCTCTGCAGGTGATGGTTTGACGTCTGACTGTGGATTAGAAATGACTAAGCACAACCCATCTCAAGATTTTGGACCGGGCTACCAAATGAAAGACAGAATCAAAAAACAATATTCCTTTATTGAGGTTCACACTTTGACTGTTATACTTAAATTGGTTATTGATTTTAGGGACTTTAGAAAGTCCAGGTGAACTATTGTGCTTTGGAATTCAAGATCAAGTTGATCTTGTTAAACCCGGCTTACCGGAGGAGATTTTGAACTTCGTCAGGTCGTCTCTCTTTCCAGAAATGGCTTTTTTTTATTTCATAACTTACTTATTCACTCCACAGTACTATTTGGTTATATTGTTACACTTCAAATGAAATGTTCCAATGTTGTTGTTTCATCACGATTTAACACTTTATACAACTTTGATCTGTCCGAGAGAATCTACTTGGGTAAGTAAAAAGTTTTTCAATAATTTCGAAACGTGAGATTCAATTTAGCTACTCCACCTGCTATTATATAGGTTATGAAGGTAACGAATTACACTGAACTTGAAGATGCTGACCTAGCCTCATAGTCTCTGAGTTCTTACCTGTCGAATTCGTCTCAATGACATACAACAGGTTATTGCTCATGGTGATGTCAGAACACCAAATCTTGCAGAAGACTTGGTTAAAAGTATTCTATTTCTTCGTGAAATTCTTGTTTATTTACTTGATTGATGGTAATATTTTTTACTTGATTATAAATCCTTTAAGCAATCTCAGCTTCCATGCGGAGAAATGGTGACTGGTATTGAGCTTTTATTATGTTGTGCTATCGGCAGAAAAGTGTAGTAACTGATTTGGCCAATCATCAAATGCCTAACGGAAAGTATTTTTGCTTGTTAAATGATTGGTTAGTTGATCGATCATGGTCCGTTCGTATTTACATTGCTTTGTATTCAATACTTTTCTTTATCCTTTATTGTATATGGTCTTATTGAATATGACTAATCTTTAAACAAGGGTGTCCTCGTGGTGTAATGGTTAAAGCGATGGATTACGGAATCGTAGTACGCGAGTTCGTACTCCAGTCGCGCTATTAGGTTCACTTTCTGGCAAATACCCTTGGGAAAGGTATAAACCCCCTTATCCTCCCAGCTATGGGTTAAATAGTACCACTACTGTTCTTCTAGGAGAATGGCTTTGGCATAAAATAACCTAAAAAGAGTTGATATGCCATTAAAACAAAGAAACCTAATCTTTAAACATATCTATTTGACCAATAGATAGGTGCATCTATTTACTGTGGGTCTGGGTATAATAGCCATGAAGGGCTACTTTATATTCCCCAGATCACAAGAACTAGAGTTTTACTATCAGATGTAGTTTAGTATTAAGCCCAGGTTACTTCTTAGGTTAAAAGGGCACCTCGGATGGTGTAATGATTAGCAAACTAGATTAGCGAACCTTCACGAGTGAGTTCGAGTCTTATTCGGTACCCCGTTCATTCGGGTTTGTACTACATCGAACCAAGAGAAAAGTTTCGTAAATTACCCCTTCTTCAATTAAAATGTTAGACATAGTCTACAATTTACGTATATTAATCTTGAGAAGTCAATTCATCTAAGAGAAAGTTGCAGTCGGCAGCAAAAGGAATTTTTTCCAAATATCGCACAATATTACATTCCATTTTATTTAAGAACATTTTTCCATATATATTTATTTGCACATTCCCCATAATTTGTATATTCATTATAGTGTTAATTTTAACAGTAATTCAGCAGGTTTTTTTTATTTGCTAGTTAACGATATAGTTTACTTCATAGAAATCATGTTAATTAGCGGTCAGTTTCAAAAGCAACTAATTAATAAACATATGTGGAATTGGAAACGCAATTATTTGGAATGCTGTTCCACTGAGAAATGGTCAGACGTCATTTGGTGTTTTAATCGATGGAGCAGTTTGTTTATTTCAGTGAATATCGCAGAATCAAATTCCAATGTTGTTTATACTAACCTAAATAAGTTCACTTTTTGTCGTGCTGATGACAGATTAAAGTAAAAATTACTTAGTTATTTTAATTCTTATTTGCTGAACCCTTGAAAATTCCACTGTTTAATTAAAACAAAACACTAAATACCAAAGATCAATATGACATTTGGATTATTTATTTCTGAGTTACTTCTATTAACGTAACATTGTTTTGTTTCTTTGTATATCATCATTTGTGTGTTATTTCATGCTAATGCTTTCCTTGTAGATACTGAGCTGAGGGATAATTTAATTGATAACTTTGGTGTTAAAGGGTACATATATTTTAGAAGGGTTTTATTCTGAAAATGAACATCATAGGATGACTCGTGTTCGAACACCTACATTACGATGTAAAAGTCCAAGACTTTAGTAACTACGCAACGAAGACTCCAGTCAAAGAATGAATAAAGTAACGAGTTATATATACAGTAACATGCAAAAGTATTAGATACATCGTAATATTAAGGTTTCATCCAGAAAATTATAATTTCAACTAATGATGCAAAATTTAAACCTCACGTAATTGATTCATATATTGAATAATTTTAACACCATGGAGAGCAAGTCGAAGTTAGAGAATCGCATTCATACATACATTTCTTTTGTACTTGTAACTTCAGTGTGACTTTTTTTGACACGTTCCTATTGAATCAGAACATTTTTTTGGCATATCAACCTTTCTCGACTTATTCGATATATTTTTAATAAACCACTGAAACTAATTGTGGTTTTGAAAAAAAAAAACAACCTTCAAAACAACTACATGAAAAAGTTAATAACAATTAAAACATTTCTAATTGTTATATTAATTTTTCAATTGTAAAAATTTTCTTTTTCAATCGTTATAAAACAAATATATAATATACATATTTTTGTGTAAATGTTATATATATATATATATATATATATATATATATATATATATATATATATATATATAAAGATAGATAGATAGATAGATAGATATTATCAACAACAGTCCTTTGAAGACATACGATGTAGTCTAAAAGACTTGCCAGAAGCGCGAGATTAGGGAGACGTATGACGAGAGAGATAGAGAGGGGGAAAGAGAGAGAGAGAGAGAGAATCAAGAAAATCCGTGCTAACAGAGCCACATCATGCTGATGATATATATGAGTGTGTGTATGTAGATGTATATATATATATATATATATATATTAGATTGATGTTTGCTAAATATATATATATATATATATATAGCAAACATCAATCTAATATATATATATATATATATATATATATGTATATATATATATATATATATTAGATTGTGGTTTGCAATTATGTTGTCTATTTCAGTATCCATACTTTATAACTTATAGCATTTTTTATTTGATTGATCCTTGAGTGTTGCAATGTTTTTGTTTTTCTGGTCTTCTTTATTAATTCTTTGTAATGATAATATTCTTGATGCTGAGTGGTCACTTTGTAGTTTCGTTGGGGAAGTTTGAATAGTTATTTTTTTGTTGTTTTTCATTGTTCCCATTTTTGTTGGTATGGGTTTTCCTGAATGATTGATGAGAGCTTCTGCTTTTTGTTTGATTGTCTCAGGTTTTATTGGGTGATAAATGTTTTAGCCTGTCTATTCTGACTTTTGGTGGATTGAATAGAGATCTATGTGACCTTCAATTTTGAAAAGTTTTTATGTTTTTTTAAGAAGTGATTTGTGTTCGAGCGGTTGATTTTGTGTATTTTTTCTTTGATAATTTGATTGGATCTTTTTTTTTTTGTTGTTTGTGAGGTTTTTTGTATACTATGTCCTTCGATTTCATGGATTTAGAATGAATATTTTTTTTTCAGTTGCTATTGAAACTTTTCCCTACCGTATGGTTCCAATAGGACTGTTTTCCCGACAAGAGCTTTATAATTCTCCAGTTAATTGCTGTTTTTGATTGGGTTCGTCTTCCGTGCTAAAGTGGCGTAAGTGTTTCCTCTGAGGTGGGACTTACTTTTTATCTCCAACCTTTAAAAAAAAGGAAAAAAATATGTTTTTTATATTTGATTTCCGCAATTCCCCTCTCACATTTTTTATATGTCACAAGATCTTGCAAATGCACTGTGGTTTTCTTGACAGTTTGAACATTAGGTTTCTTTGGAGCAATCTTCGTACATGTGGTCTGGATTCCTTTGGCTACACTTTCGATATATCTGACATCATCTGAAGTTCTCACTGTGGGGTCTGTATTTTTGACATTTTCAGAATCTCAACGTCACTGGTATGTAATTTTCAACCCTTTTTTACTTGTCACAACATAGATGTGTGTTTGTCTTTCTCAAAACCTCTTTTAATGGTTATCCTTTAATAGTTTGAGACCTTTTGCTTTCTTAGGCTGTTTTTGTTTTCGCTGATCTTGATAAGGATAATTCACTGTTACTTATTACTCTTTTTGAAATATTCAATCTATCATGCGGGTAAGCTTTGCAATATACATTGTGGAAACTTTTCATTTGGTTAAATTTCTCGGCACGTTTTTTTTTATTTCTACTTCCACTATCTCTACTTGCTCTAGAAGAGTTTATTTTTCTAACAACAAGAGAAACAATTTAGATAAATAAATTTCTTCCAATAATTATAGTACAAGAAATTCTGTTGCTTCATCCTAAGAATCACATCTACAGAATTACCGTTTGGTAGTCTTTGCATTTTTTGCTAGTGTACTCTACCATCCACCATAGAGTCCAATTTGCATTGGTAATTTAGCTAGGGAAGTCCATTCACCTGGATTAAGAGGGGCCACACTACCTGAACATTTTAGTTGACATTAGGAATTCAAGAACCAGCCAATTTCCGGTTTTGGGTTGACTAAGTGACGAGCTAATACGTGATGGACTCATATTGACCCTCACATATAGCCGGGCAAAAGCAGGACGACCAGCACGAACATACATTCAGCAGCTATGTGAGGATACGGGATGTAGCCCTGAAGACCTGCCAGAGGCGTTGAACGATAGGTAAAAGTGGCGAGAGAGGGTCAGGGATATCCGTGCTAGTGGCGCGACATGTTGATTATGATGACTAATAGCCAAAAAAAATTAACAGTAATCAAACCTTTATACTCTCAACACAACTGATCCTCAGGCACTGCCTTGTAGCACATTTAAGATAAAATAGAGTTGGGTATATTTCTTTTTGCTACCAGAGCAACTGAAGAATGTGATAGGGTCAATCATATAAGGTGTTCGGGTTTGAAATGAACAGTCCATTGATAGGATAGGGTCTTCTTGATCTCCCGTCAACCCCAGTAAGGGCTAATGTTTATTTAGATAAAGATCTTCAATGAACTTAGTTCACTCGCAAGAACGATAAGTGCCATCATTAAAAAAAACAAAAACCGAAGCAACCGGGTCGGATTTTAGAAATAGTAAATATTCGTAAATATTGAACTATGTTAGTCAACCTCTCAAAAATTAGCTCACGCTACTTGTGTCCGCCAATGATCCGGGAGGCCTTGGTTCAATCACAGGTCGGGTCATACCACAAACTTTACAAATGGTACTAAATACCTACTTGCTTAACACTCAGCATTACGAGGTACGTATCTAGGATATAGTAGAGCAATCTAGGGAAAGGAGTACCGCCCTCCTGTACACAACAGTGTTGAAGCTATTGAAAAGGGAACCTTCAGGTCGCCTTCGACTTTGGTCGCCAAATTTACTTATATTTTAGATTTGTCAATAAATTTAAAGGTAATCACACGAACAATATTTCAGTATACGTATTTCCTCATTTTGTCTACTATCTTTGTTCATTGCTAGTAAATGTTTGGTTTTAAAATTGTGTTGTGCTTGACCCATGGAATAACAATTGCGAAAGGAAGATATATTGCCACTGTAATTTTATCCTGACATGCACCTTACTTATGGGCAAATAGTTATATACTAAGGTATTAATATATTTTCATCATACAACGTGTGGAAGCACGTGCGATACTCTAGCCTCATCAGCCGCCATCCAGGGTGATAACACAGTTTCGGTAGCTTAAGGCGGTACTGCCACACCTGGCGCTACCGAGCAGCTTTTGCCACCGGCTAGGGTATTTAAACCCTATATATATATATATATATTTATATATGTGTGTGTGTGTGTGTGTGTGTGTATATTTCTCTGTGTGTGTTGTCATCCACATACAGACTGTTTCATTGAATCACAACTCTTCAGTGTAGCTAGACGTGAGAGATGCTTCAAGCAGCAATCGAAACCCGGCTGATTTTTCGTCAGTCGGATATCTTCCCGTGATCTATCGTCTTGTCACCGTTAGTGAAGAAATCTTGTAGGTATATTCATATATGCTTATCGGCTACCGAAGCGCTCAAATAATGAGAGAAATTTAGCATTTACGCGTATTTGACAGCCAGCAATCCTTTATTCGAAAGCTTAACCCACAGAGGGGAGCTTACAAATTGCATCAACAGACAGACTGGTGTGTTGTACCGCAACTCTTCAGAGTGGCTTAACAAGGATGATGCTTATTTGAAGCATCTCGCATGTCTAGCCACGCTCAAGTGCCGTGAAAAAAAAAAACAATCTGAGGTTGACTATATATATATATATATATATATATATAAGTGTAAAGGAGACTCGTCACATTTTTTAGTAAGCAGTTAATCTCCCACTTCACACTTCCAACTTAGAATCCATGTCGGTATTTGAAACCCTGATGTTGTTATATGGATATTCAGTTTTAATAAATCAAAAATACCAGTTGCGCCGAAAGTAACTGTTACGCCATTGTTATTATTCAATAAAAAGGTAATCTCTCTCTCTCTCTCTCTCTCTCTCTCTCTCTATCTATCTATCTATCTCTCTCTCTCTCTCTGAAAATTGACTGTTGTCTTGTGTCAAATTTAATAGAGCTACCAGCCTGAGCAATTGTAATAGCAGGTATAAACTTTTCTCTTCTGGCCTGGCTGAACACAATGTTATTTTTGTTATAGGTTATACAGAACGTTTAGTAAATGTTTCTGAGCCGTCTGGTTCACATACGGTCCAGAAAAAATAACAGTTTTGAATGTTGATTTTTCCTGGAGAAGAAGCAGATTTCATTTACTAGGATCATTCTTATTTCTTCTGTCTTGGTATGTATTTATCCAACCACTTTAATACAGACAGGAACTCGTGGTGTAATTGTTATCGTCGTTGAAAATGGACACGGCGACTCGAGTTTAAATCATGGACGCGAATGATTGCATTTCACATAGCACTAATACCCTTGGGAACGGTATGAATCCAATTATTCTCCCCCCCCCAGCTATGGGTAAATAGTAGGACAGGCTGGGTTCTTCAGCCTTGGTGAGGCAATAAGTCTAGAAGAAGGAAAACTCTGAATTCAAACCTGTTAAACTCCGCTTAAAAAAATGGACCTTGTGTCATATCCTGCCCGAGCGGAGGGGTTAGTGAATAGAATTAATACAGACAGGTTTCAAAAGATAGGAATTTTTTGAGGGGTTATGCTCGCTTGTGAATTCTGAGATTCACTTCTCATAGACTGGTTGCCGTGCCTTTGCTAAAGAGCCAACGTGTACTTCTCTTTTCCCGTAGCTGGAGAAGAGAAGAAATAGATTGCTGCATTTCTCAAGATAATTTGCGCAAATGAGAAAGACAGTCGGTTTTGTCAAGAATTTGAACTCGAATCTCCGCGTCCATTTACTGAGTCAATAACCTTGACGCCATACATATCAGAAATATCAAAATCAAATAGATAACTTGAGCGGGATCCTGAATTTTATCTGCAGTAATAAGATGTTCCGCTTATAGAAAATAGTGTATGGTCTTCTTAACTTGAGGGGAAATATTTATACATGGTTTTATGGGGTGAGGATGATTAATAGCATCATTAAATTTTAAAAATAAGAGTGACCACAAAGGATTTGAGATTAGTTATGTTTACATTGCAAGTAGACATGTTTGGAAAAGGATTTTAATGAAAAATTAAAATAAAAAAATTGAAGAGACTTGCTATCACTCAAACCCCAGTGAAAAACCATCAGCTAACACTGATATGAAAAACTCTAAAAGAGTATATTATAATAATAATAATAATAATAATAATAATAATAATAATAATCAACAAAAAAAGAGAACTTGCAAAATAGTCGACTTTGCTGTCCCGGCTGACCACAGAATAAAACTGAAAGAATGTGAAAAGACGGATAAGTGCCTCGACCTTGCTAGGGAATAAAAAAAAACTATGGAACATGCAGGTGGGAATTATACCAATTGTAATTGGTGCGTTTGGAACAGTAACTAAAGGAATGCTAAAGGGACTAGAGGACCTGGAAGTTGGAAGACGAGTGGAGACCATCCAAACGACAGCACCGTTGAGAACGGCCAGAATACTAAGAAGAGTCCTGGAGACTTGAGGAGAGTTGCTGTCACTCAGACTCCAGGGAAAACCATCGGCTAACGCTGATGTGAACTACTCTAATGAGTGACCAATAATAATAATAATAATAATAATAATAATAATAATAATTGGAAGAAAAACAACTTTATGGGCGTTTTAAACAACTAATAAGCAACATCGCATATGACAAAATCTGGATGTGACTAAGAAAAGGAAACCTTAAGAGGGAAACAAAATCTATCCTGATAGCAATACAAAACAACGCCATTAGAACCAATCAAATCAGAGAAAGAATAGATAAGATGTAACAAAGTAGTAAATTTTGACTATGTAGTGATAGAGACAAAACGATCAATTACATTAGAGAATGCAACAAATTAGCACAGAAGTAGGTTAATACTAGAATCGATTGGTTGGGCAAGGTGGACAACTGGGAGTTGTGCAAGAAATTAAATTCGACCATAGAAAGAAATGGTATATGCACAACCCTGAATCTGTGCTAGAGAACAGTACACATAAACTCCTATTGGACATACAAACGGATCACATAATATCGGCAAGAACACCAGACCTTACAGTTATAAACAAAAAAAGAGAACTTGCAAAATTGTGGACTTTGTTGTCCCGGCTGACAACAGAAAAAACTAAAAGAAATTGAAAAGAAGGATAAATACCTGGACCTTGCTAGGGATCTGAAAAACTATGGAACATGAATGAGACAATTATACCAATCATGATTGGTGCTTTTGGTACTGTCACCAAAGGATTATTAAAGGGACTGAAAAGAACGAGTGGAGACCATCCAAACTACAGCATTATTGATAACGGTCAGAATTCTGAGAGGAGTCCTTGAGACTTGGAGAGACTTTCTGTCATTCAAACTCCAGCGAAAGACCATCAGCAAATCCTGATATGGAAAACTCTCGAAGAGTAAATAATAATTACAAATCTGTCCGAAAAAATGAGACACACAAATTTCCCGTGGATATTAATATACAAACGGATCTTCTAATTTAGATCAGACGACCAGACCTAGAGATAAAAAACAAGAAAAAAAATAGAACTTGCCAAATAGTCGACTTTGCCGTTCCAGCTGACCACTGGGTGAAACTGAAAAAAAATACGAAAAGAAAGATAAGTACCAAGACCTTGCTAGAGAAATGAAAAGACTATGGAATAGGAAAGTTACGGTGATATAAACTGTAAATGTTGCGTTCGGTTCAGTCACCAAAAGATTGGTTCAGAGACAGGATGACCTGGAAATAAGAGGATAAGTGGAGACCATCTAAACAACAGCAATGTTGAGATCGGCTAGAATACAAAGAAAAATCCTGGAGACTTGAGTATACGTGTTGTCACTCAGACTCCAAATAGAAAGCCATTTGCTAACGCTGGTGTGAAAATCTCTCAAATGAGAAAAATAATATAAATAACGTATGCTTGAGAAATTCATCAGATGATATTTAAGTAGCATATGCATGCCGAGTCTAGAGAATGATTTTTTTATGAACATTGATAAAATCAATATCGTCTCATATTGACTGCGATCTATTTTTTCTTTCTTTCTTTCTTTCTTTCTTTCTTTCTTTCTTATATATATATATCATCATCATCATCATATCGCGCTGGTAGCACGGATATTCCTGAAGCTCTCTCGACACTCCTCCCTATCGTTCATCGCCCTAGGTAGGTCTTCAGGACAACATCCCGTATCTTCACATAGCTGCTGAATGTATGTTCGTGCTGGTCGTCCTGCTTTTGCGCGACCATGTGTGAGGATCCATAAGAGTACATCTCTTATGAGTTCATCCCTGCTCTGCATAAGAACGATGTGACACAGGGTAACATTTTAAACGTAGTTCCCTTCTTCTAAATTGGTAGCTATGATGAGGGTAAAGAGCCCAGTCTACTGAACTATTTTCGTGTTACCAGAGGAAGAAAAGTTTAATTCATACCTTTCTTAATGTTGTTAGCACTATGTACAATGCAAGCAGTCTTCTCCGATATTTGTATATATATATATATATATATATGTGTGTGTGTGTGTGTGTGTGTGTATGTGTGTGTGTGTGCATATATATGCGTACTCACATAAATACATATATATATATATATATATATTATTAGGTTAATAATTATGTACGCGTATATATATATATATATATATGTATCTATAACCATGACTCTGATTTTCACGCATACTATCGTTTTATAGTTCAATTTGCTGATGCTACCGGCCAATATCTAGTGTGTACATGTGTGTCATTGTGTTTCTATATAATGTGCTATACGAACGATCTGGGTCAATAAATAGGCCGAGCTAAATGAATGTCATTACCTTTTAAATGAAAAGCACTTTGTGAAACATTTTGATGGCTTACATGGAGAATGATTGAAAGAGAGAGAGAGAGAGAGAGAGAGAGAGAGAGAGAGAGAGAGAGAGAGAGAGAGAGCGCAGAATAATGTTGCTGAGATAGATTGAAAGATAGAGAAAGCATAGTTTAATTCTGCAGTTAAACTGTGGAGAAAAGAGTTTCCTTTGTTTTGAAGTTCTACTTGCCTGGAAAATCAGCATAAGAAAGAAATGTTACTTTGATCCAAACGCTAGTAACTGCAGAAGCTTGGAAATATTCAATTATACCAGCCGTTTTGAAGTTTTTCATCCTTACTGCACAGAGAGAGAGAGAGAGAGAGAGAGAGAGAGAGAGAGAGAGAGAGAGAAATACACGTCTATACATATAAGCATTTACCCGTCACAAAAAGGATACAACGCTACATCAATTTTTAAGTATATATATGTATAAAAGGACGTATACATAATTTTTTCATGGGTATTGTATTTACTTTTCGCTCTCTCTCTCTCCCTCTCCCTCAATCACTCACTCTCTCGTTCTTTCATTGAGTGTATTTGTGTGTGTGAACTATTAGAAGTCCTAGTATAATTGTTAGCAAGCTAATTTTCTAGAACATGGGTGCTGAATTAGGTCAAAACCCTTAAGTGCCATAAACAATGAGGATGTGAGTATCTCGGTCCAAATTAAACTGGAATAACCTGTATCGGATTAATTATTAACGGGTTTTGTGTATACGTGATAATTAAAGAAACTTAAAAAGTGGACCAGGGTGTATTTATCTACCACGAATAGGTTGGTTGGTTGGTTGGTTGTCGTGTTTTAGATTAGTCAAGTTATCGGCACGAAATGAGTTTAATTGTGGAACGAACAAGTGTGACATATAATTGTATATTTCACGTCTTGATCACTTTGATTTAGATAACCATATTATTTACTACCGCTTTTCAGAAGCCTTGAACAAGACAAAATTTACTTAAACCTCCTTGAATCTCGAATGCTTGCTCGAATTCATATACCTATATTGATTAAAAACGCTTGGACATACACCTTATCAGCAGGCTTACAATAACATTCTCTGCGTACGGATAAAGCTCCTCTAAAAGTGGGGGTCATCAGCATGATAACAAATTACATCCTATAGTGAAAACCAAATTTTCTAGTTTTATTGAGTTTTTTGTCATTACACAAAAGTCCAATTTGAAGGTGTGCTAAGTATAAAGTTTTTCAATGTAGGAAATGTTATCGGTTACACGGGATCAAACCTGGACAAGGCTGTTTACGTTACGCTTTTTTTTTAGTTTTTGTGGAAAGTATGAATCCATGTGTTCCCCTTCCCAGCTCTGAGTAAACAGTCGAGTCTACTATGTTTCTAGCACTGGTTTGGCAACCATTTTATGAGAAATAACACTCTGACTACGAACCATCTCTACTTCATTTAAAAAATAACTTTTATCACATCCTGCCCATTTAGGACGGATTCGGTAAATACACACTTGCTGGTCGATCCAGAATGGAAGTGGTAGTATTTTTAGAAAAAAATGTTGAAGAAATAAATATGTTTTAGATTCATCAAAATTACTAAGGAATGCTTGAATCCACATATGTGAAAAAATGGATTACTTGTTTTTTTTTCCTCGTTTGAGAGTTCTTCATACCAGCGTTAGCTGATTTTTTTTTACCGAAGTCTGAATGACAGCAAGTCTCCTCGAGTCTCCAGGACTATTCTTAGTATTCTAGTCGATCTCAATAATGCTGTTGCTTGGAGAGTCTCCACTTGTCTTCTAATTTTTCACTCCTCCAGTCACTGTACCAACTCATTCGTGACTGAATATCACCGTTGCTTTAATATTTCATAGTTTGTTCAGTTATCTAACGAGGTATTTATTATTATTATTATTATTATTATTATTTACTCACAAGAGTTTTTCACATCAGTTTTAGCTGATGGTCTTTCACTGGAGTTTGAGTGAGACTAAGTCTCCTCAAGTCTCCAGGATTCTTCTCAGTATTCTGGCAGTTATCAATAACGCAGTAGTTTGGATGGTCTCCACTCGTACTCCAACTTCTATGTCCTCCAATCCCGTTAATAGTCCTTTAGTTACTGTACCAAAAGCACCAATCACAATTGGTATAATTGTCACCTTCATGTTCCATAGTTTTTGTAATTCCCAAGCAAGGTCGAAGTACTTATCCTTCTTTTCACATTCATTTAGTTTTATTCTGTGGTCAGTTTTGCAAGTTCTCTTTTTTTCGTTGATTATTATAAGGTCTGGTTTTCTGGCGGTGATTAGGTGATCCGTCTGTGTCTGTCATTTTCTAGGACAGATGCTGGGTTGTGCATATATCATTTGTTCGTATGGTCAAATTCAAATTTCTTGCACATCTCCCTGATGATCACCCTGCCCACCCAGGCGTGTCTAGTCTTATACTCCTTCTATTATTATTATCATTATTATTTAATAGGAATATTTATTTGAAAGTATATATATCTTTACAAGTTGTTAGTATTTGGATTAATAGATTTTAATATAACTGTGAAAGTTATTTTATAAAGTAGTTTCATTTGAAGTTAAAATTGTTTTAACATCCTTATCATTAGTTATTTCAAACAATTTAAGCGGCAGCAAAAAAAAAAAAAAAAAAAAGAAAGAATACAGAAGAAAAAAGACTACTATCGGCCTTTAATAACTAAGTAATATTTGAAATGCCGTAAAACCTACCAAGAAACCAATTATCCAACAACCGAGATAAGAATCGTTTAAATCATATTTCTGTGTAAATTCATTTTTATAAATAATTTTTTGTCTTGGATTCTTAAATTTTCCGCATGATTAACGTAATCATTTTCAACCATATCGCTTGCAAAAAAAAATTAGTTCGCTATTTGATTGAACATCAAAGCTGGATATGCCGTCAAGTCTACCAGCTAACCAACCAATCAACATCTGAGATGTTGCTGATGTTGAGGTGAAGGTAATAACAAATTCCATTTAAACGGAGATAGTTATAAATGACAATACTGAATGCCTAAGTTAAATTCTGATGACGATGACGACGTCCATGAAAATGATGAAAAATGAGAGATCTAAAAACTAGAAAACAATAGTAAATGGACAGGTACTGCTCTGCTGATTACACAATAAGGCGTCCATCAGGAATGCCAGTTACTTCGTCCCACCATTTCCGTTTCCGCTTTCGTTTCATATCCCATTTCTGTTTCCATGGAGACTGGATTTCATTTTTCAGTTGCCGTTTAGTTGTCACACCAGGAGAGAAGAACAGAGGGGGTTGTCAACTCATGATGGATATGTTGGGAAAGAGTGAAAACGTATGAATAGAAGAGTGGGACCTGTTGACCAAAGAAACACTATAAAGGACAGCTATAACTATTGGTTATCTAAAGTCTATGAGCTTGTAAAATATTGTTAAAATGACATGAACAACATACACACATATTTTCATATACTGTGAATCGACAAAAGAAATCTTTTCAAAAAACGTATTATTCTAAATATCAAAACACTGACACAGGAGCTACAAATTATTCTCATTAGCATGTGAGCCCATCTAAGGGTTTCATATGCCCTCAGGTTCGGGAATTGCATTCATTGTACGATTGTATTTACGTTTTTGTTTTGTTGTTCCTTAAGAGATATTTTGCACAGACATATTGTATACAGTATCCGTATCTAACATAAATAATTTGAATACGCTTGTATGGTTTCCGATAGGCTTTCGATCTTATGGAAATCAAACCTGACCATTAAAATGAAACGCAGTTTCTTCCAGGCTGCGGTCGTGTCGATACTGCTATATGGATGCACTACTTGGACACTGACTAAACGGTTGGAGAAGAAGCTAGACGGCAATTATACAAGAATGTTAAGAGCAATATTGAACAAGTCCTGGCAGCAACACCCCACAAGGCACCAAGTATACGGCCACCTACCACCTATCACGAAAACTATACAAGCTAGAAGAACCAGACATGCCGGACACTGCTGGAGAAGCAAGGACGAGATCGTAAGTGATTTACTCCTGTGGACCACCGCATATGGCCAATCAAAAGCATGATGGCCTGCTCGATCATACATACAGCAGCTATGTGATGATACGGGATGTAACCCTGAAGACCAGCCAGAGGCGATGAATGATAGGGAGAGGTGGAGAGAGAGAGGGTCAGGGATATCCGTATTAGCCGCACGACATGATGATGATGATGATTCCTATCAAACACTAATAATTATATTGGAGAGTTCTCATGGCGTGTCGTTTGTTTGTTTGTTTTGTTTGGTTTTATGACATATCAACCTTTGTAGGTTATTTAACGCCAAATCCATTTTTATGTAAATAATCTGTTCTATTGAAAACAGTTCAGTTCAGTTTAGCATAAGTACACAGTTTAATTGTCAAAAACATTTCCATTTCAAATTATTCAAGCAGTTATATGTAACAATTCAGTTAACAATTCAGGTAAATACAGTTTTAATGTCAAAAAACAGTTCTATTTGAAATAATTCAGTTAAGCATAAGCACGCAGTTTAAGTGTATGTACGATTCAATTGTCAAAAACTTTTCTATTTCAAGCTATTCAGTTTACTCAATTCCTTTTCGAATAATTATGCTGTTAGTACTATTTAACCCATAGATAGGGCCCTATCAGGTGATACCACTCCGGGCCAGAGTGGACCTGGGAGCAATGGCAGTAAAGGGGTACTCCGCATTCCCCAAAGCTCCAGCATTGCTGGAACCTCACCATCAGATTGTTTAGTGTCATAACCAGGACACTCGTTGGGGGGTGTCTTACCCCTCTGCAGAGAAGCAGTCAGTGTATTCTACAGCCCCAGCTGACTGGGCAAATGGCGTGTCGTCTAACGTGTTGATATGCGATATCGTTGTAAAAGAGTTAAAACTCCTGTCACGCTATTAAGTTCACTTACCGACTAATATCAATGGAGAAGATATTGGCTTTCTTACTGTTGTCATAGGTTAAATTGCCTAACTACAGAATAAGTATGGTTTTGGCATGAAATAATCCATGAAGGCTGATATGCCATAAAATAAAGAAACCGAAATCAATCTTAGTCATTATATGGTTTCCAGTAATTATTCATAATTAGAAAAAGTCATTAGTTTGTACACTATTAGAAAGTTTCGAGTAACTAATAATTATCCTTTGTAAACTTTTATAGCTTCAAGTAATTTTTCTTAATTTACAGTAATATGGCATCAGGTATTACTATCAAATACGAATACTTCTTAACAGATCTATTTTTCTCAGAGATTGTACCTTAACAACTATTATTACTCTGGTGTAGCTTCAATATTGGCAATCTATACATCTCTGACTTCACACACACACACACACACACACACACACACACACACACACACACACACATATATATATATATTCGTTTATTTATTCATTAATTTATATGCACGTATGTAAGTCGTGAAACCCAATTAGTACGTCAGTTCATGTACTTTTGCTTTTCACTCTATCGGAGACAGACGCATCTCCAGATAGATAGATAGATAGATAGAGACAGAGAAAATAAAAAAGAGAGAAAAGGGGTGCAGAGAAGAAGAGAGAATGGGAGAACAAGGAAGATAGATATTTGCACGTGTGAGAATGTGTAGTCGAGATCCAAGTTAGGAAATCAAAAATATCTATTTTACAAATACCGTCTATGTATTCGGGGTCTTGGGACTGACACATTACTGAATAAGCATCGTATATGAATATATATATACATGCACATTTAAACTGAGTCATTCTTTTTCAGGATTATTATATTATTTACTTCACAATTCCAAGAAGGTCACATGGCAAAAAGAAGGAAAACAATACGCAATCACTACAAGGTCACGAACAAATAGAATATGCTCTAACGATGTCAGGAGAGAATAAGATCAACACTTCATAAAAAATGTCGAGCCATCTCTATAGAATTAGTCATCTGTATCGATAATGCGCTATTATACTGCGATTGTAGGCTCTCGTTGAATAATGGTTACTGTCGTTGGAAATGGAAGAGGCGACCTGAGTTCAAATCCTGGACGAGGCTTTTACCATTTAAATTAACGATGATACTCTTGGGAAAATTATGAATCCAACTATTCTCCCTCTGTCTATGAGTAAAAAGCAGGGCAAACTGTGCTTTTTAATCTTGGTATGGCAACCACTCTTAGAGAAGGAAAACTGAATTCAAAACAATCACTCTGCTTAACATTGATCTTGTGTCGCATCCTACATATACTGGGGGGTTGGGTATATATATATATATATATATATATATATATATATATATATATATGGAGTAAAATCTTGACGGCAATTACAGAATAATTCTGCGAGCAATATTAAACGAGTCCTGGAACCAACAAATCACAAAACAGCAATTATACGGCCACCTACTTCCCATCACAAGAACTATCCACGATAGACGAACCAGACATGCAGGACACTGCTGGAAAAGTAAGGACGAACTCATAAGCAACATACTCCTGTAGACCTCTTCATATGGACAATTAAAGGCATGACGACCAGCTAAAACCTATACGCAACAACTCTGTGCTCAGGATATAGCCTTGAAGACCTCCCAGGAGCAATAGACGATAGAGAAGTGAGGCAAGAAAGGTTGAGGGAGATCTGTGTTGGCAGCGCGACATGATGATGATGATGATATATATTGTGAGATTTAAAGAGATTGTGCATCAACCTCGACCGAGCCGTCAATCGAGAGATACACCTGTGTAAATAAGCGGAAGAAGAGCGGAAGCAGGTGTACGTTAGACAATAATATAACCAGGTGACCAAACAATTTGAGTCAGTCGGAGAGGGAGGCCAGCGAAGTGAGACCCAGCTGCTGACAGAGGGCTTTGGGCTCTCAGTGACCCACGGTTAAGCAACCCAAGCCAAGATGAGAAAGAAATACTGCTATGGTCAAGATGTGAAAGTGGGTCAATATAGCAGTCTGTCCTCGTCTCCAACTCATCTCTCACACACAACCAACATCACCCTTTCAAGAATAAAGTGTGAGAGATTTATATTTTTATAAAGAAGTGTATTCGTTCGTTACTGAAGTCGTCATTATGTTTGATTATGTTCCGCATATATTTGTATATGTATGTGGCTATACAACAAGAGTTCTCCTCTTTCAAATAGATTCCTATATCAGTATAATGTTACCAGTTTAAAAATAGCTGGTTGAACTTGAATTATGTGAAGTATGTGATCTCGACTTTTCTATAAATTTGGGTTTTTCATATGGTCATATAATTCAAATTAGTATTAAATTAATGTTTCGTCTCACAAAGGTTTTGGACAGGATAAGGATAATACGGAGTCGCCTCATCTTAATCTGAAATTCTCATGATGTAGCACAAAGCAAAATAAATCTTGTATTGTTAGATATAATTGGGGTTCTTTGGGTTAGTGGTAAAAATGTCTTTGTCGCAAAAACAATGCCTGGACACAGTCCTCATTTAAAGAGAACTTTGTGGCTTCACAGCTACTCTTTTTCTCAAGATGATGTCTATTTTATATCGTAATAATACTATTGTGTTGCACACACGCACATATGCACACACGGACACACATAAACACACACGCGTGCGCACACACACACACACTTATATATATATATATATATATGCTGTCTTCTTGGTTTCGAGTCTGGCAACCTATTGAGTTTTGCGATTCCTTTCCCTCTCCTATTTTTTAGGTTGTTTGTAACAGCAGATGACTCTTCAAGTCTGCCAAATTGCAATTAATTTTACCATATACTAGGTATTGTTGGTCGATTTGTCTGACATGAATGTTATGGTGCAGAGCAGCAGGTTGGACATGTTTGCGCATATGGCTTTTAAGACCAGCCAATGAGAGACAGAGTTTTTAACATATTTTACAGTACACTTTGTGGACTAATTGCTGGTCCTCGTTCGCTTTTACGAACTGATCGTTTGTCAGAAGCATACTTAATACAGCTGTTCTCAAATGATTCTAACTGAACATCAATCTATTTGCGTTAGTGTCTTCTATTGAGTGCCATTTTTTTCCACTTAGTTTACCGATATGCTGAATTATCTCGAGTAAATTTTTACTGAATCCTTAAATCCTTTTTTTGGTTTTGATGTTTTTCTATTCCCTTTACACATTTCACCGTAAAACACTTGCTTTGGTCGGCGACTGTCATCCATTTGAATGACTTAAACCAGCCAATGAAGATAAGATTTCATTTACATGGATTCAATGCTTGGTAGACCCAATTTCTCTAATACTTCTGTATCTGGTGATATGGGATTGTCATCCAATATAAAGTATACATACACAGCTTGCACACAACCACCCAGCCACCGATTCACATTCAACCAGTCACACCCAAACACACACACACACCCAAACACCCCCTACACACACACACATATATATATATATATATATAACAAACAAGAATTTTCGCACATATTTATTTTCTGCTTCCACTTCTCCAAACACACGTTTCTTTGGTTGGAAAATAGAAAGAAAGAAAGAAAGAAAGAAAAAAAGAAAAAAAGAGTGTTATGTCCCTGTATATATTTGCCCAACCGCACTGGCACGGACAGGATTTTACACGAGGTTCACTTTCAAGTCAAGTCCACGGTTTTTTTCTTCTTCGAGACTGGTTGTTTAACCGATACTAAAAAAGCAAGTTTGATTGACTATTTCCCCCAGCTATTTGGATTATTTAGAAATTAAAAAAAATTAAAATTAATCTTTCAGATATTAAAAGAAATGTTTAAATATTTCGAATATAAAAGAAAAATGTTTCAAGTTTTATATTTATATGATAAAGTAAACGATTCCGAAATATTATCATAGATTGAAGGAATTTGTTCCGCATGGTCATCAAAATATGGTTTCGCATTCGGAAATGAAATAAACTGATATCTGTATTATTATACTGCTTTTCGTTTTATGGTAATATCTACCTGATTTGTTGTCATATTTTATTGTTCATTTTTTTAATGTCTAATGCAATAAATAATAAACGGAATAAAGTATTAATAAGAATTTGATGACGAACAACATAATGATAATTTATACATATCTTTTTAATGATCCAACTAAACAAAATAATATAAGTTCCTTGGATGCTGACTATAGAACTAGTTGGACACGTGACATTAGCTGATTGCCCAGTCGGCTGGGGCTGTAGAATACACTGACTGCTTCTCTGCAGAGGGGTAACACCCCCCCCCAATGAGTATCCTGGTTATGACACTAAAGAAATCTGATGGTGAGGTTCCAGCAGTGCTGGAGCTTTGGGGAATGCGGAGTATCACTTTATTACCATCGCTCCCAGGTCCACTCTGGCCCAGAGTGGTAGCACCTGATAAGGGCCCTATCTATGGGTTAAATAGAACTAACAGCATAATTATTCGAAAAGGAATTGAGTAAACTGAATAGCTTGAAATAGAAACGTTTTTGACAATTGAATCGTACTTACACTTAAACTGCGTGCTTATGCTAAACTGAATTATTTCAAATAGAACTGTTTTTTGACATTAAAACTGTATTTACACTTAACTGAATTATTACATATAACTGCTTGAATAATTTGAAATGGAAATGTTTTTGACAATTAAACTGTGTACTTATGCTAAACTGAACTGTTTTCAATAGAACAGATTATTTACATAAAAATGGATTTGGCGTTAAATAACCTACAAAGGTTGATATGCCATAAAACCCAACAAACCAAACCAAACCTGACATTAGCTGAGAGCATAAATAAAACAATGATTACTGGGCAGAAACAGTGACACAGTAGAAATATGACGGTCATAAGATCCAACTCATTTAAGTTAGTGTATCAAATAACAGGATCGTAAACAAAGTTGAAAATGGTATTTTTAGAAGATACTCTTCAAAGAAATAATAGAGTCATTTACGAGGTTTTATCTTAATACGAAGTAAGTTGCTCTGGAGAATCCGCTGGTTGCATCTCGACCCAGAACCATTCCCCCAACGAGTGTCCTTGCATATGACACTTAACCCTCTGGTTGAGTGCTCCATTTCATGTAATTGGGGGAATGTAGAACATTAAGTTCATTGTGATTACTCCCACGCCAATTTTAACGAGGAGTGGTAATAAATGTTTGGCTCTCATCTCTTGGTGAAATAGAACTATTTAAGCATTCTCTATACTAGCACACTCATAAATATGTGCAAACAAATGATTCATATTTAATTGATTTATGGTTATTAGACTGCGATACCTGAAACAATTTTACTGTCTGCAAACAAATGAATAATATTGACAAGAATTCTTAGTTTTGATTAACAATAGCTGAAACAATTTAACTGTTTTTAAACAATTAATGGTAATACTTGAAACTATTTGGCAGTGTGCAAATCATCATCATCATCATATCGTGCTGGCAGCACGGATATCCCTGACCCTCTTTCGTCACTCCTCCCTATCGTTCATCGCCCTAGGTAGGTCTTCAGGACAACAACCTGTATCCTCACATAGCTGCTGAATGTACGTTCGTGCTGGTCGTCCTGCTTTTGCGCGGCCGTGTGTGGGGATCCATAAGAGTACATCTCTTATGAGTTCATCTCTGCTTCTCCAGCAATGTCCTGCATGTCTGGTTCGTCTAACTTGAATAGTTTTCGTGATAGGGGGCAGGTGGCCATACAGTTGGTGTCTTGTTGGGTGTTGCCGCCAGGACTTGTTGAGGATTGCACGCAGCATTCTTGTGTAATTGCCATCTAGTTTCTTCTCCAGCCGTTTTGTTAGCGTCCATGTAGTGCATCCATATAGCAGTATCGATGTGACCGCTGCCTGGAAGAAACTGCGTTTCATTTTATCGGTTAGGTCTGATTTCCATATAGTCGATAGCCTATTGATAGCTGTCCATGCTTTCGTTAACCTCGTTTCGATGTCCTTTTCGGTTGATTCGACGCTGCTTCCTAGGTACGTGAATTTGTCTACTAGTTTAAGAGGGGTTCCTTCTAGAGTGGAGATGTCCCCCGTTTGGTTATAGCACATATATTCCGTTTTATGTGCATTAACATGGAGGCCTATGCTTGCTGCTGTTCGTTCCAAACTATGCAGAAGTGTTTCGGCTTGGTCAGGTGTATTTGCCAGTATCGCTATGTCATCGGCGTAGTCGGCGTCGGTAATTGTTGTTGCGGGGTATCTTCTGCTTCTTTTCTTCGTCAGTTCGAAGCCATTCTCTTTGATTTTGTCAATCGATGTTCTAAGTACGTAGTCTAGACAAATGATAAAGAGATACGGAGCCAGCGTGTCTCCTTGTAGTACTCCTGCTACTATGTCGAAGTATTCTGTGTCTCCATCTGGTGATCGTACTTTTACTTTAGTGTTTCTATAGAGAATCGTTATTGCCGCTACGGTTTCTTTAGGTATGCCGTACGCTAGTAGGATTTGTTCCATCTTTCCTCTGTGAATGGAGTCGAAAGCCTTGGTAAAGTCGACAAATATTAATGTCGCTTGTAGGTTCTTTGCCCGTACACCTTCAAGGATTCTGCGGATGGTTAATATTTGTGAGGTCGTAGATCTATTTCTTCGGAAGCCATTTTGGTTTTTTCTAAGTATGTTGTCGATTTTGGGTTCTATTCTGTTTCGTAGTAGGGCATTGTAGATTTTGGCAGCTATGGATGTAAGTGTTATGCCTCGGTAGTTTTTGGCTAATCCGAGGTCCCCCTTTTTAGGGAAGGGGAGTATGCATCCCTTCGTCCATCTATCTATCGGATTTTGATTGTATACTGCGTTGCAGTGTCGGAGCAGTATGTCGTCGAATTGTCTGGTCTTCCATACTTCCGGGGGAATTTCGTCCAGTCCTGCAGCTTTTCTATTTTTAATTTTTCTGAGAACCGAGTCGAGTTCTTCTTGTGTGAACGGTCCAAGTTTAATGTCTAATTGTTTGCTAATTATTCTGGTGATTGGTTCAGGCGTTATTTTTGGTGGGTTTCCAAGTAAGTTTTCGAAGTGCTGTTTCCACAGTTTTATTCTTTCTTGTTGGTTTGCTGCTTTAAGTTTTGCTTTGGCCGTGTTCTTTCTTCTGCTCACTTCGTTTATTGTTTGCCAGGCAATTCTAGATTGTCTATCTTCCACCGAGTCTCTAATCTTATCTATCTGATTTTGAATAGATAGCTATAATGAAAACCATATAACAGCGTGAGAATAGAATTATTAGTGTTACACAGCAATACTTGAAGCCATTTCAGTGTGCTCAAATTGAATTATTTGTATAAGATAGCTAAAAATATAACTATTTGAATGACTGAAAATTGAATTATTAGTGCTACATATACAGATATATATCTATTAGGATAGCGTTGATGCAGTCAACGGTGATATGTGTATGTGTATGTGGAGTGGGATTGAGAGGGTTAGAAAGAGATAGTTAATAGAAATGAGAGTGTTTAAGTTGAACATAGTAAGATTAATTTTATATATAAGTTTTCATATATATATATATATATATATATATATATATATGTGTGTGTGTGTGTGTGTGTGTGTGTGTGTGTGTGTACAAAATAACATGCCATATATATATGGAAATAATTCTAATAACTTGAAAAAACATGGAAAATACTTTATTTTGTATTATTGTATTAATTTAGAGGGCTATCGCGAAATAATAATTATTTGAGTCTAGTTAATTTCAAATTAAAAACTTCATTGTCAGAAGCCTTTTTTTTAATGAAAACATTGTTGGATGTTGAAAGTTTTTATTTCGTTTACATATAAAACCGTTGGAACTGAGGTATCCAAAATAGAAATGTGATTTTGCAATCTTTCTAGTAAACCTTTCATCTTAATCCGGTAATACACACAGACACACAGACACACACACACACTGAGAGAAACACGCGCACACATGCGCACGAACACTGTGAGAAACACATACACACACACACAAACACTCATAATGAGAGAAACACACACATTAAGAGAAATACACACATATGTACACATATATGTGTATGTGTGTTTGTGGTTGGGTGTAAGTTAAATTTAGTGTTTTATTATGTTTGCTATATTTCCATGACTCTGATTTTCTGGTCCACTAACCAGTACCATCGTTAGATAGTTCTACCTGATGATTCTGTAACTGCGTACGTAGTGACTGTTTATCATATTTACCAACCCCTCCGCTCGGGTTGAACATGACACTAGGTCAATTTTTAAAGGAGTTTAACAGGATTTAATTCAGAGTTTTCCTTCTCCTAGACTAGTTGCCTCATCAAGGCTGAAGAACCCAGTCTGCCCTACTATTTACACATAGCTGTGGGGAGAATATTTGGATTCCTACCTTTCCCGAGGGTATTAGTCCTATGTGAAATGCAATCACTCTTGTCCAGGGTTTGAACTCCTGTCACCGTGTCCATTTCCTACGACGATTACCATTATACCACGGGCAGCTCCCGTAGTGACTTTTTATGTGTCTTGGCTTTCTATAGAAAACAATGAGCTTCACAATACAAAATAAATAGAAATAGTTTGAGAGAGAAGAAAATGTAGATGTCAAAGAAAATTTAACTGTTAAAGTATCCACTTCATTTTTGTTAGTGTGGAAAATAGCACAATTTTAAAGAAAGTTTATAAAAAATCTGTTTTTTTGGAAGTCACTCATTCAAGACATCACTGTCATTTACTTAGTTTAGTTTCGTATAATGACATATGAGATAACAATATGATATATTGGGTAGCATTATATAAAGTTGCAAAATAACGATAGCTCACTGAAACTACTTGACAAGTTCACCTATCTGGGAACCATTGTGTCTCATCAGCCAAGAAAGACATCGACACGCGACGAGCAAAGGCATGGACAGCTTTCGATAGACTATTGGTCAGACCTGACCGATAAAATGAAACTTTGTCTCTACCAAGCAGCGGTCTTGTCAATACTGCTATATGGATGCACTACAGGGACACTAACTAAACGTATGGAGAAAAACCTTGATGGCAATTGCACAAAAATGCTGCGAGGAATATTGAACAAGACCTGGAGACAGCACCCCATAAAGCCGCAGCTAAACTACCTCCTACCACCCAACACGAAAACTATCAAAATTAGACTAACCAGGCATACAGGACCTGCTGGAGAAGTAGGGATGAGCTCGTGAGTTATGTACTCCTGTGGTCCCCTTCACATGGACGAACAAAGGCCGGACGACCAGTTCAAACCTACATACAGCAGCTCTGTGCCTATACGGGATGTGGCCCTGAGGACATGCCGGAAGCAATAGACGATTGAGAGGGGTGGCGAGAGAGGGTCAGGGATATCCGTGCTGATGCTACATGATGATGATGATTATTTGAAGCAGTAAAATATATGAGGCAGCATTATATGAAGTAGTTAAATGTATGAGGTTGCACTATATGAAGTAGTAAAATATATGAGGTTGCATTATATCAAGCAGTAAAATGTATGAGGTTGCAATATATGAAGTAGTAAAATATATGAGGTTGCATTATATGAAGTAGTAAAATGTATGAGGTTGCAATATATGAAGTAGTTAAATGTATGAGGTGGCACTATATGAATTAGTAAAATATGAGGTTGCACTATATGAAGTAGTAAAATGTATGAGGTTGCATTATATGAAGTAGTAAAATATGAGGTTGCACTATATGAAGTAGTAAAATGTATGAGGTTGCATTATGTGAAGTAGTAAAATATATGAGGTTGCATTATGTGAAGTAGTAAAATGTAAAAGGTTGCACTATATGATGTAGTAAAATATATGAGGCTGCATTATATGAAGCAATAAAATGTATGAGGTTGAACTATATGAAGTTTTAAAATGTATGAGGTTGCACTATACGAAGTAGTAAAATGTATGAGGTTGCATTATGTGAAGTAGTAAAATATATGAGGTTGCATTATGTGAAGTAGTAAAATATATAATGTTGCATTATATGAAGCAATAAAATTCATGAGGTTGCATTATGTGAAGTAGTAAAATATATGAGGTTGCATTATATGAAGCAATAAAATGTATGAGGTTGCACTATATAAAGTTGTAAAATGTATGAGGTTGCACTATACGAAGTAGTAAAATATATGAGGTTGCATTATGTGAAGTAGTAAAATATATGAGGTTGCATTATATGAGGCAATAAAATGTATGAGCTTGCACTACATGAATTAGTAAAATGTATGAGGTTGCACTAAATGAAGTAGTAAAATAAATGAAGTTGCATTATGTGAAGTAGTAAAATATATGAGATTGCATTATGTGAAGTAATAAAATGTATGAGGTTGCACTATATGAAGTAGTAAAATATATGAGGTTGCATTATGTGAAGTAATAAAATGTATGAGGTTGCACTATATGAAGTAGTAAAATATATGAGGTTGCATTATGTGAAGTAATAAAATGTATGAGGTTGCACTATATGAAGTAGTAAAATATATGAGGTTGCATTATGTGAAGTAATAAAATGTATGAGGTTGCACTATATGAATTAGTAAAATATATGAGGTTGCATTATATGAAGCAGTAAAATATATAAAGTAGGAAGTGAGAAATACTCATGCTAACAATAGATTCTTAGATTAATTCCTAACCAAACCTTGGTTGCTTGTTTGGTTTCTTAGTTTGAATGGTATATCAAA
This sequence comes from Sepioteuthis lessoniana, assembly GCA_963585895.1. NCBI lineage: Eukaryota > Metazoa > Mollusca > Cephalopoda > Myopsida > Loliginidae > Sepioteuthis > Sepioteuthis lessoniana. Next base: position 110,224,106 of record OY757905.1, on the reverse strand, counting down.
CTTCCTGGGTTATTTAATGTCAAAGTTACCTTTGGAGAACAAAAACAGTGATCCGTTTTAACCCATAGAAGGAGGTTTAAACATTACACCACGCAAGACAATATGAAAACTTTACAAGAGTGAAACATAAGGGAAAAGAAAATTATTGATAAATATAAGAGGTGGAGTTTCTATGGTGTAAGTGTTACCATGACGGACTGTGATATCGGAGGAAACGAGTTCGAACTCACATCGCACTATTACGTTCACATTCGTACTTATATCTTTGGGAAAAATATGAACCTGTTTGTCCAACAAGCAAGGAGTTAAAGAGTACCACTACTGTTCATGTACGACGATGACTTTAGCTTTAAAATAACCAATGAATTTTTATATGCTATTAAATAAAAAAAGCAAAAAATAATGGAATCCGACGAAAAATCGGAGGCAACCATATCCAAAATCAGTGTAATTACTAAGAACAGTGCATAAGAGTTGAAAATTCTGTTGTCGTGAAATTTCCTTTGAAAATCAGTCTGCATTTATGGTGTGTAAATACAGAGATACTTTTATCCGAACAAACTGATCCGAAGGAGAAAACATGACTCAAATAAATCCCTTGCGGCTGATCGGGTTTTGTTGTTGGCAAGGCTGTTTTTCTTTTTCCCTTAGCATTAATGCTGTTCATTGAGGTATAAATCCAACATTTTTCCTCCCAAATATCGGTAAATAATAATACAAGCTCGAATCTTTGGCTTTGGTAAGGAAACTAGCCTTGGAGAAAAAAAATTATAAATTTAACATTGTTTTTTTCTACAAGCTAGAGCAGGCTAAATCAGGTGGGGATCTGAACTGGTGAGGTCAGAGCTGGTCAATCGGTTGCCTGAGAACGAAAACGCAGAAATAAGAAATTTTTAGAGTTAAGATTTGATCGATTACGGACATTCTGTCACGCGAAAATAAAATTAGGGTAGACCGCCCCTTTTGGGTATAAGTGATTGTAAAGCAGATGTGGAGGACACAACAAGCTGTGGGAGGCGGAATTAATTGTAGGAATCCAAATTAGGAGAAAATTCATATTTTTAGCATAACTCATCACCACCCCTCAGATGAAAGATTTACGTAAAACAAAAGCCTAACCCTAACTGTGTCCCTTCAATAGAGTTCCACAGAGAGGGCACACATTAGCTAAAATATTCACATCGCTCTGGACTCTGGCTTTGCCCCACACTGCCTAGACTAGGGAGGCAGAGAAAAGTCGTATTACATGTTGCCTTACCGATATGAAAAAAGCGAGGAGAAACTGAAATATGATGCCGAGAGATGGCCAGACTCGTGAAGATAAAGAACCGAATAGAACAGGGATAATATGATCACCCCGTATTTGAAGGACGGGTATACTGACACATATAACTCATATTGAGTTGATTTACTATTAAACAAATAAACTCAACAAAATATGAATAGTCGGTTCATTGGCGGGTTGGTTTTATGGCATATCAAACTCTGTAGGTTATTTAACGCCAAATCCATTTTATACAGATAGTTCTATTTCAAGCAATTCAGTTTAGCATGAGTACACTATTTGATTGTCAAATACATTTCTATTTCAAGCTATTCAGTTTAGTCAAACAATTCTAAATCAGACAATTAAGTTTAGCATAAGCACCGGTTGAATGTTTAAGCAGTCCTATTTAAAGCAGTTCAGTTTATCATTAGTATGCAGTTAAATTGTCAAAAATATTTCTATTTTAAGCAATTCAGTATAGATTTTATTATAGTCAAATATCAAAAGGGTTCTTTATTAAACAATTCAATTTAGCGTAAGTACAGTTCCATTTCAAACAATTCAGTTTTGAATAAGTACGCAGTTTAAATATAGAATCACAGTTTATTTGTCAAAACATTTCTATTTCAATCTATTCAGTTTATTCAAACAGTTCTATTTCAAACAATTCAGTTTAGCATAAGTATGTCGTTAGTTCTATTTAACCCATAGAAAGGGCCATATCAGGTGCTACCACTTCGGGCCTGAGTGGACCTGGGAGCAATGAAAATGAAGAGGTGCTCCGCAGTCCCCCAATCTCCAGCATCACAAGAACATCACCATCAGATTGTTTAGTGTCATATCCAGGACACTCATTGGGGGAGATTTACCCCTCTGCAGAGAAGCAGTCGTTATATTAAACAGCCCCAGCCGACTGGGCAATACACAGAGTTAATGTCAAAATAGTTTTATTTCATTTAATTCAGTTTAGCATAAGTTAACTGGTCAAAACAGTTCTATTTCGAGCAGTACAGGTTCGCATAAGTATGCAGTTTGAATGTCAAAACAGATTTTTTTAAACAATCCAATTTAGCATAAATATGTGGTTTAAATGCCTAAAAAAGTAGACTCAAGCCACGGTTTAGTTCTATTTAACCCATAGATAAGACCCTTATCAGGTGGGACCACTCCAGCCCAGAGTGGACCTGCAAAGAAGCAGTCGACTGTGCAACCAAATATGAATAGTTCTGGTTACAATTAAACATCACAAATAAAATCACGGTCAACTATTTGATTGTTCAACATCACCAAGCAATTTGAAAGAAGCAGGAAAGTACCACAGGCCTTGCTTAAAAAACCACTTCTGGAATGCTTTATGTACGAGCGTATCATGTGACTTTCTAAGACCTATTTTGAGACATTTTTTGCTGTTGGAAATTGTTGACCTAGGCCAAACCTGGACCAACAATGTGTACGCACAAACTTCATATGGTGTTAAAGGTCGACTTCCTTATATTAAGCTCAACTTTAGAATTCAGAAAATCGCATGTTACGCGAATATATATGATATATATTGTAATTATAATCATTGCAGAAATGTATCGTAAATATTTCCACTTCACTCCAGTACTTTGCAATACTTTTTATATTTCGGGTCCATTATAATGTCTGCTTCTCAGCAGATATGAATAAGAGATAAAACCCTTTTCGCTCTTTCCTAATAGTTCAACCATTTATCGATTTGAATGAAATTTTGAGATTTCACTTAAAATTCAGCAGATTAAATTATTAACTAGATGGAATTTTTGCCTCCGGACGAGAACAGATGGCGTTACGTGTATGTTGTCAAGATTTCAAGTATCCAATAAATTATTCATCATATCATTTTAAGAGCTCATTCGCACTTATCTGCATAAAACAATGATAAAATGATCAATACTGGAGTACATTTAAATGATTATACGAAGTTTTATTGTTTGGGGTTTTATCAATCTACAAACCCAACTTCCGTTGTTCGCTCTTAATTTGAGATTTGGACATAACGTTTTTATCAACATTTATACATTTATATATGTTTCTAGGAATCATTGGTGCTTTGCTGAATTAGTAAGAGTAGAATAATGAATTCCAAAATGTGCAGTTGAATTGTGACGAAGGAATTTACGGCTGCCGCTCGCATAATGCAAAGCTCTTCTAACGAATTGGGCACTCTGGCATCCGGTAAGGTATAAAATGTAAACAAACGAACGCTACTATTTAATACTTAATAATTCCCAAGCTGACGTGGTAAGCTTGTCGGCTGACTGGTCTAATACTAAGTTTAACGTAAAGTTGGGAAGGTTTCGATCCCAGCTTCAAGCGTCCCACGTGTCTAGCCACATTGAAGAGTTGTGATACAACGAAACAGTCTGTTTGTGGATGACTATATATAAATATATATACATAAAGATACCCTGTCTATATGTATGTCTGTCTGTTTATCTTGGTGTCGATTCTTCATCTAATTGTATCCCCAAAACAACCGCTGTTTCCCGTATGAAGTAGTTTTCTGACAAGACTACTCGATTACGCTGTATACGTAGGGAATTTTCATAAGTGCCTTATATAATTTGCATATTTTGTTTTAAGAATAAATTATGTAACGAAAGAAACCTAATTATACTTGAAATGTTTGAAAAAAGAATAAAATTGCGTTATCATTAATTTCTCAAGTTTTAAAACATTTTTATTATCATAGCACGATTTGTTTTGTTAAGAGCTTTTATAATTATCTTTTGGGATAGGGTTGTTATCAAACTTGATCTTTTAGCAAACAGAAAACTTAGCCTCCAAGTCAATGGAACTACTCATTTAAAAGCTAGCTATTTATTCTCTCAATTCAGAAACGATAGATTTAAATAATACCAATCTAGTTTGTTAAAGAAATATTTCATGTAGCAAGACTGTTAAAAAAAGAAATGTTTTGCATCTAATTTGTATCTAATTTATTGATACCTGATAAACGATCTGCTTACTATAGTGAACTGCTGCATGATAATATCGTATAGTATATACATTTCTTTCGTCTAGGTCATTTTATTGTTGGTCTGAAGGAGAATTTTTCTGCAACTTTCAGATTAGATTATAAGTATTGTTTATTAGATTCGAATGTTCAATGCTCGCGTTTCAATTATTTTCAACTTTGGAAATATAAATAAATTTATTCAGTTCTTTTAAAATATGATAAATAAATTAATAAAGAAAAAATAATCTCAACGCAAATTATTCATTAGGTAATTACGTTGAGGTAATGTGCACATTTAACGTAATTTTTAAAATATTTTTAATAAATGCATTCATAACACATGAAATCAATTCAGAAAAATTTTCTAAATAAATTAAAAAGAAATATTTCTAATTGACAAATTTGATTTGGAAGAATGACATTTTTATTAGAAATCGGAAAATAAATTTATTTTATTTCTCATTCTTAATGAATTGCATTGATGTTAGTGGAAGAATAATCATTAATTATAGTCTAAATAAAACACAGATCAAGGATGTATTTGAAAAACAAGTTCCAGCTTTAAGAATATTATTGATCAGCGCATATTGATTATTTCAGGAGTTCAGAAAAGAATAATTCTTACATGTTAAATATTTTCAGCCAGTATCTTCCTAAATTTTGAGCCTCGTAGTATACCACATATTATCAGTTTAGTGAGATTTTTCATGCATTTATACTTGTGAAAGGTGAAAACTTTCTGGGAGGCGGAAGCCTCAGCTACGCAGGCATTAAAATACACCGACGCACTATTGATGAAATTAAGATATGTTGGTGCAACGTTGGCATCACTGGAATAAAGCGAGACAAACTATTTTTCTCTTTGTTATAAAAGTGACGAATTGATTGATTGATTTTAACGACAATGCAAATCCATCAGTGATTATTCTATGTTTAAAGGTTAGAGAATCATATTCACAGTAGGTTTATATTTGCTGTTTTTGCATCGTTGATTTTTTTTCTTTTGCATACGATTTTTTAAAGGTCTCATTGACGTAAGAGAAGACACTTAAAAATTGACCTTGTGTCATATCCTGGACGAGCGGAGGGGTTGGTAAATATGATAGATAGTTATCTAAGCGGAACTACAATTCTAAATCAGAGTGGATCTGGATGTGTTGTATCACAGCGAGAGACAACAACCGTGATATATAAAACATAATCTATTTCATTCCTTTTGTTTTATATCCATAAATATTCGTATGGGTTGAGTGAGAGAGTCAAAAACGGCTTATTTTGCACACACACATACACACACACTGGTACGGACGTTACGGATATTCTGTGAAATTTCTTTGCCTTTCTCTTCGTTCTTTACTTTCGCGAGTCTGGCACATGGCTATCTCAGAGCATCGAGTCATCTTAGATTCCCCACGCTTGTCTACTTTGGTGAATCTCGTATATCGTATGTTTTCTGTACCTCTGAAACCTGGACAGTTTTGTGCAAGGCCTGAGCGACATGATGTCTAGTTGCTGCCCTTCACCGGTCTTCCTCGTTTTCCGCTCGTCTTTACTGGTAATATGATATTCCGGACACCCATGTAAATTTTCGTGGTTATCCCTCATCAAGTCTGTCGCTTGCGCGTTGCAAATGGACATGCCTCCTTCTAGCATATAACGCATGCAATTTACGCGCCACTTCTGCTGGTGAATCATTGTGTCCTTTTTACTTTAGGAAAGTGGTGTATTTCCTGTTTATTTTTTACTCCAGTGTCTGATTTTCTTCTTTCATGCCACGAACACAATTTATGTGGCATGACTAAAGGGATCTTCAAGTCATTATCCTACTGAAGAATGGCAATAAAGGGAAACACAACATTCGCCAGGTTTCCTGAAGTAAGATCTAATCATCAGATGAAATTTAGTTTCAAACTCAAGACAAACCTTTCTTTGAGAGGAAGATCTTACTCTGTACTTTCGGATTGAGAAAGTCGCATGATACGCAAGTATATATGATAAGTGCTTTAATTTTAGGAATTGCTGAAATGTATCGTAAATGTTTCCCTCTTGTCTTCGAAACTTACAATCATACTTACAATCTTTCGGGGGCATCCTATTGGTCTCTTCTCAGTTTATATGATAGAGAGATGAAACACGTTTCCCTCTTTTCTTGAGGCCCAAGGATTTATTGATTTAAATGAAATTTTGAGATATCACGAGATATTCCGTAGATTAAATTATTAACTTGATGGAATTTTTGCCTTTGGAGAAGAACAGATGGCGTTAGGTATACATGATTATTATTGGTTGCGGATTTTGAAGTCAGAAATGAAGGGGTATTCTACAATCCCCAGATCTCTTGAACAAGAGACATCCCGAAAGACGACAGATGCAGTTTAGTTTCAAACTTAAGCAATCCCTTTCTTTGAAGGGTCTTACCCCTATACTGGGTATACCATGTATGTATTCAAAGTCCCACTCACAGAGCAGTCAGAAGACATCATAAAGAAATATAATGCGTTTATCCTTGCCTAGATTTTTAATCAACAGACAAAAACAATGAATGATGATTGTCATTATTTCAAATGTTTATCCTTTTAAAATCATTCGGCACAAATCTAGGCACTTCCTTTTACCTATAAATCATAAGTGCTTTCTTGTCAGAGACCAACTTCTTCGTTTGAAACGTAAAACCTGTAGTACTACGTTGGAAGACGCTTTGACCTGGCTTTTGCTGAACTTGATGTGTCATGTCAGTGATAATAATCTAACCAAGAAAGAGTGCGTTTACACATAATGGAGCAACATATGTATCCATGTGCTTGCGAACTTAGAAATAACGACACGCACCCTAAAAAGAAATTCTCATTCGGTCTTACTGTGTGATAAGAGCTACTTTGCCAGCAACGGAGAGAGAGAGAGAGAGAGAGAGAGAGAGAGAGAGAGAGAGAGAGAGAGAGAGAGAGAGAGAGAGATCAATTTACCGACAATTAATCAGTGGATAATCTTTTAAAATGTTTTGCTCTGTGTCAGTAAAAAGCAGATTAGGACAAAGCCCTTGCTTTTCAAGTTTATTATTAGTTGTAAGTAGTTATGGTATTGTAAACTTCGACTAAGTTAACATACAGGAACATCATTCTCTCTCTAGTAGACTTTAGAATACGCTGATTGTATCCTGTGCAGATGCTTTAGTTTGGTTACATCAGTCATTGTAGTTACATCAACCATTGTAGGTTATTTAATACCAAATCCCTTTTATATAATGAACATATTTTGAAGATATTTTTAAATGAGCCTTAGATTATTTTTCACAGTTAAATGGTTTCACGTAGTTCTACCTAATAGGAATAATTCTATTTGCTAGTACTGATTTGCTTGAATACAGTGAAATATTTTCAAGTATTACCCTGCAACGCAAACAATTCGATTAAAAATCATTTACTCGTTTAAATATAGTTATATGATCAAACTGTTCTATTTTAAACTATTAAGTTTAGCATGTCAACAAAGTTAAATGGTTCCAAGTATTGCTATGTATCACTAACAATTCAAAACTCAATAATTTGTTTACACACAGATAAATAAAAAACAATTCTATTTAAAGCAATTCAGTAAAGCCTAAATGTAAACAGTTCTATTTTACCCATAGATATGACCCTATCAGGTACTACCACTTTGGGCTAGAGTAGACCAGGGAGCGATCGCCGTAAAGGGGTACCCCACATTCCCCAAATTTCAAGCATTACTGAAGCTTCACCCTCAAATTGTATCCTTATTATTCTTATTCGCAAGGACTGTGTGCAAATATAAAACTAAACCTACACGAAAATATAAACGTATACTAAACATGATTCTTAAACGTAGACGGTTTGACATGCCGTTAAAATCAGTCAATTAACCTAATCAGCACCAATCACCAATATCTGTAATCGATTCTTGAGCTATGTGTATATTTAATTAGGGCGATTATCATATAATGGTTACCGTCGTAGGAAACTGATACGGGGACCCAAGTTCAAATCCTAGACAGGTTTTTCTGAATTTCACACCCTCGATGAAGGTATGAATTCATATATTCTACCTCCAGCTATAGGAGAATAGTAATGTCTTCTGGGATCTTTATTCTTTGTATGGTAACCAGTCTAGGAGAAATAAAATTCTTAATTCAAAACAAATAAACTTCGCTTAAGAAATTGAATTTGTATCCAGAACCTGCTTTTGAGGAGGATTGGTTTGGTTTGGGTTTTTTTAATGGCATATCAACTCTTTTTATGTTATTTAATGCCAAAGCCATTCTCCTAGAAGAACAGTAGTGGTACTATTTAACCCATAGCCGGGAGGATAAGGGGGTTCATACCTTTCCCAAGGGCATTTGCCCGAAAGTGAACATAATAGCGCGACTGGAGTCCATAGCTTTAACCATTACACCACCAGGACACCCTTGAGGAGGATTAGATAAATGCATATTTTAGTTGATGTCTATTTTCCTAACGATCCCCTTTTCCCTTATTTGAATTTATGATATTTCTCTTCCTTCTAAGCTTCTATACAAGTGACATCAATGAACCCATTTCAAATAATATTATTTTGATTTAATTCTTCTTTCTTTCTTTCTTTCTTTCTTTCTTTCTTTCTTTCTTTCTTTCGTTCTTTAAATAATTTGAAGGATGCCCTGTTGGTGAGCCAAATGCCCAATAAATAGAAAAGGTGTCCTGGTTTTGACACTTGACCCAGTGGTGGTTGGCTCAAATTCTGAAGTTCTGGGGAGAATGGGATACTTCTTGCAAGCCATTACTCCAAGATGGACGTTGAACCAAATTGGTAGTTCCTATGTGTGTCAGTTTGATTTTTGTAAAAAAATATTCGTATTCGATATGAATTATTGATGCCATATAACTGTAAATTAATTGTTGTAAGATTAGCTATTCATAGCTTAAATCATTTACTAATGACTATTATCAGTTACTTGAAGACATTTTTACTGTGAGGGGGAGTCTCCATGGTGTATTGATTAACGAACTGGTCTCTGGCCTCAAAGTAAGCAAGTTAAAACACCAGTAGCGCAATAATTTTCACGTTAGGACTATTACCCTTAAAAAAGTACGAACCCTCTTATACTTGCAGCTATGGTTTATATAGTATCACTGCTGTTTTTCTAAAAGGATGATATGCCATTAAACAAAGAACTAAAAAAAGTATATGACTATGCAAAGAAATGAATATTATTGAATAGAAATGATTACATAAAATTATATAATTATTTGTAAAAGACAGAAATATATAAAACCATTAGAGGAGAATCACCGTTGTATAATGACTAAAGTCTTGGAATGCGGCCTCGAAGTAAGCGATTTTGAACCATAGTCGTTCTATCAAGATCCTTTCGGAAGAATCCCTTTGCGAAAGATATGAACGATTTTACCATTCAGCTGTTTGTTAGTATCACTGCGGGTCTTCATCGAAAACGGCTTAAGCATTTATTAATCCACGAATGATATGCCATTAAATACCAACAAACCAAATCAAACCTTGAAACAATACAATTGCGTGCAAATTACTTGCATTCGATCGGAATACTTGATATCCTATAATAGTGTGCAAAACCTCTGCAAAAATGTAAATATATATATATATATATATATATATATATATATATATATATATATATATATATATATATATATAATGAATGTAACTCCCTAACCGTTAAGCAAAAATGACCCTCCAGAAGTTGACGAGTTGTAAGTGAAATCCTAAACACACTGGCTCAGTCGGCTGGGGCTGCAGAATACATTGATTGCCTCACTAGTAATGGGTAAGACACCCCAATCGATTGTCCTAGATCTATCAATAAACCATTTGATGATGAGGCTCTAGTTATTTTGAGGATTTGGGGAATGCCTAGTATCCGTTTATTGCATTTACTACCATGTCCACTCTGGCCCAGATTGGTGGCATAGGAATGGATCCTATCTATTGATCAAATAGAACTAAACTGTGAATTTATGCTGAATTGAATTGTTTGAAATAGAAATGATTTTAAATTTAACTGCGTGGAAAACCTATTCTTACGTCAAACTTAATTGTTTGAAATAGAACTGTTTATATTATAAAATGAATTTGGCATTAAATAACCTACAATGGTTGATATGCCATAAAACCGAAACAAAACAAACCGACGCCCCACTCAATACATTCCATATAAAAAATTAAAAAAATACAATCAATATATTGATCTTCGAGCCGTCAAATTCATTGTGCATCGATCTTTGATAGTTCAATGATTTTTTAAAGCAGAAAGTTGGTCTGAGTACGTATGGTATCTTTTTTCATGAAGTAGATTCATGAATAATTAATGAAATAAAATGAAATCTTATTTAAAATAGAATCTTAATTGAAAAGAACTGAATTAATTTCCTTTAATTAAAGAACGTGCACCCATTTAAATGCATATTCATGTTCATGTCCGGTTACACAAGGTGCATTTTTTTGTAAGATTACATACCTGAATCGTTGATCAATGCGCAGATCAGACAAAACATTTACCTTCCTATGTCAATATATCATCTGCTACTCTTTCCCTCTTTCGTCTTTAGATTATATATCTCTCTCGATTCAATCTATCTACCAACCCACCTTCCAACCAATCTACCTACCTACATATATATATATATATACATACACACATATATATATATATATATATATATATGTATGTACGTATGTATGTATGTATGTGTGTGTGTGTGTGTGCACGCAGTTATAGTAAATGATTATTGTAATGATGTTTCCAATCTTATTCTTAAGTATGTTGAGAGAAATTTCAAAGAGGAGTATTTATAATATCGAATTTGTTTTTACAAAAAAACATAACTTAAAAACTATGTCGAAATGCTGAAATATACGTTGAATACAGAAGTTAACATGTATGTATACACGTTGTCACACACTCAAAAGCACACACACACACACACACACACACACACACACACACACACACACACACACACACACACACACACACACACACACATACATATTAATAAGCTCTTAGCGTCACGGTTATCATCACTGGATGCGGAATCAATAAACAGAGTTAAAATTCTGAATGAAGGAGTTAGCGTTTCACTATTCGCTAATGCTCTTATGCAAGTCATAAATCCTTCTGTCTCCTCCTCCTCCTCCTCCACAACAGTTGGTAAATAGTAGAGTCGACAAGACTTGCTTGAGTGGCTTAGGAAATCATTCTAGGAGAAGGAAGTATCACCTTTATCCCATTTGACAATTGGTTCTTTATCAGATCGTACTGGTGGCGGTGGAATTGATTAAATATATACATCGTCATCCACAATCAAATATAAAAAGTATATAAGCAAAAATAAAACGTTTTTTTTCAAATGTATCCTTATGTTTCATTTTAACTATTTATTTCCATAATTACCTTTTTTGTCTTTCTTTGATACCACACATCAAAATCCCGGAAATTTTCCCTTTCCAACTATATAAACCTACTTTAGTTTAAATGTAATATATTAATCAATGAAATCCTTAAAATCAAAGAAACTTGGAAATTCTTGATAGGAAAGGAATGCTCCAAAATTCGAAACTGGAAAGCATCCTATGATGTTAAGTTCAAATAAAAAAGCCGCCCGAGAAAGAACTTCCCTCCTAACTATATATATATATATATATATATATATATATATATATATATATATATATATATATATATATATATATATATATATCAACAAACCAACATGTGGGTGAGCATACTAAGATTCTGACTTCATGGCTTCCTTGCTCCATCGTCTTATAAATAAGCTTTTTCAACAGGCTGATGTATCCCGTCTAAGAGAGGTAAGATGCTAAAAATAGGTGTCCTGGTTAAGACCATAAATTACGTCTGATGGTGAGGTTCCAGTTTTGAAGATCTGAGGAATATTGAGTGCTCCTTCATTACCATTACTCTCAGAACAAAACAGCAGTACCAGTAAGTTTAATTTGGTTTCGTTTGGTATAATGGCATATCACCCATTGTAAGTTATTTATTAACAAATCCCGTTCATACATATATATCAAATATATGTTTTGTAAACACATTTTGTTGATAATATTTTGAACAAGCCTGAGCTCATTTTTCACGCAGTTAAAATCTTGCAAGTATTTTTATCTAACATGTATAATATGCTTGCGAATAGTAAAATTGTTTCAGGTCCTTCTACAAATCACTAACAATTTAATTATATACCAGTCATTTGTTTACAAACAGTTAAACAATCAGAAAGTTCTATTTCCAACTATTCAATTCAATATAAGTCATTTGTTTGCCCTTAGTTTGAATGTCAAAATAGTTCTATTTGACGCATAGATAGGACCCTATCAGGTGCTACAGTTCTGGGCTGGAGTCAACCTAGGAACAATGGCAATAAAGGAGTATGCTACATTTCTTAAATCTCCAACATTCCTGGAGCCTCATCATCTGACGGTTTTGTCTCATATCCAGAACACTCTTTGGGAGCGTCTTACCTCTCTGCAGTGACGCAGTCTGTGTATTCTACAGCCCGGGACAGCTCGGCTTAGTGCGAGTAAGCGTATGATCTATGGAACAAATAGATTAGTTTAAAAATCCTATTTATTTAGAATAGTTACTTAACGCTATAATTGTCATCCTTTGCATTAAATAACCAAAAAAGTTTGATATGCCATTAAATAAAGAAACTAAACGAAACTAGAAACAACTTGGTGCTTTAGTCAATAATTACAGCAAGCTGTCCTTGGAAATTGCTTGTGGTTATAAATTTTGATTATGGCCAGGCTTTGCAATGAAAAGCTTGCCTTCAAGAGGCCGTTGATAAAGGCAATACCACCGTTTGTTCTATGCTGTGAGAGGCATCTCATAGGCGGAGATATAATCTTTTAGGACTTTACTCCCCCATGCTTGGGAGGGCATCGGCAAAAAAGTTTTGAATTTCAGCCATCAAGTAAATGACAAGTGAGGTGAAAAAACTTATTTTATGACCCAGTGTTATGCAAATGTGTAACTTGAACATGTAAAGCAGCAAAGGCATGAAGTAGCATTATATATATATATATATATATGTATATATATGTATATATATATATATATGTATATATATGTATATATATATATATATATATATATGTATATATATATATATATATATATATATATATATATATATATATATTTGGTCCAGTTAAACCGGAGTTGGGAGTAATTCCATCAGGACAAAAAGTTATTCAAGCATGAATATTTAAAATTTTCCTGGTAAAGAGCTCAATGTACCAATAATACAGAGCAATCAGTGG
>OY757905.1:110198044-110205544 GCA_963585895.1 Sepioteuthis lessoniana | reverse complement strand
CCTACGAGGGTTAATATACCATAAAACAACCGACGGATCATCTATCTTTCTAATTTTCCGTTTGTCTATCTATCGCTTTTCTTTCTCTTCTAAACTATATATTTCGACCTTAGTTTCTCTATCTGTCTGTCTGTCTTTTTGTCTGTCTGGTGTCATGGCTTGGAAAAAACATCCATCGGTATGAGAATAGGAAGACAAAAAATAGTAAATCAAATTGATACTTTTTTATATGGCTACTTTTATTGATAGTACATACATGAAACTCAAGTCCACTTCGAAGTAATCTCCTCCGGTTGCAATGCACTTGTTTTACCATTACAATAACTTCTGGAAGGCCCCATGGAAGTCCTCTTGTGTGAGCGTGTCAATGACCTTCGTCATAGCCTATTTCATCTCCTCAATTGTCTTATAACAACAGCCTCTGAGCTTTGGGAATAAGCAAAAGTCACAGGGAGCAAAGTCTGGACGATAGGGAGGGTGAGGGACTATCTTGATGCCGATCTTGGTCAAATAGTCTGTGACAAGGATGGAGTTGTTGACTGGTGTATTGTCCTAGTGGAAATACCACTGACCCGATTTGAAGAGTGCTGACCTCTTTCGACGGAACCTGTTCCTGAACTACCTTAAAACCTCAACATAGTAACCCTTACCCTAACCCTTTGGCCAATCAACTCTGGTGTTCTGACTTCCTTAATCCTCCCACACCTCTCATCATCCCTCACAGACTCCCTGCCTTCCTTTAATCTCTTATGCCACTCAAAAACTGATGCACGATTCATGCAAGATGGTTGAAAAGCAGTCTGAAGCATTCCATACGTTTCAGTGGGATTTTTTCCAAGTTTAAAACAGAATTTTATTGCATATCGTTCTTCTAAAGTGTCCTCACGTCCAGATTGCATTTTTGAAATTCACTAGCTGTTACAATCTGGCTTTAGTAGGGTGTATTCCAATGGCTGCTGTAGCTGTTCATTTGAACATGAAATCATAAAAATTGGTCAGTCATCTCATAAGATGTGTAGCAATAACATATTGAACTTTCAATAGTCTACAACAATTTTAAATTCCTGTGCAAAAAAAAAGTCTGGATACTTATTGAAGGCACCACGTAAGTTTCGTTATTAGCATGTTTCTTTCAGAATTTTTTTTCCGGGAAATCGATATCCTCACCTGAAAAATGTGCATCTTAAGAACATGAAACAAAATTATTGAAATGAATAAGGTTTGAGATTTTACCTATTCATAAATATCATTAAATATTGTGGCACGCTTCACTGTATATATTTTTATTGTGAAATGAAATTCATTCTGAAGTTATTTTCCTTAAAGCAAAACATTTCAATTTGATTTTCCGTATTCCCTTCCTTTCCTCCTCTCCATCTCTCTCTCTCTCTCTGTTTTTCTCTGTCTCTCTGTCTGTCTTTCTGTCTCTCTCTGTTTCTCTGTCTCTCTCTTTCGCTATATATATATATATATATATATATATATATATATACTTTTCATTTATTTATATAATTCCGAAAATCAGCGGGTTATTTATTTGTCATACAAATAACACCTAATATGTTTTGTCATATCTGACAATAAAGAAAAATACGTTATGACAATATTATATAGGGATTATGATAATTTTCACTAATTAGAAAATCTTTTGTTGACGACTGAAAAAAAATCCCTTTGCAACGGACAAAAATTTTTTCCGATTAAAGTAACATGGTCCAAGTCTCTTTTCATAGTCAAATACTCCTTATGTGCAGTTCGGAAATCTTTGATAATGCTATTTGTTTTAAAAAGCTTAAGAATAATTTGATGACAGTATTTTCCTTTTTCTCCATATCCCTCTGAATAATATTCCAATTTTTCTGTTGAACAGGATAGATTTTGCTGAGAAGGCTTTTTGAAACTATATTTTTCATCAAGAAAAATGCATTTTTTCATCATTAATATTTTGGAAGTTTGTTTTATTTTTTTGTAATTGTAGACGCATGTGTTGTTTGAAGAAACGCTTTCAAACTCGTTGTGCATGCTTTATTGTCCCATTTAAAGTGTGATGGTTAATAGGTTTGATGTATTTTAGGGTATATAAACCCTTCTTCTTTTTTAAATGCGAAATCCTGGTTACACACACACACACACACACACACACACACACACACACACACACACGCATATATATATAGTAAATATGTATGACTTGTAAACAAATATTTTCTAGGTAACAATTTTAAATGAGTCTGAGCCCATTTGTTTGCACACTGTTAAAAGGTTCTAAGGATTGTTATAAAATAATAAGAATTCATTTAAACATTAATCCTTTCCTGAGAGTTTTCGATTAATGTAAATGATTAAATAGTTCTATTTGATCCATAGATACATCACAACAGGTACTACCACTCTGAGTCAGAACGGACCAAAGAGTTTGGCACTGAATGTGTACTCCACATTCCCAAATGCTGCAGAAGTGGAGTATCACCACCAGAGAATTTACTATCATATCAAAGACACTCTTGGGGGAATAGCCCAGTCGCCTGGGGTTGTAGAATAAACCAACTGCATCTCTGCTGAAGGGTAATACTCCCCCAATAAATGTCCTGGGTGTGACATTAAAAAATGTTATGGTTAAACTACAATAATGCTGGATCTTTGGGGAATACAGAATACTTCATTGCCATTGCGCCCAGGTCTACTCAGGACTGGTAGCACCTGATAGGGTCCTATCGATTGGTCAAATAGAATCGTTTGAAATTGAAACACAACAAATGACAGGCAAAATTGAATCGTTAGAAATAGAACTTTTTGATCATTTAATTGTGTGTAAGAAAATAACTGATGTTTAATTGACTTTTTAGTGATAAATAGCAGTACTTGGAACTATTTATCCTAAAGTGAATTGTTAGAAATAGAACCTTTTGACACTTTAACTGTATGTAAACAAACGAGATATGTTTAATTGAATTTTTTATTGATACATAGCAATACTTGGAATTATTTAACTTTGTTGACTCATAAAAACTGGATCATTCTAAATAAAACTGTTTGATCATTAAACTCCGTATGTGCAAAATATAATTACAAATCATATATTCAATATATATGTAAAAACTGGATTTGGCATTAAATAACCAACAATGGTTGATATGCCATAAAGCGAAATCAAAACATCATGTTTTAATATCTCTGCAAATGTCGACAGCGAATTCTAAAAGCCGAGACCACTGTGCTGGCTCACATTAAGGTTTTAACAGAAAATAGGTTAGTTGTAGAGGAGAACGATCGTGTTTAATCGATTGTTTTTTTATTTAATAACTAATTTTCAGAGGCTTGTGTTTTAATGGTTATTTTCGTTGGAAATGGACATGGCGGCCAGTGTTCACGTCACAGGCGAAACTGTTTGTACTTAACATAGCACTTATACTCATAGAAAAGGTGTGAATCAAATACAACAGCTTCCATCAATGGATAAGTAAGAGCGCAGAATGTGCTCCTTAACTTTAGTATAGCAACCGATCGAGGAGAAAAAAAAAAACAAAAAAAAAAACAAACTCTGAATTGAATCCTAATTAGCCCTGCTTAAAAATGGACTTTGTGTCATATCATACTTGTGTGGATGGGGCTGGTAAATACATATAAGTAAATGTTGGTGACTTTACTCGAGGGTGACCTGGAGGCTCCCTTTTATATAGCTACTACACCGAAATGTGGAGAGTGCGCTACTCTATTGCCTGGATTGCTCCACTTTACCCATGATCCTTACCTTATAACGCTGAGTTTTAAGCAAGACTGCATCAAGTAGCATTTTTTGAGTCTTTGGTATGACTCGATCTGGGATTGAACCCCGGTCTCCCGGAACATTGGCAAACACTCTACTAAGTCCATTAGCTTTATGAACAGAGTGTTCACCAATGATCCGGGAGACAGGGGTTCAATCCCAGGTCGAGTCATGCAAAAGACTCAAAAGATGCTACTTGATGTAACCTTGCTAAGCACTCAGCAATATAAAGTAAATATCAAGGGTAAAGTGGAGCATTCCAGGGAATAGACTAGCGATTTCCCCTACACCAAGGTGTAATAGTTATTGAAAAGTCAGCCTTCGGTCACCCTTGTCTAAGGTCGCTAAATGTTCATACGATATATATATATATATATATATATATATATATATATATATGTGTGTGTGTGTGTGTGTGTGTGTGTGTGTGTGTACAAATATACAAATATACTCACAAAAAGGGAAGGATTATTTTCATCTGTGTTGTGTGAGAGTGTGTGAATATCCATTATTAACCACGGAGACTTTAATCTTAGAGACAGTTGAATACAATCTATTGAAGCTATTGAAAAAGGAGCCTTTGGGTCACACTCGCATAGATCACCAACTTTACAAATACATTTAATCAAAGCAAATCTATGTGGATCCAATATGTAAATAATAAAAAAAACAAATGTTCAAACGTTTTAAGAAATTAATTAATGAATTATTTATGATATTAAAATAACTTAGTGATTAATTAAAAAGCACTAATTATGTTTATATGTGGTTCATCAAAGGGGATACATCAAATAAAAACACATCATTTTGACTAAAACTTTGGAAAAAAACAAATCTGTTTATGCTGCTAAATCTCTTAAGACGCTTATATTCAAAAAATATTTTCCTAAAACTATAAAACATTTTTTTTTCTGTAACTTGCTTTTTTTGTAAAGAGAAATAGACGCTTGGTATATTTCCTTGAAAACTTTTGTTGAAAGAAAGAAAAAAAAGACATTTTAAAAAAGTATTGTTTAGAACGATGAAATAATAAATGTGATTATTTATTTGTTAATTCCGCCAGGCCGAACAAATTGCTTTCTTTCATGTTTCGAGTTTTCTCTGTGGAATCATCGCTATTGTGATTGGAGAGACTCTTGACTGAGTTTTGTTTTTAATTTGGTTGGTTTATTGGGTTTTATGGCATATCAACGTTTGTAGGTTATTTAACGCCAAATCCATTTTTGTGTAAATAATCTGTTCTTTTTAAAACAATTCAGTTTAGCATAAGTACACAGTTTAATGGTTAAAAACATTTCTATTTCAAACTGTTCAAGCAGTTATATGTAACAATTCAGTTAAGTGTAAATACAGTTTTAATGTCGAAAAAAAGTTCTATTTCAAATAATTCAGTTAAGCATTAGCACGCAGTTTAAATGGAAGTACGATTTAATTGTCAAAAACGTTTCTATTTCAAGCTATTCAGTTTATTCAAACAATTCAGTTTAGCATTAGTATGATTTTAGTTCTATTTAACCCATAGATAGGACCCTACCAGGTGCTACCACTCCGAGCCAGAGTGGACCTGGAAGCGATGGCAATAAAGAGATACTCCGCATTCCCCAAAGTTCCAGCACTACTGGAACCTCAGCATCAGATTGTTTATTGTCATACCAGGACACTCGTTTGGAGGTGTCTTACCCCTCTGCAGAGGTGCAGTCAGTGTATTCTAAAGCCCTAGCTGACTGGGCAATCTTTTTTTTAAGCAACTGCTATAAATAGCAATTATGTTATATGTGGATATGTTATAAGGGGATTTTTTTTTTAGATGGATTACAACTGAGTAAAATAAAGAGTTTTTCTTCTCACGGACCAGTTGCTATACCAACGCTAAAGACCGCAATATGCGCATCTATTTTACCGAGAGTTCAGGAAAGAAGTTTTAGATTTCCTTGGGCAATAGCAAAACAGCCACATCTGAAATTTGAACAAGAGGCATTTTTTTTTTCAAAGATACAGCTAAGTCTGTTGGGGTTGTAGAATACACCGTCTACATCTCTGGTACGAGTATCCGCGATGTGACAATAAACAATCAGATGGTGAGGCTACAGTAAAGCTGGAGCTTTGGGGAATGCGGAGTACCCTTTCATTGCCACTGCTCCTAGGTTCACACGGACTTGGAGAGGTAACACCTGATAGGACCCTAATATACGGGTCAAATAGAATTGGTTGAACTGAGGTCAAACAGGTGTCTTATGCTAAATTGAATTCTTAGAAATACTGCTGTTTGATCATTTTACTACGAGTAAACTGGTGTTTACTTGCATTGTTTACTTGCAATACTTTTAACCATTTATTTTTGTTGACTTATGCTAAATTCAATTAGTAGAAATAGAACGGTTTGATCATTCAACTGTGTGTGTCACAAAATTTATTTACAAATCATAAATTTGATAAATGTGTAAATACAGGATTTGGCATTAAATAACCAACAATTGTTGATATGCCATCAAACTAAACCAAACCAAACCAAACAAAAACTTTTCGAGGATAACCGTTTTGCAACTCAGATCTCTATTTGTTGTTTATATATTGTAAAATTGAAAGAGAATTATCCCGGAGTGAAAAAGATAAGTTATTAAAAAAACCCAGTAGCCAGAAAAATACAATTTGACAAAGATCAATACCTCGTCCGATAGACTATTCATAACAAGAAATACTTGATATTGGTCTGAAAACATCCGTTACCTTTCTGAGGCCACCGGACTCGATCGGCTTTATAAGTAGAAGTGGTGGCTGATCATTCTTTGGTGCACAGGCGAAGTAAAAGTAGAGTGTTCGCTGAACCCCAATAAAAGACTATAGAGGTGCCCATGGTGTAATGGTTATCGTCATAGAAAATGGACACGGCGACGCGAGTTCAAATCCTGGACGAGACTGATTGCATTTCACTTAGCACTAATACCCTTGAGAAAGGTATGAATCCAATTATTCTCCCTCCAGCTATGGGTAAATCGTAGGGCAGACTAGGTTCTTCAGCCTTGGTGAGGCAACTAGTCTAGGAGAAGGAAAACTCTGAATTCAAACCTGTTAAACTCCGCTTAAAAATTGACCTTGTGTCATATCCTGCCCTAGCGAGGGGGTTGGTAAATATGATAAAAGACTATAGAGTTTTTAGATTCGTTCTCTTTCAGTTGTTGACGTGCAAAGAAGCAAGACTTCGCGTATGTAGAGAGCGGGTGAACCGTTCAAAGATACAGGAACAATCGGGGGCAACTAGAACCAAGAATTCACCCCACAAATGTTCTCCGTTATTTAATTGCACCTACTTTCACGGCCTTACAAATTGAACTGAGAGAATAAAGTAACAGAGGTCCTAACTCTTGATAAAAATAATGATTGTATATTTTTCCTCCCACATCTGACGATTAACTATCACTGATTTAGTAGTCTTTTGAGAGTACGATAGGATAATGTGTTGCACAAATGGAATCACCTATGCAAAAATTGATGATAGTTTTCTATTGTTGACATTTGGAAACACAATCCGGTTTTCTACAAACAATAATTTTACTCTAGAGAACAATACCTATCCTGCAGTTCTGCATGAAAAAAATTCCGATGGAATTTACGCTTAGCACTTCTACCGAAGTAATAACGAATCATTTTGCTGTAATTAAAACCAACTTGAATCCTAGTCTTAATACCTTAGATGTCGTAAGCGAGTACCTCTGCTAGTATGGCTATTGTCGTAA
>OY757905.1:110175544-110195544 GCA_963585895.1 Sepioteuthis lessoniana | reverse complement strand
GATTGAATCTCTGTCCATGTGTGAGTGAATGAGTGTGTGAATCCATGTGTGTATGTTTGTGGTTGGTTGGTTGGGTTTTTGGCATATCAACCTTTAATGTCAAATCCATTTTTATAAAAATAATAAGTTCTATTTCAAAGAAATCAGTTTAGCATAAGTACACAGTTTATTTATCAAAAACATCTCTATTTCAAGCTATTTAGTTTAGTCAAACGGTTTTAATTCAAACAATTTAGTTTAGATAAGTATAGTTTTTTGTTTACACTCTCTTAAATATCAAAACAGTTCTATTTCGAACAATTCAGTTTAGCGGAGGTATAGTTTCAATGTCGAAAACCGTTCTATATCAAGCAATTCAGTTTAGCATAAGTACGCAGTTTAGTTCTATTCAACCCAGTGACAAGACTCCATCAGATGCTACCACTCCTGGCCAGAGTGGACCTGAGAGCGATGGCAATGAAGTGGTGCTCCACAATCCCCAAAGCTCCAGCATAAATGGAACCTCAGAATCAGATTGTTTACTGTCATATCTAGGGTACACATTGGTGGGATGCTGTTGGTGTCTTCTACAGCCCCAGTAGACACGGCAAGTATATGTGTGTGTGGGTGTTCATAATCTCTGAGAAAAATATGGTCAGAGCACTATGAGGAAATGTTTTTTTTTTTTGTATCTTTTAATGTATGACAAATTTTAAAAAATCGAAATTTGAGATAAATCCTATTTTATTTAAAAGCCAAACTTTTCTGTCTTCATGGAGCATTCGTTAAATATCGTTTATAAATTAAAATACATTACATGAGCGAGAAATTTTAGCATAAGGTTGCAGAAAAAAAATTTCTATATTTGAATTTCTCCGTGTAGAGACAAGTTGTTAAACTGTAAGAAAGTAGGTGCAAGTTTTATGTTAGTTTCATTACTAAAAATACAACAGTCAGATGGGTGCTGGGATATTGGTCGAAGAGTAATTAAAAATCTTTCGGTCCCATTTAACTGGTTTAATATTAGGTCTTCGTAAAAAAGAATTACTATGCAAATATATATTCATAACTTGTAATAAAAAATAGTAAATAAACATATCGTTATTTAAAAAAATACTTTTTCCGGAAAACAAGTAAATTCCCTACTCTTGGGCAAATAAGCCCAAGAGTAGAGAACTTACTTGCAAAAGCGACTAGAAATTGCTTTTTCTCGTCCCCATTTCGCCTTCATAATTAAAATTTGAATGTTTTGAATGTTTTAACCTATTCTGCAGCTCAAAATTGGAGTACTTGCTTGACATAGGAAAAACAATATTGAATGTTCTTTAAATTATATATATATATATATATATATATATACGTGGTGAATTCAATAAGTTTCCAAAGTTCTTTTGTACAAGCATTTAAAACTATCGTAGACTCCTGAAAATTCACTATGTTATTGCTATACATCTTATGAAATGACCAACCAATTTTTATGATTTCAAGTCAAATGAACAGCTACAGCAGCAATTGGAATACACCCTACTAAAGCCTGATTGTCGCAGCTAGGGAATTTCAAAAATGCACTCTGGACGTGACGACACTTCAGAAGAACGATATGCAATAAAATTCTTTTTTAAACTTGGACAAAATGCCGCCACAGAAACGTATGGAATGCTTCAGACTGCTTTTCGACCATCTTGCATGAATTGAGCATAAGTTTTTGAGTGCCAAAAGAGATTAAAGGAAGGCAGGGAGTTTGTGAGGGATGATAAGAGGTCTGGCAGGAATAAGGAACCAGAGTTGATTGGCCAAAGGCTTAGGGTTAGGGTTAGTTTGTTGAGGTTTTAAGGGAGTTCAAGAAGAGATTTGGTCGGAAGAGGCCAGCACTCTTCAAATGGGGTCAGTGGCATTTTCTCCAGGCCAGTGCACCAGTCCACAACTCGCCCTTCCTATAGTCCAGAGTTTGCTCCCAGTGAGTTTGGTTATTTCCTAAGCTCAGTGGCTGTCGTTATGAAACAATTGAGGAGATGAAAGAGGCTGTGTCGAAGGTCATTGACACACTCACACTAGAGGATTTACATGGGGACTACCAGAAGTTGTTGAAACGGTACAAGGGCATGGAAACCGGAGGAGATTACTTCGAAGGGGACTAGAGTTTCATTTGTGTACTATCGATAAAAGTGCCCCGACGAAAAAAAGTCTGGAACCTTATTTAATGATCCTCCTATATATATATATATATATATAGAAAGAGAGAGAGAGAGAGAGTGAGCAAGTAAATCATGGAATTTTTTGTAAAATGACTTTTTTAGTCTGATTAGTCTAATTTTTGAAAAAGAAAGACTCGGTAAATCTAAGATTTCAAGATTAGGTCTATTATTCAAGCACTATCTTTACATCGAAACTCCTCTATTGTTACTGGCTTGCAGCACACACAAACACACACACACACACACACACACACACACACATATATATATATATATATATATACAAAAGGAAACGTGAAATATAATCCGATGGTTTGTAAATTAAAAATATGAAATTACAATATAATCAGTGCATAATTCTTATAAATTGGATTATATGCCAGCGATTCATTTTTTGTTAAAATATCTACAGGCTGTTGTTGCTAAAATGCGATGTTAAAATGAGATGTTAAATAATGCTGCATCCGAAAAAATATTTGCAAATAGAAAAATTAAATTAAATTGTAACGACATTCGTGTAGTTTTGGAAGTCGTTAATATTATCCCTTTAAAGCTATAGAGGCGTCACGTGTGTTAAAAAGATGTTTCACAAAGCATTAAGTCTTTGCTATTAACTTTTTAAATCTATATCAAAGAAGTCAACTTTTTCTTTTATTAAAATTGAACATTAGTGACGTTACTATATTTTAAAAAAGAAATTCTAGGAAGTTTAGAATGTTGATTTTTATTTGAACACAATTTCGGGCGGAGAGGCTTTAAGAAAAAAAAACCCAGAAAGTCAACAAATGTTCAAATATGAAAAGTCCATCTCCAATGTAGTTTGATTTTCATTATATATATATATATATATATATATATATATATATATATATATATAAATATATAAGAGAGAGGGGGTGAGAGAGAGAAAGAGAGAGAGAGAGAGGTGAGTAGGGTTATATGGGAGTATCATTTATAATATTTAAATGTTTATCAAGGCTAAATATTCAATAAAAAATATAATAGGATTTAAGCCAGATGTAAGCATCTTTAATCGAGAAGCGGGCTAGCTGAGACATGACTTACATGAAGCGGACCGCACAATTATTTTTTTCTCTTTGCTAAAAAGATATTTTCTATAAAGACATTGAAATTTTCGTCAGATCAATCAAAAAGCACCTCGGGCAGAATTTTGCCCTCGGTTGGCAGTTTGTCTATGACAGCTTTTTAACCCTCATATGAGGGTTTAAAAGCAGTCATAGACATAGACAGTCATAGATAGTATTTGTGAAGTAAGTTGTTAATCATTAATTTACACGTATTACTTTCACAAGTGTTACGGTGGAATGGAAGCAAATATCAGTCAGGACACCACTTTGCTCCAGGGTTCTTCATCATTAATTTTTTATCAATATACACATATATATATATATATATATATATATATATATATATATATATATATAATTTGCAATAAATCTGCTTCTAAAAACGCAATTGCGGATTTGACCTAGACGTAAGATTTTTTCTTTCTTACAGAAGGAACCCAATCATCAATCAATTCTGCCGAACAAGGGTGCGCCTCAAATATTGTGTAGCAAGACTTTTAAAAGCCCATTTTAATCGAAAGTGGATGCATGTAATTTGCGCTCTTTTATTACTTATCTCATAGTACACAGAAAGCAATTACAGATGTATACTCATAGATCGATTCATGGATGAATGTTTTTATTTCCTCTGTGGCACAATCTCTCTTACCCACAAAAAAAAGTTACCCCTCCAGCGAAATTACCATTATTCTCACGACTAAAAAGTATTTTCATTTAATTACTGTATCCTCTTTTGGTAATAACGAATTGGCACAACTACCCAACATTTGTCATACAAGCAAATATGTGCAAAATGTGAGTAATCCATAACATCGTGGCTAGCGTACTGGACTACGATATCATAGTAACATAGTTCGAACTCTAGTCACGCTATAAAGTTCGCTTTCGGATCAATCTCCATGCAAAAGTTATGAATTCTCAAATCTTCGCAGCTGTGGGTTAAATTGATAGATAAAGAGTTTATTGTGTCATAAAACCTCTTTTGTCACTACCCAAAATAATTAACGTCAGTCAGAATCTGCAGAAATAGATGATAATCACACATTTTTTTCGATATCATTAGAGGTAGAACGAAACTATTATCTGTATGGTCCATCTTTTATTTGTTACATACGGATAGATGAGTTGTCCGAGGCCATCTTCATTTCTTGAACTGACAGTTTGGCAGAACATGACATATTAATCGTATCGATCTCGTCATTACTAGAAAGGAATTTCCCGCCAGCTCATTGTGTTCAAAGTTGTTGCTTTTTTTTCCCGCAGAATCGTCCAGTAATCTTCAATGAATATTAATGGATTCAACTTTTCCATGTGTAGAAATAACACGACTTTTCCATATGTGGAAATAACATGACTTTTCCATATGTAGAAATAACATGATTTTTCCATATGTAGAAATTACATGATTTTTCCATATATAGAAATAACACGACTTTTTCCATTCGTAGAAATAACACATGTGTACAAATAGCACAACTTTTCCATATGTACAAATAACACAATATTTCCATGTGTAGAAGTAACACAACTTTTCCACATGTAGAAATAACACAACTTTTCCACGTGTAGAAATAACACAACTTTTCCACGTGTAGAAATAACACAACTTTTCCACATGTAGAAATAACACAACTTTTCCATGTGTAGAAATAACACAACTTTTTCTTGTGAGAGGCTATTTTACTGATTCAAAAACAGCTGCAATGTTACAAGGCAAAAATATTTTGGGTTATTGGAAAGATAGTTTATTTATTTCCATACTAACGATATCCACGTCGTGGGTCAAGTTAATAAAGTTGAAAATGTTGCCGTACAATAACCATTCACGTTGATCGTTGGCAAAAATGCATGACCCATGGCAGTGAGCACGTTGAGTTTTATAGCAAAACACTTGTTCTAGACAACAATCAAAAAGTTATCATTTTATATATTTTTTAAGATTTTGTGGAAATAAACAGCAGACATTACACTAAGGACATCCATCTTAAACTTTTAGATACTTGATTGATTTTAATGGCATGTAAACTTGTCTATGATTACTTTATGCCTAGAGGTTAGGAGATTGCCGTCATTGTACGTTCATACTTACTTTTTTGTGTAGTTGTTTCATAAGATATTTTTGCTCATTGTTTAATAGAATAAACAAAGTGGTCTATTTGGGAAAAAGTGGGGATGCTAAGAGATACGAACCCTCTGGACTATAGTTGACCAGATAGTAATAGCTAGGAAAGCTTATTTACACTCCGCAGATCTCTGGAGCTCATCATCAGAAGCCCTATAGGGTCATAACCCAAGAAATTGCTTTTTGAGGGGATCTCATTCTTTTACATGGGATAAGTATATAAAGTGTGTGACCTGAGTCGAGGGTGACACTAAGGTTCCCTTTTCAATGGCTACTACACTGAGGTATAGGGGATGGCGCTACTCCATTCCAAGGATTGCTTCACTTTACCCCTGATCCTGACATTATAGAGCTGAGTGCTAAGCAAGGCAGCATCAAGTTCCATTTTATGAGTCTTTGGTAATGCACAGGATGAAGTCAAGGTATTTTAAGCTCTACTGATTGGGCAATTCCTATTGTCAGTTTATTTTTCTAATAGAAAACCTGTTTTCAAATCTATATTTATTCTACTTAAAAGAAAAGTCCACTCTAAAATATAAGTAGATATAAGTCTAATGAATCACTGCTGTCGAGATATAGAAAATGATTTATTGGCAAGAAATAACTACTTCCTATATTCGATGAGCAGGTTTTGACATATCAAACGACGGCCGCAAAAACTAAATTAATGTTAATGTAACATAACAATAAAAAGCAGGAGAGTTACACTGATATATAATTGTAAAACTATTCGGATTTCAGAGTCGATGTGAATGTACTTTTGGATTACAGATCTTAAAGTCTCAATGCTATTAGTCTGAATAGAAGATCGATGTGAATCAGCGAAACGATTTAAGGGACAGACTATAGGATCGATCAAGAGATAGCGATAATGACCTTTAGCTGATGGTGTTTTTTCACTATTTACTGATGACCGTAAGGTTGATACTACAACTTTGTCATCAGTAAAAGGTATCATCAAAGCGTCTTGTCCGTGGGGTGTAGAATCTGCTGACAGTATCCCCTGTAGATGGTTCAGATCGCCCAACGGGGTGGCCTGGGTATGAAAATAAACTGCATCTGATATGAAGTTTTAGTTCTGGAGATGTGGTGAGTATGGAGTACCCATAATTGCAAGAAATATCAGCTCCACGCTATTTAGGTTTCATGTATGGGTTTAATAAAGTAAAGTTGGCGACCATAGTCGAGGGTGACCCAAAGGCGCCCTATTCAATAACTACAACACCCAGGCGTAGGGGAAGGGTGCTACTCTATTCCCTGGATCGCTCCACTTTACCCTTGATCCATACCTTATAATGCTGGGTGTTAAGCAAGGAGGCATCCAGTACCATTTTTTTGAGTTTTTGGAATGACTCGACCTGCGATTGAACTGTGGTCTCCAGAGCTATTGGTGAACAATCTAACAGCTTGGCCAAAGTGCCAGGTTTAATAAATATGTTTAAATTTATTCTTATTCGATGGGATCATGTTCAAAAAGTATTTTTAGAGAAAAATACAAAACATATGTAATAATCAATGAATAATGACGGGATTCCCAAATCTTTAGGCATAAAATAAAACTAGACAGGTTGATATACCGTTAAAATCAATCAGTAAATCAATCACTGATCACTGACAAGAAAAAGTAATCGATATATAATAGAGAAAAGTGAAAGCATGGGCATTTTTACTCAAACTTCAAGTAGGTGCACCAAGTATAATTGTTATGGTAGTAGGAAACAGAATCGGTGATCTGAGTTCAAATCCTAGACTTGCTCAAATACCCTTTAAGAATGCGTGAATACATATTTTCTCTTCCACTAAACCGCGATAATGGATAAATTGTAGGTCAGTCTATGTTCTTTAGCGTAGGTAATTCATCCAGCCAAGTAAAGTTCAAAATCTGAATTCAAAACCAAATCCCCTCTTAAATATTGGCCTTGTGTCACATCCAGTTTATGGTGAAGGACGTGAGTAAACACATACTCTGTTTCTCTAATAACATTTTTATAAAACTTATTTAACAAAGGATGTGCACACACACACACACACACACACACACACATATATATATATATATATATATATATATATATATATATATATATATATATATAACTTGTATGGATGCGTGCACGTATATTCTATGCAAAACTCAGTAATGATATTACTGTCATTTTTCTAATTTTGTCAGATCAATGTGGCAAAGCCACTGTTTGAAGAACATAGATTTTTTAAAATCAGTAATCAATGATAGAATATACAAATACAATCTACTATTTCAAACATTGTAATTACTGTTTGGAGACAACATAAATGCCCACTAAATGGGGCTTAATTTACAGAATATATGACTAATACATGAGAAAACATTGATTTTTACGGATATTATTTTCCGCATCTCTGGGTAATATTCAGCTTTTTATCTCTGATATTTAGCATTGAAGTCATGTTCATTATTCATCCAAATGATTTTACGGTGTGTGCAGTGATGGAACACTTATTATTATTGGAGTCATAAAAGGCTATTTTCATACAAAATATTATGCATTGGATTTTCTTAAGGTTGCATTATTCAAACGACAATTTTGGATCGGTATGTAAAGGATTAACTAAAATAATCCGAATATATATATATACATATCTGTGTGTGAGTATGTATGTGTGTGTGTGTTCCTGTATGTGTGTATATGTGTGTGTGTGTGTATGTATGACAATTTTGGATCGGTATGTATAGGATTAACTAAAATAATCCGAATATATATACATATCTGTGTGTGTGTGTGTGTGTTTTGATTTTAAAGAGTTTGTTTTGTTTGGTTTGGTTTGGTTTGGTTTTATGGCATACCAACTACTGTAGTTAATTTAATTCCAAATCATTTTTATACATATATCAAATTCATGATTTCTAAAGAAATTTTGTGGATAACATTTTTAAACAAGCCTGAACTCATTTTTTTAGCACACAGTTAAATGGCTTCACTTAATTTTAAATAATTCAGGTTAGCATCGATATTTTTTACACGTAGTCATTTGTTTAAGTACTGCTTATGTTTACACAAAGTTAAATGTAACAACAGTTCCATTTGAAATAATTCCCTTTAGCATGAGTAAAGTTTAAATGTGAACAGTTCTACTTCAAATGATTGAGTTTGGCATAAGAAGACAGTTTTCTCCAGTGGTGGAGATTGCAGTATACACTGCTGATGAGATCTAATAAGGTCGGAACAGCTGTCTAGTGTTCCCGTATGTAATTGTTAACATTTTTATGTAATTGTTTCTTAAGATGTATTTTTATTTGTACATAGTCATATAGAAAACAAATATTTTTTTAACCTGATGTACACTCATAGACTTGCATGCGAAATCATAACGACACAATAATAACGACGCAATAATAAAGACGAGCGACACAGTCTTTTAGAAAAATATACCTCTCACTTTATTGAAAGGTTGTGTGTGAGAGAGAGTTGAAGACCTAACAGAACTGCGAAATATTGAACCCCCACTCTATTGGCCATAACCGTGTTTCTTTCCCGTTCTCCTGCGATGCCCAACTGTGGGCCTGGGGGCCCACTCTGTTGGGTGCTGGCTTTCTCTACTGCATCTTGTCACCAACGGGTCTGGTCTCCAAACTAACTGACTTCCTGTCTTCACCGAGTTATATAATAGTTCAACGTCCACCTTCTTGTGGACGTCAAAAATTTGCACTCATTCAACCCGTCCACGGTCAAGGTTATAATATCCTGATCGACTGGATACACCTGTTATTTACAAAGGTGCATTTCCTATTTTGACAGCCCGGCTGGGTCGTAGGTAAATATACAACAATCATATTCGTTCTCCCAAGTGACCCTACCGAAGCAAATATTCCGGCAAACAATCCTATTGCAAAAAGACTACCAAGTATACACGAGGTGTCCTCGTGGTGTAATGGTTAAAGCGATGAACTGCGGAATCGTAGTACGCGAGTTCGTACTCCAGTCGCGCTATTACGTTCACTTTCGGGCAAATACCCTTGGGAAAGGTATGAACCCCCTTATTCTCCCTCCAGCTATGGATAAATAGTAGGACGGACTAGGTTCTTCAGCCTTGGTGAGGCAACTAGTCTAGGAGAAGGAAAACTCTGAATTCAAACCTGTTAAACTCCGCTTAAAAATTGACCTTGTGTCATATCCTGCCCGAGAGGAGGGGTTGGTAAATAGTACCAAGTATACACGAACGCACTGCACACACCTAAAAGAAAAGGCAATCGTATAATAGAAAATATTCTGATATATAACGTTCAAAATTCGTCTTTTAAATGGTATTGGAGGTACTCGTGGAGCAGAAGTTATCCTCATAGTTAATGGACGTGGTGATCTGAATTCAAACGTAGGATGAAGCTATTTGCGTTTTATTTAGATCTAATTCCTTTTGTAAAGGCACAAATCCACATATTTTCCCTTCAGATATGGGCAAGTTATAAGACTCACTCTTCTGTTTTACCATGCTCTGCTCTTATAACATTCCCTCTGACAATCACAGACGCAGTTGAGTTTTTTTTTTTTTTTCCCACCTCTCGGTCAGGAGTAATCTTTTCTTCTGCACTCAGCAACGGTGGCCTCAATCATGTTATTACATGATAAATATATTTAATGCTTTTAGATAATAATTTAACGTATTTTACTAGGAAAATAATCTTGAAGAATTTCAATTTTAATGTCCGTTTTTACCCATGACCAAATTTTTTTACTATATCTCGAAAAGGTATGTCTTTTCGTTTTCAGCCGAATACAAGAGAAATGAATAAAATACATTTTTATCCAATCCCTCTGTCATAAGCTTGATGTGACACAGAGACAATTTTAACCGGAATAAAGTAAGTTGATGGTGACCTAAGTCAAGGGTGACCCGAAGGCTCCCGTTTCAATAGCTACTACACCGTGGTGTAGGGGAGGGCGCTGCACCTTCCCCTGGATTGCTCCAATTTACCCTTGACCATTTCCTTATAATACTTAGTGTCAAGCAAGGCGGCACCAAGTACCATTTTTTGAGTCTTTGGTATGACTAGACTAGCGATTGAACCACAGTCTCCCAGACTACTGGCGAACACTTTACTCATTAGGCCAATAGCCCGGTTAATTTTTTTACTTTTTTACTTAATCGGAATAATCGTGGTTAAATTTGAGTTTTCGGTCTGCTTGTCTGGTTGCCTAACCAAGGCTAAATAATAAGCCTGTGCTATATTTCTCTTAATGTGGTGAGAGAAAAGATGTATCTGTGCATTCTGCAATAGAATTAGCATGGAGTTAAATTATAACAGTCTCGTTCAGGTTTGAATTCAGGTGGCTAATACCATTTCGTAGGACGATGAACGTTACGTTAAACGCGTGAATCTTGATATGAAAATGCTGCAATTCAATTTGTTCTAACGTTGGAAAGGTTTTGTCCAATCATGCTTCTCTCAGAAAGATCAATTTGTCTCTAAAAGCGATGTCATCTCCTGAAATTTAATTAATTTCATAGTTGGTACGCATGGGGATTCATAATAATTAAAAGATTTTATATGGAATCAGACAGTAGAAAATCATCCATTCATTGTGAGACAATGGGAATTTTATAAATAGAAAGATCTTAAACATACCTGTTTGATTTACCATGTCTCTGTTGACGGGGCTTAAATACGCTAATTTCACCCTCCCCCAGCAGAATCTCCAGAGCCTTCGTAAATGAAATATACTGGTTTTGGAACGAAACTGCGTCTGGTGGTGAGTCTAAAGTCCTTGTGCACGGAGTAATGTGGAGTACTCCTTAAAAACAATTATTCCTCAGTCCTTAGACCTAGAGTGGTAGTATCTATTAGGGTAAAATCTAGAGGTCTAGTAGATCAGGTTAAAAAAATATTTGTATTCTATATGACTATGTACAAATAAAAATACATCTTAAGAAACAATTACATAAACATTTTAACAATAACATGAGCTGGGAATCTAGACATAGTGGTCTCCCTTTTTGGGAATTTTGGGCGGAGCTTCTGAGAATCACGAGACCATTTAGTCATGTGATAGTTCGACAGTTAGCAGACTCCAGACAGTTTTTTCGTCTCTGCTTTTACGACTAACACACATGTGCAAAATTGTCCCTCGTGGACCATTTTCCTACTCTAGAAAAATGTAAGTTTAACCGACTCTATCGGCCTGTTGGTACTGTGGAACAGCTTATGTGCCAATTTTACTTTTTGAGACAGTATGTCAGGTTTTGTTATTACGTGTACGATGGAAGTCATTTTTCTTCATTATGTATGCTATGTATGTATATAAAATGTATGTCGTTCCTTACTGAAATATTCTGTGTTAGTTTTAAACTTTGATGGACTAATGCATAATAGGAATAGGATGATGGTAGCTTCATAAATACCACATACTGCCTTCAATTTCCATACATGCATTGAACACAATTACCAAGCCATAAGGCATTAGATTTAACGGGTTACCATTACACTAAAAGGGACTTTTTTTGCTCAGAATTAATATATAAAAAGTTTTCGGTTGAATGAATACATGTTCGATTTACACTTTCTAGAAATATTCATATACCTTTTTATACATATTGTGACGCTGCATAAATAATTATCCCAGTACGAGGGTTCATTTTATGCGCATGTAACGTCGATGGCACTCTGGCACTTGACCCTCCGCAAAATAAGTCCCAATCAAGACTCCCACTTCGGGCATATGGTAAACCGGCAAATAATACGGAGGTTAATTTGGGGCTACACTGATCTCAGACACTGGTAAGGAGGCACCAATTTACTTTCACATACACAACCAAGTCCTTTGTCATCCTACCCCCTCAGATAGCGGAAAAAACGGACTCCGAGGTTAGAAAATATTAACTGCAGTCAAATTTCCAAAATTCCCTTGTAATGTTTTAAGGTGAATAAGACGTTTTGCGAGAATTAATGACAGCGATACGAAGGTGAAACAGATATATGCAACAGAAGACGAATTGATAGAGGAAATAACACAACCAAAATATTTCAACGCAAGGGTGCATTTGAAATATAACGAAAATTTAATAGGCGACGACCAAACAAATCATCATAAGATTTAAGAAACAATTCCATTTTCTTTTCTCTTTTCTTTTTAAAATACCGGCAATATTAGGCCAGCAGAAAGTATCAAACATAAATGTCTCTCAACAGTCCTTTTCTTTTTCCCCCTTTTTTTCTTTCTTCTTTTCTCTCTTTTACTTGAAAAATATCTAAGTCGCTGGACTGAAGCATGTAACAAAGTTCATTCACTATTTTACTATTCATGAAACAGAATATTTTCAGTTTCTCTCTTTCTTTTTTGAATACGTATAACTTCCCAATATTTAGGAAGAGTTGAGGGAAAAACTGTTTAAGTTGTACTTATCTTTGACGATTTTCTGGCTTCTTTCTCTCTATTTTTACGGGCGAGTGACATCCCCGGAATCGGCTGAATCAGCGTCTTTTTCTGCTGACTTCTGTCCAAAGACTAAAGATTCTTTTTACAGTAGATTTTCCCTGGAGTTGGCTGTAAGTCAGCATATCTTTCTACGCCGACTTCTGTCCTCAAACTAAAGATTCTTTTCCAAATTTCTCTAACGGAAAAATGACATTTTGGCGTTAAGGGTTTATTGGCCAACCATTTGACTTTTTCCTTCTTCCACTATTTCATCCGGTCATGATACTTGAGTGACCTGGATTGCTTTTTTTGTCCAACAGATTACATGTCATGGAGTGCGGGCAGCTTTGACCATCATTCTCCTACCGTTTTAGCAGTCAGTTTTAGTGCCTGTTGATTCAAACAAAGAAGGGTAGGGGAATTGACCTTCCCTTCTCTCTCTCGGTAGCATACCTCTTCACAATATTTTAAATACAAATAGAACAGACTTTAGCAGATAATGGTTTGGAAAAATATTAGTAAATATTATTGAAAAATAAACTGTCTACAAGCTTATGATACCAATTTATACTGGAACGCCATAAATAATAGATTCTGAAATGTGATTTTGACCGTTAAACAATGGAATGAGAAGATGTTAAGATTTAACTGTTGAGTGTGAAGTAAAATTGTGTTAAAATAAATTTTAATTAAATAATACGTTATAATTAGAATGAAAAATATGATTTGCTTCTAGATTCAAACATGAATTAATGTATTGGCCTGTGTTTTTTCAATTTTTTTTCTTTTCATTTCGGGAGGTGGTAAGTATTAGATGGTCATTAAGGCTATTCAGCCATTTAAACCAATGAATAAAGAAAAGTACAATTCTCCCTTATATTTCCCATTTCTGCCCCGGTCACTTTTGGTGGCTTATTCAGTACGGCGAAATACATTAATATCCATATTCTCTTTATTCAAAACGGAGTTTACGAAAGGTACTTTCACTAGTTAGAAACTACTTATATTCTCACAATAAAAAAATATAGCATTTTTTTTCTACATTTGGGGAGGGGATAAGATGTGGGCTGTCATTAAATCTATTAAGCCATGGAAGCAAAAAAATGAATTAATTACTTCCAAGTAGTATTGTGTTCATTCTAGTATATGGATGTACCATAGGACACTAGCAAACAGTAATGACAGAACCTAAGTGGGAACTACACAAAAAGTCTGCGTGCAGTCTTGAAAAGCATACTAGAAGCAACTCTTCACGAAACAGCTATTGTATTGCCACTGGGCTCCCATCTCACAAACTATTGTAGTAAGTTATGCAGTGCACGGCTGAAAAAGCAAAGACCAATGTATTAGGGACGTTCTCTTATGGACTTATGCTCTTGAATGTGCTTGCACTGGTCGAACAGCAAAGAATTACATAGATGAACTTTGTGCGAATCCAGGATACAACCAAGAAGATCAGCTAGAAACGATAGATGATAGGGATGGTTGGGGAATGAAAGTCAAGGAACTTCGTGCTGTCCACTAGACTTGATGCTGATAATAATGAAATAATAAATTATAGAAATTAGTGATAGTGTTCTCCAATGGTCCGGGAGACCAGGGTTCAATCACTGGTCGAGTCACACCAAAGACAAAAAAATTGTACCTGATTCCGCCTTACTTAGCCCTCAGCATTATAAGGCGAGGATCAAGAGTAAAGTGTAGCAATCTTGGGAATGGAGTAGCGTGCTCCCCTACATCTTGGGGTAGTAGCTACTAAAAAGGAAGCCTTCGGGTCACCCTCGACTAAAGTCGCAAACTTTACTTATTTCAATAACACCAACATAAAAATGTGTCAAATTTATCTTTTTATCATCTTTTCTAGAAAAGGTGACATGTTAAAATAATTCCTTTTTTATTGTTTGATTGTTTAGTATAAAGAAATGGCCACAGAAGATGAAAAAAGGTAGTTGGATTTATAAGTTAAACCATAAGAAAATGAAATAAAAAATTTTTCACCTCTTCTTCGCTTCCATAACAACTTGCATACTCTGATCCTGAGAAGTTTAGGAAAGAAGAGAGTATTTAATGATTCCCACAGCCATGGAGAGATCGAAACCATGTGGTGCAGCATGGATGTATAGTAAGAGAGATGAATCAAAAGTTGGGTCAACTGTTTACTTCACCAGATGCTGGTCGTTAGATTGGTTTGTTTGTTTGTTTTATGGCGTATCAACACGTTTCGGGTTATTTAAGGCCGAAGTACATTTTAAACAATTTAGTTTAGTATAAGTAAAGATTTTGTTTACTCACAGTTAAATGTCAAAAGAATTCTATTTCAAACTATTCAGTTTAGCATAAGTATGCAGTTTAATTCTATTTGACCCATAGATAGGACCCTATCAGGTGCTTCCATCCCGAGCTCGTGTCGACCAGAGAGCGATGGCATTGAAGGAGTACACCGCATTCCTCAAAGCTCCAGCAATAACCTCACCATTAGATTGTTTAGTGTCATATTTAGGACACTCGTTATGAGAGGTCTTACCACTCTGCAGAGGTACAGTCGTTGTATTCTACAGCCCCAGCCGACTTGGCAACAGAAAATTCGTATAAATACGTATGACAATAATTGTTAACTTAACATGAAGGGACATGTTTTGTGTATGTAAAAATCTTTTTCACAATACGAGAGAGAAAATTTATATATGACAAAACTTATATATTACTTCTGCGGCTATTTTATCTGCTGGGGACAGATAAATATTAAAATGCAATAATGATGTGAAAAAACGTTCGTTCATTTTAAGAAAAATAGAGCGATATTGAAATAAAATGTATTATAGAAAGAAAATAATGTAGATTTCGGGAAAACGAAATAAATCTAAGTTTATTTGTGTTAATTATAATTCCATAATCAATAAATATTTATTTCTTCGCTTATTTACCCAATTCGCCGATGGTCCGGGAGATCTGAGTTCAATCCCAGGTTAAGTCATACCAAAGACTCAAAAGATGGTACTTGATGCCGCCTTGCTAAGCATTAAGAACTATAAGGTGAGGATCAAGGGTAAAGTGGAGCAATCCAGTGAATGGAGTAGCGCCCTCCCCTACATCTTGGTGTAGTAGCTATTGAAAAGGAAACCTTCGGGTCACCCTCGACTAAGGTCGCCAACTTTACTTTCTTTACTTATATCTTTTAACATTCTTCGCGGGAAAAGGTTTCTAAAGATATTTTGAGTCTTTTCCCGGCAATTCATATATTTTCGTCGGTGAAGAATCTCGGAATTTAGATATAAGCACGAATGAGCTGATAAGTCAATAAATGCAAAATTAGAGACGCAAGAATATCAGCTCTTTGAGCCTATTTTTTGCACAACAATTAATACGATTTTTAATGTAAACACACACACAAACACACACACACACACATATATATATATATATATATATATATATATATATATATATATATATATATCGTTGGGGAACAGTTTTTCATTTAACCATGTTTGATTAAATAATAAAGACACATTTTTTCTATGTAATTTAATAAGATATTTTGAAGTTTCTTGATAAGTGACTGGGTTTAGGTTGACATTGGTAGATGAATTTACTAAAATTGTCCCGAGCGGACCTTTCATAGGCCATTATCAGGGGTTGTTTGTCTGTGTAAAGAGTGTTTTTAAAGAGTGTTCTTTAGGGTTTTTTTAATAACATTACAAAATTACGTAAACACAAAGTTGGTTAAAATTGAGATGCTGATGACATCGAATGAATTTACAACAGGACATAATCAACGGAAATAGAATATTATCAAGGAAAAAAAAAACTATAGGCATTTCAAAAATGTATATATGTATATATAAAGAGAAAGATGGTGAGACATATATATACATATATAGAGAGAGAGACACAGAGAGAGAGAGACACAGAGAGAGAGAGAGAGAGGCGCAGGGGGAGAGATAGACTGACAGAGAATATTAAGCCAAAGAGAGAATGAAAGCGCATGACAGACAGACAGACAGAGACAGAGACAGAGAGACATCTATATCAGTAGAAATGTTAAGTATAGGTCTTTGAACATTGAAATATTTGTAAAATACAGAGTTTGAAAATAAAACGGTGTTTCTTCCAAGATGTGGCTGTGCCCATACTGTTGTGTGGATGCACCACATGTACGTTAACGAAACTTATGAAGATAAGAATGCAACATCCAATAAAACATTAGCTATACGGTCTCTTTTCTCCCATCTCACAAGCCATTCAAGTAATGTAGGGCATTGCAGGAGAAGTAAGGATGAACTTTTCAGTGACGTTCTCTAATGCACTCATAGACAGTGATACACCAAAGACTTATATACATCAGATCCGTGTGGACAGTAGATGTAGTCTAGAAGATCTACCAGAAGAGATAGCAGATAAAAACTTTTATCAGTTCTTCTGTTGACGTTCATATAAAGTACAATCACACAGCATTTGTATTCTTTTACTCCTGTGCATACTAGTAATTTAAAAAAAGAAAAAAAAAACTATAGTCATTTGTCTGTCAAGAGAGAAACCGAAGGGCATAATGAATTCCTGGCTGCCTTTGAAGTGAAAGAAGATGTCCGCCAAACAACTTCAAAATGATGATGACAGTCTCGTTTTATCGTTAATCTTACTATCATTTCGCTTGCTGCACTATTTTGTAGGATTTCTCTTCGTTAAGTTCTCTTATTCAACGAGCAGATTTTCGATATTCACAAAATACAGACACAGACTGTATAATTTTTACTTGCCTATCTCTGGTGAATGAACATTGAATAAAGAAAATGAATTTTCCATTTTTTTCAGCAGAAGGTTAATTTTACATAATTCTCTGAATCTTTCAACACTTTATATTTTCTGCGTGTGTCTACAAGGAATTCATTAATTAGCTCTTATAAATTATCGGCGATAAATAAGTTCATGCATAATACTTTGGTAAATTTCTTCTGAATCCTACATACCAAAGATTTGATGCTTTTCTAGGGAAACATTGTAAACCAAAAAGAGATATTAGTAGGGAGTTTGGTTTGGTTAGGTTATTTAATGCAAAAACCTGTTTAT
Source organism: Sepioteuthis lessoniana (assembly GCA_963585895.1). Lineage (NCBI taxonomy): Eukaryota > Metazoa > Mollusca > Cephalopoda > Myopsida > Loliginidae > Sepioteuthis > Sepioteuthis lessoniana. Next base: position 110,177,702 of record OY757905.1, on the reverse strand, counting down.
AATGTATATTAGATATAAATATGATTTGTTAGCGCATTTTGTTGACAATATTCTTAAACGAGTCTGGACTCTATTTTAAACAGAGTGAAAGGGTTTAAAGTATTGCCATATAAGTAAAGTTGGATACCTCAATCGAGGGTGACCCGAAGGCTCCCTTTTCAATAGGTGTTGGCGAAAGTGCTACCCAATTCCATGAATTGCTCTACTTTACCATTTATCCGTACCTTATAATGCAGAGTTTTTAGCAAGGCAGCATCAAGTACCATTTTTTTGTCTTTGGTATGACTCAACCACGGATAGAACCCTGTTCTTCCGGACTATTGACGACCACTCTATGGCCCGGTTAAAAGCCTCAATTAAACTTCAGTTATTTGTTTGCATACCGTTTATTTTGATTGACCCATACATATGGTCTTATCATGTGTTGCCACTCCGGGTGGAATTAGGAGCAATGGATATGAAGGATTACTTACACATTCCCTAAATCTCCAAGTCTTGAGTCTTGCCTATAGATCGTTTTATGGCATATCTAGGAAAATCGTTTGGTCGGGTCTTAGCCTTTTGCAGAGGTGCAATCGATGTATTCTACAGCGCTAGCCGACTAGGCTAGACATAAGGCAATCCTGAAATATACACATAAAGTATATATATATATATATATATATATGTTCATATAATATAATTGTACGTTTCAAAGACGTTTTAATATATATATATATATATATATATATATATATACACATATATATGCTTGGTTGTGTAAGTATGCGTGCATGCATGCGTGTGTCTGTGTGTAAGTGTGTGTGTATGCATGCATGTGTCTGTGTGTGTGTCTATCTGTGTTTACGTCTGTAGTCCTATGATCGTCAAAGTACTTGATTTTTGTCTTAGTTCTATGACTACCACGTCTGTTTCCAGCTAGTGTGATACTGTTATAAGGGCTTAAATCTATTAAATTTATGTATGTATTTATGTGCGTGCAGGCGTATACATGTGTATGGTTTTGAGTTGACCATGGATATGTTTATGCGGATGCCTGTATATGATTTAGGTGTCGAGCGATATTTGTGAGGAATAAAGCACAGACGGTCAGATATAATTGGGTTACAATTTCAATTTTTTATCACACTCTTTAGGGGCCCCGAGAGACATGCGTTTTGCCAGTATATTTATGTCCAGACCGTTGGCGGTCAAAACATTGGAAAGAGGAATGTTCGATCCTGGATATATACGAGTAGTGTGAGTCTGCTATTATATGTCACCAGATACAGACGCAGAAGTTGAGTGACACAAAAGACCTGGAAGGACATATAAATGAGACTACGGGCGCAGAAATGGGCTGACAGAACAGATACCGAAGAGATAGGGGAGTCAGAGAAAGAGACAGAGAGACATTCAGATTGGCTGTAAAGACCAGAACAGATACAGAGGAAAAAAAACAACAAAAAAACTAACAAACTAGCAGTCAGCCTTAGCTTTTAGTTAAAGGAACTTCGATGTCAAAATGAGGACACTACAAACCATCATATTGCCACACAAAATTCCTCTTGGTCTTTTTTTTTTGTGGAACTGTCTTGGATTCAATAATTTTTGCACGACCTGCTGCGAAAGACACCACAACGAGGGGTTAGCTGATCCTTTGCGGGTATATGCATGGGCCGATTCATATTCCCAAACTAGTTGATTTATCAACCCACCTCTGGGCCAACATTGTGTTTGAAAGATCCACAGAAGGAGGATAACACTATCAAACCGAACATCTACTGACGGTCAGGATGGTCGCGTGCAAAAAGTTGCTCAGATGTAAATGATAAAAAATATTCAAAAAATCACAATTGTGTAACAAAGATATAAGTGTATACTCTCGTTTTTATTTGTTATTTTTTTGTTTTTTGTTTTTGAGAGAAAGACAAGTTGAGAAATTTTGTTGGCGTTCTTATCCTGCTTTAATCAGTCAGTTAATCTTTCAGTGAGTTCAGCCTTCACTAGAGAGTTGATAGTACTAGGAGAGACTTCTTCTTTTTATTCTTTTGTCTCTGGTATTCTTATTAAATTTTCTCTCCTTTCAAATCCTTATGAGTATTTTTCAAAGAATTCTCCTGGGAAGAAATTTCCCGATTGGAAAACCATTCAAAGATCATTTCTTATTTTTATAGTA
>OY757905.1:110158044-110173044 GCA_963585895.1 Sepioteuthis lessoniana | reverse complement strand
CCCAAATACAAATATTTTAAACTGCATGATCCTGCAACTTACCAGTATAACATCACTTTGGAGTACTGACCTGATCTCGTGAAAAGACAAATTGCTCCCCGTAAGGCTAATATCAATACAATAAATCTCGACAGAATAAAATCGATACGGCAACTTGATTAGATAAATGGAGACAAAAGTGTTTTTATTGTTAAGTCAAATATGTATTAACGAAGAAATACTGCCTAAATACACATATTTCAAACGATATATATATATATATATATATATATATATATATATATCCTCCATAAAACGGTAGAGCCCCCACCCAAAGAATTGTATCCGGATGATGACTCTAAACATCACTGATGGTAACATTCTAGTTCTAAATCTCTGGGAGTGTAAATTACACCTTCATTGCCCCCTACTTATCTGTAGGAGTAGTGACGTGTCAGATGCAATATATGGGTTGAACCGATTTGTTTGAAAAGAATAAGCGTAGTGGTTAAATCTTTGAAAATATGTAATTGTATACGGAATACGTTTGAGATAGGTATACTTTAAACCAAATAATTGTGTGAAAACAAATTATCATCTAATGAGAATAATTATTTCAAATCATGTGACATTTGGAAGAAAAGATTAAAAAAACAAAACAAATGTTGACAAGACGTAAAAAAACATACTAAGTACCAGTCAAGCAACAAATATATGCACTTCTCTCTCTCTCTCTCTCTCTCTATCACATACACACGCATTTACGATCATTTCTGTATTTGTACATAAATACATCTCTTTACGTAAATAATTTAGCTAGTTATATCATTTTAATTTTCTTTTAATCCTAGTGTATGTAGGGTGGAGGAACATTTTATAATTGTTCCAGAAATGGGTAATCATTCTACATTGAATCAGAATGTTAAAGTTGAATCCCGATTTTGAAATGCAAAATTATAATTTAAAAAAAATGTGTATATGTATGTACACATGTATGTATCTCTCTCTCTCTCTATATATATATATATATATATATATATATGTGTGTGTGTGTGTGTGTGTTTAGGTGTGTGTGTGTATGTGTATTGTAAGTGTGTGGATGTTTAGAGGTTTGTATGCGTATGGTATATGTGAGCGTGTGTGTGTGTGTGTGTGTGTGTGTGTGTGAGAGAGAGAGAGAGAGAGAGTGTGTGTGTGTGTATTTTTAGGTGTATGTGTATGTGTATTGTAAGTGTGTGGAAGTATGGTGTGTCTGTTTAGAGGTTTGTACGCGTATGGTATGTCTGTGTAGGTCTGTGTGTATGTGTGTGTGTGTGTGTAAAAAGTCGTAAATATGTATGTATGTCTATGGTATGTTTGTGTAGGTCTGTGTGTGTGTGTGTGTGTGTGTGAGAGAGAGAGAGAGAGAGAGAGAGAGAGAGAGAGAGAGAGAGAGAAAGAGTGTGTGTGTGTGTGTGTGTGGGTGTATGTGTGTGTGTGTGTATAGACTTTGCCAATACAATCTGGTAACATTGTGTAACATCTGTCCATGTTTTATCTACTCGAATTTACTAAAGTTGTGGAGAAGACCGCCCAAGGAGAAAAAATACTTTTAGATCCATAAAAAATGTCTTTTTGTTTAAGTGTTTTTGTCTCTACTTAGCTTAAGATAGGTACTCAGGAAGTTTTTTTTTTCTGTGGATAATGAAAACACAAGCTGATTAATTTGAAGAAAGAACTCATTCCTTGAAATCGCTGTCTCTTCTCGGTCACTGGATAATAAGAAACTGTCTTCTACGTCAGAGATCAATCACCACTGGTGCCATATATAGAGAAAACTACAGACCAGCGATGATCGGATCACCTTGTTATTTTCCAAGCGTATGTTTCATCCATGTGTGTAGTATAATTTGTACCTCGTCTCGTCATAGCACGCTTAACATTACAACTAATGACGTATAAAATTGTGTCAGCGACTTGATTTCGAATCCTTAATAAGGGCGTGTGCGTATTAGTTCGAACAAATACCTTCGGGAAAAAAACATGAATTTATTCCTTCTTCCGTAACAATGGGGAAATGCTATGGTAAACTGGGTTCTTTAGCTTAGGGAAAGCAAGTAGTCAGGACGAAGGGAAAACCAAATCAAAACCAATTTTGCTACTCATTATCACAGCTTGTTGATAGCATATATTTTCCTGACTCTCTCTCTCTCTCTCTCTCTCTCTCTCGGCATCTGTACCTATGCGTCATTGTTCCTAGCAAGTCCAATAGCCACACAGACGAAAAATGTAAGTTTTTATTGGTCGGCCAAGAGTTATGTAAGTATGTGTGGGAGTACATTGGAGAATGTTGCTTTTGAGTTTGCCTCCAGATGTAGCCGGCATATCTTGTTGCTTTTGAGTTTGCCTCCAGATGTAGCCGGCATCTCTTGTTGCTTTTGAGTTTGCCTCCAGATGTAGCCGGCATCTCTTGTTGCTTTTGAGTTTGCCTCCAGATGTAGCTGGCATATCTTATTTGTCTTACTTGAATGATTTGTGTGATGTGAAAAACTGTGGTTCTAAAAAAGCTGTTTTACGGGCTGCTGCTCTCTGGAATCATTCAAATCAACACGCAACATCTATAAATAGTTCCTATCTTGTTTTTTTCCACCAAGCATTTAGTTAAAATCTTTATGATGGGTTCATATAATATGACTACCGCTTGGAAGGATGTACTATTACGGGTGTCAAAAAAATGATTGAATAGTTACTGCTCCAAATGTACCGTTGTAAGACTGCGTGGCACAAATAGACGCTTGCCACGCTACAGTATTCCATTGGAAGTTTGTACTGATTCGGTCTCAATAGCCATTTGTACTACTACTACTACTACTACTACTGATAACCATTTGTATCACATCGTGGCGAACAGGTTTATGCTTGTAGCACTACGTCTTAAGTATTAGTCAGATCCTGTTGTAACCTCCCCGTAGGAAAAATAGACGAACAAACAAAAATCCTGTTCTGGACAATAACACAAAATTTTTATTCGTTACTCCTTTTTTTTAAGTAGTCGTCAGTGAGAGAGAAATAGAGTATGAAAACTGAGTCGACCACGTTAGCTAGACAAAGAGAAAATATTGTCATGACGAGAGACAGAGAGAAAGAGAGCGGGAGAGCGGACACAGACCTTGAATTAATTTCCACGTTTTCTCTTGTCGTTCTAATACGTGATTATTCGCGGAATCTATCATCAGCACTGTGCGTCTGGGATCCAAGTGCTCTTTAAATCTTTGTATCCAGCTGCCAACTCTCGTCTTTACCTGGTCACGTCTAGCAGCCAACTCTCATCTTTCCCTCGTCACGTTTGGTAGTCAACTAACTTTTACTTGTTTTCTATCCCACACCCACTCCTCTAACGGCGTTTTATTTGAGTTTTTTTTCCCGCCAACCATTCGCAGGTGATACTATTCTATTTTTAAACTGGGCACCCCTAATTATTTTTACAATATTCCCGTTTCATTTTATGAGGTAGATCAGATTTTCCCTGGGTTGTTAACCAGTCAATAGTAGTTCATGATTCACTTATCGGTATGTTAATATCACATTCAGTCGATGATATATAGCAAAACTTTTCTTTCTATATTTCTCTAAGGCATCAGATTCCATACACAGAGAAAAAATATGGTCTGATTTCATAGAATATCAGCCATTATTTAAAATTCAATACCAAGTTCTGTTTATATATATATATATATATATAGTTTGTAAACTCATTTTATAGATACATTTTAAATGAGTCCGAGCTCATTTTTTGAACTCAGTAAAATGGTTTAAAGTATTATTATCTTACAGAATATTTCTATATACTATTAATTATTAGTATGATCACTGCAAGTGGTTACAAGTATTGATATTTAACACTTATCATTTTATTTAACATTACTCATTATTTTGCACATTCTTAAATAATTTCAAGTATTGCAATAGATCTTTTTTAAACAATTTAGTTTAACATAAGTAATGTTTGCACTCAGTTTAAATGTCTAACAATTCTATTTGACCTATAGATAGAACCCTTTTTGCTGCTACCTCTCCGAGCATGAGTGAACCTGGGAGCAGTGGCAATGAAAGGGTACTCTGCATTCCTCAAAGCTCCAGCATAACTGGAGTCTCAGTATCAGAGTGATTAATGTCATGTACAGGACACTCGTTGTGGGAGGTCTTACCTCTCTACAAAGCTTCATTCGGTGTATTCTACAGTCCCAGCCAACAGGGCGAAGGAAAGATGTGTATTATATTGACCCTTGACAGAGCTGGATATTCTAGCAGTATAGACGAAATGATTACTGGACACAGCTGTGTAAACAGCAAGGCAGCGATGCGTAGGTGCACTGGAAATGCGTAGGTGTCATGGAATTGTATATTCACGGTCCATAGCAGTAATAGTCAGTCTTGATCTTGCAGCAAGAATAGATTCGTTTAGTCACGGTGGGGCAACATCCCGCCGTGGTCTTTGGCCAGGAAACAGAAGCGGCAAAGATTTAAACCCTAAAGAAAACACAGTGTTGTGTAGTCAATACAAGAATTTTAGGGTCAATATAGAAGTGTCCAAGTGTGCAAGCCATTCAGTTGTCTCCCTGTCTCCGTCTGTCTCTGTTTTTCACACATGTCTACAGATTCAATCTCTCGAAGAATAAAGAGACATATATTCCCATGAAGAAAAGTGCCATGCTTATTCCTTCATCGTCATTATGTTCCATCATTTATCACAGCTAAGTGATGTGGTTTCTTCTGTCATTACGGCGATATAACAAAAGGATTTAGTTGGCTTTTTGAATGAGAAAGATAATGCCAGTAATATATTGTGAATTGGCTCATTATCATAATCATTAACAAAGACAGAAAAACCTAAATAAACCATGAAGTACGTTATAAAAGCTGGATGAGGCTGTCTTCATTTAACATGGCCCTAATATCTATGCGAAAGCTATAAATCCAATAATTCTCTCTACATGGGTAAATAGTAGGAAGACTGAGGTCTTTTATCTTGGTATGGCAACTGATCAAGGAGGAAAATTCTGCTTTAAAAAAACTGATCTTGTCCTTGATCTTGCTCCTGCGAAGTTTAGTAAATATATAAAAAGCCTAGTCATTTACAGTATTTCTGTTGTGTATTACAAAAGATTTAGCGGCTCATTGACCTACTGGGTAGAGTTCTCGCCAATGGTCCGGGAGACATGGATTTAATCTATGGTCATATCATATCAAAGACTTTAAAATGGTACTTGATACCTCCCTGTTTAACACTCAGCAATATAATGTACATATTAATGGTAAAGTGGAGCAATCCAGGGAAAGGAGTTGCGTCCTCCCCTACACCTCGGTGTTGTAGCTATTGAAATGGGGTCCCTCTGGTCACCCTCGACTACAGTCACCAACTTTACTTTTTACAAAAGATTAACCAAGTAAATGGAAGGAAAGTTGACTGACATTTCGATGTCACTATTTTTATTCCAAGTATATTAAATTTAGTCTTTAATCTATTGCTGTTCTGTGCCAATTGTTTTCGTAAATATCTATGTTTTTTTTTTATTATTGGTTTATCATAGATATTATATGGATGATAAGTTGTCTGAGTGAGATTGTCTAATCCGTTATTATTATAATTTTTAATACTTTGGTAATTATTATAATTAATTAATAACTCTTATAATTAACAAATAGTTAATTATATGTATCATTACAATTTTAATTTCTATTTTCTAATTAGAATAAAAGTCATTATATTGATACATATTTCGATAACCATCATGTAGAAAAAAAAAGCTATATGAAAGAGAATGTTAAAGAACCATATTTAAAATGTTCTTGCGTAGCGAATAACCCAATAGCAACACTAATTATCGAATAAATGTTAACTTTGTAGATTTGAATTTTTCGCCAAATTTTCGAAAAAATGAGATATGTGTAAACACTAATTAGAATTCGTCATTTATTTCTCATTAACTCTATCATTTTGATCATAGGCTTTTGCTGCAACAGAAACTTAATAAGTTCATAGTCGACACGTTGTGTTATGGTCATTGGAACTGGACAGGGAGACTAGAGTTAAAACCATAGAGAATGCTATCTTTTTTTCGTTCTAATGATCTTGAGAAAGGTATGGATCCATTTAGTATTCTCCCTCTTAGCTATTATATATTGTCGAGCAAACTGAATTGTGTAGTCTTAGAACGACAGGAAATCTTGAAGGAAAACATAATTTAAATCAATTTTATTCTACTTGAAATATTGACCTTGTGTCGCATTCTTCCCGTGACGGAGAGGTCGTATAAATGCTAAACTATTTGGTTGACAGCTTATTTTGTTTTATAAAAGGCAAAAAGAAATTCACCCTACACAATTTATAGCGCATATATAGTTCGAATTTTAAAAGCAGAGCTTTAAATGACAGTCTCTGTTGTTGCAGTTGAGTATACATTAGAAATACTGACATAAGTTGTTTGAATTTCTAAGATGAAGATTAATGAAAGCAATTATTGTGATGTAAAAACATTAAATTTATAAGTACCATAATATTCACTCTGAGCTGTCAAACAGGACACATAGCGTAACGGTTATAGGTATTGTTTCCCTAAGCTTCTCAAGAGACAATCATCTGGAGGTTTCAGGTTCAATCCTGACTGCAGGCCAGTTACCATACAGGAATACTTAAGACTTGTACCCGCTTATCATAATAAATGACAACTGAGGATTAAATAAAGGACGTGGTTCGAAGTTCCAAGCAGGTTCTCGAGTTCGACAAGAAACACCTGAAGAAGGCCGGAGGACATAGCGGTTGAGACGTGAATATAAAGATAAAGACAATAGTACGAAAACGCTGAATGATAAAAACACAGCTGTAAATTTGAAATTCGAACATTCTGTTAAAGATTAGAAATTCTTCTTGGCTTCAAAGATTATTCTAATAAATTAATGATTTCGTGATTATGCATTAAACATTGACCTATACACGAAATTGATAAACATTTAAGAAAAATAGCATCTCTTTTTCGACTAGATATTTAGTACTAGATATTAACATGTACCCCATGATTTTTTACTTACCAGTAAATAAACAAATAATATGTAAGAAGAAAAACAGATGCTTATTTAACACCACAAGAATGCAGCTTTATAAAACGTACCATAAACAAATTACATTAAATTGTTTTAATTCATGTTATAGCACCAGGACATTGGCCCAGCGGTTAGGGTGTTCGCCAATGGCCCGGGAGACCATACCAAAGTCATACCAAAGACTTCAAAAATGGAACTTGATACCACCTTGCTTAACACTCAGCATTATAAGGTACGGTTCAAGGGTAAAGTGGAGCAATCCTGGGAATGGAGTAGCGCCCTCCCCTACACCTTGGTGTAGTAGCTATCGAAAAAGGAGCCTTCGGGTCACCCTCGACTATGGTCGCTAACTTTACTTTACTTACTAATAAAAGAATTTAAGAAATAACTTGATAAAGAAATTAGAATTAATTCTTGGATGCTTCTTTTGTAGTCTTTATTAAATTCAAAATTCTTTCCGGCATCGATTTTATAATTTTAAAGCAATATTTCTTAAACAAACTGATTCCAACTTTACTGAATAGCAGTTAGTTGATCTTCTTAGTGGTGAGTGCTTTCTCGCAGACCATTTTTAGAAATATCTCCTTGATGAATGTTCGTCTGGATTTAGATCTAGACTTTTCGCTGACCAGGTCATTGATTTATATAGACATTTCCTGATGGAAAACTTCAACAAATTTGCTGGGTCATGAGATGCTTTATAGTCCTGAAAATGACTCCATCATCATTAAACTAATTTTCTACAGATGGAAATTGCAAACACTCCATAATTTCTATGTTCAGATATGAATTGATTGTCGCGGTGATGAAACTCATAAGACCACAAAGAAAAAGTAATTAGCAAAAAATGTTCAACGAAATATTTACGTCTCAGCGTATTTCTTTTCGACAAAGAAAAGAATTGTGCTGAGTTGATCAGAATGCGACATATTTTTTTCTCTTGGTCTCGCCATTCTTCTTCCTCTTAACTTCTCAAAACCTTATGTAAATAAACAGATGCGTATCTTGGTAAAGTATAAACTTTATGTAAACTTTATGCTTGTTCTGTCTGTGCTTATCGAAAGATACCAGCCGTGGATTAGTTGAGTCACAATCGGGTTCCGTTGGCAGCCAGTGCAAAATCGGCTCGTCCAACCTCAGCTGTCGTCAAGGTGGAGGCAAGAGTCGGGGAAGAACATTCGTTATTATCAGTTGGTATACGTTCTTTACAAATTGGTGTCACTTATCACGTTTTGAAAAAAAAAATTTAAGTTTTAGAAGTATTTTTTATTAGGGAGATATTGACATCTGAACCAGCACGCACACACACACAAACACACACATACACACACACATACACACACACATACACAAACATACATACACGCATATATATGCATAATGATGAAGAAAAAATAGCACACGTACTCATAGGTACATCAATATGTCCACAACTTTAAGAAGAAAAGAACATGCATTTTGAACAACAAATATATGTATTTCTATACAATCTCCTTCCTTGCCAACGCACTAAATTTGTCAGTAGACAGCGGCAGTGTAAGTACTACTATATGGATACACCACATGGACGCTAAAAGTATGGAAAAAAAAGCTTGACTGCAATTACACAAGTTTGCTACGAACTATATTGAACATGACCCAGAAACAACATTCCACTGAAAACAGATGTACAGCCACCTTCCACCCATCTCGTAAACCATCCGAACAAGACACTGCTGAATAAGTAAGAACGAACTCATAAACGATGTACTCCAATGGGCCTCTTCACACGGACGAGCATATTTAGGGTGACACGCTAGAAATTATCAACAACAGCTCCGTACGGATACAGGATCTAGCCTGGAAGACCTACAGGAAGTGATGGACTACAGAGACAAATGGCGAGAAAGGTTCAGGGAAGTCTGTACTAGTGGCACATAATGATGCTGATGATAAAGATTTTGTATATCAGTGTGAGTTAATAGCCAATTGAGCAAATAACTTCAACGCACGGACTTACTGATCAGATCTGTTACAAACGATATACGATAAAATTTTCGATACTGAAACTTTTGGCTTTTCAAAATTTAACCTTTGAAATCTAAATTCAGGTGTACGCTTAAATAAACGGCATTTTAAATAAAATGTTGTTATCTGGACATCTCAGCTGCAGTATTAGCGTCAACAAAAGAAAAAAAAATGATGTTAGGGTACCAAACATAATTTTTAGCTAATTTGGGGGCACTGAATGTGAAAATGGCATTACTTTTTCTTGGTTTTGCTGAACGGAAATGCTGCATTTTTGGAAAAAAAAAAATTTTCAGTATATATCATATTGATCGATGGTAATATTTCTGAAAGTGAAATCGTAGAAAACTCAATTCGTATTTAAATCAACTAATATTGGTCTGCTTATTGAAAAACACTAGTTTTGCACTAACGATCAGACCCTAAGTCTTTTGCAATAACGCGATTGAATATACCATGATCAAGAAATATTTTCATCAAATCATTTAATAAACTGACAGTAGAAATAAAGCCTGCGTGAACATAAAAACTATGGTAATTTTCTCTTTCTTGGTTGTCTGTCATTGTTGTTTAAATCTCTTTTGATACTCTAACAGTAGTCAGCCGTCATTTGTGTGTCCCACCTTCCCTGGTAGCGCTCTTTCATTGTTTTGATATCCTGATGGAATTTTTCTCCTTGCTCATCATTTGCATTGTCCAAGTATCCAGAAATTTATAGAGATATCTATGTAAAAAAAGGAACCTTAATTCTCATATTAGCGCCTATGTCCTTATATATGTCCACTAACTCCCTGTAATTTTCGGCCAAGCAATTGCCGAAAAAGTCATCACCACGTCAACAAACAATGTGCAAACGCATATTTCCTAGACATACATTGAATTAACAAATTCATCAACCTTAAGGAGTTTCCTGATGTTATGGTGTAACCATTTTCATCATTTTTATCAGATACGATGGAATTGGTCTATTCATTCTGGAGATCTTTTCTCGGAGTTTCTTTCCATCTGTAAAAAAGCTATCAATGTGCTTGGTTTCCTTCTTTGTGAAGGGAAAAATGGTGAGATACATTTATGGATATCAAACAGAAACTTTTAAGGTTTCATTTTTTGACATCACCTTAATTATCAAGTTTATTAAAGTTTGTTACTGATGAAGTTTACCTGTTAATTTGAATTTTGGCGATAAACTCGAAAAAATCAGTACATCTATTTTGAATCCTTTGACTCAAAAACAGTTTTTTCTTATAAAAATAGTTCATTTCAGGTGGTCTATCTGTAACATAGTGATACATGAATACGTAATATGTACATAGAATGTTCATAACTCATATATAGATAACATAAGATTCCCGAAACACAAAAACACTTACGGTTTCTTAGTTCAGGTACAAAGCTTTATTACCTTTGAGTTAAAAGGCTTTTCGACATAAGGAGAGAGGCACAATCTTTCTATGATGACTTTTCCATCTGCACCCCCATCACGTGCAGCACCCGCCGCAAGGCCTCGGCGAGCTCCGAAAATCAACCGTCTTCTTCTAAAACTCAACTCTCTGACTTTTCTCAAATCCCAGAAATCCTCAGCCCACGCTTCCGGTGCGTGACGTCATTCCCACTCCCAAGCCTCGTTTCCTATCTGGGGTTTCTACTGTAACATCCCTGAATGACACGTCCGCTCCGTGCCGAAAGGTTCTCAACCTAACTAAACCGAAAGGCAAGATATATAAAACGAAATCCCTCGGCTATTATATTACATATCTAAGAATTGATGGGTTTCTACGACTATTTAAACTGAATTTTGTGATCAGCCAAAATCGTAAATTGATAATTTTTCTAAAAATGAGTAATCACAGCAATGTAAAAATGGTCGCTAACCGTGAAAATCTAATGTCATTATCGGAATCAGCACCATCAAATTAGCAGAAAACGTATTTTGTTTCTTGGCGCGAAAAATCTCGTTGACCATTGTCATAAATCGAGACAAGTCAGTCCCAGCTTAAAAAAACAACCACGCACCCCCCAAAAAAAATCAGTTTCTTTTTGAATTAAATAAATTCCTAACATATGTGGAAATATCTCATCGTCATCAAAGTTTGCCGTCAACAAGGATTCTATGGATTCTCTCTCCCTCTCTTTCTCTCGCCATCTCTCGCGATTGGCTATCGCTCTTGCTACGTCCTCTTGTGACAATATACTCGCTGGCCGGTCCCCACTATCTCAACCTTTAAACCAGCTAACAGCCCTCCGATCATCTAGTGGTTTCTCTCATATCCAGCCTAGGGCATTTCACATTGCTTTACAAACACACAAGATTCAACTTACACAACTGACTGGGTGGAAGAAAAAAGAACAAACAAGCACGGACTTGGGTTAGCTCCAAGCCCAAGAAGGGATAAGTTTGTGACCCTTTTCTGAAGCTTTCTTTGCATCTGTGGGTTATCACGAGCGTGTATCCGAGCGAAATTCCCACACAGCCAACAAGAACGATGACTCATCCTCTCACGTTGGCTAACCCGGCTTCTGCGTCCACAGGTCTTAGCTCCTCGCTTAGCAGCCACCTTTCCCCGACTTCTGTTGACTGCTCTCTTCTGTTTACTTCCTTTTTCTGTTCAATGCCCTGGGACCTTGCCTTTCCACGTCTTCTTCTGGTCTCGTAAGAAATCTCGCGTGCAAGACAAAGGAATGGCCTGACCCACACATACAGAAAAGAATGCCACCAATCGTGCCACACTCTAAAGGACACACAGTAAGATCTTTTGCCTATCGACAAACACTGGTGTGTGTGTGTGTGTGTGTGTGTGTGTGTGTGTGTGTGTGTGTGTGTGTGTGTGTGTGTGTTCATGTAAGAGCCCTGAAGGAAACATCACTTATGAGTTCTCCTTTACTTCACCATCAGTGCTCAAAATGATGAACTCGTCTTGTTTTGCAAAAAGAGATATCATCATCATCATCATCATCATGTCGTGCCGCTAGCACAGATATCCCTGACCCTCTTTCGCCACTTTTCCCTATCATTCATCGCCTCTGGCAGGTCTTCAGGGCTACATCCCGTATCCTCACATAGCTGCTGTATGTATGTTCGAGCTGGTCGTCCTGCTTTTGCTTGGCCATATGTGGGGGTCCATAGGAGTACATCACTTATGAGCTAGTCTCTGCTTCTCCAGCAGTGACCAGCGTGTCTGGTTAGTTTAGCTTGGATAGTTTTCGTGATGGGAGGCAGGTGGCCGTATAGTTGGTCCTTTGTGGGGTGTTGCCGCCAGGAATTGTTCAATATTGCTTGCAACATTCTTTTGTAATTGCTGCCTAGCTTCTTTTCCAGCTATTTAGTCAGCGTCCAAGTGTGACAATATTCGTCTGTGGCGGTACGTGAGGGGTTAACCAAAAAGTTGAGCAGCCAAATATAATTGCCAAGAAGTGTGGAGTTGAAATTCTGGGAAAAAGAATCGAAAATGCTGTGACCGAATTTTTGTTGACAATAGCCAAAATTGAAACAAAGAAGTTGACAGGTACAGAAGATTAAGTTGTTTACAGAACTCAGGCAGAAATCGAGAAAGAAAAATATTGTGATTAAAAAGGTGAAAAGAGTAACGATACTAAGATAATTTTCGAGCCAGGAAAAAGTTAATTTTTAAAGGATTTGATAGCACAGAGATTCAGATACGGTGTGACTTGCACTCCAGTTAAAAGGTGGGACTCAGAGCAGACAATGAAGTCTTTGTCAAGATAAAGAAGGCCACCTGGCATTTGGGGAAATACCTCAGCTAAGGGTTGAGAAAATTATCCAGAATTACTTATCAGTGTTGAAAGGGGATTATTAATTAGCCTGAGGATAGGCCAGTCTTTTCGCCTACGTGGAATTGAAACCAGTTCCATCAAAGGTGACAGTCCAGCATATTTGGGCAAAAAGGGGTTGGACCCTTTCTGACGTCATGAGCCGTAAAATGATAGAAACTATGTTGGTAGGAGGAAAGCTATCCTCCTGTAGTCCTCACTATGAGGGTAGTGAGAGGAACAACTCTGTGGAAGTAGTGAAAAGAGGGTTGGACCCTTTCTGATGACGAAAATTAAAACAAAGACATGAAGGATGTCTAATGAGTTGAAAATGACGTTAGGGAGATCACCCCTGCCTCAGTCAGAACCTACCCCAGAATATTGGCAATTATTATATAAACAGGCTGATTTCCGAACTCAGCAGTTGGTGGCAGAGAGAGAGGCGAAGCAGTCGGTCCCAGACGAAGTAAAGCCGACGAAGACCAGGCAGGGACCCACAGATTGGAATTGTGCTTCGCGCTGCCAACTCAGATATCGCCAGTCCGCCGCTTGAATACACTGTCGTTAAGAAAACTTAGACCTTTGTAAGTTGGTGGCAGAGAGCGAAGCAGTTCGGTTCCAGACGAAGTAGACGAAGACCAGACAGGGACCAACAGATTGGAATTGTGCTTTGCGCTGCCGACTCAGATATCGCCAGTCCGCCGCTGAGATAAACTGCTGTTAAGAAAACCTAACCCTCGTCAGACCGCCGCCTTAGACCATTATACGTCACACCCGCAGATTTTTGTCGCCATCAGTAACTTTGAAGTTTTATAAACCCTTTTCTTATCTACTGCAGAAATCGGAGTTATTATTATTTTTCTTTGTTCTGCAATATATGTACCCCTTTGGAGTCCAGTCTTCAGCTGCCAGTAACCCCTCTTCCTTTCAGACAGGGCCATCGGCCTTACTTTTAAAGAATCACAACGTGGGGGAGGGCAGTGCATGGTCACTTTCCCTGGAAGGAACTTTTGATCTATTTTTTCCCACGCTGTAGCAGAGAGATTGGAGGGAGGCGGACAAGGTTGTGGCAAAGAGTTACCATAATAGGTATAATCAGCGCTGTGATCGAGGACGGGGCGAAGAGGGTGGTGTACAAGTAGTGCATCCATATAGCAGTATCGACACGACCGCTGCCTGGAAGAAGCTGCGTTTCATTTTATCGGTCAGGTCTGATTTCCATATGATCGATAGCCTATCGATAGCTGACCATGCCTTCGTCAGCCGTGTGTCGATGTCTTTTTCAGTTGATGAGACGCTGCTTCCTAGGTAGGTGAATTTGTCTACCAGTTTCAGAGAGGTTCCGTCTAGTGTGAAAATGTCACATGTTTGATTATAGCACATATATTCAATTTTGTGTGCATTGACATGGAGGCCAATTTCTGCGGCGGCTCGTTCCAAACTACGCAGTAGTGTTTCGGCTTTAAATGGTGGTAAAATTTATGTTATTTCCAGGATTTGTTTAAAATAGCTACATGGTATATTCATATTTTTTTTTCATACTAAAGTCCTAACAGTGCAACCATACAGTAGTAATGACATATCAACAGCTTAGAAGGGTTATTCAAAAGATAAGGAAATCTTTTTGAAAAAAATGGGCAAAATTCAGCTTATAATTAAGTTTAACTTGGACTTGTATATCAGTCATGTTACGTGTTTAAACATGAATATTTCTAATGTTTTTATGTGAGAAAATCAAAAATTTTCTTTCATTGCAATCAGGAATATATGTAAAATAATACTATGTTATACTATGGCTATTTTTGTCTAAAATTACTCAAATATATAAGAATTCATCGACGAGATCAGACTGCAGATTTATGTCTTTTCAAAACACATAACTTTTTTCTGGCGTATTAGTTAGTCTGACAATTAAAAATGGTTTATACTAATGGTTCGTAAGTTAGAATTATACACTACATAATAGGCGAACAAACAAGCAAATAAACAAGAGCAAAATATCAATAAGTAGACTTGTATTCTTCAACTATTAAAACTCTATTTACATCTCGGTGATTTATAGAGAGTTTTGTATCAGTATGTTTCCTACAAACAATCTGCATGGGTTATTTTTAAAAATGCGTTGATTCTTCATAATGAATGGAATAAAATGAATTAATGATGGGA
>OY757905.1:110088044-110153044 GCA_963585895.1 Sepioteuthis lessoniana | reverse complement strand
TTCTTCTTCTTCTTCTTCTTCTTCAATTATCATTTATTATTAGTAGTTGTAGTAGTTCAGTTGACGTAGTCGTAGTATTTTACTCCTTGCATTTATTGATTACCAGTTTCAACTGATAGTTTTCCTCTGATATCAAAGTGTCTTCAAATCTCCAGAAATCTTCAGGACTCCTATAAGTATTTTAGCGGATTTTAACAGCACTTTTTAAAAAGTCTCTATTATTTCCCTGATCATCTGCTCGGCTCGTCTATTTTCCAGGTGATTAGAGAGAATATCAAGGGAACCAGTTATAACAGGAATCAATGTCACGTTCATGTTCCTCTACATTTTTACCTCTCTAGTAAGCTATAAGTATTAAACTATCTTTTCAGTTCATTAATTTCCACTCTCTGATCCCCTGGAACAACACAGTCCACTTGATGACAAGTTATTTTGTTCTTGTTAATTAGTACTAAGTCTGGTCATCTGGCCGGGATTAAGTGATCCGTTTTTTATATCGAAGAATCCTAAAAAATTTTATGGACATCATTTTCATGGAGAGATTCTGGTTTGTTCATAAGCCATTTGGTTGGGAGGTTAAGGTTTAATAGTTTGCACAATTCCAAAGAATCCCCCTTCCCTGACCAGTTCTGCGTAGTCTTCTGCTCCTTTTTTTTTACCAGTTTGCTGCATTCATTTATTATTTGATTAAATGTTTCTTATCTGTCGTCAGATAACCTACACTTGCATCTCTGATGTGTATTATCAATTTTTGCTTTAATAAAATTGGTTTTAAGGCATTATTTTTTTTGCAAATAAAACAGGTTCGTTTTTTCTCTCGAGGCCTCCGTTTCTTACCTTTTCCTGGTCATCAATCGTGAAATTACCACTGTTTGTCACTCGAATTATCCATACAGTTGTTTCTCTTACAATCTCTGTGTTTTAGTTTTTGTTGCCTTTTTGTTCGCCCTAATATTGACATTTTTGTTACTGGCTGCTGTTATTA
Source organism: Sepioteuthis lessoniana (assembly GCA_963585895.1). Classification (NCBI taxonomy): domain Eukaryota; kingdom Metazoa; phylum Mollusca; class Cephalopoda; order Myopsida; family Loliginidae; genus Sepioteuthis; species Sepioteuthis lessoniana. The sequence continues at coordinate 110,152,059 of OY757905.1, read as the reverse complement.
ATCCCATTTTACTTTTTTTTGTATATTGATTGAGTTCTTTAAAGTTCCATCAACACAACCCTTAATACTATCAAGTCTTTGTTCTCTTTCTTTTCTTAACACATGCAGTCTATCTATGTCATCTCTCCGGTGTAAAACCTATTCATCATAATCTATTTTTATAATCTGAGTTCCTTGATAATTTCAAGAATGGTATATATTTGTTTTATAAGGGTGACTACCAAGGCGTTCATTCTTTTTGATGATATTTCAGATACAGGGATAGGTTTTGAGAGGTTTTCTTTTTTGTGGTACTCTGTTGTATGTTGATCTACGACCCAGCCGGGCTGTCAAAATAGGAAATGCACCTGTGTAAATAACAGGTGCATCCGCTTAAGGAATATCTGAACATAACTTAGACCGTGGACGGGTTCAATGAGTGCGATTTTGACATCCACAAGAAAAAGGTGGACGTTGAACTATTATATAACTCAGGGCAAAGGAAATTCAATCAGTTGGAGACAAGATGCGGTAGAGAAAGCCAGCACCCAGCATAGTGGGCCCTCAGGCCCCCTTATAGAGCAGTTACCGTCGGAGATCAGATTAGTTGGGGATCAGACGAGTTGGAGACAAGATGCGGGAGAGAAAGCCAGCACCCAGCAGAGTGGGCCCTCAGACTCCTGACTGAGAAGCTGCATTTGGAGATCAGATCAGTTGGAGATCAGACCAGTTGGAGAGAAGATGCTGGATTTAGGAACATGTCCCAGAGAGTCTTGGCCCCCATGTCCCCGGTTGAGCAGCCCAGGCGAACGGAAAAGAAACGCAGTTATGGCAAATAGAGTGGAGGTCAAAATGCACCTTTGTAAATAGCAGGTGCATCCAGTCGATCAGGATATTATAACCTTGACCGTGGATAGGTTGAATGAGTGCAATTTGTGACGCCCACAAAAAGGTGGGCATTGAACTATTATATAACTCGGTGAAGACAGGAAGTCAGTTAGTTTGGAGACCAGACCCGTTGGTGACAAGATGCAGTAGAGAAAGCCAGCACCCAACAGAATGGGCCCCCAGGCCCACAGTTGAGCACCGCAGGAGAACGGGAAAGAAACACGGTTATGGCCAATAGAGTGGGGGTCAATATGTTGCAGTTTTGTTCAGGCTCCAACTCCCTCTCACACACAACCCTTTCAATAAAATGAGAGGTACCTTTTTCTAAAGAACTGTGTCGCTCGTCTTTATTATGTCGTCGTTATGATTCTGCATGCATATGTAGACGTATATGTATTATGTGTTTGTGTAGTTGGTCATGGTGGTGACTATACAACAACTCGTCATTTTCATTTCTCTTTATTGGATGTTGTCTGCTCGAGATATTTCCAAGTGTTTGCAATTTTATTTTTTTCAAAGTCAGAAAGCATCAGAATTTTTCCTTATTTGGTAGTTGTATTCCTTCTGATGTTTCTATTTCCCTTATTCCTTATCAGTATAGCACATTTTTCAAACCCAAATTCCATAGCTTTTATGAATAGATATTGCTTTTTTTTCAGTTCTGACATGTTTCAAAGACCAGTGTTTGCTAATTGTCTTTCACGGGAGTCTGAGTGACCACAAGTCACCTTAAGTCTCCGAGACCCTTCTGAGTATTCTCGCTTATTTTCGTAATGTTGTGGGCTGAACCGTCAAGATTTTAACTCTTATTTCTCTTTCTTATAGTTTCAGAGACCATTCCAAATGTTCCAGTTACAATTTGTATCACCTTTACACTCATGCTTATAGGTTTTTCAGTGTTTTGGCAAGGCTGCATTTTCTTTTATTTTACTCTTGGGTAAAAAAACATTCTATAGATAAAAAGTCATTTTTATTCTTGATGATCAAACTTGATCAGATATTCCGAGTAGGATTAGTTATCAGCTTGTATCTAATAATCCCAGAGAATTTCATGCGTCTCGTTCTCTAGCTTTGATTGTAGCCTGTGCATATACCATTTGGTTGTACGGTCTAATTTTGATCTCTTGCACTGTTCCTAGTGGATATTTCCCACCCAGACATGCCAAGTCTTGTATTTCTTCTGTACTAGTCTGATGCATTATTAAGTTATTAGGCGTCTCATCTCATTCTCCATATATCCTATTCTTACTTTCGCTTAAAAATAATTGGTCATTATGGCGTTGTTTTTGCTGCTATTTGAATAGAGGTAGTTTCTCTCTTGAGGTTTCCTTTTCTTGACCATGTCTAGGTCTTGTTAGCAATCTTCCCGGTTTGTCGTTTGAAATATCCATAGAGTTGTTTTCTTTGCATTTCTGTTTTCTAGTTTTTTCTTACATTGTTATTGCTGTTAATGGCTGCAGTAATCAGTCTCTTTTATATCTTCGAGATCTTGTGTTAATGCTTCAACACAATTCTCAATAAGGTCATTCTTTTTTCTGTGATACATAATCTGTTTTTGTCGTTTCTTTGGTGTACATCGTATTTAATTTCCTTGTTCCTAGCCGATTTGTCTGAGTTTCTACCTTTTGATATTAAAACAAGTCCAGAGCATTGTACAAAAAGTGTTATTGTTCTTCTATAATGCTCTTTCCTGATTTTTTTCTTCCGTCTCTATTTGTTTAATGCTGTCAGCTTCCAATATTCGTAAATATATTTTTTGCTCTTGTGTTCTAATGCTTTGCTGATTTGTTAGTTCAATTACTTTTGTTGATGTTCTTTTAGCTCTGCCAAAAAGAGAAAAAAGGTTATTACATTGTACTTGCGCATTGGTCATATAAGGATTACTCACTCTTTCATGCTGAAACAGGAACAACCACCGTGTTTGACATGTCAAATGCCTTGTGCTGTTCAACAAGTTCTCATAGAATATAGATATTTCGGTCTATTCAAAAAGCGATTTTTTAACATTAATAGTTTGAGCGATCTGGTAGAGAAGGCCAAAATAGGTTTTTCGTCCTTCTTGATCAAGACAGGTGTTTACGAAAAATACGATGAATTGAAACCATTTAATAGTGTAAAAAAATGACAACCTGCTTATCTAAAATGTTATATACAATGTATTCGCTTAGTAATCTTAGGTTATATATATATATATATATAATTTAGCATTAGATAACCTTTGAATGTTGATAGACCCTAAAACCAACCAACCAATTCTTTCTTTTTTTAATTTGTGCTCTGCTGGTAGAGTTAATTCACAATAAGTTAATTTGAATGAATTCTGGTCTTGTAGCTCTAATATGTATACCACTTATTTTCTAAGACTGATTATTGTTCGTTCATACACTATTTTCTATATTCTAATCGCATTTATTTTCTCTATTTTAATCTCATTCTGGTTCGTTTATACCCTATTTTCTATATTCTAATCTTTTTTTTTGCTATATTCTGATATCATTCTTGTTAGTTAATACACAATTTTCTACTTTCTCGTCGCATTTATTTTCTCTATTTTAATCTCATTCTGGTTCGTTCATACACTATTTTCTTTATTCTAATCTCATTTATTTTCTATATTTTAGCCTCATTCAACAATTTCTAAATTCTCATCATCATCATCATGTCGTGCCGCCAGCACAGATCCCCCAGGCCCTCTCTTGCTATCCGTCTCTATCGTCCATTGCTTCCGATAGGTCTTCAAGACTACATCCTGTATCGGCACAGAGCTTTTGTATATAGGTTCTAGCTGGTCGTCCTGCCTTTGCTCGTCCCTGTGAAGAGGTCCACAGAGGTATGTCACTAAAGAGGGAAGGTTTAGGAGCCAAGGCGACATTAGAATGGGTGGACTGTGTTAGAAAAATAAAAGCTTAGTACCAAATACAAGGCAAATCCACTCCACCTTTGGCAGAAGTCAACTGATGGCTAGATATCTTTTGTCTTTGACTATACTGTCATTTTAAAATGCATGAAAGATTTTATTTTGCATTAAAATCACTGCTGTATATTATCTGTGCTTTAAGTGCAAAAATACGAATACTGTAATTCTAAGTAAGTTTTAAACCTTATTAAAAAAAAGCTAATGCTTTTGAACTTTATTTGAAATTGAAAACCAAAGTTGAAATAAGGTTAGACTAATTCAGGAAACTTGTGTTAATGATGAAATATCTAGAGAAAAAAAATAGAGAAAAAAAAAAAGAAACGGGATAACTGAATTACACCTCAAGTGATAAGAAACACGTGTATATGTGTATAAAAGAGGAATGGTTTAAGAGCTCAGGGGACATTAAAATGGACGGACTGTATTGAAAAAATGAAATCTTACTACCAAATACAAGGCAAATCCACTCCACATTTGCAGATATCAAGTGACGGTTATATATTTTTTATCTGTCATCTTAAAATGCATGGAAGATTTTATTTTGTATAAAACCACGGCTGTATAATTCTGTGCTTTAAAAGCAAAATGACAAATACTGAAATTCCAAGTAACAATTGAACTTCGTTAAAGATGCTAATAGTTTTGGACTTTATTTGAAATTGAAAACCTATGTTAGCGTAAAAATAGAATGCCTATAACGATGCAATGAACCATAAATAAGGACTCTGACGAAATTTTAAAAAAGTGTTTGTGGATTTTTGCTAAGTTAAAACTTAATACAAGCCGGAGGGGGAAGGAGTCTTTTACTCGAAAGCCATGGGAAGCAGCATGGTGGACGTAAAGGCGAGTGGACAAAGATTATGACAGTTCAACGCCATGCCTAACCATCGGCGTACAAATCCTACAGTTCAACGGCCAGAATCAAATAGTTCGATAGGGGAACTACTGCTGCTCATCTATAAGGGTGACTTCTATAGATGAGAATAAAAACACAGTCACCGAGAGATTACTTCTGCATTCTAATCACTTTTTTTCTATATTCTGATCATATTCTGGTTCGTTCATACATCATTTTCTACATTCTAATCTCATTTATTTTCTATATTCTAATCTCATTCTGGTTCGTTCATACACTGTTTTCTATATTATAATTTCATGCACTATTTCCAGTGAATCAGTATTCCAGTCAGTTGTGTCAAGAATTTTATTACTTTTTTCTATGTTTTCTTTTTTTCTAGTTAACGCTTGCATCATTGTCAACACACACACACACACACACACACACACACACACACACACACACATATATATATATATATACACACACACGCACACACAAATATATATATATATATATATAGCATATTTCTGATGATAACTTTAAAACGAAATTAACTTACATTTTCCGTTTTTAACTTATCTGCAGGTTTTTTTTTCTTTTACAGAAATTTCATCCAAAAGATTTTGACTTGAGAATTTCAAATGTCTCTGCTTCAAACCATTTTAGTTAAAAAGAGTTTTGGAAGAGCTTCGATCAATATAAAACTCATTGAAATAAGTTTAATTAATGGCAAATAGTCAGCTTAATACTGAATACTAACATTTAAAAAAGGATGTGTCTTGCATCAATATGAAAGCAATGTTGAAATTGAAGCAGTATTGAAAACGGTTTACTTAATAAGGCAATAATTTGGCAGTCAATGATTTCGGTATATCCCTCTAAAGCACACACACACGCGCACACACAGCATATATATATATATATATATATATATATATATATATATATATTGTGCGAGAGAGAGAGAGAGAGAGAGAGAGAGAGAGAGAGAGAGCAAGAGGGAGAGAGAGAGAGAGATGGATAAATAGTAGGAAGACTGAGCTCTTTTACCTTGGTATGACAACTGATCAAGGGTGAGGAAAATTCTGCTTTAATAAACTGATGTTGCTCCTGCAAATTTTAGTAAATATATAAAAAGCCTAGTCATTTACAGTATTTTTGCTGTGTATTACGAAAGCTTAACCGGCTCATTCCCTAGTGATTAGAGTGTTCACCAATGGTCTGGGAGACCTGGGTTGAATCCCAGGTCGCGTTATACTAAAAACTCTAAAAATAGTACTTGATACCTCATCGTTTAACGCTCAGCAATATACGGTACGTATCAAGAGTAAAGTGGGGCAATCCAGAGAAAGGAATAGCGCCCTTCCCTACATCTCAGAGTAGTAACTATTGAAAAGGGAGCCTCCCGGTCGCCCTCGACTACTATGTGTCTGTGTGTGTGTGTCTGTGTGTGTGTGTGTGTGTGTGTGTTTTACAAATGCCTTACAATCAGTATAAAGTTATTCATAAGAAGGGATTAAATCAGCCAAAAAGAATAATTGAAATTTAGAATGGACATTTCCCTAAATTAATTTATTAAAATGTATTTTCCAAGCATCTTATAAAAATTCAATGATTAAGTGATTGCCGTTAACATTTTAAAATCAAAGTATTTTTCTTCAAAAAAAGTTATTATGTAGATTATGACATTAAATTTTCTATAGTTTAAATGATATCAGTTGCGATTGCTTTTCCAAAGTATAAAATCTGAATGGAAATTTAGTAGCAATACCAAGACGTAGATGAGTGTGATTTTCTCAAACGTGTTCGGTTTTCTCTGCGTGTAAATATCTATCCTTTGGATACAGCAGGATCTTTTGGTTTGGTTTAGTCTGGTTTGGTTTTATGGCATACCAACCATTGTGGGTTTTTTAATGCCAAATTCGATTTATTCATATATATATATATATATATAATGTGTAAATATAGATCAACAAAGTTAAGTGGTTCCAAGTATTGTTATGCATCACCGACTGTTCAATCAAATATAATTTAGTTGTTTAGACTCAGTTAAGCGATCAAACAATTCTATTTCAAACAATTAATTATAAATCATTTGCGTGTTCTCAGTTTAAAGGAAAAAGTTCTCTTTGACCCATAGATAGGATCCTATCAGTTGCTACAGCTCTCGAGGTCAGAAAAAACCAAGGAGCAATGGTAATAATGGAGTGCTCCACATTCCCCCGAGCTTTAGCATTATTGGAGTCTCACAATCACTTGGTTTAATGTAATATTGGGAAGTCTTACCTCTGCAGAGATGCAGTTGTGATATTTTACAGTCCCAGCTGCCTTGTTAGAGATAATTTGATTTGTTTGAAGCTTGGAAAATAAGTGTCACCGGAGAAATTAAGTTTCATAATTCAATTCGAACTCTCTCTCTCTCGCTCACTCTCTCTCTCCCCCTCTCTCTCTTTCTCTCTCCCCCTCTCTCTACCTCCCTCTCTCTCTCTCTCTCTCTCTCTCTCTCTCTCTCTCTCTCTCTCTCTCTCTCTGTACAGATAGACTTATTTTGAAAGGAAATACGGCACTTGACCGATTTATTCTTGACTATGACTAAAAGAATTAGTTTATGAAGAACGAAAATAGACGAAATTGAACATAATATTAACATGGAAACATTATTTTCAGTGATTTTTCTCAGCTTAACTGTGTTGTAATTAAATTATTTTTTCGAATGAATTACGCCAAATCATTGTCCAATAATTGTCCATCTATCAATGTGACTGTGTGCTCCCCACCTCTCTCTCTCTCTCTCTCTCTCTCTCGCACACACAAACACACACACACACACACACACACATGTATACATATAAAGCCGGTAGATATAGGTAGATTATATGCACACGTGTTCATAAGATTCGAGTATCATTAAATAAGTTTCCAGACTTTTTCGTATGGGCACTAATATTGATAGCACACACAAGAAACTCTAGTCCAATTCGAAGTAATCTCCCCCGGCTGCAATGTACTTGCTGTACCATGGAAGTCCTCTTGTGTGTGCGTGTCAATGACCTTCGTCAAAGCCTCTTTAATCTCCTCAATTGTCTCATAACGACAGCCTCTGAGCTTAGGGAATAACGAAAAGTCACAGGGATTGACTATCGGGAGGGTGACGAACTGTCTTGATGCTCATCTTGGCCAAATAGTCTGTGACAAGGATGAAGTTGTGGACTGGTTCATTGTCCTGGTGGAAATGCCACTGGCCCGATTTGAAGAGTGCTAGCCTCTTTCGACGGAATATCTTCCTAAACTCCCTTAAACCCTCAACCTTGTAACCCTAACTGTAACCCTAAACCTTTAGCCAATCACTTCTAGTGTATTGACTTCCTTACTCCTCCCACACCTCTCATCATCCCTCACAGACTCCCTGCCTTCCTTGAATCTCTTATGCCACTCAAAAACTGATGCTCGATTCATGCAAGATTCTCCAAAAGCAGTTTGAGGCATTCCATACGTTTCTATGACATTTTTGTCCAAGTTTAAAACAGAATCTTATTGCATATCGTTCTTCTAAAGTGTCCTCACGTCCAGAATGCACTTTTGAAATTCACCTGCTGTGACAATCAGGCTTTAGTAAGGTGTATTCCAGTTCCTGCTGTAGCTGTTCTTTTGCACCTGAAATCATAAAAATTAGTCAGTCATCTCATAAGGTGTATAGAAATAACAAACTGAATTTTCAATAGTCTACGACATATTTAAATGCCAGTACAAAAAAATCTGGATACTTATTAAAGGCACCACACACACACACACACACACACACACACACACACACACACACACACACACACACACACACACAAATATATATATATATATATATATATACATTTCAGCGACGAAGTATTGTTATTATTACTCTCTACAAACTGCGGACTTCTCTACCCATAATAATTGTAATATCAACTTTTCAGATGTTATATAGCATGATAAAGGTATGAAGAGACCATAACACATTTCTTTGTAAAAGTTCTTTATTATTCTATAGGTCCGAAATTCTGTAAGCGCGAGAATGAAATACTATATTGACACATATGTTCTTAACCACATTGATTCTTTATCTAGGACAATACGTCTCTACTTCTTTGATGGGGGAGTTCTCAGCCACTTGCCCCACCTCTTAGAACACTTGATGGCTGCTCTCTGAACCTCTTGACTTTTCCAATCTCTTCTGAGTGACTGACTGACTGACCGTGTCCGTTCCGTCAATGGCTACCTGTGTATATATAATTTCTTAACGCCTACATGTTCCTTTCCGGTTATCAAAGCCTGTGATCTGCTTTCGCTGCTCTCTTGTTTACCCACTTGGAATATCTTTTTAAAAATCCCTCACTGACAACTCTGTCAAAAGGCAAAATTCAGCACTCCTCGTAAACTTTTTTTCAAAATCTCCACTTGTGGACAATTTCTTTGCGTCCCTTTCTATCTATCTCCCCAGTCACATCTTAGAAAAAATACACGATTACAACAACAGCGAAAATAAAATAATCATAACACATCTTAGACGGTGACCTTTTCGTTACACTTGCCCGTTCTCATTATTATCTAATTTACTTCTTTAATCTTTCTTCGCGTGGTTAGCTATCCCACATGCTTACATCAAAAGTACAATGCAATTACACATCTCATTTAAAAGACACCATAGTGTTCTCTTCTGAGGAAACTAAAAACATCCCAGGACCAATATCCTGGTCTCCAAATCCTGGTCACGGCACCAAATCCCATTATACTGTACTATGATGAAGGAATAAAGAGAGAGTAACACATTTCTTTATAAAAATCTGTCTTTTCTTTATTACTTGAAAGGTGCGAAATTTTGTACGTGTTGTAGAGGGACAGGGAGTCGGATGACTCAGACTGCTATAGTGACCACATTGATTCTATATTCAAGACTTTACGTCTCTGCTTCATTGACGGGTAATCTTAGCCGAGTTCCGCCGGTGGCAACCTGCGTCCCTCTTCACTGTAGGATCTCGCTGACCGCTCTCTGAAAATCTTGACTCCCAAAATCTCTTCTAACTGACTGACTGACCATGAGTGGCCGTTCTGTCTATGGCTATCTGTGAATATATATCACAACGACTATGTATTCCTTCTGGTTGTCAGTGCACGTGATCTTGTTTACACAACTGGAATATCCTTTTAAGAAATCTCTTATTGACAACTCTATCAAAGGTCGATATGCATGATAGACATTGTACTCGCAAGCTTTCTTCGGCTGCCATTTGTTGTACTAAGTATCGTTCAAGGAAATAAGAATATTACACTTTCTTTGAATTACAGGGATAGACGGTTCATATTTCACAGTTCATCGAAAATCAGTCTTTTCCCACTCTATTAAAACCAGGTCCTGAGACTGAATTTACAGAATCTAGATAGTAATCTGCAAGGATATTTGCCTTGAACTCTAAACCATTTAAATCAAGTTCTGAGGGGATATATTTAGATTGAATTGTCAGGCTTTATAAAAGCAAATTCCCACTTTTAAGACTTATGTGTTTTGATCTTAACGGCCATTTCTGTTTCTGGGGCTATATATTGTCACTTTCTTGAATGATGTTTCCAAGATTGTATTCATCCCCATATGGCTCCTTATCAAGGGCCCGTGAAGTTTCATAATTCCCCATGTTGTTTCCTGTCTATTGTCGTGACTTTACTTTATAAAGGCTGTTGTCATCCCATTTTCCTCCATATCTGATCAAGCCTCGAAAGGGCTGTCTGTATTTCGTCCCATTAAGTTGTAATAAGAAATATAAATTTAGAGTTACTTAAAAGTAATTTTGGAAGGGCATAAAGAACTTCCTTCCTATTACCCTCAAGTTCAGTAATACCCGGCGTAGCAGTAATAAAAGAGACAACTATAGCACGCATAGCTGATCACACGTGGAGGGGAAAAGAGAGTCTCCCTATGAATATGTGTGTGTGATAGTGCGAGTGAAGATACGCACACAGACACGTATATATATATATATATATATATATATATATATATATATATATATGCAGTGTGCTCTATAGACACACACACACACACGCATATATATATATATATATATAGAGAGAGAGAGAGAGAGAGTATGCACCATAGGGATATGTATATAAAACATATATACACAAGTGTTATCCCTGTTTCCTCAGGTTTTCGTTGCATAATGGCTAAAGTGCCAGACTTTGACTTTGAAGTAGGTAAGTTCGAACTCCAGCCGCGCTCATTACGTTTTCTTACGAATTAAAAACTTTCAAAGAGGCATGAAATCACCTAGCCACTCAAATGTGGGTTTAATAACATCACTGCTGTTCTTCTAAAAGGTTGGCTTTGGAATTGAATAAGCCACGAAAGATGATGTGCCAAACATTTTTTTTTTTAAGATTTTTCAATCTATTCATAGAAATTTACGGAAACATGAAAAAGAAATAAATGTTTGTTGCATTGTAAGGTGATTAATTCACTGATCGTAATTAGACAACCGTCAAGTGATTACTTAGATGAAGATAAAAATAAACGTAGCGATTTTTTTAGTAGGAAGTGAACAAACAATTCAGTGAATACTTCCAATGAATCATTAATTGACATATTTCGTCTTTCAGAAAAGCTGAATCTACAAGGTTAATTGGTACCCATGCCTTCTGGGAGAATGAACGAATTTTAAAAAACTATTTAAAAAATAAGCCAATCGAAGTATTATAATTACTGAACCGATCAGCCCAAATGAATACATAATTAAGTCGGTCAGTTGCTTCGTTTTATGCCATGTCAAATCTCGTTGGCTAATCAAATGTATATGTCAGTCTTTAATGCAAAAGATCCAACGTTTTCAAATAACTAATGATAGTAATCCCTTATAGATGATGATAAAGATATTTAATAATTCTTATTGCAAATAATGGGAAAATAATTTCATGGTTTCATTGTTTTTCGTGACATTTCAATGTTCGTGGTTTATTCAATGTCAAATCCATCCTTTTAGATCAGCAGAGATTGTATTTAACACATTGATGCAAGTTATACCTTTTCCGACGGAAATAGCCAAAAAGTGACAGAAATAGCGAGATTAGAATTTGAACTCAAGAAATTCAAAGGCACAGGACTGCACTTTGACCATTGCACCACGTCGAACTGAATAAAGAAATGTTCCATATGTTTCAATATATCTTATGACCGTGTGCGTATACAGAAAACATATGTTTGTGACACTTTATATTTGTGTGTGTTTCTATGTTTCTCATTGGTCTAGTGGGTAGAGTGTTCGCCAATGGTCCGGGAGACCCGTGTTCAATCCCAGGTCGCGTCAGACATTAAAAATGGTATTTGAAACCTCCTTCCTTAACACTCAGCAGTATAAGGTACGTATCAAGGGTAATGTGGAGTAATCAAGGGAAAGGAATAGCATCCCCCCCTACACCTCGGTGTAGTAGCTATTGAAAAGGAAGCCTTTTAGTCGCCCTCAACTATGGTCACCAACTTTACTTACTTATATTTGTGTGTGCATCTTTTCTTCTCCCTCAATGTTTTCAGTTATCTCCATGTAATTTTATAAATTCAAATACACTTATATGGTTTTAAGTACAGTAAGTAATTATATGTTTGAAGGTTGGTTGGTCGCGTTTTGCGACATGATCCATGGGGGTTTATTAATTGCCAAATCGTCCAATCCCCAATATATATATATATATATATATCAGGGGCGGAGACGGGACTAGTGTTACTCGTGCCCGGCACGACCAATAACTCGGTCAATGTTATTCAAAATGGATTAAAAATCATCCATTAATTTCAAGCAAAAATACTTAGTCTGATCTCAATTAAATTACGTATCTATTCAAGTTTCGATAACTAAGTAGCCAAAAGTTCATAAATATATCTGGGAATAATACAACGATGCTGTTTTGAACGGATGGTCTTTGTCCGGCCACCGACAGATTCATTGAACATCCCATAAAATCGGCTATAATGTTGAACACGCGCAATCCCTGTCGAGCTCTAGACCCTTATAATAACAATAATGTTAGAGAAATCCGCTTTTGGCTTTAGCCAATAGCAAGAGCAACTCAAAACACCGAGTTTTGAGGGACCGAGAGAGAGAGAGAGAGAGAGAGAGAGAGAGAGAGAGAGAGAGAGAGAGAGAGGATAGCTGATTATAGCAGTCGCCGACGTCATTATCATCGCTATGGTAAATGTTGGTTAAACGGCGTGTTTTAATTCGTTTTTTCACTAACAGATCTCTATTTCTTTAATGAATGTTGCATATATTACATTCTGTAACTAAAATTTCTTTATTTGAATACATTTTCCACAAATAATCTTTATTTTAAGCGAAATTGAAACTACTAGCTGTGTCTGTGTACATTGTCATCAGTTTCTTTATTCTAATAAACATATTTTTCTCGCCATAGTAATGAACATCTTCTCTTTTCTTCCATACTTTTGAAAGGAAAAAAATTATCTTATCTACTGTATTAACAAGACTACAAATCATATAGTATCTTGATTGTTTACAAAAAAAATCCCTATGCAAGGTACTTTTGTCAATCTGTGCTATACAATGGAGAATCACACAATAGCAACTATGATGACTTACTTTGGGTCCACGGACCACGGGTTGGGAAATGTAGTGGACAGAGGGCAGGGTGGGGCACGAGTGGATATATATATATATATATATATACATATATATATATATATATATATATATATATATATATATATATATATATATATCTTTAAGATAAAAACAAAACCGGTCACATTAGGATTATACGTTTATTTCCATCCTGTTATGTGTTTTTGATATAAATCAAAAACACGAAAAAAAAAATTAACAGGACTTCTTCAGATCTTATAGATAAAATGATTCAGAATAAACACAGTAAAGAAGGGTGGAATGGAATAGAAGAGGGGTTAAGAGTTTTCACCTCATTAACCCACTTCCGGTTTTTTTATTTTATTGCCGGTTGGAATAATAGTAAATTAATTTTTATATTTTAATTTTTTTTAATTCTAATTACTTTTCGACTTAACATTCCACATTTAAACTAATTTAGATAAAATAACTTTATTTAATAACTGTACGTAAGGATACAGTAATACTAATATTAAATTAAATTAAAGATTTAAGATTAAAATTATTTTTTTTTTAATTTCAATTTTATCTTCGAGCCTATTAATTCAGTTGTCATTTTATTAAAGAGTACGCATACATTTTTTTAATTTATTTTATTTTTATTCATTTACCTTAAATCTAAATCTAATCCTATGTTGTTTTTTTTATTTAAACATTATCTATGATAATTTTTCTATAGTTTAGATTAAGAGCAATGTCTACATCTAGCTATTAATTCACATCTCTTATTTAACAATTTTTACAGGTTTGGGTATATCATTATTTGTATTTTTTCTTTGAGGTATAGATTACATCTACTATCATAAACATTTTGGAGTATTTGACTTTTTCAATATGGACCATTGAATCTCAGCGGTTAAACCTTTATTTTTCAAACTCCAAAAATGCTTAGATAGGGCTGTTTGGGTTTTTCAGATGTTCATGGGAGAAAGAATATTTGTGATTCGCGTATCTAATTTTCCATATCGTTGAGGAAATTCCGATATAAATTTTTTTTTCTCCATAATATTCTCTTTTGGGTAAATAATTCCTTGATATACTACATTATTTAAGTTACATAATCCATTCATAGAACAATTATTTCGGGTTTTACAATTACATTCGTTTTGTTTACTATTATTATTATTATTATTATTTTTTCGGTCCTGAAATTCCTGAATTATCCCTTTATTATGATTATTGATTATTTGAAAAATATTTTTCGTGCAGGAGTAACTAATTTTTAACGTTTTTCTATTGAATATTTTATGTAGTATATTATCAAGTTTAAATTGCTTATCTATCTGTTTCAAAACGTATTTACCTACATAAAATATTTAATAGAAAAACGTTAAAAATTAGTTACTTATATTAGTTATATATAGAATTAGTTACTTAAATTTGTTATATATATAAACATATGTATATATATAATTTAAGTAATTAATTTTATATATAACTGATATAAGTAAGTAATTTTTTACGTTTTTCTATTAAATATTATATATATATATATATATATATAATTTGTAAACAAGAAGTTTGTATGTGAGATTTTGAATCAACCAGATCTTATTTGTGTGCTCTCAGTTGAATAGTTTCAAAATTTTTTATGTAACTCGAATAATTCTATTCAGCATTAACCCTTCATTTGTACAAGTTTCAATGTTTTCAAATATTGTTATGTAACATTAGATTGAATTTTTTGCCTTGTTGACAGGGAATGTTAAATATGCTGACTGTATCTCTTCACAACCACTGCTCTGAATATGGCGCTAAACAATCTGAGGCTCCAGTAATGCTGGAGATTTGGGAAATGCGGAATACCCCTTCATAGTCATCACTCCCTGTTCCGCTCTGGCCGGGAGTTATAACACCTGACAGGGTCGTATCTATGGGTAAGATAGAACTGTTTGCATTCAAACTGTATGCAAACAGATGACTTACGCTTAGTTGAGTTCTTAGAAATAGAACCGTTCGGTCATTTAACTATGTGTAAAAAAATGACTGATGTTTAATTGAATTAATAGTGACAAATAGCAACAATTGTAACCACTTAACTGCGTGCAAACATATGCTTGATATTGAATAGAATTATTAGTGTTTGATAACAATAATTAAAACCATTTAATTGTGTAGAAATAATAGCAATTCTAGTGTACAAATAAATTAGTTCCAACCCAATAAAAAATGAAATTACTGACAAACTAATCTCCTACATATCATCTATATCTGTTTTAATATGCCCAAAGAAATGGCTGATGCAATTGCTATTGTTGAATACCAATACTTGAAACCATTTCACTGTGTGGAAAGAAACGTTTAATAGTAAATAGATTTATTTATGTCAGATAGCAATACTTAAAATCATTAACTATTTGGCTTGTCTAAAAAGTTGTCAATGAAATGGATTTACAAATCTTATATTTTCGATATATATGTTGAAACCATATTTGACCTTAAATAACCTACAATCGATGATGTGCGATAAAATAAAACCAAACTACCTAAATTTAATTTAACGTGTAATTTTCTGCACATATTTAAATTGATATGCATCAATAAACATGGTATGTAAGTGAATAGTTTTTAGGTAATTTTATATGTCTTTGAGTTTGATTGGATATCTTTGCAAAAACGCACTGCTATTAGTGGTTTGGTTATTTGGGTTTTATAGCGTATTGACATTTGTAGGTAATTTAATGCCCCGATTTTTTTATGAATAATGTTATATTTCAAATAATTCAGGTGAGCATAAGTAAAGATTTTAATTGTCAAAAATATTTCTAATTCAAGCTATTCAGTTAAGTTAAACAGTTCTAATTCATAAAATTCTTTTTAGTATAAGTATAGTTTTTGTTTACACACAGTTAAATGTCAAAACAGTTCTATTTCGAACTATTCAGTTTAGCTAAGTACAGTTTCAATGTCAAAACAGTTCTATTTCAAAAAATCCGTTTAGCATAAGTATGTAGTTTAAATGTCAAAACAGGTCTATTTCAAACAATTCAGTTCAGCATAAATACGCAGGTTAGTTCTATTTGATCCATGGATAGGACCCTCATCAGATGCTACTACTCCTGGCCAGAGTTGACCAGGGAACGTTGGCAATGAATATGTGCTCCACATTCCCCAAAGCTTCAGCATTACTGGAAACTTACCATCTGATTGTTTAGTGTCATGTTCAGGACACTCGTTGGAGTGGGTTCTTACCCCTCTGCAGAGATGCAATCGGTGTTTTTACAGACCCAGCAGACGAGGCAATATTGCTATTGTTTGCATACAGTTAAATTGTTTCAAGTATTGCTATATCAATTCAAAGATTCTATTGAATACAATAGTTGGCACACATTGGTTTCGTGTGTTACTCCCACTAATAGTTTTGTCTTACGCACTGTTTAATAGTTTCAAGTATTAATATTTAACACAAATAATTCTATTAAACCCAATTCATTCATTTGCGCACACATAAATGTTTGCAAGCATTCCTAAGACATACCAATAATTCAATTTTTCCACGCTGTTAAAAGGTTTCAAGTTGGGCCACTTAACAATAATTCCATTCAACATTACTCATTCGTTTGCTTGCAGTTAGATGGTTTCACGTATTGATATCTAACACAAACAATTCAGTTAATTATTAGTCATTTATTTGCACACCATTAAATGGTGGAACAGTTCTATTTGACCCAATGCTATTAGGTATTACCAATCCGAGTTCGAAAGGACTTTCGATTCTTGGCAATAAAGTTGTACTCCACATTCCTCGGAGCCCCAAGACTGAAGCATCACTGGATGGTTTAGTGTTATATCCAGAATACTTGTGGTGGGTGTCTTATTCTTCCACAACCCCATCTTACTTGGCTGTATATAGTTCAAGTAAGTGATGATTATAATCCTTTGTAAGCCACTATTGTTTCGATTAATTAATTTTGATTGGAATACCTTCCACATTGTAATATGTTTTGTATACCTATGTAATAGTGTTTTTTTTTTTTTAATAGATTTTTTTGACCCAAATACAATAGCTAATTAGGTATTACTACACCAGATATGACTGAACTTGAGGGTAATGAGGAGGAACGACTGGTCTTACACCCACTAGATCTCCAGAATTGAAAGCCCACCACTGAATGCTGTATAAAGTATCCAGAACAACCTTTTAAATACTATCTAACTCCCTTTCCAGTAAATTAGAAGAAGTATTCTAGGCCAGGGCAACAGGCGATAATAATTTCTGGTTGCAGGTTTCGTAAGTTCCTGGTGTTGAATGATGTTGGCCTGATCTGTCTATGATACATATATTTTACGGATCACTTGCACTTTCTGATTACCAAACCTCTAGAGGGAATGACAATGGGACGGATTGGCTTTCCTAACAAGCTGGTGACATTTATTCTCTTACAACCACTTCTTCCCTTAGGTTAGAAAGTGTAGACATCTCTACAAATTATCTATTGCAGAGAGATGTGATCGACGAATGCTTTTGGCAAAGGAATTTGTTTGTACACCCCTACGCTTTGAGTATGTTAAGAAGGTTTAATTTGGAAGCTTCACATAAAGTGTGAGGCGATGCCAAATATGGCTCATCCCCGTTGATATTCCGCTTCTGGGGCGCCTGCAATGTTGGGGAATAAACACAGCTCATATACCTGCAAAGGACGATGCAATTGCCGCCTTTTTGAAGGATGACCTTTAAGATCTTTGATGATTTTTTACATCCACGAAAGTCACTGTGTGCGTTTGTGTGTGAAACTATTGATAATAATCTGCCACCCACCGGCTAACGACAATAACATTAAAAGTAAAATCTTATACAATTATCCGAAACCAAAGGCCTGGTAGATACAAGTCATATATTATCAGTAGCATTTCCAACCGCCACGAAAAAATCCTGTAATTTTTTTTCAAGAATTATAGTAGTGAAATATATAATCAATATATGGTAATATTATTTCCTAGTATGTTCGTCGTTAGGAGAAAGGAAAAGACACACAGATAGATAGATAGATAGATAACTCCTCCTTAGGATCAGCCTAGCTATCTGTCAATATATATTGGTTTCTCATGATCATAATTCTTCTCTAGCCTAACAATATATTTGCTCAGGTTTAGGCTAACATATCTCCGTCAGCGTAAGACAATTCTCTTTAATGCCTTCTTCCATTCTTCTTGCCTGCTGTCAGCTCCAACGATGCCAACCTCGGAGCCCGTTCTCATGTTTAGATTAACCTATTCCCCAACTGATTCCTCAGTTAGCACTTCACTATCTACTCTCGGCTACAAAGTCGACTGTCCGCCTGAGCTATCTAATACATCAACATTTGACAGAAGAAAGCCTTGAGGATAATGAACTGATTGTTACGGACTGCTGAGCGCAGCTATGCATCGTACTATCAGTTATTATGGTTGGCGTTAGTTTGCTTGTCGGACGATATTAGACGCCGTTATATTTACGGATATAGCCGTGGGAATCGACCTCTGGTGCTTTGTCCTCTACTCGGCAGTCAAGACAAACATTAAATCAGATTGTGTACAAAAGGTTTTCGATGTTAATGATTACAGAATTGATCTTGAAGAAGAAAGTCTTAAGAATCCTTTGGAATTGGAAAGTTAGGAAAATTTCGTTATTTCACGGACATTGAGACAGAGTAAAGGATAGAATGAAAAGGAAGAAAAGCAAACTAATTATGATATAACAGTGAAGAAAACAACAGATTCTAAAATTAAGTTTCTCTGTAATAAAGAGTGTTTAAAAATAACATCATTAGTGCCTCTTTTTCCGAGAGTGAATATTATGAGGTTAAATCAAGATAATATTTAGATTTGATGATTCACATGACAGCATCTCATATTAGGGAGTAATAGTTTTAAAATGTTTTTTGAAATATACGTTTACGTTCAGTATATTTACTTATAATTCCAAATACATGTAATACATTATGATTATTAATTTAGAAACAGCGTTAAAGATTGGTGAGAGAGTATGGGATAATCCAAGTTAAGATGGCGTGGACACATAATCATGCTTCTCGCCAATGTTATCATCAAATATATTGTCTGTTAATCACATAGATGAAAAACTGTCGGTCCACAAGCACCGTTCACACCGAAAAGGAAAGAAAGAAAGAAAGAAAGAAAGAAAGAAAGAAAGAAAAGTCGATTACTCTTAATATACCAGACAGAAAAACTCCGACATTAACCATTCAAAAATTAATTTTCTCAATAATACAGTGTTTAGAAAAAAAAAACTGGGTATCATTTGTGATGTACAGGGTGTTTTAGAAAAATCGATATGATTTTGTAATCTAATAACTTGACCAATTCTCATTCAAATGATCACAAATCTTAACCTCATGTTGAGAAACAATTGAAATTAAATGTTTAATGTTTTAATGTCTTTTTTCAAATGAATGATATTTTCATACCGGACATTTATTTAAAAAAAACGCCATGAAATATTAAACAGACTTTTGAGATATTTTTGCATATAATCTTAAAATCCAAATTAATTGAACGAGAATTGGTCAAGATATTACATTACGAGATGAAATCAATTTTTCTTAAACAACCTGGACATCTCACACGATATAATTTTTGGAAACAACTAGTATATAGGTGACTAATTACACGGAAAAGGAAAGTTCAAGTTCTCTCCGTACGAGCATTCATAAACCCTCTGGGTTTCTTTGTAACAGGGTTTCATGCAGGATTTGAACTCAGTTTACTGGTTCCATTTCCGACTATAATAAATTACGCGCCCCATCCTTTGTACGCAGTTCACGAACTAAACGTTGGTTTCTCGTCACAGAATTAATTTTTTTACCTTCCTTCCCGTGTAATACTTTCATTTATTTGTGGTGTCTTAGGAAACCATAAACGAAAATTACGTTTCGCCCAAATCCAAATTACTTGAATTATTATGTTGTTTTCTGATTAAACAACTAATGTATCAAGAAAACGTGTACCCGCAAGCAAAATCACATTCAGCCACCCACACGCGCGCGCGCACACACACTCATACACCCACTTATGTATACAGATACACGCACACATACGCATAGACAAATAAACAAAAACCTTTGTAACACGAATCGTATTAAGATGTTCATTACCTAGTCTATCTGCAAAGTTACTCGGTATAGATTTGTTGACGTTAGGACATTGAAACATAAATTTAGCTCTTATGACAAGGAATAATTCAAAACAAGGTCATAAGAATCTGAATAGAGTGAGATAAAAATTGGATTGGATTGTGTTGTCAGATCCCGCGAGAAATTTAAAAAAATAGCATGAATTTTTTTTTTTTTTTTGCTGATAATCAAAATTTATGTTATGTATGATATATTCTCCAAAATATTGATATTGAAACAGATAACAAAAATCAAATTCCAATATATATATATATATATATATAGGTGAGCGTGTGGGTGCGTGTTTCTTTCAGTGAATAGAGTTTTCTTTGACTCTCTCTCACTCTGTCTCTGTCTCTCGGTCTGTCTCTCTCACACTATCCATCGTTATTGGTTATCGCTCTTCGTAGGTCCTCAAAATTGCATCCTGTGTCTGCGCAAAGTTGATGAAAGTGAAACGTTACTGGTTGGATGACGCTCCCAAGTCCATACGTTGCCCAGTCAGCTGGGGCTGTAGAATATACCGATTGCACCTCTGCATAGGGGTAAGACCCCCCCAGCAATAAGTGTCCTAGATATGACGCTAAACAATCTGATGGTAAGGTTCCAGTGATGCTGGGGCTCTGGGGAATGCGGAGCATTCTTTCACTGCCATTGCTCCCAGGCCCCCTCTGGTCGGAAATGGTAGCACCTGATAGGGCCCTATCTATGGGTTAATAGAACGAAACTGCACACTTTTGCTAAACGGAATTGTTTGTACTAGAACGGTTAGACTAAACTGAATAGCTTGAAATAGAAATTCTTTTGACAATCAAACCATGTACTTACATTTAAGCTGCGAGCTTATGCTTAACGGAATTGTTTGAAATGGAAATGTTTGTGACATGGAAACTCTACTTACGCGAAACTGAATTGTTTAATATTGAACTGTTTTGATATTTAACTGTGTGTAAAGGAAATCTATACTTATACTAAACTGAATTGGCTGAATTAGAACTGTTTGACTAAACGGAATAGCTTGAAATAGAAATGTTTTGACAATTAAAATCTGTACTCATGCTAACCTGAATTGTTTGAAATATAACTGATTATTTGTTTTAAAATGGGTTTGGTATTATATAACCTACAAAGGTTGATATGCCAACCAACCAACCAACCAACCAACCAAGTCCATACGTAGTAGTCCATAAAAGAATGCAGTTTATGAGTTCGTCTTGGCTTCTTCAACAGTGCCCAACATGTGTTCTTCGTGAGACTTGTATGGTGTGTGAAATGATAGGCAAGTAGCTGTTCAAATGCTGACTTGTGGATTATTGTTTTAAGGATTTGTTCATGACAACAGAATATTCTTATGTAGTTCCCATTTAAATTTTAATTTTGGCGTTTTGATAGCAACTGTGTGGTTGATCCCTGTAGCAGTATGTACACAACTACAGCTTGAAAAAAAATCATTTTATCTTTTCGGATACAATAGATTTGCATAGTATCTTTAACCAATCAATAGCATCCAGTCTAAACATTTACCATGCGATAGAACTGGAGCTTTCAACTTCCGAAGGAAGGAAACAATGACGTTTTGCTTTTCTTCAGGGATGCTAAGTTTTTGGAAAACCTTCTAAAGATTTATAGTAGTTAACGATGCCGAAGACCTTGGTAGAGTCAAGCCAAAAAATTATCTATAGTTCAATATTTTCTCCCCAGACTTTTCGTAACCTGACGAAGAGAGAAATCTTGTCTAGCATGACGACCTGATTGAATACCACATTGCGATTTTCTTCCCCCTTCTATTTTTTATTATAGCAATGGTGCCACTCATTTACATACTTGGGAAGTACAGAGAGATTCACAATATTATAAGAAATAATTATTAACCTAATGTACGCGGATGATATAATGGGATTTTCAAAATTGAAAACGTACTGGAGATCCTAATACAAACAATAAGAATATAAAACTAGGATATAGGAATGGAATTTGGCATTAAAAGATGTGTCATCAGAACAAGGACACGCGCACTACGTTAAAAAGGCCAAAGAAAGTGTAATAATAGTTGGCTAGTAACAGCATAAGCAATATAAAAACAAAAACAACAATACTAGAAAAAAAAAACCCAATAAAACA
Organism: Sepioteuthis lessoniana; assembly: GCA_963585895.1. Classification (NCBI taxonomy): domain Eukaryota; kingdom Metazoa; phylum Mollusca; class Cephalopoda; order Myopsida; family Loliginidae; genus Sepioteuthis; species Sepioteuthis lessoniana. The sequence continues at coordinate 110,129,541 of OY757905.1, read as the reverse complement.
ACTTTTAGTATAAAACAAAAATGGAAACAACTGTACAGATATTATAAGCAACAAAAAAGCGATGTTGCGCACGAGAAAACATTGACAAGGCTAAGAAAATAACATTTCAAGATTGGTTTGGTTTGTTTTGATTTTATGGCACATCAAACATTGTAGGTTATTTAATACTATATCCATTTTATACATATAAAAAGTTTTATTTCAAAAAAATCAGTTTAGCATAAATACACAGTTTCAATGTCAAAAACCGTTCTATTTCAAACAATTAAGTTTAGAATCGGTACACAAACTCAATGACAAAATCACTTCTATCTCAAACAATTTGGTTTAGCATATGTACACAATTTCAATATAAAAAAGAGTCAATTTTGAACAATTCAGTTAAGCATAAGTACGCAGTTTAGTTCTATTTGACCCATATCATTTGCTATCAGTCCAGGCCAGAGTTGACATGGGAGCAATGGCAACAAAGACGTGCTTCAGCATTACTGGAGCCTCACCATCTGCCAAGACGCAGACGGTGTATTCTACAGTCCCAATGACACTTCAAGGGAGAAATTGAATTTAGAAAAAAAAGACGAATTGTGAATCAGGAAGAATCGAGACCATCCAGATATTAGGATTGTTAATATCAGCTTGAATTCTTAGAAGAGCCACGGTAAACTGAGGAGACTTACTGTCACTTAAACTTACCTGAAAGACCTACAGCTCATGCTGGTGTCAATAACTCACAATGAGTAGATAATAATAACAATCTGAATTATTTGCTCTCAGTAATATGATTTCATAAATTCATTAAAAAATATAAAAAGCTTTAGATCAATCAGGTATATATATATATATATATATATGAGAAAAAGTAAATATTGTTCGCATATCAAAAGCTGCGTATTTCTTTTCCTAAAAGACTACCCGTTCTAGAGAATTCTGCTGATTCTGGTCGAAAATAGAACCTAATGGAATTGGTCAATGCTCGAACATTAAGCAATACAGAATTGAATAGCCCAGGATTAATGCTCACTTCTTCTAGAAGATTAGATTTCTTATTGTGATCTCATATACAGTTATCTGTTTTCGACTCGTCCATGTGAATGTCAATAAGTTTAACTAGATAATACTTTTGGATTATTCAATAGCCCCAACTCTGTCTGGACAAATGCCCAATGTTGAGCGTGTTTTGAGTTTTCATGATGACGATGAGACCCCTTCCTCAGCGTTTATATCACCCATAACCATGATTTGCTAGGAAATGTCTCTTATACTTGTAGATATTTAATCGGATTAACTTAATTGTCACTAAGCCCAACAGTGAGACAAACTTGAAGCAAGAGGTTCTCTAAAGCGGAAATTGAGCGGGAAATATTGGCTTCTTAAACATCGATTTACCTCTGGCTCATTTCAACTGGTTATTGATATTTATTAAACTTAGAATAGTTAGAAGTCGACAAGATTCAGTAAACCGCTTAGGATCTTATCCTCAATAGGGAAAATTGGTCCGCAGTATCGTCGAATTAACCACACACACACACTAACATCCACACACACACACACACACACACACACACACACACACACACACACACACACACATACCAACACACACCAACACACGTGTAAATATATATATAAAACAAATATTCAATAGCATGGATGATCCATGCAAGTAAATATATTATATATATATATATATATATATATATATATATATATATATATATATTGATTATTATATGATAACGCTATCACAGACACTGGGCACTCTCCAAATTATACTGCATTTTCTCTGCCACAAACCCACGAAATAAGATAGTGACAAGCAATTACTGTTGTAATACCCCCCATATATATATATATATATATATATATATATATATATATATATGTGTGTGTGTGTGTGTGTGTGTGTGTGTGTGTTATGAGTGCATTTATTAGTAATGTGCAACTGATAATTGGAATCGTGTAACTTATAAAGAATAATTTGAATTATGAATATTATTATATTTTTTCATCTTTAATTGCCGAATTTTGCTCTGTTTGACCAGGTAGGTAGAGTTTTCGCCAATGGTCCGGGAGACCTGGGTTCATTCTCCGGTCTCGCCATAGCAAAGACTTTAAAAATGGTACTTGATATCACCTAGCTTAACACTCAGCAATATAAACTACATATCGAAGGTAAAGTGGAGCAATCCAGTGAAAGGAGTAGCGTCCTCCCCTACACCTCGGTGTAGTAGCTATTGAAAAGGGAGCCCTCTGGTCGCCCTCGACAACGGCTGCCAACTTTACTTTTTTAAAAATATTCTATAGTATTTACTGTTATATTAGTTTTAAAACTGACTTGTAATTTTTTAGATTCTTTACCATTTAAGCAAATACCAGTTTTAAGAAACACCAAGTTTATTTTAAGAAACACCAAGTGAAATCGAACCGGCCTCGTCCAGGATTTGAACTCGATTCTCCAATTACTATTCCTGTGACGATCACCTTTAGGTCAAACGTTTATTCAAACAGTTCTAATTCAGCTCATTCAGTTTAGTATGAGTACAGATTTTGATTACTCACAGTTAAGTGTTAGAACAGTTCTATGTTAAACAAATCAGTTTAGTATGAATACAGTTTCAATGTCAAAAAACAGTTTTTTTTTCAAATAATACAGTTTAGCATGAGCACGAAGTTTAAATGTAAGTTCGGTTTAATTGTGAAAAACATTTCTATTTTAAGCTATTGAATTTAGTCAAGCAGTTCAGTTTAGCTTAAGTTTGCCGTTAGTTCTATTTAGCCCATAGATAGGGCCCTATCAGGTGCTACCACGCCAGGCCAGAGTGGACCTGGGAGCGATGGCAATGAAGGGGTACGTCGCATTCTCCAAACTCCAGCATTGCTAGAACCTCACCACCGGATTGTTTAGTGTCATAAACAGGGCCCTCGTTGGAGGGGGTCTTACCCCTCTGCAGAGAATCATTCAGTGAATTCTACAGCCCCAATCGACTGGGAAACTGCAGAAATGAGGAAACTTGATGTCTTCAGTGAAAAACTATCAGTTAGACCTCACGTGAAAAACTGACTAAGAGTAACTTGATAATGATATTATGAATAAGTTATGAAAATATGGAAATAATATTTATTTGTTTATCGGGAATAGTATTTTCAGTATAAATGAATAATGATATTCTCCAGATAAGGAGCCGAAGAATATAATACTGTTATAGCCGATAGATATAGCATCATTACACGGTATTTTCAGTATTATCAATAAGTGTCTTAGTCTGCAAAGGAAGGTGACTGAAACATTTTTCATACAGTTTCTGCTTATCTGACCATTTTCATTACTCAAGTGTTAAGAAAGTAATTGGAAATTGATTCATGCCTGTTTTGATATTTCATTATGTGTCGGCTATGTAAAAGAAGACACTGCAGTCTGAGAAATGCAGGCCATCTAAATCTTATATCATCATTCCAGGTCAATCAACAAAGAAAATCAACCAAGAACTGCAGACATTGGTTGCTACTCATTAAGTTCTTTTAAGCTGAAACGGAAGACGTCTTATGTAACGGGTTTCATACAATAAGCATAAAAACTACCATCAGGGAACGTGTATTTTTATTAGTTGGGAAATTTTAGTTCATTGCCCCAGGAAGTAAATAAATATGCAAAGACTGTCCTTATATTAATGTCTGCCAGCTCCGTCAACTCCTTGTTAACTACATATACATTTACAACTATAAGTCTTGATCGTGGTAGGCAGTAAATGACCATATGTTTGGTTATTTGTATTTCCTACTTGTTTTATCTTTCTAAATACCTTTTCTATGGTAAATTTCTTGGCAAGTGACACAGGAGTTGGAGTAGATTTATCAAAAAAGCCAGTGACCAAAAAAGAGACAAGTCAACAGAATTCAATATCTTCCAATGTGCTAGCGGTAGCATGATACTCTTTGAGAACAGATCATCACACAGGGTTGGGTGCCAAATAATTTCACCTACCCGAGGTTGAAGTAGAATTGGGCTTTTGGGATATACATATCATGGATTCGCTAATTTCTGCTCTTTTTCTATTATAGTGGCGAAGAACGGAAGCAAATGTGCGCGGAAAGCTACCATGTGGTGTTTGTTCTTCTTTCTTCTACGGGCTCAGAGACAAAACGATAGAAATAAAACAGCGAAAATTGATCACCCATTTCTAAATAATTGGGTAGTATTGAATACCCCTTCATTGCCGTTACTCGAAGTTTTACTTGAACTGAAGTATTAGTAACTGTTTGGGTTTCTTGAAAACAACAACTTTATTCAAATTATATGAGCTTAGGAATACTTGATACATCGTTTTCGTGTTCAAAAAATCAGCAATACGAAAATTTAAATCTGAACGTGCAAATAACATGATTACTTAACCTTTGCGTAAAAGATAAGCCTTCATAGATTGACATGCCGTTATAACTCATATTTACCCAACCCCTCCGCTCGGGCAGGATATGACAAAAGGTCAATTTTTAAGCGGAGTTTAACAGGTTTGAATTCAGAGTTTTCCTTCTCCTAGACTAGTTGCCTTAACAAGGCTGAAGAAATCAGTCTGCTTTACTATTTACCCATAGCTGGAGGGAGAATAATTGGATTCATACCTTTCCCAAGGGTATTAGAGCTATGTGAAATGTAATCAGTCTCGTCCAGGGTTCGAACTCGTGTCGCCGTGTCCATTTCCTACGACGGTAACTATTACACCACAGGCACCGCCGTTATAACTAATAAGCCAATCAACTAAAAAGTCTTTACCTTCAATGCGACCATAGTCTAATATAAAATAAATTATTTCAGAAAAATTTAAGAAAAAAATAGTACATTTACTATCTTGTTATATGTAGATCAGCTTTTAATACATAACTTAAAAAACAATATTTTTCTAATATTTAAATCTAAATGATATTTTGCATTTCAGATATTAAAAAAATATTGACAGTTGCATCTATTAGTCTTTACAGATCATGGACATGCATCCAGACCCTGATTGATAATGGACGAGCATATGTATTTGGATAGATCATGGAAGTGGAACTGGATTATCATCATTCATAGATTTGCATCTGGATCATGATAGATCATGGACATGCATCTGGATATTATTGAGTTATATGGAAGACCAACAACAGTCTGTATAATAGTTATCCACTATCTATACGACCAATACTATCAACGCCGAGTAGTTGGTGCGTAAGATGAACTTACTGTATCCTTTGTTAAGATATTGCTCTTATTCCCATGAACACATTCAACTAGAGTTTAAGTACAAGTTAGGGCCTCGTCTATGACTCAAATAAACCTGTTTAAAAATTGCTCGTATTCCATTTGATCGTGTGGAAAAACAACTTAAGAAACAACTATACTAAGTGTAAATTAGAATATACAATGAATGTGGTTTCCTAAACTATATTTATAAAATAAGCCCAAACGTCTGAGAATTAATTTTTATTTATTGCAGATTTTTTGTCCTCATCTTGGTAGTTTTTGTGTTGTTTCGGATTGTAATTATTGCCTTCCATAGTTGTAGTCTATCGCACCACCTTATCGCAGTAATTACTGAGGATACGGAGATAGGAGACTCAGCATTCCTATCCGAGGTCACGGTAAATCACCTGACGTAGGCCAGAGGTGAAATTTGACCGAAACGTAGTGAAAGAAAAAACAACACAAAAACTACCAAGATGAGGACAAAAAGTCCGCATTAAATAAAAATTAATTCTCAGATTAAAAAGCTTCATCTCAAAATGATTCCAATTAAAGACTATTTCGTCTTAATTTATCCAAAGCCCAAATGTGTTGACATTTCATTAGAATAAATCGACCAATCCACATAAAGGACGGATGTCATTACAATATGTCATAATACTATCCTTCTCCTTGACTTGTTGCTTACTATAAAGGCTCATTTGACCCGAATATTTACGTAATAATAAAAGAAGATATAGGGCCATGCAATTCCCAAAGAATTATATAAGTGAATGCTAACGGCCGGAAGTGGGACTTGATCTCTACTCTCATATACTATTATCCATGGGATTAAACATTTGCTTTTTGTATTAAGAAACAATGTATCATGCTATTATTTGTATTATGAAAAAAGTTTCCTTGCGAAAAATTTTTTTTTATACATGAAAAATATACTATTTTGTGTCTTTCCATTTTTTTTCTTTTGCGGAAGTTAAACTTGAAAGGTTCACCACCACCAGACTGAAATTAAAAATCAAAATACACTTGCTAAATTTAGAATTTAAACAAACACAAAAACATCGATGTAAGCATACAAGATTCAGAATTTTTCTTCTAATCTGTTGGCCTAACCAAGACTAAAGAACCTAGTCTTCCGGGGAGAACAATTGAATGCAAAACATTCGCAAGGGTATAAACGCTATGTGAAATGCAACCAGTCCCGACGGGGATTTGAACTCTGAACACTACTGCCATTTCCTGCATTGATAAACATTAGACAACAGGCACTTGCTTGCTACTGAAGTATAAGAGACAGAAAAAATAAAATACATACAATTGACCGATTATGCATCGATGAAAAAACTAAACGGCCATGAGAACGAAATGAATTATTATGCGTCCCTCCTTTGATTTAGATTTGTTTTTGGTAATAGATTAGAACTTTGACTCAAAAATCTTACAAAACATGCTAAACCTGACTATCTGTATATCTCCCCTCTATCTCTATCTCTTTCGTTCTCTCTCACTCACTCACTCACTATATATATATGTATATATATATATATATATATAATAGTGTTGGTTGTCCCTAAATCAAGTTGTGGATTTGTGGCTAACCAAGTGCAATACAATATGGACAGTGCTCAATATCTAGGATGCACAATTCAGCACCTGTCCTAGAAAATGACACACAGAAAATCCTATGGGACTTTGACATACACACGGATCACCTAATCTCGACCAGAAGACCGGACCTTATAATAATCGACACACAAAAAAAGAGAATTTGCAAAATTGTAGACTTTGCTGTCCCAGCCGACCACAGAATAAAACAGAAAGAATGTGAAAAGAAGGATAAGTATCTCGACCTTGCTAGGAAACTGAAAAAGCTGTGGAACATGAAAGTGACGATTGTACCAATTGTGATTGGCGCTTTTGGGACAATAACTAAAGGGTTATTAAAAGGCATGGAGGACTTGGAAGTTGGCTGACGGGTTGAGACTATCCAAATGACAGCATTACTAAGAACAGCCAGAATACTAAGAAGAGTCCTGGAGACTTGAGGAGACTTGCTGTCACTCAAACTCCAGTGAAAAATCATCAGTCAATACTGATGTGAGAAAAGGAGTGAATAATAAATATATATGTATATTTGACTTATATATGTAATGCCGTTGCAGATAAAATTCCTTGGCATTGATTATACAAATCTAATATATATATGTATATATATATATATATATATATATATATATATATATATATATATAAACTCTCAATGTTTTTCGTAACCAAATTACTGGGAAAACGAGACATTATACCATAAAGCTTTCTATCATGGTTTACGAGTAAAATTGCCCGGTGATGAAAATGGAATTAGTTTGGAGTCGATTCGGCTACAAGTTGCCATGTTATGTGTATTTATTGGAGTCCTAACTTGGAAAATTATCAAATTTTATACAAATCATTAGAATATTTTCGGTTTCTTTTTCCTATTTAGGAATCAAGTCAAGACCTCAAATATTTCATCAAATATTATTTTATAGAACCTAGTATTTATCATATGATATCGTGTTTTTTTATAAAGATAGGTCTTCAGAGTAGTCGATTTATTAAAAGAAGTGAAATGTGACAACCCTTCAAACCGAAAATCATCTTTTAATGATAAGATGAAGAATGACTTAAAAATTACACACACACACACACACACACACACACATATATATATATATATATATATATATATATATATATATATATATATATATACACACACATAAACTTACTTTAAAGAATTATTATGACTTCAGAAAATTACTATTTTGAATATATATATATATATATATATATATATATATATATATATATATAATAAAAAATAAAATTAAGAATTCTCAGTTTTAAACAACTAAATTTTAAGCAGAAACGCTTCCCGAATCATAATTGAGCTAATTTGTTTGTTAGTCACGATTCTTAACCAAGAAAATGTCAAAGATGGTTTTCTTATCTTGGAACTTTCCAGTCTTTTCATTAATATTGTTTTTGGATAAACTTTGTTTTGTTACAGTTGAAGACTAACATTTTTCTTTCTTCAAAAAAATTGGCAAGTTTTAAGACAGCATACTGTGAAGAATTTACGAGACTTTTTCTATTTACTTTGATAATTGTGATAGAGAGGTCTCTTGGTTAATGAGTAGAAACCTTAAAACAACGTAATCTCTTGTTTTTAAAATCCGGCAGACTGTCTTTGTGGGTTGGATATTACCATAAAGGACAAGTCGTTCCGTTTCATTGAGCGTGATGGGCCCAAATCCCAACAATGGGCTTCCTAGTGCATTGATTCATTCGTGATGTCATAGAGATAATTTTAGCAGAAGAATGCTGTTCTTGATCTCAACGGGGAACTAGATGGTTACTTACAGCTTCGATGCAAAATATTTCTGAGAGTTTTTTGCGAAACTTGATCTTGTTGACAAATTCACAAAAAAGCATTCAATAAGGATAGAATTGACTTGGACCGGCATGGTCGCTTCTTTCCATCTTTTTGGCTACTACGACTGATTGTTAGTTAGAATCATGTGAGACTCATTTGGCGTTCCAAGCCTTGAGTAGTTTAGAAATTAGGATAAAAGATTTATCTGTTTTACGATTAAGTTAGATCAAGGTAAGATCAGAATGTCTGTTTAATAGAAATTCAACGCATCCTTGTTGGAGCAGGAGGATTTTTAGGACCAGCTAGAAGTAATTCTAAAGCGGGAAATGACAGATGCCATGATTAGGTAGTTTGTGTGTTAAGCTAAGGATGGAATTTGATCCTTTGCTGCTGATAATAGAAAAAAGATTTAAGCTAGATAGACTAGTGGCGCAAAGAGCGAGAGAATTTAAGATTCATATAACACCAAATGCGGGAGATATCGTAAAAAAATAACATTGCTAAGGTGAAGCTGGCTTCGTCGCGCAACAAAAAGTACTAGTCTCTAGTATTAAGAACTATGTTAAAAAGAACGTCTTTCAAAGCAAAAAAATTAGGGTTAATGTTGTACTCTCTACATAATTGACTCGCCTTCCTCCATAAATACAAGTCAATGGAGCGTCTGTGGGAGTTGACCAGATCCACGCGACACAGCCACGTGTGATACCACTTGCATAGTGGACGGGTAGTCGTTACCCCAATGGACTCTCCGCTTCCTATTATCTAACTACTGTTTAACCATGTTCACTTGTATCTTGTTTCTGTTAATTGAATATATATGTTTTTCTATCAATATTTTTTGCGTTCCCTGTGCCTTTCTTTTGCCAGCATCACAACAGTTAACGAATTAAGAGCTGAGGAACTTGGACATGATTCACTGCAGCATTTAAAGTGTAACATTGCCGAACGGATAACGTTAAAATTCAACTTTTGGTAAATACAGAGAGTGTTGTGATTACTTTCAGAAACGTTTACCTAGGATGTCCGGATAGAATTCTACACATTTCGACGCCTGTCTTACCGACTTCTTTTGTCTTGACTTGACGGAAGTGGCTGGATGGGAGGGGCGCATTATGGAAAGTGAAACTCAGCTAGAACTAATAAGAGTCAGAACGAACTGGTCTCCCAAAATCCATGGTCTTCCTGTTAAAGTGTTTTTGATGATATCACACATCTTTTTCCCCTTCCCGGTGGCTATCTGTAATAACTGAATGAATAAGCAGTCGATCGTCAACGTTTCACTAGGGGTATAGAGAAGTTTCTTCGCAAGTGCAAACGTAATGGGGACGGGATTTGTAATTTTTGCCCTTTAACAATGCTAAACACTATCAAAAGTTTTAGCAAAGATCTCCTCAGACAGATTGCAGATTTTCTTGCTTAGCCAAAACTGTCATAAGCTGTTTAAATTGCAGGAATATCCAGGACAGTCTTCATTTGAATCGCACGATCATTGATAAATTCGACGATAATGTTGACCTGAACAATTTAGAATAATCCGAGGCCTTTGATAAGGTTGACCATGGTTTCTTCGGGCTTGTTTTGTTTAGGACTTGATTCGGAGTGAATTTTCGCAGTTGGATTCACCTTCTGTAGGCGTTCATCTGATTCACTGGGGAGGTACGATCAAAACTCCTCACTTCGTCTCGATCCATTCATCAAGGCTGTCGGCTCTTTCCCATGCGTTCTTACTTGGGAAACTTTCTTTTGGAAGTAGAGAGCAAATAACACCATGCACGGTCTTATACTGTTACTACCATCATGGCCAAGTATTCTGCTTATGCTGAAGGTGTTAGTCTGCTTAGTCTAAGCCGTGCAATAACCGAGGAGGTCAGCAAAGTAATTTAAGGGCGTGAGGCCATAGCGTGGGCCAAAACTAAGCCTGAATTGTCGGTGGGACTGCGATTGGATTGTGGTCTTCTTGGATCTTCAGTTGGATGACGATTCGTGCAAAATAATCTGAGCCTGGTTCGGTTTCTATCTCCAACTCAATAAGAATTGGGCGGAAATACTGGAAAAAAAAATTTGCGGCTACAGAGTCAAGAAGAGGGTGTTTGCACATCCACCACTTGGCCCTTGACCAACATTCAATGATCCATTTCCAGCATACTGTTCTAGTAAACCTAAAAAGCATAGTGTTCGAATTTTTTGGGAGCAAATGGGCTTTTTTTGTTTATTCATGAGATCACTCACCTTCACCCGTCCGAATGCAGCCTTGTGTTGTATATCCGCAATACAAATCCAAGCGGAAACATAATCAAACATAATTTACGAACTTCAATGAACGAACGAACACACTTCTTTATAAAAACATCTATCTCTCACACTGTATTCTCGATGTTTCTGTGGTGTGTGAGAGAATGGGTGGAGACAGGGACAGACTGCTATATTGACCCAAACTCTTCTCTTGACCATAGCACGCAGTATTATCTTCAAGAACCCACTTAGTACTTCTTCTGCATCTTGGCTGTAATTACTCAACCGGGGATCGCTGAGGGCCACAGTCCTCAGGGGGTGTTCTCAGTCTGCAAGCTGGTTCTCACTTTGGCCTTCCTGTTCACAACTGACTCAACGGCCGCCGGCATTTGCCTATATTCTTTTATAATGCCTACTTGCTTCCGCTTCTTCTTCCGCTTATTTACACGGGTGCTACTTTGATTGACGGCTCGGTCAAGGGTGAATATACAACACTTGGAGTACTTAATGGAGAGACGTCACATGTTGCATCTTAGTTTCCTAGTTCAGAGGTGCGTTCATCATGACGAGAACTGTGAATTCTGGAAAGAAGACTCCCAGAGGGACTTTCCAACTTTGAGATGTGTGCCCTCGAATGTTACGGAGTCTCAACGGTTACCCAGAAACGAGTGCTCTTTCCATCGTGAATTCTGGTATGCACAAAAATTCTCGGTCACAAGCTTGTCTCTCTGACATCCGGCCGTTAACTAATGGAACATTTTATCGAATGTTCATGAGGTAGGGGCGTATGAGTTGACTTAATTAGGGAGATCAGAGTGACGGAGGAAGAAGGTCAGTAAATGTGCTGCAAACACAACGAGGCATTGCTCATCTGGCTGGTGATTCAAAGTGCCCTAAAATCTGCAAGAGGCTTTTCTCAGCGTGTCTGGCTATTTCACCAGAGTGTGTCTGGTATGGTAATATGCTGGAATCATTCCAGCACGTCTTCATTCACTGCCCAGTTGTACGGCTGTTGTGCAAAATCCTTGAAGTCTCCATGATTTTTTGGGCAAGTTATTTAAAACTGGAAGCCATTATTCTAGGTTAATATAAGATTGTCTCTGAACCGGAAAGAAACATCATATGTTTCTCGGTTTATTTCTCATTTTTAGAGAACTGATGTGGATGAAGCGACAAAAGGGATTCCATGAAGGCAATGTTTTCTCGTCTGAGAAATGGATAGCTTTTTTTAAACTCCAGAATAAAATTTTAATTCTGTCTGAGAGATAAAGACTCCCTTCAGTGAAATTCGTTAAAAGGTGGATGAAAGTAGTGGGTTTGTGCCGTGTGAATGTTCCTAAACTTTCATTAGAGATTACAGTTTGACGTTGTCGCAAGCCATACCATATAAGTGAGCCTAGACTTTAGCTTTTGTTTCGAAAAACGTTTCAACTTGTAAGAACATCGATATGATTTCTTCGAATAGTTTTAGTTGTTAACTCTTCCCACGCCTGATAGATCAAAGTGGCGTATTTTCCGGAGGTGTGCAGCACTTTTTTCACCAATTAACTAGTTTTTTCTGTCATGTTAGTCTATGCGGTGGAGGTATATTACTAATATGCGTTTTGAAGTTCGTATTTGTATTTATTGTATTCATTTGTTTTTTCACTGAATATTTTTCTATAAATTAAATTCTAACCTCCCTCTTTGTGTAAATATGGGATTAATTTAGACACTCATATAGTGACTGGCTGGTTTTGGTGGTTGTAGTGCAAAAGATATTCTGTGTGAAACATTTTCTGTGTTGAATGGATTACTATATTTTGTGTCAGTAAATGGAACTAGTTGAGTTAAAGTTATTAGATTGATGACAACCTCTCCCAAACCCCTTGTTGCAGTGTTGTATTTATTCATGTATTTCGTTTTTGCACATAATAACTATTGATCGTATTTTTCCCTTTTGTTGTTTGTTGTTTGTAAAGGCTAAATTCTTCTGTCTCATGTAAAATTGTTTGAGTAATAAAGATAGGCAGACCGAATATCCCATTTACTGTGTCTAGAATTTGTAAAAAGATTTATATCAATCATCATTATGTATTTGTAATTCAAAAATGAATATTCAACTTTGAACTGTTTCATTTGAATTTGTTGATAAATAAAAGCAACTTTAATGTTGTTTTAACTGTATAAATAGTTTTATTTATTCAAGTTTTACAATGATAACCGGAGGTTATTAATTAAACAACCGCAAAAAAAATCATTTTCTGCATCAGTTTTTTTTTCCTTTTTTTAATATTATCCGACCCGAGGAAGGATAATTTATTTAGATTTAATATGTTAAAACCAGGATGGCTCTTTAAAATATGTATTTTCCCCTAAAGGATAATCAGTTTGATTTTGAATACAAAAATACGTAGTATTTATTTTATTCAAATAAATATTTTACACAAAGTGTAAATTTAATTCTTGTTTAGAAAATATAATTGAAAAAGTGGTATTTCCGTAAATTTTTCACAGTGAGTACTGAAATAAGTTTTTACAATTTTAATTTCTTTTGTGAAAGAAACATTATTGTAAAAAAAATGAACTATTAGAATTTTCTGTACAATAAAAATATACTTAAAATACTAAGGAAATGCAATCTATAAAATTTTACCATCCCCAGAACTGAAATAGACAAAAGACTTTTAAATCCTCAAATTTTATCCAACTGAAAACCTGAAAACAAAAAGGCAAAGATTCGAAAATGAAATAATGTGAACGTCCTAAGAAATAGTATTTCTTTTGTTTCAATAAATATTATTTTGATAAAGTTTCGTTGTTTAAAAAAATCAGGAATTTTGAAAAGGATATTGTTGGTAAATATATTGATTAACTGAAATTTCATAAAATTTTGATGTTACTAATTTAGCATATGGAAATATCGAATTAAATTTATTCTTAATATATCGAATTTTTTTCATATTCTATGGTCATTGATTATTTTTATTGTATTCATAAAAGCAACTAAAAGTAAATTAACTCTTATAACTGAACTAAACTTATACTTATGTATTTCTTTTCAATAATAAAAAGTAGTGAAAATGAAGAAAAAAAATGAAGAAATAAATGAATTAATTAAAAAAGGTAAACGATATTGAGCCTTTCCTTCCATACTTTTACTTGCGATATTATTCCGACGACACAACTAAAGTTAGTCCTTTATATATCTATACATATATATATATATATATATATATATATATATATATATATATATATATATATACATATATATATATATGTATATATATATATATATATATATATATATCAAGTCGGCGAAGTCTTTGCGAAGTCTTTGTATTATTCGTGAATTGAATATATGAAGTATTTCATCAAACCTTATAAGAGGGCTCGTTGCAAGACAATTATTATGTGTTTCTTTTCAGGTTTATATAATAAAACTCACATACAGAGCGTATACAATGTAACTGGGAAGAAAATTCAAACATGATTAAATTAGCATTATAAATTTATTTCCGTGAAGAATATATTTTTCGTCTCTTAATATAACATTCACGCTTAATTTGAGTATGAAAACACACACACACACACACACACACACACACACACACACACACACACACACACACACACACACACATATATATATATATATATATATATATATATATATATATATATATATACGAGGATCTTTTTTCGTATGGGCATTTTTGTTGATAGTACACACAAGAAACTCTAACTTCCTTCGAAGTTACCTCCTCCGGCTGCAATGCATTTGTTGTACCGTTCCAACAACTTGTGGAAGGCCCCATGGAAGTCCTCCTGTGTGTGCGTGTCAATGACCTTTGTCACAGCGTCGTTCATCTCCTTAATTGCCTCATAACGACAGCCTCTGCGCTTAGGAAATAACCAACATTCACAGGGAGCAAAGTCTGAACTATAGGGAGGGTGACGAACTGTCTTGATGCCCATCTTGGTCAAATTGTCTATGACAAGGATGGAGTTGTGGTCTGGTGCATTGTCCCGGTGGAAATGCCACTGACCCGATTTGAAGAGTGCTGGCCTCTTTACAAGGAATCTCTTCCAAAACTCCCTTAAAACCTCAACATAACCCTTTGGCCAATCAACTCTGGTGTATTGACTTCCTTACTCCTCCCACACGTCTCATCATCCCTCACAGACTCCCTGCCTTATTGAATCTCTTATGCCACTGAAAACTGATGCTCGATTTATGCAAGATGCTGCAAAAGCAGTCTGAAGCACTCCATACGTTTCTGTGGTATTTTTGTCCAAGTTTACAACAAAATTTTATTGCATATCGTTCTTCTAAAGTATCAGATTGGATTTTTGAAATTCCCCAGCTGTAACAATCAGGCTTTAGTAGGGTGTATTCCAATTGTAGCTGTAGCTGTTCATTTGAACCTGAAATCATAAAAACTGCTCAGTCATCTCATAAGAAGTATAGCAATAACATACTGAATTATCAAGAGTCTAGACAATTTTAATGCCTGTACAAAACTGTCTGGAAACTTATTGAATGCACCACACACACACACACACACACACACACACACACACACACACACACACACACACACACACACACACATATATATATATATATATATATACCTAGAGAGAGAGAGAGAGAGAGAGAGAGAGAAAGAGATTATTTATGAATTACTGTCGGTTATGAATATAATCGTCTTTTAATTTATTTAATTAAGAGAATAATATTACGGAGGTATTTCTTTAGGAAAGTGGGTGTTTTGAATCCTGGACATTTGTTCCTATATAGAATATTTGAATTTCTAGAGTTCTTAGTTCACCTCCACTATTTTTAGGTAAATTCTAGCGGAAATAGCTGAAACTGCTACCGCGTAAACTAAATAGTCGTAGTAATCGTATTTGAATTAAAGGCACTTGAAAGATGCCGAAAGGTGTTTGGGGGAGTATGATGGCCCATTTAATTTGAGAATTTAACACACATAAAAGGAGTAAACAGAAAAAAAAAAAGATAATTATTTAGTTTACGGGCCTACATTTTTAAAATATTCCACCTGCTACGAAAAACTTAACATATGTTTAAATTAGAATGGGTTAAATACCGGAATACACTTTCTCAGGGTTCTTAATACGGTTATTAAATTTATTGTTTTAACTTCCTTTCCCATTTCACCTGAATATATATACATATATATATATATATATATATATATATATGTATATATATATATTCTTTTTGATATATAGGTTTATATACTGTGATTCATATTCATTGATTTTCATCCTCATTTTAAGAGACGGATATTATATTCTTCGCCGAAATGAATTTATAATGACAATAACCAGGTTTGAGTTTTCTTACAGTTACATAATATATATATATATATATATATATATATATATATATATATATATATATATATATATATATATATAAGTGATAATTAGTTGAAATATCACCTCAGCGTTAAGCAAGAGAAGATATTGATCTCAAATGCCTTGAGGCTAAAAAAGTTTAATAAATAGATAAATTCCTGATAATTATTTAATTTGTATACCCATCCACTGCTTCTTACAAATAGTAATCGTGACAATAAACAATGAAGCTAGATCTAAAAAGAAAATTTACCCTTTATATTTTTATATTAAATTTTGATTTTTTACAGTCTTTTGGAAATTTCTTTTTCTTATTTTAAATAATCGATATTTAAGACAATCATCAACATCAACCTTTTCACTGGACCTCTAACAGTAATTTCCTGAAATCATTTGTCATTTCCAGCCTCATTAGATACCTATAAACTATGAGAAATATTTTAAGTATATAGCAACAATTTTCGTCAACCTTCATTTAGTTTTTGTTGAGAATTCATGAAATTTAATATCTTACGATTATTACTTTTATTATAGATCTATCTTCCATATGGTCGATCAGCTATCAATAGCTAACCACTCTTTACCACTCTTTGCCTATATCAACACAGGTTTCAGTAGATGTGATATTGCTACCGAGGTATATGGACTGGTATGTACGCTAATTTTTCCAACGTATAGCCATATCAGTACTGTAACATGATTGCGCCACTTTATTGGTTTGAAATTCTTCCTCATTAAACTCTTTTAAGTGTAAGTTTTATAGATTATTGACAAAAATATTGATACCACTTCTACCTGCCAAAAATATCAGAGGAAAATAATGATTAGCTGTCTATTCTTCAGGGAAAATAAATACAACTGTAGTATTACTATTATTTTACTTCTTTGAGAGTTTTCACACTAGCGTTAGCAGATAGTTTTCAGTGATGTTTTAGAGACAACAAGTCTCCTCAATTATCCAGGATCCTTCAAAATATTCTGGCCCATTTTAGTAATGCGGTAAACTGGATTGCCTCAACTTGTCCTCTAACTTTTAAGTTTTCTATGCCTTTTATCAGTCCTTTGGAGACTGTTCCAAAATGCTCTAATTACAATTGGTATTACCGTCAACTTCATGTTCCTTATTTTTAGTCCTTTAGCAAGGTCTTTGTCTCTCTTTTGGATTTCTTTCAATTTTCATGGTGGTTTGCTCGGAAAGCAAAGTCCTCTACTCGGCAGCTTCTCTTTTTTTCTATTGTCTATCACTATGTCCTCTCATCTGGCTTATGTTAAGTAATCAGTTTGTATCTTAAAATCCCAGAGAAGTTTATGCATCCCATTCTCCCGGACTGATTCCGGCTTATCCCTATATCACTTTTTCGCATGGTCAAATCTAGATTTCTGGCACAATTCCAAGTCAAATACCTCCCCCGCCCCGCCATGTCATTAAGTCCTGGCAGCAACACACCACAAGGCATCAACTATACGGTCACCTACCACCTATCACGAAAACTATCCAAGCTAGACGAACCAGACATGACGGACACTGTTGGAGAAGCAAGGACGAGCTCGTAAGTGATGTACTCCTGTGGACCCCCGCATACGGCCAATCAAAAGCAGGACGACCAGCTCAAACATACATACAACAGCTATGTGATGATACGGGATGTAACCCTGAAGACCTGCCAGAGGCGATGAATGATAGGAAGACTTGGAGAGAGAGGGTCAGAGATATCGGTGCTAGCCGCACGACATGATGATGATGATGATGATGATGATGATGATGATTATACGCGTAAGAGAAGAATGAATTATAGTTGATTGGCATTTGAATATATGAAAATATGAACTATCTATTCAAAGAATATGGCTTTTCTACCAAGCTGTAGCTTTGTCAATATTTCCGGGTATCTTTGAACCATTCGGATTCTAACAAATAGCTCGAAGTAAAAATTAGATGGGACTTACACAAGTATTCTGTCTACTGTTTTGATCAAGTCATGGAAGAAGCGTCCAACAAAGCGGCAGCTTACCGGCTATTTACTTCCCATCTCCTAAACCATCTCAGAAAAACGATCATTATATGTTGGGAACTGCTGTTGAAGAAAGAAGGAGCTCATTAGCGACGTTCTCTTATGGACAGTCCAATGTTGTCTAACAAAAAAAAGAACAAACTTACATTCATTGGCTTTATGCATGCACTAGTTGCCGTCTCGACAACTGTACATGTCTGATGGATGATAGGGACGAATGGAGATAGATAGATAGATAGATAGATAGATAGATAGAGATAGAGAGAGAGAGAGAGAGAGAGAGAGAGAGAAAGAGTTAAAAACATGTGTTGCTGACACGACGTAATGATGATCATCATGATAATGAAGATTGTTTATGTTTTTTAGATACATAGCTCACACTGACTATGGTTAATTGGTGATGTGAGTCTTCCTTTGCCTTTAATGCAAATGATTTCTTTAAAACGTTCTCACTAGGTCAATAATTACATATACCAAATATGTTGAGCAACATCTCCCAAAACATTTGTTTAACTCTCTCTTACATCATATCTCAAAAACTATCTAAGACGAACATCAGTAACTGTCTTTTATCGACTCCAACATATACAGGCATCAGTTGCTTGGTTGCTTTGTCTGCTTTACGGCGTATCAACCTTCTTAGGGTCATTGGACATCAAATTACATCATTTTTATAAATGTTTCAAACAATTCAGTTTAGCAAAAGTATGGGTTTTTTTTTTTTGTTGTTTACCATATTTACCAACCCCTCCGTTCGGGCAGGATTTGAAACGAGGTCATTTTTAAGCAGATTTTTAACATGTTTGAATTCAGAGTTTTCCTTCTCCTAGACTAGTTACCTTACCAAAGCTGAAGAACCTTGTCTGCCCTACTATTTACCCATAGCTGGAGGAAGTATAATTTGATTGATACCTTTCCCAAGGGTATTAATGCTATGTGAAATGCAATCAGTCTCGTCCAGGATTTGAACTCTTGTCACCGTGTCCATTTCCTGCGACGATAACCATTACACGCAATTAAAA
Organism: Sepioteuthis lessoniana; assembly: GCA_963585895.1. NCBI lineage: Eukaryota > Metazoa > Mollusca > Cephalopoda > Myopsida > Loliginidae > Sepioteuthis > Sepioteuthis lessoniana. The sequence continues at coordinate 110,110,272 of OY757905.1, read as the reverse complement.
GTCAAAACAGTTTGGTTTAGTTATATAGCACATCAACCATTGTCGGTTATTGAATGACAAATCCATCTTTATACATATAAACAGTTCTATTTCAGACAATTCAGCTTAGTATAAGTAAACATTCAGTGCCAAAAAACAATCCTGTTTCAAGGAATTCGGTTTAGCATAAGAACACAGTTTAGTTCTATTTGAACCATCGATAGGACCTTATCGGGTATTACCACTGCGGACCAGAGTTTACCAAGAAGCGATGGTAATAAAGGGGTATTCCGCATCCCCCAAAGCTCCAGCATTACTAAAGCTTCATCATCAGATCGTTTAGTGTCATATCTAGGACACTCGTTGGGGGAGTCTTACATCTTTAGAGAGATGTAGTCGTTATAATCTGCAACTTAAGCCAACTGATCCACAGTGGCATCAGTATTGGACGACTACCAAGGACTTACATACATCAGCAGTATGGGGACACTGGATGTAGTCTCGAAGACCTAGAAAGAGTGATGGATGATTGGACCTGATAAGGAGAGACAATCTGGGAACTCGGTGCTATCAGCGTGACTTAATGATAATGATGCCATAAGATACCAATGGGAATATACTAATAACTTTTTCCTCTTACTAACGTAGATATAAATTATGTATTTGGTAAATTTCTGCACATTTTTTGTTGTCTCAAACTAAATTGGCAGGAAGCCTTTTGGCATGAATAACACCTGGATGTGAATAACATAAAAAGATGATTTGCAAGATTATATCATCACTTCACAACAAAATGATTTTTTTCTTCGTTGTTTATCGAGTTATACGGTACACTTTTGTAAGAAAATATCTCCAAGTAAGCTACAAAATGATTAAAATTATTCCTCTATTTTGTGGAAATAAAGGCAGAAGTAATTGTAATACAAATAAAACTCACCAATGTCAAAAGATTAAAGGAAGTAGTTATCAATATTAATGTGACTCCGTCAGAGTTTTTCACACAATTTTAAGCTGATGGTCTTTCACTGGAGTTTGAGTGACAGCAAGTCTCTTCAAGTCTTCAGGACTCTTCTCAGTATTCTGTCCGTTCTCAACAATGCTATAGTTTGTATAGTCTATACTACTCCTCTAATTTCTAAGTACTCCAGTCCCTTTAATAGTCCTTTAATTACTGTACCGAATACACCAACTATGATTGGTATGATCATCACCTTCATGTCCCATAGTTTTACTTAATTCCCTATCAAGGTCGAGGTATTTATCCTTCTTTTCAATTTCTTTCAGTTTTATTCTATGGTCAGCGGTTACAGGAAAGTCAACAATTTTGCAAATTCTCGTTTATTTTTTGTTGATTATTATGAGGTCTGGTCTTGTGGCCGAGATTAGGTGATCCGTTTGTATGCCAAAGTCTCAGGAGTCAGAGTGAGTCATTTTCCAGGACTGGTGTTGGGTTTTGCATATACCATTTGTTCCTACGGTCAAATTTAAATTTCTTGCATATCTCAATAATGCAGTAGTTTGGATAGTCTCCACTCGTCCACTTATTTCCAAGTCCTACTGTCCTTTTATTAATCCTTTGGTGACTGTACCAAGAGCACCAATTACAATTGGAATAAACGTTACTTTCATGTTCCATAGTTTCTTCCATTCCCTTGCAAAGTCGAAGTATTAAACCCTCTTTTATATTTCTGTCAATTTCCCCCTGTGGTCTGTCGGCATACCAAGCTCTACAATTTGTCAAGTTCCTGTTTTTTTTTTTTTGTTGTTGATTATTGAATTGCCTGGTCGTCTTGCTAAGATTAGGCCAAAATCCCAGAGGAGTTTGTATGTGTCATTCTCCGCGACAGATGCTGGGCTATGCATATACCATTTTTTCGTATAGTCAAATTTAAACTTCTTGCACAGTTCCCAGTGGATCACTTTACCCATCCAGTCGTGTCTAGTCTTATACCCTTTCAATGCTAATTTACTGCATTCTCTAATTGATGATTGATGGTTTCGTCACTCTCACCTTATTACCTACATTTGCTGTTTTGTCAATTCTTATCTATTTTTGCTTTGATATGATTGGCTGTTATAGCAGTGTTTTTGCTGCTCTCAGGAGAGATTAAGTTTTTTTCTAAATATTTCCCTTTCTTAGCTACGTCCATATTTTCTTGTGTGAGATGTTATTGTGTTTTACACACCAACGTTAGCTGATGGTTCTTGATTGGAGTATGTGACAACAAGTCTCCTTAAGTCTCTAAGACTTTTCTCAGGATTTTGGCCGAGCTTAGAACTGGTATTTGGATGGTATTGTCCTATCCTCAAAATTCCAGCACTTCCAGTCCTCTTACCAAACCGTTGGGGACCTTTCCGAGTCCAACGTTTATAATTAGTATCACAGACACTTTCATGTTTCATACTGTTTTATATCTCTAGCAAGGTCCAAGCAGTTTTTTCTCTTTTCATTTTCTCATTTTATTTATATTATTTTACTTCTTTGAGTGTTTTTCTTACCTGCGTTAACTGAACATTTTTGACTGGATTCTGGGTGACATTAAGTCTCCTCGAGTCTCCAGTACTATTCCCAGGATTCTGGCCTTTATTAATCATATTTACCAACCCCTCGGCTCGGACAGGATATGACACAAGGTCAATTTTTAAGCGGAGTTTAACAGGTTTGAATTCAGAGTTTTCCTTCTCCTAGACTAGTTGCCTCACCAAGGCTGAAGAACCCAGGCTGTCCTACTATTTACCCATAGCTGGAGGGAGAGTAACTGGATTCATATCTTTTCCAAGAGTATTAGTGCTATGTAAAATGCCACCAGTTTCGTCGCTGGGCGAGACTGGTGGCATTTCACATTGTGTCGCCGTGTCCATTTTCTATAACGATAACCATTACACCTCCACCTCTGGCCTTTATTAATAATGATTTAGTCTGGATTGTCTCCACATGCCTTCTAATTTCTTTGTCTTCTAATACCCGTACCAATCCTTTGGGTATTGTTTCAAGTTCACCAAATACAATTCGTATTAGAATTACATTCATATTGCATGATCGTATTAGTTCTTTAGCAAGATATAGATAGCTATTTCTCTTTTTACTTTCTTTTAATTTTACTTTGACGTCTGCAGTTACGCTAAAATTCACTATTCGACTGGTCTTCTTATTTTGATGACTATCTCTAGATCTTGTGGTCTTCTTGATATCAGAAGATCTGTTGGTATCTCAAAATCCCTGAGATATTTCTGCATTACACTTATTATAATTAGTAGTAGTATTAGTGTAAGTATGATACGGAATTTTTAGACACATTTTAATTGGTAGACTTTTACTGAAGTTTAAGTGACAACAAGTCTTCTCGGGCCTAGAAAACTATTTCATTCACTCCATGTGATCTTAACTGATTCTTCTTTTAACAATTCTTTTTCTTAGCCATGTCCTGGTCATCTCCTGGGAAATTCTTTTAGATTCCTCATTTTGTCATTGCATTTTTTTAAAATATTCCACGAGTCTCTAATTTGTTGCATTTACTCAATACTGGCGACTCCTCTTCCACCTCCTTTTTTTTTGCTACTGTCAGTGTCTTTCGTCTCTCGAGTGTAAGGTCTACTGCATCGTCATCAATTTCGTTGTTCATTTGTTCATTCATCGGAGTTCCTCCCATGTCCATTTTAAGAATGAACCAGAGTTACTTTCAAGAAGTAAGTGGGCCAGGTTTTTATTCTTCTAAGTAGAATTCCACTGCAGATTATTCTTTCTAGAAGTGTTCAGCAGCACTATTTTAAATTCTTTTTTTCGTCGCTGTTAGCCAGAATCACCTGGAGTTAACAGGCGTATAAGTCGTAGAAGAGTAAACACTGCCGGTTTGAGAATTTGAGCCGCGTGGAATTGTCCAAGCAAACATGAATAAAAACCGTTTATGCTGAGTGAATTATTCGTCTTGAAAAACGAGACACATTTGATTTTCTATGATTCTATGTAAAGATGCATAACTTAATCCATTTCCTGAAATCAGATTCAGTTCAAGTTTTAAAAGGAAAATTGTCAACTCGTAGACTTCATTGTTCTGACTGGTCAGAGAAAGAAGTTAAAGGCATAAAGTTTGCTAAAAAAAATTGAAGAATTAATGGTACATAGTCCTCCCAACAAGATGTGGTACTCTTTGCATAATCCTGAAGAATCCGAAAAATCGACTGGGGAAGTGCTTATGATAGACTTATCATTGAGACCACCAAAGGTAAGGGTTTATTTTTATGGCCTAATTACCATTGTTGGATATTTAATACCAAATCCTGTCTTTACAAACACATAAAATAAATATGATTTGTAAACACGTTTTGTTGATACACACAGTTAAATGATCAAACGGTTCTATTTCTAACAATTCAATATTGTATGAGTCAACAAAGTTTAATGATTCTAACTATGCAATGTATAACTAACCATCTAATTAAACATCAGTTGTTTGTTTACACATACTTAAATGATCAAACAGTTCTCTGTCTAATAATTCAATTTAGAATGAGTCAACAAAGTCAAATGTTTCCTAGTATTGCTATGTATAACTGACAATTCAATTAAATATAAGTCATTTTTTTACAAAAAGTTAAATGATCAAACAGTTCTATTTCAAACATTCACTTTATCATATCTCATTTGTTTGCACTGAGTTTAAATGTAACCCATTTGTATTAGACCCATAGATAAGAGCCTATCAGATACTACCACTCCGAGGAGGTGTCCTCGTGGTGTAATGGTTACAGCGATGGACTGCGGAATCGTAGTAAGCGAGTTCGTACTCCAGTCACGCTATTACGTTCACTTTCGGGCAAATACTCTTGGGAAAGGTATGAATCCCCTTATCCTCCCAGCTATGGGTTAAATTGTACCACTACTATTCTTCTATGAGAATAGCTTTGGCATTAAATAACCTATAAAGGTTGATATGCCATTAAACAAACCAAACCAAACCAAACTACCACTCCGAGCTAGAGTGGAACTGGGAACGATGGCTATGAAGGAGTACTCCGCATTTCCCAAAGCTCCAGCAATAATGGAGTCTCACAATCTGATTGTTTAGTGTCATATCCAGAACATTTGATGGTGGGGTTTTATCCCTCTGAAGAGAAGCATTCGGTTAATGCTACTTCTCCAGCCGAGTGGAATTATAGAAGGCTTATTCGACTCACTCTCATTAAAACTTCTGTAAGTATTACTGATGCTAAAAATAAATAATAATCTGTTGAACATGAGGGTGACGGTGATACCAGTTGTAGTAGGTGTACGTGAAACGGTCTTCAAAGGATCAGAAAGGGAATAGAACTATAGTAAAATTAAAGGAAATGGAAATCAGAGGAAGAATCCAGATCATCAAGACCACAGCATTGCTAAGATCAACGAGAATACTAAAAGAGTCTAGGGGACCTGAAGAGACTGGTTGTCCAGTGAAAAACCACCAGTTAACACTAGTAGGAAAAACTCGCCTCGAGCGATATAATTCTCATAAAATATTCTGTGATTTCGAGATTCCAGCAATTGTGGCCAGAAGATCAGTTAATGTTAATTAACAAGAAATAAAGAATTTGTCATCTCGTGTATTTTACTATTCCAGTGAACTGAAATGTGCAAATAAAAGAAATCGAATGTATAGACCAATATATGGAACTTGACATTTGAAAAATATGTACAACATGAAGTTGATGGAAATACAAATTGTAGTTGGTGCCCTAGGATTTGTACCCTAAGGCCAGTAAAAGACAAGGTTAACTATATATCAGAGAAAGAAGCGAAATCATTTAAAAGAAAGCAATGTTAAAATCAACTAGAATACTTATAAGAACCATCGAAGCTTGAGGAGACTTGCTGTCACTGAGGCTTCATTTAAAAAGTACTACTTGAAACAGGCGTGAAAAACTCACAAAAGAACTCACCTATTGATTCCTTTACGGTTATATCACATTAAATGACTTGTTAGTCTGATAAACGATATCTTCCATTAAAATACCACTGGACCATTCAAACTAGATTTAAAGCCAAAGCTTATGACAGAGAATTGTGTGAAAGGTTTCATGTTGTACTTGATAGTTTCCTGTTAACGATACTAAATACTTCCCTCCGTGAAATCCATTAGGAGATTTAGTGTGACATATACTAAAAGTAATACTACCAGTTGATTTACTTCGATTGGGCAGTTGTAAATAGTCAAATAATGCCGGGAGCAGCCTTAAAGTTGATGGACATAAAACAATTTTAAGGCTTTTCTTGACTATCATGAAATGAAACAGGTGAAGTTTAATTATCTAAGGATGCGCCGACGGTAAAGCTACGAATATTCGACGACAACAATTCATTCGGATTGTGAGAATTCAGAAATTTAAGCAACATTCGATTGCTAAGTGATTGATTTATGTTTATAGAAGTTATTTTCTTTGGAAAAAAAATTTTAAAAACTTCAGAGAAAACATGGAATTTTTTAAAAAAGTTTTTTTAAAAAATTGCTTAAATAAAAATCCTTTTTATTTAAAAAAAAAAAAAAAAAAAGCGATTTAAAAGAAAAAATGTTACTCTCTTGTTTTAGCATGAGAGTGTAGTAAAGATATTTTAATTTGTCAAAATCTTTGGCACCGAGCATTATTTTCAGTACACTTTCATATATGTTTAAAAATATTATTTTTTATAAACTTTTTGCATATTTTACATTGCAGTTTTACTTTGGATTTTCAATAGAATCCGAGTCACAACGAGTTTTCGCTGGTCTCTTTGCCTCTTACAGATATTCTAACTAATATTAACAAAGACTGTAGAGTCTGGATCTCTCTTATGATTTCCTATTGATCCAGTCTTTTTTCCAAGTCTTTACAAAGCGTTCAAGGGACACCATCTATAATTGATATCGCCTAATTTTCCACAGTTTTTCCAAAGTTTTTTTGAAAGATCAACCAATTTTCAATTCGTTCGTTTACGTTTATTTTCGTTTTGTCTTCCGCTTGAATAGTAAAATTCATTGAAGACCTGTTATTTTTTTCTTCTTAATTTTCTTTCATGATTAAGTTCTTGACTTGGAAAGATATTTCATATATTTGCTCACATTCTATTATTCATGTTTGAGGGACTATATAAACTGGTGCTCGTGCTGTAATGGTTATCTTCGGAGAAAATGGACACGGCAACACGAGTTCAAATCCTAGACGAAACTGATTGCATTTCACATAGAACTAATACCATTGGGAAAGGTATCAAACCGATTATTATCCATACAGCTATGGATAAATAGTAGGGCAGACTGATTTCTTCAGCCTTGGTGAGGCAACTAGTCTAGGAGAAGGAAAACTCTGAATTCAAACCTATTAAACTCCACTTAAAAATTGACCTTTTGTCATATCCGGTCCGAGCGGAGGTGATGGTAAATATGTATAAACTCTTTTTTGTCAATTCATGCCATAGCTCTATTTTCTGCTTTTGGGGTTTCCTGGGGTGGTGTATTGGTTAGCAAGCTAGATTAGCAAACCTTCACAAGAGAGTTCGAGTTTTATAGGGTGTCCAATTCATACGCCCTTTTGTTGCATCTAAGCAAAAAGCTTGGTAAATTACAACACTTTTCCGCTTTTTAAAACCTAATCGATTATGCGCTGATATATATATATATATATATATATATTTAGAAGGTCATCTGTTCCTCTTTTTACTTTCTGGCCTCCTTTCTGTTTTTTTTTTTTTTTCTGAAAAAAAGACAGTGGCATTCAAGTGATTAATATATTTCATATAAGAATTTTTTTTTACATCAAAGGTAAACATGTTGTTGGTCTATTGTTGTTGGGTAGGGCTCCTTTTTGGGATCTTTCTGGATCAGGATAGTTTTCTCTTTCCCCATATGTCCTGTTATTCTTGCTTCTTCTTGTCATTTACCCTGTAACATAGCCATTATGTTGTTTATGGGTGAGGTTCTTTTTAAATAAGAATCCATGATGCCATTATGGGCTGCTGTTTTTCAGTACGGTACTTTCTTGAGTATGGCTCTTTGTGAGTTCAGACGTATGTCCACATCGAGGCCTTTCTAAAGTACCTATGGATTTTTTTTGTTTGTTTTGTGAAATTCATTCATTCAGCTTTTCTGATATGTTCTAACTCTTCCAATATGTTGCCCCAGAACAATATTTATTTCGTTGTTAATTTGTCTTTATGTTTTCTTCGTCGACTTGGTGTTTGAATTTTATTTTGTTAATTCGGAAGATCCTCTTTTGATTGTATTTTTTTAGTTCGCTCTCGTTATCTTCATTGTCTCCGTTCCTTCTCCAATATTTTTTGGTTTATTTTGGCTTGTTGTATTGTCAGTGTTCTCTGCTAAGATTTTTTTTCATTCTTTTAATTCCATTGTGTTCTTGTCTAATTTTTCTACCTTATTACTTTTGCATGTTTTTGTAGTTTCTTTATTTGTCCTTCTAACTACAAATTACATCCAGATTTTGGATCACTGTTTGGGCTTCATAAGGGAATATTAATTTTATCTGGTTTTGTTCTTGCATGATTTACTTCGCTGATGACATCTTTTGGGAAATATTTTTTAGGATCTATTCACCATTTTATCTCGGCCTTGTTTTGTACCTGCATTGTTAACTTTGATGATGATATCCTTTGGTATAACTTTTAATGACGTACACAGCATATTTAATGATTTTTCCAATCTATATTCTTTTGGAATTAAATATCCTCATATTTTTATTACGAGGATCACAAAAGAAGTTTGTAGACTTTTTTCGTATGGGCACTTTTATTGATAGTACATTCATGAAACTCTTGTCCCCTTCGAAGTAATCTCCCCCAGCAGCAATGCACTTGTTGTACCGTTCTAACAAATTCTGGAATGCTCCATGGAAGTCCTCCTGTGTGAGCGTATCAATCACCTTCGTCGCAGCCTCTTCCATTTCCTCAATTGTCTCATAACGACAGCCTCTGAGCTTAGGGAATAAGCAAAAGTCACAGGGAGCAAGGTCTGGACTATAAGGAGTGTGAGCAACTGTCTTGATTTTCATCTTGGTCAAATAGTCTGTGACAAGGATATAGTTTTGGACTGGTGTATTGCCCTGGTTGAAAATGCCACTGACCCGATTTGAAAAGTGCTGGCTTCCTTCGACTGAATCTATTCCTGAACTCCCTTAAAACATCAACATAGTAACCCTAACCCTTACCCTTTGGCCAATCAACTCTGGTGTATTGACTTCACCTCTTATCATCAATCACATACTCCCTTCCTTCCTTGAATCTCTTATTCCACTCAAAAACTGATGCTTGATTCATGCAAGATGGTCGAACAGCAGTCTGAAGCATTCCATACGTTTCTATGGCATTTTTGTCCAAGTTTAAAACAATTTTATTGCATATCATTCTTCTAAAATGTCCTCACGCCCAGATTGCATTTTTTGAAACTCACCAGCTGTGACAATCAGGCTTTAGTAGGGTGTATTTCCGTTCCTGCTGTAGCTGTTCATTTGAACGTGAAATCATAAGAATAGGTCAGTCATCTCATAAGATGTATAGCAATAACATACTGAATTTTTAAGAGTCTACGACAATTTCAAATGCCTGTACAAAAAAGTCTACAAACTTATTGAATACACCACGTACTTCTACATTGTTTATTTCATTTTGTTTTAACACTCTTAACGTGATGCTGGCTCCCGTGAAGGTTTTTTATGAACTACTTTAAAGATTATTTTATGTTTTTAGTAGATCTTGTTGATTATACTCCTCATGACTTACCATTCCACATGACGGGCAAGTTCATATATTATCATTAAATTAAGGTCAGAAAACCTATTATTATCATCATTATTATTATTGGTTTCGAAAAGTTTTCTTTTTCTTCTGATGTACTCTCTCCTTTTTATTTTTCATCTCTGTTTGTTTCAAGGTGTTCGCTTCTAATATTCCTAAGTTGTAATGTTTCTTTTTTCTAAGCGTTCTGATGGCATTATTTTTTCTCATGCGAATGCAGTAACCATGTTATTATTAGCTGAAGTTAAGGCCTTATTAAGTAGTTTTTTTCTGTTATTGAAGGATGGAAATTGTTGATACATAGTTGTATAAATGCACAGTTTTCTTTGTGTTTTACATTACAGAACGGGTTTATAGATGATCTGGTATTTTTCTTTTGGTTTATTTCTCCTGTTCGCTTTACTTCGGTATTAATTTCTTATAATATATTTTTATAATATATAATATATTTTTATCTATAATATATTTTTATCTATTTTACCTAGTTTATGTTTTGTTCCGTTTATTAGTCTGCTTGTAAGATTATTGCTAAAGCTTTCTTTATGGGCTTTTAGTTTTGCTTGTAATTTTGCTAAGAGGTTTATGTGGTTATCAAGGGTAAGCTTGTCTGGTCTTCTTGGTTTATGTCTAGGTCTGTATTATGCTTGCTGTTCTGTAGGTTTAGTAATATTTTGTCAATGTAATTTATTGTTTTGTTTTTGTTTTAGTTCGAATAAAGAAAATAGACTATTTTTTAAATCTTATTTATATCCTCATTTAGGTTTTGCTTGAATGGGTCAAGGTGAAGTTTTATGTTTTTACGACGTTAGTAAGGACCAGCCTGAAATTATCTTGTTCTTCTAGAAGTGGTAGGCACTTATTTATTTTGAATCTAAAGTTTTCTTTTTGAGTGGTATCGATATAATTGTTGTTGGTTTTTTTATAAAGAAATGGACTTTCCATTTCATTTTTTAAAAATTGGAAACTCTATTTTTTCTATCAGTATTAACTTATGGTGAGAGGGTCGTATAGGTTGACTCCGTCAAGTAAAATTATTCAGTTATGTTTTGTGTCAACCTTCCACCAATTTTAAATTTCAAAGCCCTCCTTCCATAAAAGTTTATATGCAGTGACATAATTTGTGTAGTTAATACTAATTATTTATCGTACTAATTGAATTTTCTTTGAGTAGAGATAAGTTCTATTCGGGAGAGATCAATTGATAATAATCTCTTTCATTACAACTGGATACACCATAATACTTTCGACTCAGTCGGCTAGGGTTGCAGGGTGCACTGTCTACATCTCAGCAGAGGGGTAAGGCTACACAAAACGAGTGTTCTGGATATGAAACAAACAAATCTGAGTGTGAATCTCCATTAATATTGAAATTTTGGGGAATGCAGAGTCCCCATTCCTCACCAACGCTCCAAGGCCCACTCTGGCCCGGAGTCAGACCACCTGATAGGGTCCTATCTATGGGTCAAATAGAGCTAAACTGTGTCCTTATGCAAACGGAATTGTTTGAAAAAGAACTATTTTTCACATTTGAACAGTGTATCAATGCTAAACTGAATGGTTTGAAAAAGAACTGCTCATATGAATAAAATTGATTTGGCATTAAGTCAGCAAAAATGATTGATGTATCATAAAACCAACCCAAACCGAACCATAATATTTTAACATATCTGAGGATTTCCATGTTTTCTATCTTTAGAGCATCCAATTTTACCGCTGTATTTTAGTTCTGCGGTACTGTTTGATGCACTTTGATCATTTAGAAGCAAATATACTAACTTCATTTGCTATAATGTAATACAACTGACGAGTATTGATTGATAAACATGTTTATTTTAATGTGAATTATGCCTAGGTCTGCTGATGGTAGGACATACTGCGTAAATAATCTTATGTCAAGATCATTTCATGATAGGAGATACTGATTAAACCATGTTTGGTAAAAATCACTCGAAGAAATACTTTGTAAACAATGTTACCTCAAAATCTTATGATGATAAGAGATACAACACAAACAATGCTATATCAATATGAGATATTGCGTAATCAATGTTATGTCATGATCGCATGATGCTAAGAGATACTCTGGAAACAATGCCATGTGAAGATCACATGGTGATAGGAAATATTGCTTACACAATGCAATGTCAAGATCATATGATGATAGGAGATATTGCGTAAAGAATATCATGTGAAGATCACATGATGACAGGAGATACTGTGTAAACAATTCCATGTCTTGATCACTTGGTGATTGGAGATATTGCGTAAACAATGCTATTTCAAGATCACATAATGCTAGAAGTGTATAACCATGCCACATGAATATCACATGATGAAAAGCGATACTGCGTAAACAATTCCATGTTAACATTCCGAAAAGAATGCCATGTGAAGAACACACGATGATAGGAGATATTGCGTAAATAATGGCATGTCTTGATCACAGGATGATAGGTGATAATGTGTAAACAATGCCATGGGAAGATCACATGATGATAGTTGATAATGTATAGACTATACCATGTCAAGATTACAGGATGATAGGAGATACTTTGTAAACAATGTAATGTTAAAAGTCTATTTTGCTAAAGCGGTGGAATTATTAATACTGTTTCACTATTATCGACGACTACTTGGAGGTGTCATAGCGTATAAACTTGTGTATTAGCGAACCAAGACTCTGTTCTGTGTGTTTGCCACTTTTTCTCACGGTGACGTTACAATGGGTGTTTAACTGAAACTTAAGGCGTAGTACTGCTCTCATAGACCTATTATAACCGTAGAGGAAGAAATGTCTATATAGTACCGTAGCTTTACAAGGGTCTGCTGAGAACCGTAGTGGTGTAAACGGCTTTTTGATGTTGTATAACAAATGCTATTGGAGAATTGTATCAATACAAACTTTTACTTATTACTGTTGCATTACATGATCATTTCTCTTGGATTTTTTTTCACCGGAAAATCAGTGTGTGTCCATTCCATTGTCTGTTCCACTCAGAATCGTAATAGCGAACACACTTTTTTTTCAAATTAAAACACACTTGGTTGTACACATTACATATTCTTCTTAAATTTCACAAGATTTGCGACATTTTGAATAGGCTCAAAATAAACATTTCTGAGAAATGGAAAATTTTTTTCTAGCTATGAACCGATTCCTAACTTGCCCAGTGGGCTGAAGCCGTAAAATACACCGAATGCACGTCTGCAGAAGAGTAAGACCCTCCTCCAACGAGTGTCCTAAATATGACACTAAACAATTTGATGTTGAGACTTCTACTAAAACTAGAGCTTTGGGGAATGCGGAGTTCCCCTTCATTGCTATCGCTCCCGGGTCCACTATGGCTTTGGGTGGTATCACCTGAAAGCGTCCTATCTATGGTTTAAATGGAAGTAAGATGCGAACTTACCCTAAACTGTATTATTTGAAATACTACTTTTTTGATATTTAAACGGCGTACTTATGCTAAACTGATTTGTTTGCAATGGAACTGTTTTTGACATTGAAACCGTACTTACGTTAAACTGAATTGTATGAAATAGAACAGTTTTGATATTTAGCTGAGTGAAAACAAAATCTATACTTATACTAAATTGAATTGGTTGAATTAAGACTGACTAAACTTAATAGCTTGAGATAGAGGTGTTTTCACTATTAAACTGGGTACTCGTGTTAAACTGATTATTTGAAATAGAACCTATTATTTGAATAAAAATGGATTTGCCATTAAATAACCTACAAAGGTTGATAAGCCATAAAATTCAACTAACCAACCAATCAACCAACGAATTGAAAGCAATGCAGAAAACGCGTTTTTCGAAAAAAAAATCTTAAAATATTTACTTTGCTTTAAAAAAAAAGTTCCTTATTTATTGAATGACCCTCGTGAAATTAGAGAGGCACATATAGCGGCCACTGGGAGTTTTATGACTTTAAAAAAAGTTAAGTTGAACACACATTTGCTCGTTTATATAAATCCCATTTCATCTGCAACAAATTTAAATTTACCAATTCCGTAGAGTGATCAAAATTATCGTTACAAAGCGTTAGTTTTTATGTTTTCTTTTTCTTTTCTTTGCCCAGTCAGCTGGGGCTAAAAAAACACACCGACTACTTCTCTGCAGAGGGGTAAGACACAGCCGCCAATGAGTGTACTGGATATGACACTAAACAATCTGATGGTGAGGTTCCAGTGATGCTGGAGCTTTGGGGAATGTAGAGTACCCCTTTATTGCCATCGCTCTCAGGTCCACTCTGGCCCCTAGTGGTAGCACCTGATATGGGTTAAATAGAACTAAACCGTACTTCCTTCACTGTACTGGTTTTTGCATTTAAACTGCGTATTAATGCTAAACCGAATTGTTTAAAATAGAACTGTTTTTGATATTTAAACTGCGTACTTATGCTTAACTGAATTGCTCAAAATATAACTGTTTTAAAGTCTAAACTGTGTACTTATGCTAAACTGAATTATCTGAAATAAAACTGTTTTGACATTTAACACTGAGTATTGCCCAGTTTGCTGGAGCTGTAGAATACACCGATTGCACCTCTGCTGAGTGGTAAGATCCCCCCAACGAGGTAGCACCTGATAGGGCCCTATCTGTGGGTTAAATAGAACTAACGGAATACTTATGCTAAACTGAATTCTTTGACTCCGCTGAATTGCTTGAAATTGGAATGTTTTTGACAAGTAAACTGGGTTTACATTTAAACTGCGTGCTTATATTACACTGAATTATTTGAAATAGAATTATTAAACTGAATTAGCTGAATTAGAACAGTTTGACTAAACTGAAAAGTTTGAAATAGAAACGTTTTTGGCAATTAAACTGAATTATTTGAAATAGAAATTATTATTTGCATAAAAAATGTATTTGGCGTCAGATAACCAACAAAGGTTGATATGCCATAAAATTCAACCATCCAACCAACTGTTTTTTTCTTTTTTTACCTCATATTAAAGATTTTTCTGAGATATCAAATGAGTTTTATTTTCAATATAGTTCCCCTAGAGCTCCACACATTTCTTCCTTCTCTGTTGTAGTGCTTGGATCCTACTGGCGAAACGTCATCAAAAAGACGTCGTGATATAAACTTTTCTGTGCCCCCTAAGCTACTAAATAATACCTTAGAATTCCCGAGCTGATGTAGTTCTCCTGATGGCTGAGCGGTGTGATACTAAGTCTAGCGTAATGTTTGACGGGTTTCGATCCCAGCTTCCCGCATCCTAGGCGAAGATTTGTGATAAAAAGAAAAAGTCCGTCTGTGGATGACAATGTATATTTATAGATATTATTTGTTCAAAATTAGAGACAGAACACACACACACACATGTTATTGGTTGTCGCAAAATAGATGAAACCCATTAATTTGTTAATTATTTACAACTGAGACAAGTGCAATGACGTTCATTTGGAATATGTTTGTAAAAAATGCATCCTTTGATGAATAGACATTAAATCAATGTTTTCGCTTTCTGAATAAGTGTTACTGCATCAGATTCGAGGACACGCAATCTTTTTTTAGTTTCTTATGCCAGTAATAAATCATTATCCTCTAATGGATTGCATCTGTTTTGACACAGTTTTGAACGAGTTTGTTGCCAAAAGCTTTGTGACGCAAATTAATTTCCTCTCTTGTACAAGGCATTGTGATCGAAAATAAATAGTTGTTATAGTATACTATTTTCCAATATGAAACAAAAAAGAATACACTATTTTATTAGTTGAGTTATTAGCAGTGACATGTGTCTCATGTACTTTGAGACACCAAGTATATATATATATATATATATATATATATATATATATAATATATATATATATATATAGATATATATATATATATATATATATATATATATATATATATATATATACCATTGAACTTGTGGGTAGGGTGTTCGCTAATCGTCCAGGAGACCTGGGTTCAATACCAGGTCGAGTCATACCAAAGAAAAAAAAATCTAATTGATGCTGACTTGCTTAATACATGGAATTATGAGGTACGGATCAAGGGTTATGTGGAGCAATCCAGGAAAAAGAGCAACGCCCCCCTACACCTAACTCTAATTGTTAACGAAAGAAAGCCTTCGGGTCGCAAACTTTACATATGTATGTATATATGTGTACAATTATAACGATGAAAGGGACAGATTATGAGTTAGAGTATGTATAACAGAAAAATTTTGGGTATGTAACTAAAATTTACGGCTAATCATTAAAGATTTTTTTCCAAAAATTTCGTTTAGTAGATATCGAATCAGTGTTCCTGACTCGTAATCGATGCATCCGTATAGACTGTCGTACATGAAGATAACTTGATGACTTTTGTTTTGCAATAATGTGGCGTAATCTTGTTCGAAATACTTTTTATTCAATTTCAAATTAATACACTTGGGGAAGGTATGACCACTCTTAGCACCCCAGTTCTAGATTAAATGCTACCACTAATATCCTTTTACAAGGATAGCTGAGGCATTAGATAACGCACCAAAGTTGATATGCCATTAAACAAAGAAACTGAAACCGATACGTTGTGAGGCTCACTAAGATATTCTGATGGAATGTGACTAAATAAGGCATATTTTTTTAACACCATCCCTCTGGCGGTCTACAAACTTCTTTCATCAGTATTTTTGTCATTGGATCACATTGGTCAAAAGAGTCATCAGTTGTAGATATGGCATCCCAATATGAACTTTTCAGCTAATGAACTTTTTTACCAACCTTCGTAATTGTATAAAATCCAATTACATATCTGACGAATTTCTTGCTTACTTGGCTTTTAGCGTGAAAGAAAATACTCTGGTATTTTTGCGTTATTCCTTGTGCTTTTTCTTGCCAGCATTTTGATTGAAATGTCAAGGCAGTTTTTCGTTGAAAAAAAGTTAAAGAAAGTTGTGAAACTCGCAGAGGGTTTCCAAATGAAGCTGACATGTAGGAGGGAAAATGCAAGGGATGTGAGAATCATGTCTTTAAGCGAGATCTTGAACACGTGTACGCAATTCGTTTGTTGTCTATGGATTTGTTACGATGAGCACAACGAAGTTTACAGTAGATTTTTTTTCTTATACTTTGTTACATTCGCATAACTTCTGCCTCCTTTTCATGGATTTGGCAGTTCAGATCAACGCCCACCTTCTATCCAATTTATTTATTACTTCCTGTCTTTATGTACAGATGAGTAGCTGATGTCAAGGCGCGAAGGCAAGAGATTATGTGTAACCCCGATGCGAATAAATATGTGACGATGTGGGTGTTGGTCCAGAGATTGACATTTGAAAGTATCTGTCTGTTCTGGTACAAGACAGAGATTTATAGCTGAGATCATTTACAACTGAGATATAAACATCACTGTAAAGAAATAGATGTTATAATTCACGCTAAAACACACACACCACACACACACACACACACACACACACATATATATATATATATATATAATATATATATATTATAATATATATATATATATATATATCATCAAGTCACGCTGCTATCATGGATTTCACTGACTCTCTCCACCTCTCTCTCTCTCTCTCTCTCTCATACTCTCTCTCTCCTCATCCATCCCTATCATACATCGCTCCCGGCAGGTCTTCAAACTGTATCCTGTGCCTGACAGAGCTGTTGCAGATAAGTTCTTCCTGGTCAGCTAACATTAGCATTTCCGCGTGAAGGGGAACGTCATTTATGAGTCCACCCTTGCTTTCTCGGTAATGTAACGCATGTATTGTTCGTCTTACTTCGATGGTTTTTGTGATAGGGGGTAGGGTGGCCGTACAGTTGTTGCTTCATAGGTTCCGGCAGAATGATATCCAGATTTAGATGTAAATAAAAAATGAAACAATATATTTTCTGTATATTTAGTGTTTTGACGTCTCCATCTCATATTTAATTCAAATCTAACATAATTTGATTTTCCACCTTCGTTTCTGGTCTTGTGTAAATAAGCTGAAATTGTGTAAATACAACAAAAGATTACGCAAAATGTTTATATTTTCCAGGAAATCTCTGGGTTAATGAAAATGACATTGGCGCCGAACCCATTCCTGGTTACTAAAAGGCTTTGTTGCTAATATAGCTATTAAACACACACACACACAAACACAGAGAGAGAGAGAGAGAGAGAGAGAGAGAGAGAGAGAGAGAGAGAGAGAGAGAGAGAGAGAAAAAAACATAAACTCTTTCAAAAAGTTCTAAGCTTCCCTTAGATAAAAGAGCCATCGTTGAATATTTTCAACTGGGTTCTTTGGGATAAGCTAAATGTCTATAAGATGGGTCCCAAGAATGCTGACGCATAAGGTGAAAAGTGTTGACATTTTTAGGATGATTTTGGCTCTCGGGCTCCTTCAGATCTTTTTAGGTACACTTATATATATATATATATATATATATATATATATATATATTCGGAAAAATATGTCCTGGGTATGACAGTAACCTGCATCATATGATGAAGCTCCTGTTCCTGAGCTAGGGGAGTATAGAATACGCGTTCATTGGCGTTATTCGGAGTTTCGTTTGTTTTCGTTAATGCCATATCAACTTTCATGGGTTATCTAATGTTAAATTCATTATTGAAGAATTATAGTAAGGAATATACTTAACTTTTATTTGGAAGAGTTAAGGGATTTTACCTAAGTTCAGTCCGACCCAGAGAGGTAGTATATGGTAGTGTCTCATTTAAGGGGTCACGTAGAGCAATTTCAAAATTATATGTATGCAATGGGAGTGTGTCCAAATAAAGCATCTGAAGAAACAATTTCACAACAAACATACGCATGTACAATGACTTGAACACAACAACGCTAGGTTTAAAATAAGCATAGATGGTTTGACAAGACATAAAATAAATCATCCAATCGATGAAAAATTTGCAAGCATCTATTAAAATCCTATAAGCTGAATTAAATCCCTTCTCCGTCCGATTTTTGGGCAGTTAAAAATAAAGTAAGAGATTTCATGGGTTCAAAATTGATATATTTTTGTTTGTATACCGACTCTGTCGAAGTAACATCGAATGCTTTTTTTCTATTGTTTCTCTTTTGTATCTATCTATCTATCTATCTATCACTTAATCCCTCTGTTTGAATGCGTAAGTGCATGCGACTGGGTGAGTTTCTATTTCCTTGTTACAATGTAGTTAATGACATAAGACTCTATCTGGCGGAGTCCCTGTTGTTTAGTGGCTAGCGCGCAGAACTACGTCATTGTAGTACGCGAGTTCAAACCCCACTTAAGCTTTTATGATTGCTTCCGGATTAATATACTTATGAAAGGTATGAATACTATTATCCAACCAACTATTGCTTAAATAATATCACTACTGCTTTTTTACAATGATGATTTTGGCATTAAATTACCAACGAAGGTTGATATGCCGTTAAAGAAAGAAAGAAAAACGAAGGCAAACCGAGCCAAATATTAATTTTTTAAATGAGCAGTAAAAACTTACAATCATCTACTATCTGCAAAAGATGGATGGCGTCTTAATTATTTACAAAGAGCAATGCTGATGGAAATGGAGAGAGAGAGAGAGAGAGAGAGAGAGAGAGAGTCAAGGGAATCACTACTGCTGGCACATTTTGATGATGAGAATGATGATGTAGATGATTTTAATAACAGCTAATAAGTAAGTAAAGTTTGCGACTTTTAGTTGAGGGTGCCCCGTAGGCTCCCTTTTCAATAGCTACTACACCAAAGTGTAAGGGGCGCTACTCCTTCACCTGGATTGCTCCACTTTACTATTGATCCGTGCCTAATAATGCTGAGTGTTTAGCAAAGAAGTACCAAGTATCATTTTTAAATACTTTGGTATGATCCAACCAGGGATTGAACTCCGGTCTCCCGGGCCATTGGCCAACATTCTACCCACTAGCCAATGAGCCGGTTAAAATCCAATAGTACAGGAATATTGTTCGGCTGCTAATTCGATAGCCACGATGTTGCACAAGACGGGTGACCATCAACAAATATTGCATGAAACATGCATGTATGGGGTTTATTCCTTAATGAAGATCCGATCAAGTTAAATTGTACTTCGTTTCAAAGGGAAGGAAACTTGAAACCAGTTGGTGGGTGAAAATTTCGCGAGGGTAGATAAATTATGAAAAGAACTTTCCGCCAGATCAATGAGTTTGTGTACAATATTGAACATCAATCATATTTCAAGTCAGCAATATATATATATATTATATATATTATATTTATATATACTATTTTGCTAATTTGAATTTTAGTTTTTACAAAGTTTAATTTATCTTTCTGACTGTAATCTTTTTCTTGGTTGCTGCGTTTGTGAACTGCGATGAATGAAACTCATATATTTCATTCTTAGTCAATAAAAAAAGGATATGCAATTTAATTAGAGTATTTTACGTCTCCTTGAAATCAACAGCTGCAAACGTAATTTCACTGATCATACTAAAATATATCAGGAAAAGAGAATAATCTCGGTCATAAATACACATACTGTATACACATATGTGTGTGTGTGTGTGTGATTGCATAAAGATGTATGAAAATAAGCATACACACACACACACACATATATATATATATATATATATATATATATATATATATATATATATATGTGTGTGTGTGTGTGTGTGTGTGTGTTCATAGATATAGGTGAGGAGTTCAAAATGTTTTAAGCCTAAGACTGATTTTAGATTTGCAGTGCGCTTCTAGCTTTTGTAGGGCCCACATTTGTATGTAGATCATTGTTAATTTTTCAACTACGTCTTTTCTTTTTAAAACACCCTCGTATATATATATATATATTATATATATATATATATATATATATATATCAGTGTGCTTAAACATATATATAATATATATATAGTGAGAGAGAAAGATTAAGAAAGAAAGAGAGAGGGGGAAGAATAGACTCACACTCATATATGCATATACATGTATATTTCGAAAAATTTTAAAACACTCAAAGCGAGCTAATATGGCAAGTTTTATGAAGATGGGACTCATTACCTTGCAAGTCAATATTAACCAGCAACCTCTCTCTCTCTCTCTCTCTCTCTCTCTCTCGATATAATATATATATATATATATATATATAAAATTCGGACTATTTGTCTCGCCTCACACGACAGTGGTGATTGTAGAACAGAAGTGATACTATTCAAACCATCGCTGGAAGGAAAAAGGGAAGTTCATACCATATTCAAAAGTGAACGTCCTAGCAAGTTTGTAGTTTGAACTCTCTTAATACCGGCACTTTTGCCTCTATGCAACGATCACACTTTTCTGCTTTTATGTACAAAATATGTTACATTCTTATTTTTATAAAATGGTGATTCATAAGAAAAAAATAAAGAGGTAACAGATGGGCACTTGCCGCCATCTTATTCGAAAAGATTTAATTAAAAGTAACGTATAAATATAATTATTATCATTTACTCATTAGAATTTTTTACATCAACGTTAGCTGATGGTCTCTCACTGGAGACTGGGTGACAGCAAGTATCCCCAAGTCTCCAGGACTCTTCTCAGTATTTTGGCTGAGTTCAATAATGTTGTAGTTTGGATGGTCTCCACTCGGTCGCTAACTTGCAAATCCTCCGGGCCCTTTAATAATCCTTTAGTTACCGTGCCAAAAGCACCTTCATGTTCCATAGTTTTTTTCAATTCTCTTGCAAGGACCAGGTACTTATACTTCTTTTCACATTCTTTCAGTTTTGAGGTCAGCCGTATTATTATTATTATTATTATTATTATTATTATTATTATTATTTACTTATGAGAGTTTTTCTCAACAGCGTTACCTGATGGTCTTTCACAGGCGGTTGAGTGACAGCAAGTCTCCTCAAGTCTTCAGAAATTTTCTCAGTATTCTGCCTCAATAATACAGTAGTTTGGATAGTCCCTACTCGTCCACCAACGTCCGCATCCTCCAAACCCTTTAATAATCCCATAGTTACTTTACCAAAATACCAATCACAATTGGTATAATTATCACTTTCATGTTCCATAGTTTTTTTCAAATCCCTTCCAAGGTTGAGGTACTTATCCTTCTTTTCATATTTTTTCAGTTTTACTCTGTTGTCACCTGGGACAGTAAAGTTGACAATTTCACAAATTCTCTTTTTTTTTTTTTGTTGATTATTATTAGTCTGGTCTTCCGGCCGAGATTAGGTGATCCGTATGTATGTCAAAGTCCCATTGGAGTTTATGTATGTCATTTTCTTGGTCAGGTGCTGGGTTGTGCATATACCATTTGTTCGTATGGTCAAATTTCAATTTCTTCCACATCTCCCAGTGGATCACGTTGCCCACCCAATCGCGTCTTGTCTTATACTCCTTCTGTGCTAATTTGCTGCATTCTCTTATTATGTGATTGATAGTTTCGCCTCTGTCACCGCATAGCCTACATTTGCTATTGTGATGCGTCTTATCTAATCTTGTTTTCGTCGTTACAGGATCGTTTTGTGCTGTTATTTGGAGAGACTCGGTTTCTCT
>OY757905.1:110045544-110083044 GCA_963585895.1 Sepioteuthis lessoniana | reverse complement strand
TTATTTCATGCTTTCCTTTCAGCTTCTATTCGCCTTACATTATCTTGCTTAGAACTGTCCTATTAATTCCTAAAGTATCACACGGGAAACCGGAGTTGCCGACTACTACAACAACATTAATATTATTACAACTAAGACCTATAGGCCCGTATTCTTCTATTATCTAAGGGAAAGAAGTTTAGCGGCCTGGTGGGTGTGTGATAGTGTGAAATTTTGGACCCCTTTGCCAGCGGTGGCCAGTCTGGCACTAAATTATTCCCTCACGTAATATGCCAGTTCTTATCTGCCTGAGAAAAGAACTCTGAACAGGACTTATTTCTATAGGGGATCAAGTGCCAACCTGCCCCGTCTTCACACGTGCGAAAATAAAGTCCCGTTTAGGGATTTTAGTCAATTTGCCGTCACAAAAGCTTCAATTATTCCTGTTAAATAGCTTACTCCTTTAGAGTTTTTCAATTCAGTGTAAGCTGATGGTTTTTTCATTTGAGTTTGAGTGACAACAAGTCTCCTTAAGTCTCCAGGACCCTTCTCATTTATCTGGCCGTTCTCAATAAAGGACAGCATTATTGAGAACGGCCAGAATACTGAGAAGAGTCCTGGAGACTTGTGGAGACTTGCTGTCATTCAAACTCCAATTAAAAACCATCAGCTAACATTGAATTGAAAAACTCAAAATGAGTAAGCTATAATAATAACAATAAAATAATAATAATAACTTGCCGAATAGTGAACTTTGACGTCCCAGCTTACCACGGAGAGAAAATCAAAGAAAGCGAAAATAGAGACAACTGCTAGGAGTTTGCTAGAAAACCAATAATAAGTGGAACATTAGAATGATATTGATTCAATTTGTGATTGACGTGCTTGGAATGATCCCACAGGACTTAAGGGTCTTGAAGAATTAGAAATCAGAAGACGTATTATGACCCACTAAAATACAGCTTTATTAAGGCCTCCCAAAATACGGCGAGGGGTCCTGGAGTCCTGGGGGGACTTGCTTTCAGATACACTTCAGTGAGAGCGAGTAAGCTAACGCTGGCGTTAAAACTTTCCTCGAGTTATAATAATGAATAAAAAATTATATAATTTCATGTAAATAGTTCTATTCGATAATAATAATTCTTTGTTGGCGTATAGTGATATTGTTTAGGTGATTCTTATCTAAACCAAGTAATTTGCACAGTTATATGATTTTAGTATTCTTATCTAATACATTTTAAAACACATCTGTTTTACCTATGCTTATATGAAATCATAACAAAGTAGACTTGAGTGAGAGAGAGTATGACAACAAGGGTGAGTCTCAAAACATCTCTGAGCTGCATGGCTGGAACCTCACTACTATATTCTATTTAGAGTCACATCTAGGATATCCTGTTTTGTTGCCGAGAGGACTTTCAATTGTATGAAGAACTCAGGCAGCGTATTCTAAACACCAATGACTAGGCAGTTTTTAATAGTAAGGTTCTGATAACTTAAATGGTAAGGAAAAGATAGCTTCATGCCTTTCACAATAACTTTAATTAACCTCAGCCTTTTCACTATTGCTTGACAAAGGTTCAGCCGATTGAATGTCTGTTAGGTTTTAAGCTGAATGGAAGGCTGTAGCGTTGTCCTACAAATAAATGTATGTAGTTTTGTCACTCGCATGAATAACTGTATCGTAATTATCGGAATAAATGCCTTATGTCATCACCTGAAAAAATTCAGCAGCGTGTTTAACTGACTGGTTCTCTGTAGGATATTCACGCAAATGAATGTCAGTAGAGTGTTCACTCAAATGAAAGTCTGTAGGAATTCACCCAAATGTCTGTCTGCAGCGTTTTTCTCCCAAATGAATGTCTGTAGCACATTCACCCAAATGTCTGTCTGCAGCGTTTTTCACCCAAATGAATGTCTGTAGCGCATTCACCCAAATGTCTGTCTGCTGCGTTTTTCTCCCAAATGAATGTCTGTAGCGCATTCACCCAAATGTCTGTCTGCTGCGTTTTTCCCCCAAATGAATGTCTGTAGCGCATTCACCAAAATGTATGTCTTTTGAGCGTTCACCCAAATGAATGTCTGTAGCATATTCACCAAAATGAATGTCTGTTGCGTGTCCAACAAAATGAAAGTCGTTAGTGTGTTCACCCAAATGAAAGTCTGTAGCGTGTTCCACTCAAATGAGTGTCTGTAGCACATTCACCCAAATGAAAGTCTGCAGGGTGTTCACCTAAACAAATGTCTGTAGCGTATTTACCCGAATAAATGTCTATAGCGTGTTCACCTAAATGAATGTCTGTAGCGTGTTCCACCCAAATAAATGTTTGTTGTGTGTTCACCCAAATGAAAGGCAGCAGTGTATTTTCTCCCAAATGATTGTCTATAGTCTGTTCGACTCAAATGAATATGTGGAAAGTGTTCCACCCAAATGAATGTCTGTAGCGTGCTCATCTGAATGAATGTCAGTAACGCTGGCGTTGTTATGGCGTCTAAGCACAACCGGTCAACGATTGTGTCTTTCATGTTACCGCTATTCCAGGGGGTAGATAGGAAGTTTACTTTGAGGTCAGCGTTCTTTCGACAGCTGTGTTTTATAAGCTGGTACCATTTTCTGATAATGTTCTAATTCCATCATATTATATCTAACGACGTAAAATCTTCTTCGTAAATATAGCAGCAAATTAGCTTATTTATATATACATAAAAGAATTACGTAAATTATATAATTTATTACTAAAAATAGAGGCTTTTTTTCACATTCTATTAATTGAATGATACCTTTTCCTTGCATTATTTTCGGGAAATTGATTCTTGACGATTTTAATTTCTACCCACAGAGTGCAATGGTGAAATCTTTATAAGATAAAAGAATAAGGTTGAGGTAATTATACCGAATAACCTAGCACATACAGCAATGCACTTGCTTGTAGTTACCCGCCCATTTAGCTGGCTTCCTATTTATCCTTCGTGAGTGTTAAATGTCACTTATAAAGATCCATGCAATGTAGACTATTTTTGGTTTTTTTTAAGTGTCTTATCAAGTACGAATTCTTTTTAAACATAACTATTTGACTGATAGATGTGACCCTAACTGTTACTTTCACTTAGAATCTGAGTGGATCTAGAAGTAATGGCAATGAAGGCATACTCCATACTCCTGAGAACTGGAGCCTCACCGTTAGATATAGTTTAGAATGATACCTAGGCCACAACTTTCTCTGAGGAGAGAGGTCTTAATCCTCCGTAGGGAATACGGACATCTTTTTCTAAGCCCCATCGACAGAACTGTGATGCAGTTTAGTGTCGTACTCAGGAAACCCTTTTTAGGTGGTATTTTTACTCCTCTACATGAGATAGAGTCAGCGTACTCTGAACCTCGCCGACAGGACATCTGACTCTTTGAGGATAGGAAGAGTAGGGACTAAATTTGCCAGGAAAGAGAAAAGAAGTTGGGAAAGAAGATAGGTTGGAGAAGGGTAAGGGTAGAGAAAGGAAAGAATGAAGATGTGGGAGAGGTCGGTGTTTCAGATGAAGGAGGGGAGCATAGATGAAAGAAAAAAATTCAAATCGTATATGGAAGAAAATCGAAGAATTGGAAGTAATGTATATACGATTTAATTCGTTCGAAAAGGACATCGAAACGAGACTAACGAAAGCGTGGACAGCTATCAATAGGCTATCGATTATATGGAAATCAGACCTAACCGATAAAATGAAACGCAGCTTCTTCCAGGCAGCGGTCACATCGATACTGCTATATGGATGCACTACATGGACGCTAACAAAACGGCTGGAGAAGAAACTGGATGGCAATTACACAAGAATGCTGCGTGCAATCCTGAACAAGTCCTGGCAGCAGTACCCCACAAGACACCAACTGTACGGCCACCTGCCCCCTATCACGAAAACTATTCAAGTTAGACGAACCAGACATGCAGGACACTGCTGGAGAAGCAGAGATGAACTCATAAGAGATGTACTCTTATGGATCCCCACACATGGTCGCGCAAAAGCAGGACGACCAGCTCGAACGTACATTCAGCAGCTATGTGAGGATACAGGCTGTTGTCCTGAAGACCTACCTAGGGCGATGAACGATAGGGAGGAGTGGCGAGAGAGGGTCAGGGATATCCGTGCTACCAGCGCGATATGAGGATGATGATGATATAATAAAGTTAAAGTTCATATTTTATAAGCTTCTTTTATTATCACATATCGAAAAAAGAAAGTTAAGCTATATTCCAGAAGTTGAATCTGCTAATTATTTACCATGCATTAAAATCAGTTTTAATCGATTGTAATTAATTGAAAAAAGTTTAGATTATTTTAATCAACAATAGAAACTATAGAATTTTCTAAAAATATTCCAGACTCAGAAAGCACTGTATTTTTATTCTAAAATTTAGGATCAATCGAGATTGATTAAAAATATAAAAATTATTCTTAAAACTTCTATTCATGTAGTTGAATACTAAATCAGTTGATTGATTTAGTATCACATAGTTATGAAACTCGAACAAAACGAATAGTCTGAGGGGTTCTTTGTTTAATGGCATATCACCTTTTGTAAGTTATTTAATGCCAAAGCCATTCTCCCAGAAGAACAGCAGTGGTACTATTTAACCCATACCTTTCTCAAGGGTATTTGCCCTAAAGTGAACGTAAGAGAGAGACTAGAGTGCGAACTCGCTTACTACGATTCCGTAGTCCATCGCTTTAACCATTACACCACGAGGACACTCTTTCAATGAGTCAGAATAATCATTCCCTGTCATTATAAGAAAAAAACATTTTGAACTTAGACCTGTTAAACTCCGCTTAAAAATTGGCCGAGTGTCATATCCGGCCGGTGCGGAGGGGTTAGTGGATACATTTATTCTATGTATTAGTTTATTCACATCTATCACTCACGTTTTTATTCAACTGATAACTTTTTCTTATTTATTTAGGAAACTTTATTCTGGGACAAGCACTACTAAATTACTCAACTATTTCACCCTTGAAATCTTTCCTTTGATTTTTATACATTCACTATCGCAAACGTTACATCTGAGTGTTTGGTAATTTTTTCTCTAAACTTTTACGTTGTTGATTTGATTAAAAGTGAACATGTCGTGTAAATTAAAAAACGAATACATTTTTTTCTGTGGCAAAATGTTTGAAAAGATTGACAGTTTTCTTTTCCGATAGTTTCCTGCTAAGCCTCCGTGTTTAATGGCACATTAACCTTCCAGGGTCATTTAATGCCAAATCCATCCATGTAGAAGAACTGAAGTGATTCTACTATGCCCATAGCTTGGAAAATGAGGTGTTTCATTTTTCAATGAAGAGTGTTAATAAGAAAATGAACACAATAGCAAGACACGGGATCGAACTCACTTCGATATCGCATTGTTAAATCAAAATGTCAGCATTATTCTGTCACTTATTATACATGTATTCCTTGGAATTTCTATATGTACTGTAGGATATAATGACAAACTTACGTTCAGGTCTCAGAATACGCTGACCGTATACCCTGCAGAGGAGTAAGCCACACTCCCATCAAAACATGCCTATCTTTAGAATGATATAAAACTGCATCTAATAGAGAAGCTCCAATTTGGAGGTCTGAGGTGTTTGGCGTACTCCATGATTACTCACAGGTCAACTTTAATCCGTAATGGTATTTCCTTTTCAGTTCCTATATATATGCTAAATAGATCTGTTTAAGAATTATTCGTATTCGATAGGACTGTATGATAAAAAACTCTTTAGGAACAACTACACAAACAATGAGAAAATGAATGTAAATTCATGGCCATTTTTTTAAAAATCTCTGTTACCCAGCTGGCTGTGGCTGCAGAATATAACGACTGCATCTCTGCAGAAGGGTAAGACCCTTCTCTACAACGAGTGTCCAAGATATGACTCTAAAAAATCTGATGTTGATTCTTCAAATAAAGCTGAAGTTTTGGGGAATGCAGAGTACCCCTTTAATGCCATCTCTCCCAGGTCCACTCTAGACTGGGGAGGTGGCACCTGAAAGGGTCCCATCTATGGGTCAAAGAGAACTAAACTGTGTAAGTTGGCGACTGTAGTCGAGTGCGACTCGAAGGGTCCCTTTTCAGTAGCTACTAAACCGAGATGTAGGGGAGGGTGCTACTCCTTTCCCTGGATTGCTCCACTTTACCCTTGATACGTACCTTATAATGCTGATTGTTGAGCACTGTGGTATCAAGT
The DNA here is from genome assembly GCA_963585895.1 of Sepioteuthis lessoniana. Classification (NCBI taxonomy): domain Eukaryota; kingdom Metazoa; phylum Mollusca; class Cephalopoda; order Myopsida; family Loliginidae; genus Sepioteuthis; species Sepioteuthis lessoniana. The sequence goes on along the minus strand of OY757905.1, from coordinate 110,076,840 downwards.
ATCATTTTTCAAGTTTTTGGCATGACTCGACCTGGGATTGACACCTGGTCTCCCAGACCATTAACGAACACTCTACCCACTAAGCCAATGAGCCGGTTGAAAGGAACTGTTAATTTACATTGAAACTGTGTACGATATTTGTCTCTGCCTTCCACCAGACATAACTTGAAACAAGGTCAACAACACAAAGGTCAGCTTATTGTGGGACTTAAGGGAGAGGGAGGTCGAGCACGAGCCGAGGTTCTAGCCCTGCCGGACTATGCTGGTCATTGTCTCACTTAACGCAATGTGAGCCTCATGAGACTAGCTGGAAGTGGATTCAATCAACATGAGTCCTGGCAGGGATTCCTGATTACTGATTAAACTGGACCAAAAGGGCCCAGTGCAATACAATGCAATCAGTGCAACTCAGCCCTACCAACTGGAGGTGGCTAAGCTGAAGCTGGGGAACTTTTAGCCTAGAGTCGGCTACTGATCATACATACTCCATCCGGCACGAATGCCAGACGGCCTAGCTTAAAAGCCAAAGGAGTATTGGAATTGTGTACTTATACTTAACTGAATTGTTTGAAAAAGAACTGCTGGTATTTAAAAAATGGCTTTGGCATTAATAATCTGCTATGGTTGATGTGCCATAAAGCCAAACCAAACCAAACCAAACCAAAACTAATCTAATGACTGCGCTAAATATATTATTAGACGGTTTGAGATGCCGTTAAATTCAATCAGTTAATGATAGCATCAGATCGTTTAAAAATATAGCTGACAGAGTAGGCCTTTTATCGTAAATATACTCTCTTAAAGAATATGGGTTCGTCTTATTGTATATCCAATTTTTGGTAATTGAAACTTAAATTCTGGAAAAGTTAGAAAGAAACTTTTGTGACTCAATGTAACAACAATAAGAAATTGGAAGAAAAAATGAGCTAAGGGAAGATTTCAGAAAGAAAAAGAATGTATCGTCTCCATCAGACATGTTAAAAAACCGAATTGCCGACAGTGGCAATAACAGAGATTAGCTGAAGGATATGTTCAATGGGGAAGGTAATATTGCCACACACATAAAGAAGAAGAAGAAGAAGAAGAAGAAGAAGAAGAAGAAGAAGAAGAAGAAGAAGAAGAAGAAGAAGAATGAATGTGAATGTATATGTTGGGTCAAATTTTTAATCTCCGCTTCTGCAGTCTGCTCTTGTTGGAGAAACATTATTACATAGGAAAGTTAGACATTTTTCTTTCTTTTCTTTTTTAACTAGATAAGCAGGTTTTCATGTCAATAACATCACCCATATAATTTATTTATTATTCTCTTTTTGTGACTACATTTTAACGCACACACACACACACTCATTGAAAAATATCCACAGAAATTATGAAGTGTAGGGAAGTAGAAAAGTTTTCGGTCTAACCAAGAAACCGAAACGGATATACTAGAGGCATGAAAATAATAAATACTATCCCCCGAATATGTATTTTTCTTTTCGGACGATATATATATATATATATATATATATATATGATGACCATATCTCGGCAGATAGTTACCATCTGTTCCACGTAAATTACAACTCAAACGACTGGATTGATAACTTATTCAACCTGTAAAAGATGTATAAAATGCCAAAGATTATAAGCTAGTTAGACATCTGTACGTTGTTGGATTTTAGTGATAATAGGCTTTGACGAAGCCTATACGCTTCTCCATGTCTATATTAATAGAGTATATTGTCAAACATGGTAAAATGACTGGTGCACCAGCAAAGTGCAAGTTTTTTTAGAATATCTTGTTCGACTGGAGTTCCTTCTACTCTCCAATATATATATATATATATATATATATATATATATATATATATATATGTGTGTGTGTGTGTGTGTGTGTGTGCGCGCGCACGCGCGAAATATACCTTTGTCTTTAAGAAACGACGAATTAGTATAACGAAAAAGCAGACTCTTAACCAGTATTACATAAATAATTTCATTTACATTAACTGTCCATCCCCTCCCACATATATATATATATATATATATATATATATATATATATATATATATATATATGTGTGTGTGTGTGTGTGTAGTAAATCAACAGAACACTTGACTATACGTTATAAGATATTATTTGTTGTATAAGCTTTTTCAATCTTTAGCACCTTCCCCGTAAATAAGTTTCAAGAAAAAATATAATAAAATGTTTTAAACCTCACCCAGATTTCTCGTATTGCTCTCATTTTTGTATTAAGATAGGAAACTGAATAAATCGTTCTAGTTTTATATGAGGTGGTAGTGTGTAATCACAACGGAATTGTTCAGCAATATATTTTTTTTTCTGTTTGAGGTAGATAACTTTTTGAACGACCCATATATATGTGACACACCAGAGAATAGACACTGATATGATATCCACGAGATAGTGTCAACTTTGAAGCAAGTGAAATGCCGTTGTCTTGAATGTACATATTATCCTGTAAAGAATAGAAGTATTAAAAAGATACTGTGTAAACAATAAGGGTTTTGTCCGATTTATTGTATTCAGGTTCGTTTTTATTGAATGAGTTAGTTTGTAGCTTAAGACAAATTTGGGAGATAATATCCAACCCAAACATACCTTATCCTTTCTAATCATTACTTTATTTAAACCGAGACCACTCATTGAAATAGTCTGCATATGAGAGTTATTCAAAAGCATCAAAAATCTTGCAAGAACGTTTTGGATAATAACTTTAAATGCTCATAGAAAAAATAAGTATAATTCAATTATTAGAAAACATGTTAGTCAGTGCGACTTGTGAATTCTTTCCCAAAATTGCAAAAGTATTTTGGTTTTTTTGTTTAATGATATCTCAATTTTCTTGGATTATTTAATGCCAAAAACATCCAAGCTGAAGATCAAGTGATAGTATCTAACCCTTAGTTGGGGGTATAAGATGGTTCATATCTTTCCCAATGATATTAGTCCGAAAGTGATCGTGATAGAACGCCCAGAGTTTGAACTGGCTTACTTCGAGACCGTAGTATAGCACTCTGACCACAACGCCATGAGGACTCCCTCAAATAAAAATAATATCTTATATCGTGTTTAAACCACCAAGTGAAAGAATAAACTAGGACCAGCAGGGTTAGGGATTATTATATTTGTTTGAGTGTGAGGATGAAATGAATGAACTAGTTGACTTCAAGGACTGCAAATTCTGTTGCCTCAGATTCCTTTGGGTACCATGTAAAATGATATCATACTCTATTAAGTTATCTTGATTGTACACTTTCCAAAACTGTAATACCGTGTAAGTGATAAAAATTGATCAAATATCCAAACAAAAGTTACTTACTTTATTCATATAAATCATTCCAAGTTAAAAGTCTAAACCACTTTTTACGACAGTCGAAAATATGATAAAAGTTCAAAAAGGAAAAAACGCACTAAAAAAGCTGCCAAAAGAGTCTACATAAAAAAAAGGCAGAAAACTGGAAAGAATCTTGTAACTAATTGGATCTTTGAGTTGAAAGATTATACATTAAGTATCTTGTCTCCATGAATCTGCATGATATTGAAATACAGCAGCTTGGTTGTAAGATGTTGAGGTTATCAACGAGAATTTCTTTCGTTCAAACCGAAACAAAACAGGAAAAATTCCGAATAACTATATGTCTTTACTAAAGATAGTAAAGACAGACATATAGGAAAAAATTATTAGGAAAAATTAAACAAACTGATTATTCTTGGATTTCACACTTACTGTATTTATGCAGAAAAATTAATCTTTTTTTTTCTACTTTTACGTAATGCCGTCTGCCGCTTTGTCATAAGGGGAAATTAGGTCAAGGAATGTCAAGGCGCATTACAATGATCAATTTTTGCTTTTATACAAAAAAAGACCCACACATTGGACAGCTCACATAAAGGTGCCATCTTGAAAACCTTTGTAAGAATAAAAATGTTGTCACTTGATTTAAGAAGTACAAAAAGAATGAACAAGACAATTTTTCAGTTTTGTTACCACGTTTATTGTGGTACATCATCATCATCATCATCATCATGTCGTGTTGGTAGCACGGATATCCCTGACCCTCTCTCGCCACTTTTCCCTATCGTTCATCGCCTCAGGCAGGTCTTCTGGACAACATCCCGTATCCTCACATAGTTGCTGAATAAGTGATGTACTCTTGTGGACCCCCACACATGGCCGTGCAAAAACAGGACGACCAGCACGAACATTGTGGTATATACTTACCCAAAACTTCCATTACCAGTAGTTTGTGAGTTTAGTTCTTAAGCGATCGACTAATTTTCATTCAGACTTTTCCTTCTCCTAGACTTGTTGCCAAACTAAGGTTAAAAGTACCAGTATTCCTTACTAATTACCTATCCATAGCTGAAAAGATGACTTGTGGATTTTTGTTTTTCTCTTGGACAATAGCGTTAAGCAAAACGCAAAAAAAAATCGTTCAGTATTTGAACTGGCGTCACCAATTGCGTTTTTAACAACGACAACCTCTACAATAAGAGCGCCTCCTAACATTTATTGATGTATTTTACTGTCCACTGCTTTTTGTACAATAAAACTCAAAGAATAACTCATTTTCACAACACTGAATTCAGCCATGATGTTACCTAGTTCATTTTCGTACTTGTTTTTTTTTTAACTCAGGATTGGCTGGATATTTGAGGGATTCACACACGAAAGGTTAGCTAATTGCTTGTTGAGTGGAAGAAACACGGTCATAATACAATCACAGTGAACTGGTAGGTTTTGAGACATTGAAGGTCCTCGCTATGAAGCCTACAAAGGAGAGGTACTTTACTGTTATGGCAGTTCCCTACGAGTAGAGTGTGTAGGTAGCTTAATGTAATTTAAAACTGCCTTCCTCTGACTAGCGGACTTTATTCATCGCAGCGATATTGATATCGAGTACCGTAATTTCAAGTGTAATGAAATCAAACAACGCTGTATTATCTAATTACACGTTGTGACCTGCAAGTTTCTCACGTTCAAGATGGCATGTTTGACAGTTCTTTTGTCTCACCATTCGATCATATCGCTTTGAAATTGTAGAATATAAAAAAAGTTACTCAGCTTTGGGATAAGAAGCAATGGAAACAAAACGGGGAAGAAAAAACAAGAAAATATTCACACTGGTATTGATTTATCCAAGAAAATCACAATAAAAATCCTGTTTTATTAATCATTTCATGAATTTTTTAAAATTTTATTTTTAGCAAGAACATTAGCAAAAAGGAACGATTTTTTATAAGAAAATCACACAATGAAAATCCTGTTTTATTAATAATTCTATTAGTTTGTTTTTTAATTTGGCATGAACATTAGCAAAAAGGAACGATTTTTTTAAACACAAAAACACAAGTGAGGGTTTCTTGCTTTTTTTAACAAAGAATTTTCGATTTTTTATGTTATTTATCTTTAAAATACGCAAATAAAATATACAAATTAGATATATAAATAAAATATACTGATGGAATCTTACCAGAATGAACACATTGATAATGTAACAAATAGATAGATACGCACAACCACCCAACACAAATATATATTGGTATTAGTAATATGGTTTAGTATATCTCGAAATAAAGATTGCTCAATGTTAATTGTAGAGTACACATATATCTAAATTAGAATAATGTAAACACAATGTCTATGGCACTCGGTGACCAATAATATTTAGATGATGCGATCATCGGACGAAGTGGTTCCTATTTATATCCTTATGACCAAGAATCTGTCAGTCACCAAACTCCATTGACTCTGAGTCTACGCTATCCTAAAGTGCATGCTCAGGTGCACACACACACACACACACACACACATATATATATATATATATATATATATATATATATATATATATATATATATATATATATATATATAAAGTAGTTGTAAGTAAGGTTGGTCAACTTAGTCGAGGGTGACCCTAAACCTCCGTTTTTCTTAGCTTCTACACCAAGGTGTAGCAAAGGGCGCAACTCCTTTCCCTGGCTTGCTCTACTTTACACTTGATATGTACCTTATAATGCTGAATGTTAAGCAAGGAGGCATCAAGTACCATTTTTTAAATCTTTGGCATGACTCGACCTGGGATTGAAACCCGATAGATTATATATGCACACACACACACACACACACACACACACACATATATATATATATATATATATATATATATATATATATAATTTTCTTTAAAAAACAAAAACAGGTCACATTAAGGTAATAAACCTATTTCCACCCTGTCAAAAGAATTGCAATAAATCAATCCTCTAAGAAATTTACAAGACTTCCTCAGATCAAACAAGAAATATATATATATATATATATATATATATATATATATATATATATATATACCAAAATAACTTAAATCGTGAGTCGAAATTCTCCTACTAAAGTTTCACCTTAACGGATCATCAGGGAGTCTCGCACCGACCATGGAGAAAACACCATTTTTTATATTCACCAAAAACCTACCCAGCTTAAAATTTATATAACAAAAGAAAAAATAAACAAATAAAATGAACAAAAAATCTTACTTTTAATATCTAGTTTATTAAAAAAAGAAAAAAAACCCTCAGGTATAAATACGGAGAAACCTATCTCCAATTATAGAGTAGCCACCCACTTTTGTGTTTACAACTGTTTAAAACCTCCAACCTTTGGTTTAACATATCCCTACTTTTACAAGAAGCTATTGCTAATTTTTCCTCATTGCAAAGCAAAAAGTCCCTGTCTCTAGCCCTATATTTACGGCATTTCTTTATTACTTCCCATTTCAGTATTGGATCCATTCCTTTTTTTTATCTTTGACCTCCCAGACATAACTAGATAATGTGGTACTTTGCCTATATTTCTCGTGGGAGAAACTCGTTCTATGGTTATAGTATCTAGTCTTAAATTCCCCTTGCGTCGACCCAAAATCTACCTTTTTATTTCTATCATTACCCGGATCACTATATACTTCCACTTTATACACCACACATTCTTGTTTACATTTGTCTTCCAGTGGGCACTTAACCTTATCCCTACAATTACATTTAGTAATCACCTTTTTTTTTCTCTTTGCTTAGTTTAGCTATATTACTCTTATTTATTATGCCATTGATGTTGGGCATACAACTATAGCTTAATTTAACACAATTCTTATTAAATATATTATGTAGCAGGTTCTCACTGGGGAAATTTCTTTTTAACAACGTAAATAATTCTTTCCCCAAGTTATTGACCACCTCCATGTTATATGGGTGATTAAACCAAAGGATTTTTCTAGGTCTATTTCTTCTTTTTTGCGTATTACTTCACTCTCTATCACGATATTCTAATTTGATCCTATATCCGCCATTTTTCAATGCCTCCTCAAACTCCTGCTTGCTTCGTTCAAAAATTTCCTTATTAGGGGAGCTATTTAATAACCTATGCTCTATCCCCTTAGGTATGTGTTTAAATACCTGTTTTGGGTGGTTGGATCCCCTGTCCACATAACGCATGTACTGGTTCCTCTTTCTAAATGGACATACAGTTCCATTGTATAGGTTTAAAGTAACATCAAGATGATCGGCAATTTTTAGGTCTGTTTGCATATCTAACTTAAATCCAAATTCGCCAAACAGCTTATGCTATCTTTTTCTAATACCATCACATTTATGGAGGTGCCCGTGGTGTAGTCGTTATCGCCGTAGGAAATGAACACGGCGATACGAGTTCAAATCCTGGACGAGACTGATTGCATTTCACATAGCACTAATACCCTTGGGAAAGGTATGAATCCAATAATTCTCCCTCCAGCTATGGGTAAATAGTAGGACAGACTAGGTTCTTCAGCCATGGTTAGGCAATTAGTCTAGGTGAAGGAAAACTCTGAATTCAAACCTGTTAAACTCCGCTTAAAAATTGACCTTGTTTCATATCCTGCCCGAGCGGAGGGGTTGGTAAATAGTACCATCACATTTTTTTGTGTGCTTTTATCCACGATACCCAAGCTATAATGATGATAAAGCCCGTGGCTACCCGGGTCCACAATCTTATTAATGCTATACAATAATACACACCCTACAAGCTCACAAATTTCGGCCCCATCATATGCCCTTATTGATGTGTAGAAGTTCCCACTTTCTCCTTTTTTTTATCCATATATTATCCTCATAGTATAGCAATGTTTTACGACAATGCTTAATTATCTCCACCTTGTCTAATGGTATCACCATATATTCCTTAGCCAAATCTAAAGCTCTATCTAATGCCCTTTCGGTTATCGATGGGTAAAATTCCCTAATATCATATTTGATAAAGGAACACCTATCATCCTTATCATATTCCACAAACCACTTAATACAATCTTTTGTGCTTCGACACTGGTTAATATTTACTGCTAGCCTAAGCGAAGCACATATGTCTTGCAAGATTAGTTTACTAGCCCTACCTATTTGTGTTTTGGCCGAGTTAATAAGCCTACATTCAGGATTAGTCTTGAAATCACTTTTGGTAAATATAAAAAATGGTGTTTTCTCCTTTATCGTTGGTCGGTGGGAGACTCCCTGATGATCCGTTGAGGTGAAACTTTAGTAGGAGAATTCCGACTCGCGATTTAAGTTAATTTTGTAATTGGCTCCACTCGTGTTGAGCACTTTTGTAATTGTAGCATTGCAGCGTTTACGGTGGGTTTTATTTTTCTTTTGGCTAACTGACTGCATATCTCTTGATTTTTTTCAACTGGTGTGATGGAGTTGGCTTTTTTTTTGTTTTTGTCCTATGATATTTTTTCTTTTTCCCCCGGGCGGTGATTCGAGATATTTTTATCTCTTGCTCCTGAAAGTTTTTTTTTTTCTTTTTTCCTGGTAACCGTGAATGCTGGTAGATAGAAGATTAGTAAATACATATATATATATATAATATAGATAATAAGCAACAAAATAAAATTGAATAAAACTTTTATATAACTAATGATTTTAATAATTCTATGTCTAAGGATGGACCTTACCAAACGGGAACATGAAAAAACCGAAAAGACTTTTAGATTATGCTGTTACATTGCAAAAATATTTAGTTATACAAATCAAATCTCATCATAATAGCTCTATCGTGACGAGGAAATAGATAAAATGACATGGGTGAGTGCATATATATATATATATATATATAGTTGCCCAGTCAGCTTGGGCTGTAGAATACACCGACTGCACCACTGCAGAGGGTTAAGACCCCTCTCTGCAACTAGTGTTTTGGATATGATACTAAATAATCCGATTTTAAGGTTCCTGTGATGCCGAGGAATGAGGAGCACTCCGTCATTGCCTTCGCTCCCAGGTCCACTTTGACCCGGAATGGTAGCACCTGATAGGGATATATCTATGTGTTAAATAGAACTAACTGCATAATTATGCTAAACTGAATTAGCTGAATAAGAACTGTTTGACTAAAATGAATAGCTTGAAATAGAAATGTTTTTGGCAATCAAACTGTGTACTCACATTTAAACTGCGTACTTATGCTAAACTGAATTGTTTAAAATAGAATTGTTTTTGACATTGAAACTCTACTTACGCTAAGCTGAATTGTTTAATATGGAACTATGTTGACATTTAACTGTGTGTAAACAGATGCTATACTTGTACTAAATTGAATTAGCTGAATTAGAACTGTTTGAATAAACTGAACTGCTTGAAATAAAGATGTTTTTGACAATTAAACTGAGGACTCATGCTAAACTGAATTGTTTGAAATAGAACTAATTATTTGTATAAAAATGGATTTTCCTTTAAATAACCTACAAAGGTTGATATAACATAAAAACCAAACAACTAACCAGCCATATATTTAGTTTCTTTGCTTAATGTCCTATCAATTGTCGCTAGTTACTTAATACCTAAGTCATCTTTACAGAATAGCAATGATACTATTTAAGCCAATGCTTGAGTGAAAAGTGGGTTATGCCTTTCCCAAAGGAATTAGTCCAAAAGTTCAAACTCCAGTTGCATTTTTATGTTTACTTTCGGACTAACACCACTAGGAAAGCTATAGATCCCCTTATCCTCTTTGCTATGGATTAAAAGGTATAACTTCTATTCTCTTCCAAGAGTGGCTTTAGCATTAAACAAGAATAAACAACCCACAACGGTTGATATGCAATAAAACAAAAGATATCATACTAAAAAGTTAAGTTGGCGACCTCACTCGAGGGTGACCCGGAGGCTCTCGATTGAATAGTTACCACACTGAGGTGGAGGAAAGGGCGCTATTTTATTCACTGGATTGTTCCACTTTACCCTTGATCCTTACCTTATAATGATGAGTGTTAAGCAAGATGGTATCAAGTACCATTTTTTTAGTTTTTCGTATGAATTCGACACAGTATTGAACCCCGGTCTCTCTTCTCATTAGATCAATGGCCTGTTGAAGTAAACTCGAGGGTGACTCGAAGGCTTGGCTTAACGATTATTTGAATATTTTTGAACATTTTAAGTTTTTTTAATTTGTGGTGTTTCCTATCTATTGACATTTCAAAATACTTTGCGATATCAAATACATAAGTATCTGCATTGTAATGATGAAATATCTTTATAATTTTTTTTTATTAGATGCTTATATTTCTTTCTGTATATTATCCTGTATATTATTCTGGATATTAATTCTAGTATAGAAGTAGAAAGCTATAAAGAGGTATATAAAAATAACACACATGCTCAGAGGTGTTTAAATATGGTAAGAGCAAGCGAAAGGCAATAATAAATAATCAAATAGAAACCGTGTTGCCGAAAGACATTAGTAATTGCACATGAATTTAATTTCTAAATATTAAAAGGAAGGAATTGACGGATTATGAATAATGATCTGAGTAAAATATTTTTTCATATCTAATTAAACATGTCTACCCAGATTTATTGGTAGTTCTACAAGCCGGAGAGATAAAATAAGCACATAACAGAACTGCTTATTTGAATCAATATATCTCAGAAATCACCATAATAATCCGTATGCAGGCAATTACTATGCAGTTGCTATGCATGTATTCATTAGAATTTCCATGAGTAAAAATCGTATATCATACTGAAGCCTTATGAAGTCTTCTAAAACGAACTATTAGCAATAATGAAGTCTTTTATTTATTGGAATATAGGGAAGCGTTTTTTAAGTTGTGTCTATGACTTCATTACAAAAATAGAAGTATAAAAAATCCTATAAGAAAATATGCATTTAATTAAGCTATTTGTCTAAGATCAATCTCTCTATTACCTCTGAAGTTGCTTAGTTTCAACAGAGTCAACTTATGGTGTAATGGTTAAAGTGCTCGACTGCAGAGTCTTAGTAAGCGAGTATGAACTCTAGTCACGCTATTATGTTCACTTTCGGACCAATCCCCGAGGGAAAGGTATGAACTCCTTTATCTTTCAAGCTATGGCTTAAATAGTACCATAATTGCTCTTCTAGAAAGATGACTTTGGCATTAAATTACCAACAAAGGTTAATATGCTTCTAAACAAAGAAACCAAACATGAATTGTTCCAGGCTTATTTTCGCAGTTCATAAATCATAACTATATTCTTGAATCCAAAAATAAAGATAACCAATCTAGTCCATTTTTCTACTGACATAGATGTAGTTATTTTCAAAACATCTCAGAAAATTTCAAATTGGAAAGAATCTAAATAAAATAAACCAGTGATTAATAGATTTTTGTTCTAACTAAAAATGTAGGAGCGCGTTGCATAGAGATTATCGTCTAAAAATTGTACAAGGTGACCCCCAGTTTAAATCTTGGATAAAGTTGTTTGCATTTCACTTCATGCTCTTGAGAAAGGTATGGATCCGTCTCTTCTCACCAATTAGCGATGGATAAATTGTAGGGCTGATAAGGCTAGTTTGCTTTGTTACGACAATCTCTCAAGAAAAAGGAAGACTGAATTCAAAGCCAGAATAAATCTGCTGAAAGATTGACTTTGTGCCATACACCGTCAGTGGTGGAGGGTTTGGATGAATACAGAGATAAAATGCTACCTTTACAGGCATGGTCTCTCAGTTATTAGAAGTGTAGGGAATTAACTGGTACAACTTCGGAAGAAAGGCTGTCTCCTCATACCATTTCCTTCATTCTACTAAAATAGAAATGACGGCGCCAATCTCTCTGGTACTCACAAAGAAAAGAACAGACCAATTTTACTTATTTCACATCACCTATCTATTTGAAAGAGTATTTCAGGAGTATACTTCATCATCATCATCATCATCTTGTCGCGCCATCAGCATGGGTATCCTTGACCCCTTCTCGCCACATCTCCCTAGCGTTCATCGCTTTCGGGTGGTTCCCTGGGCTACACCCCGTATCCCCACAGAGCTGCTGTACGTAGGTTCGAGCTGGTCGCCCTGCTTTTGCTCGGCCATGTGAAGGGGTCCATAGGAGTATATCACTTATGAGTTCGTCTCTTCTTCTCCAGCAGTTACCTGCGTGTCTGGTTCATCTAATTTTGATAGTTTTCGTGATGGGAGGTAGGTGGCCGTAAAGCTGCTGCTTTGCCGGGTATTGCCTCCTGGACCCGTTCACTATTGCTCGCATCATTCTTGTGTAGTTACCTTCAAGTCTTTTCTCCAGCCGTTTAGTTAGCGTCCATGTAGTGCATCCATATAGCAGTATCGACATGATCACAGCTTGGAAGAAACTGCGTTTCATTTTATCAGTCAGGTCTGATTCCATATGACCGATAGCCTATTAATCGCTATCCATGTCTTTGTTAGTCGCATGTCGATGTCTGTCTCGGTCGAGGAGACACTGCTTCCTAGGTAGTTGAACCTGTTTACTAGTTTCAGAGAGGAGTATACTTAAAATTGTGTAAAATTTAAAAAATACGAAAAAACAAAATAAAAAGAATGTATATCATCTGTTATAATATACTTGTATTATAACTCAACAACAATCCGAATTTAAAACATATTTTTTCTTGTAAGATTAGTATTTAAAAATAAGAATTTTATTACGTTGCTATGACGAATTCATAGAAAGTTGTACTCGGATGAGAAAGCTTGCAATACGATTTTCCAAAACGCTCGTTTCATGCTATTTCCATCAGATTCCATTCCGTTCATGTATATATATATATATATATATATATATATATATATATATATATTTATATATATGTATATATATACAGAGAGAGAGGGGGGAGGAGAGAGAGAGACACAGAGACACAGAGAGAGAGAGAGAGACAGATACAGAGACAGACAGGCAGACAGAGAGACAGACTGATGGAAATCGAGAATGGGAAGTTAGAATATCACTAAAAAAATGATTCATATTTTTCAGTGACCACGTGTCTGACCATTTCTTTTATCTGATATGAACCCGTCGTCATCTATTAAATCTCATTTTTGTCTCCACCAATATTCTTATAGTCACCACAACGTCATATGCACCAACAGATTTTTGTTTTTTACTCAAAACCTCCATTTATCAGTAAAGGGGAGGTTTTGCCCCCACTTCAGGGAACAAAGTTTAAGTATTCTACAAACTGCCTACTGGATTATAACACAGTAAATTTTAGATTACATATTTGTCTCCCGTGTATTTCTATAATGTAAAATATTATTTATTAAATACGACATCTAACCTACTGTGGAACTTGTTAATTTTAACCTTCTTTTAACCGACATTAGAATCACTGGAATATCAATATTCAGTTTGAAATTTAAGAATTATGTATGTCAGAATTTAATTTTTTATATGTCAATCAGTAAGCCCCGTGTCATATCTAATTTTGTGATCAAGGTAAATAGTAAAAAATAAATGTTTTGATTAAAGTTTGTTTCTACAAGTAAAATGAAATAAATAAAAAAAAATAATTACTTTTCCTTTGACTTCGTTTTTATAAACATTTCATTGATCAAATTTTGAAATCAGGACTGGCAGTTCAAGTGAAGCACAAAAATGCAATCGGGTCTCAAAACATTGACAAACTTTCGAGTTGCAAATGTTTTGGTAAATTTATTTATTTATATACTTGCTTATATTTCTGTTTTTATTGAGTGGCTGCATCTGAGTTTTAGATTAATATCGATGTAAGAAAAAAATGTGATTGGGAAGGGGAGAAATATTTTCTTGAGAATCTGAAGTGATAAGACTGGAAGTAAAGATCATTCGATAGATAAAAAAAAACGAAAATTAACTTTCTGATGAAAAATCGAGAAAGAAAAGGTAATATAAAAATGAAAAGCTTAAAATCTGTAGGTTATGTTGTTATAAGAGCAAGGCTGACGCGCCTACCACAGCGCATATTTATTTTAGTTTGTGTCTTTATTTTGTTGGGTTTTATGGTGTTATATTGTGTGATAAGGTATAAACCAAAACACTTGGTTACAAAGATGTATAGACGTCTTTTTACTCTTTCATAAGGTGTTGAAGGTTCTGTGGTGTGTGAGAGACAGACGGTAATAGAGAGAAACAGCTTGCTATGTTGACTCATAGTTTCTTCTTCTCTTGACCATACCACGCCGTGTTATCTTCAAGACCCCACTTAGCACTTCTTCTGCTTCTCAGCTGGAGATACTCAACCAGGTGCTCAGTGTGGGCCACAGGCCCCGACCGGGTGCTTTCAATGACAGCAACCCGGTCTGACTCGGCCTTCACAGACCCCAACTGATTCAACTGATAGCAGGCATCTGCATATATTATTTCATTACGCCTACTGCTTCCGATTACATCACTTGATCTTCTACATTTTCACACTGGTGCGTCTCTAATTGACAGTTCGGTCAAGGGTCAATATACCACGATTGAATATCACCCATTGTGGGTTATTTAATGCCAAATCTTGTTTATACACATATATTAAATAAATCATTTGTAAATACATTTTGATAATATTTTTAAACGAGCCTGAGCTCATATATTGTACACAGTAAAATGGTTTCAAGTACTGTTATCAAATACGAATAATATTATTTAATATTAATCATTTTTTTACACAGAGTTAAATGATTTCATGTATATATATATATATATATATATATATATATATATATATATATAACTGTAACAATTTAACAGTCACTTTTAACACATAGTGAAGTGGTTAAACGTATTACTATTTAACACCAATTATTTCATTCAAGATTACTCATTCTTTTGCATACTGTTAAAAGATTCCAACATTGTTACGTATCACAAACAATTCAATTAATCATAAGTCGTTTGTTTACACATAGTTAACTGATAAGTTTTCTTTCCAACAATTCAATTTAACAAAAGTCAATGTTTTCCAAGCATTGCTATGTATTATTAACAAGTCAATTAAACCTATGTCATTTGTTTCATACAAAGATCAAACAGTATTTTGAAAACAATTCAATTTAAGTAAAATCCTTTGTTTGCTCTCAGTTTAAATGTCAAACAGTTCGTGCAAACACTCTGATCACAGTAGACCCGGGAGTGATGAGAAGGAAGGGGTACTCCACATTCCCCTTAGCTCTAGCATTACTGGAGTCTCACCAGAAGATGGTTCGGTGTTATATCCAGAACACTTATTGTGAGGATGATATTCTACAGCCCAAGCTGAGCGAGCTATCTTAGTCAATTTGATTCAGTTAGACTAATTGAGCTAAATATAAGAGTGAGTCAAAAGTTTGCAATATTTTGTCACATTCAAGTTTCCAACGCCTATACCATATGACTGAAGCAGTTAAAAACCGTGAAAGGTACCAGCTCTGGTTGATCGTATCATGGTCGTTATGTTATATAATTACGGCAGGATTTTTTTTATATAATCATTTTTCGTTGGTTATATCTTATGATTCGGTTTGGTTAGACTTGGAACTGTTCAGTTTAGTGCACGTGCAGTGGCACTCTTTGAGTGCAGGTGTTCACACTCGCGAGCGGAGGATGTGACAATCACAAATGTCATAATAAAAACCCCAGAGAAGAAATATGACTGGGTATGTGAATGACGTCATGCCCGGAAGCGATGGGGTGGGATTCTTGGTGATTTTGAAAAAAATGCAGTGAGTTGAGATATGACGCTGGACGAAGCGAGTTGATTTTTGGACATGGGCGAGGCCAGTCCTGTTTGGGTGTGCGGGATGCGCTGCGCGTTGTTGGGTCAGATGGAACAGTCAGCATAGTAAAAAATTGAGTCGCTCTCTACTCGTGTCGAAAAAAAAACTAAAAGTCAAAAAAAGTTAATAAACGTTTCGTACCTGAACAAAGAGAGTCGTTAGTGTTTCGGGATTCTTATGCATATGAACATTTTACACATCCGTATACATAACAGTTAGTGCTCTGACAGTCCTGTTTGGACACATCGTGCATTGCTTCATTCAGTGTTTTTTGAAAGCTGTCGAACTTACTCTAATTCAGAAATTTATACTTTAGTAGTTCAAACTGGGACATAATCCTATATTTACCAACCCTTCCGCTTGGGAAGGATATGACACAAGGTCAGTTTTTAAGCGGAGTTTTACAGGTTTGAATTCAGAGTTTTCCTTTTTCTAGACTAGTTACCTTACCAAGGGTGAAGAACCTAGTCTGTCCTGCTATTTACCCATAGCTGGAGGGAGACTAATTGGATTCTTCCAAGGGTATTAGTGGTATGTGAAATGCAATCAATCTCGTCCAGGATTTGAACTCGTGTCAACGTATCCATTTCCTACGACGATAACCATTACACCACGGGCACCTCCTCAAACTGGGGCATAATAGAGCAGAATAAAGAAAAAAAATTTAAAAAAGACATTTATGTGACGAATGTGAAGCCGCAGTTTATGATATTAGATGATACTTCAATAAATTTTGTTCTAGCTGCAAGAACCTCGAGGTTCATACAAAGTTAGCTATGTCTAAAACCATGCATTCTGAGACCTTATTCCAAGCCACTGAGACGAAACCGGTGGAAAGCACTTCGAGAGAATTAGGTGTGCTTATTATCTCACGGTCAAGGGTGGTTGCTCACCTACACGACCTTGGCAAATGCATCTAGAGCTGTCGAAATGTGTCTCACGTAAACAAAATAGTTGTTTAAATCCTCATTGGGGCTCTGGTCTTGTGCAAGTCAAGTGAACGCTTAGAAATAGATTATAAATGAGAAAGAAGTGTATTTTGATATGAAAAAGACTAAAAAAACTGATGTGATAGATAAAAATATAAAAGAAGATAAATCTGAATTAGAAATAAAACTGCTTCAAAGAAAAATGAAAATAAAATGAAAACAGTTGGAGAAAAGTGTCCTTATTTCTGACCTCTAGAAAAACACCGATAAAATTAATCAAATCAAAACAAAACAAAACAAAACAAAGGGAAAAAAATCTTGGAAAGTAATTTTAAAAGTAAAATAAAGTAAAAATAAAGAAATAAAATTAAATAAAATAAACGGAAGGAAAAAAATTGAAAAGATAAAGAAAATGGTGGGAGAGTCAGAGAAGAAATAGCGCTAATACAAGAATGAAAATTAAAACGAAACAAAATAACAGGTAAAGTAAAGAAAAAATGTATCAAAATCTGAAAAAGGAAAAACTTATACTGAGAGGAAAAAAACTTCTTGATTTTCTTGTTTTTCAAGATTTCTTTACGACTTCTTATCAATCTAGTAACATTATATGGACTCTATCGTATTGTTATTTGCCAAGAAAACATTGGATATACAACCGGAAGGCTTTCATATTTCATATTTGCTATTCGAGGTTATCTTTTAATTCATTTTTCTTAGTTTTTGTGACAGCATTTCTCAAACAAACTTATTCATGACCGGATCATATAGCAAGTAATAAGTAAAAGAACTGCGTCGAACTCTTGTTATTTAATAAAGTTAATTGTAAAGTGTGAGACGTCCACTGAACATAGAATTCCCTAACAATGCCCGGCTAGCGTCGTTCTTTTGAACAGTAAACACCGTAAAGCGCTCACATTTACCTGATTGGCTTACTAGTGGCACAAACTATGGAGAATCAGGTACGAGTAGATCTAATTGGTTTTCTACCGTTGTACCGCGAGAGGTGTGCCTAGTTTTTTCCTTATCAAGGTTAGAAATATAGAGCCCCTAGTAGGAATCGGAATCTCTCTTAATGATTTGCTAACTTAACTCATACCACACTAAAAGCCAATAATTGTTTTCAATGCATGGTCATGTGATGAGGTTCTTTGTAAAGTTTGAACTTAATTAGCAGTAGTTACGATAAGCGGTATAAACTTGCTAAAATTTACGCCAAGACTCATTGCCGACTCTAGTCAATCGTCATTGATGACTTCCTAATATCTTCGTGTTAGACTAAGTTAAATTTTAAAATGTCTCATACAAAGAAACATTTTTGTCATTATAAATCTTCTTTTAACTTTTGGCTGTGTTGCACCAGACATTAATTTTGCAAATAATTCAAGAAATAAATGAAAGCAAAGATCCTAATAGTTTCGTTATGTTCTCGTTTTTCTCCTACGGGAAGTCGGCGTTCGATCTTTGGTATAAGGTATTGTATCTTTAAAAGTATTTGAAAATTCCGACAAAATCAACACACTTACATACGATACACACAATACACACACATATACGCACAAAATAAACATTAAAAAACAGAGAGAGAGAGAGAGAGAGAGAGAGAGAGAGAGAGAGAGAGAGAGAGAGGTTAACTTAAGTTAAAATGAGTTATTCGGCATTTCTGAGTGTTTATTTCATTTAATGAAATGTATATTTCACTTTGCTTTCACTTTACAAACAATTCTCTTATTTAATAAGGAAAAGCAGCCTGGTAGCTAAGGTAGTTAATCATTTTCTTTTGCTTTAAGGCATTCATTACATACATTCATAAAAATTACAAGACGCACAAATATACAAACATTAATATATATTCTGAAAAATAGTTGCTTTCACGTCTTTCTCTCTCTCTTTCCGACATACACGTACATAGACATATACAGACGCATATATATATATATATATATATATATATATATATATAAGTATGTGTGTCATCTTTACATAAAAGAAAGCATGAATAGCCACATGTCAACAATTAAAATTATTGTATTAAACACGGTTTACTTATATATATATATATATATATATATATATATATATATATATATATATATACACACTGTCAACCAGAGACAGACTGTTTCGTTATATCACAACGCTTCAGTGTGGTTTGACACGGGAGATGCTTTCAGCCGAGGTCTGCAGCTGGCAAAATTTACATCAGTCGGATATCTCACCCCAGACCATCGTCTGTCTCAGCCTAAGGAAAGTAATTTTTTCGCATATCTTTTTACATATGCGTTGTCGGCTACCGGATCACTCATTATATATATATATATATATATATATATATATATATATATATATATATATATATATATGCGCGTGTGTGTATGTGCTTGTTTTCTTTAATTAATGGCATAGTAACTCTGAGTGTTATCTAAAACAAAGACCATCCTTTTAAAAAAGCTGAATTAGTATTATGTAACCTATACAATGGAAGTATCTTTACTGATAACACAACATTATTATAGCAGTAAAATAAACAGAAATTACAGATTCTTGAAGCCCTACACATGAGAAATAAAAATCCTAACTTCAATAAAATTAATTTCCACTCCAGTACTAATGTACTCAAAAGTCTCTGCTTACTGCTGCTATTTATAGAGCAATTTAAAAAAAAATCAAACGCTACAACATAAAACCAGTATAAACTATAAACCCTCAATTCTTATAAAGTTGTAATGTATTTGCAAAGGTTGTATTGCTTTTAAAGTTTGCCCCACCCCACCTCACCGATGATGGCCAAAGATGGGTTAGAACGCATTCTTGAACCAATTAATTAAAGAAACTATAACATCCATTCGGCACCTTGAAAGGATTAATACAAAAATATATTTACTAAAATGTCTATATTGTTTAAGGAAATATGTCTTAACGATGAAATACTACCCCCTACACACACGTATATATATATATATATATAGTGTTTCTTAAAATTGTTGAAATTAATTTTCATGTTTTGATAGGAATACACATGAACAAAGGAAAAATCAATAACAATTACCATGAAATATCGATCGCTGGTAAACAATTATATCAGGATTTAATCGATTACATGAGTGAGTCAACGTTATGCCTAATGACTAGTGATCAGAAAATCATTGAACTATTTGTCTAAAGATTTGCCCAAATGTAAAACTTCTTATCCATTATTTAACGGCTTTACGGTCTGTTAGATATGAGATTCAAGCATTTTATATACATTTACAATGTAGAAGTTATGAAGTTTGATATATCCTTAAACAAAGAAACTAAACATGATTAACTTCTACCTAGCGGCACAAAAACTGACATACTAGGTTCTAAGGTTTAAAATTCACAGCCAGAGTTACCGAGGTCTTATTATATACACTTTGGGTAAGCTTGGTGTCTTTGTTTAATGGCGTACCAATCTTCGTAATTTATTTAATGCCAAATTAGCCTTATATACGAACTGTATAAATCACTTGGGGAATAAAAGGGTTCGAAGTTTTCCGAAGGGTATTAGTCCAAAATATACCGTGGTAGCATGACTGTAGATTCATTTTACTCGTAATTTTTTTCAGCTAATTCCAGATGTGTCATCAATATTCGGAGAACGCTTTAACAAAAAAATAATTTTCTAATAACAAAATGTTTCAAGCTTAAGGGAATTGACTTATACTATTTACAAAAATCACGCACATTAATTTCTTTGTTTTCGAATCAAACGATAATTTTTCTTTCAGCCTAACCATTTTTACTCTCAAACATACACTTTTTCATTTAAAGAACAACCTCTCCAAAACACGATTTTACGTAGTTGCATTATCTCGCTTGTAAACTGTACCACGCATCATTCATTTTTATGTGGCATCAATTAATTCAATTGTATTCTCTAAAATAACACTCACAATTCAATCAATTAATAAAAGTTTATCTTTTAAATATTCTGTAATAATTTCACTTCTTTAAATTCTGAGAACTCCATTCTATAGACCAGAGAGAAAAGAAGTGGTTCGGATCGGTTGTGTTTTATGGCTTTTCAAATCTTGTGGGTTATTTAAGGGTAAACTTTATATATATATATATATATATATATATATATATATATATATATATATATATATATTGCAAGCAAGTATAATTTAGATAATATTATTTCTAACGAGCCAGTACTTATTTATTTTCTCGCAATAAAAGGATTTCAGTTATTCCTATATAACACTGACAGTTCTGTTTGCACCCAGTTAAAAGGTTTCAAGCATTGCTATCTAACACTTATAATTTTCTTTTATTATAATAATAATAATATTAATAATAATAATAATAATAATAATAATAATAATAATAATAATGATTAACGCAATCAGATATTTGGGATTTTGAGATATAAACGGAACACCTAATCTTAGCCAGACGACTAGAGCTAATAATAGTCAACAAAAAAAAAAAAGATAGAAAACCAGCCGAATAGTGAACTATGCCTTTCCCTCTGACTACAGTATAAAACTGAAGTAAAGCGAAAAGAAAGATTAGTACGTACACTCTGCAAGAGAACAGAAAAAAAAAACTATGGAATCTGAAAGTGATAGTGGTACCAACAGTAATTGGTGCTGTCGGCACAACCACCAATTACAAAAACAGGAGGACATGAAGAATAAGAGGACTAGTGGGGACCATTCAAACTAAAGCATTATAATAATGATCGGCCAGAACCAGAATACTTAGTAGAGTAATGGAGAATTGAGGTGACTTTGTGTCCCTCAGGCTCCAGTGGACAAACACCAGCTGATACTCTTTTGAAAAACTTTCAGCGAGTAAAAGTGGCAATAATAATACGAGTGAACGATACCATTTGACCCATCGATGGAACCTAAAAGGTACTAATATTCTGAGTCAGAAAAGACCAGAGAAAAAACCAAATTAAGGGATACTCCTAATAGCCCAACCTTCACCAATGGAACCTCAAAATCAAATTAAGTTTAACATCATACCCAGGGCATTGAATTATTTCTAATATTCCTATCTAAAGCTGATGATTATTCACATTTTTTTTCATTTTTAACTGTTAAACGGTTTCAAGTATTGCTGTCAAATACAGCAAATTCAGTTTAATATTAGTCCTTTGTTTGCACACAGTTAAATGGTTTCAAGTACATTAAACTATCAAATAGTTTTCTTTGAACCATTGAAGTGACCCAAACACATAATATCGCATCCACCAAAACTCCAGGAGTAGCGTCTCACTATCAGTTGGTTTAGTATCATATTTAGGGCACATTTTAATTATTAGGGCTCTTACACTTCTGTTAAGATACTTTTTTTCATAGTCAAGAGCCTCACTTTACTGAGTTTGAAAAAAGGCGGTAAAGCAATGTTGAATATAAATGAGAATTGTATTGAAGTTGAAATTCTTACTAAGCAATTTGACGTCATTCGTGGAAGATTATTGCCAGTGTTTTCTTGGGAAAATATTTAAATTAATTCTGTCAGTATTGGTTCTTTTTTATATATAATTGTGAAGAGTTAAAGAACTTTGAGGAACAATATATCAAATAGATTGAATCATAGAGTTATAATGTTCAGTAGGAAATGCGTTTAATGAATGTAGGAACTAGACTCAAGGTCATTCTCTTCTGAATTCGGAAACTATTCAGAATTCTGTATTTATGACGAAATTTACCGAGAAGATAATCCAATTGTTTGCTTATCTCAATAACTGGGTGTTTGAGCTTGAGGCATAACAAAATCCTTTATCGAAATATGCATCTAATAAAAATATCATCCTATATATATTTTAACATAATGTCTTCCTAAATAAATAAGATATATCTTCCAAACACAAGAGCTATGCATTTTTACATTTGAAATGATGTCTAAATTTCTTAATATTCTATTCGTCTCGTTCAATTATCTTTTAATGCATCAAATTCTAGGAATGAGTAAATTATCAAAATATATCTAAATAAATCAGTATATATATATATATATATATATATATATATATATATATATATATATATATATATATATATCATGTCACGCTTCCTGCACGGATCTCCTTGATCCTCTCTCGCCATCCGTCTCTATCGTACATTTCTCCAGGGAGGTCTTCAAGCCTATATCCTGTATGAGTACAGAGCTGTTGTATATAGGTTCTATCTGGTCGTCCTGCCTTTGCTCGTAGATGTGAAGGGGTCCACAGCAGTATGTCGCTTATGAGTTCGTCTTTACTTCTCCAGCAGTGTCTCACATGCATGGTTTATCTAACTCGGAGAGTTTTCGTGATGAGTGGTAGGTGGCCGTACATCTACTGTTGTGTAGGCTGTTGCCTCCAAGGTTTGTTTAATACAGCTCGTAGCATTCTTGTGTAATTGCTGTCAAGCTTTTTCTCCATACGTTAAGTTAGTGTCCACGTAGTATATCCATATAGCCCTATCGACACGACCAACGCTTGGAAAAACTGCCTTTTATTGAATCGGTCAGGTCTGATTTCAGTATGACCGATAGCCAATCGATAGCTGTCCATGCCTTTGCTAGTCGTGTGTTGACGTCTTTCTCAGTTAATGAGGCTCTGCTTCCTGGGTAGGTGAATTTGTTCATTAATTTCAGAGAGCTACCATATAGTGTGGAGATATCGCCTCTTTGATTAAAGCAATTGTATTCTGTCTCGTCTGCGTTGACTTGGAGACCTGTATTACCTGCTGCTCATTCCAGACCATGCAACAGGGTTTCGGCTTGAGTGGCTGTATTTTCCAGAAGCGCTATGTCATTGCGTAGTCCATGTTCGTAATTGTATGTGCGGGGTTTCGTTTGCTTCTTTCTTTTGCTAGTTTGAAACCATTATCTTTCATTATATCTAAGGACGTTCTAAGCACGTAGTCTAGGTAGATAATAAAAAGGTATGGGGATAATGTGTCTCCTTGCAGCACACATGGTACATTGTCGATGTAGTCTGTGTCTCCATCTGGGTAGCGGACATTTACTTTCATGTTTTTATATAGCATCATTATGGCGTCAAAGGTTTCTTTGAATAGGCCGTAGGCAAGTAGTATTTTCTCCATCTTCCCTCTGTGTATGGAGTCAAAGACCTTGATGAAGTCGACGAATAATATTGTCACTTCCAGTTTTTTGCATGTACACCTTCTAGAATTCGACGGATTGTCAAAATTTGTGATATGATGGATGTATTTCTCCGAAAGCCATTTTGGTTCTTCCTAAGTATCTTCTCAATTTTGGATTCTATATGGCTGCGTAATAGAACATTGTAAATCTTACCTGGTATGGATGTAAAGGTTATACCTCGGTTTTTCTTGGGTATTCCGAGGTCACTCTTCTTAAGGAACGGGAGAATGCGTAAACTCTGCTTGTTTGATGTGCAATTGATTACTAATAATTTTCGTGATTGGTTTATGCATAACTTTTGAAGGTTTTCCGAGTAAATTCTGGAAATGTTGTTTCCACAGGTGTATTCGTTCTTCTTGTCTAGTAGCTTTCAGTTGAGCTTTTGCATTGCTCTTCCTTCTGCTCACTTCATTTACCGTTTGTCATGCTATCCTAAATTGTCTGTATTCAACCGACTCTCAAATCTTCTTGATCTGATTTTTTATGTATTGTTTGTTCTTTTAGATATATGATAGCTATTTCATTTTGTGCGTTCTTAACTTCCACGACATTAATATATAATCCAATTATTTTCCCTCCAGCTATGGGTAAATAGTAGGGCAGACTAGGTTCATCAGCCTTGGTGAAGCAACTAGCCTAGGAGAAGGAAAACTCTTATTTTAAACGTATTAAACTCCGCTAAAAAATGACCTTGTGTCATATCCTGCACGAGCGGAGGGGTTGGTATATACTATTAATATTGGTTGGGTTCTTCCTATTGCATTTCCAAGTGGTTTTAACGTTTGTACGCGTTTTTCTAACCACTAATCCCTACCACGTGACTCTAGGTTTAGGTCTTTGTTTTGTTGGTATGCATTCTGCTTCCGGTTTTAAGTGGGTATTGACAAAATTCTCATATTCGTCATTCGGAGGAGGTGTTTCTGATATCTCATCAAGTGCGTCGAATTCGTTCCTTAGTGTTAACGTATATATATATCTTTAGTATCCCAGCTGTTAAGCAGGGACCAGTCATTGTGTACGGTTTTTGAGTTTTGGCCGCATTCATTCGTAGGCTCAGTCCTATCTTTTTCGTGACATTTCGGTGATTGGAAGACACACCAATTTAATGCGCTATTATTTTATTTCTTATTTATAAAGACGTAATCTATCTGTGCTTACTATTATTTCTGTAGGTGTAGTTGCATAGTTTTCTCTTTCTTTCTGAAATTTAGTATTGAGGCATGTTAATCTATTTTCTAGCGTGAAACCTGTTAGATGTTCCCCATTTCTGTTTGACAAGTTGTGTAGGCTGAATTTGTGCTTTACGTTTTTACGAATTTGGGCATCCATATCTCGTCCGATGACGAGATCGTCGTGTTTCGGGATGCTACGAACAAGGGAGGACAGCTCGTTATGGAAGACGATGAGATCGGTTTCTTCACTAACATTGGTAAGACTGTAACAGCAGAAGATTGTTGCGTTTTGGTTGCCATTAAAAGTAGCTACCATCATCCTCGGTTGTATTTTCTTAATGCTATTTAGTGATTTTAAGGCCTGTGGTTCTATAAGCATACCTATATCTCCTATCGTGGCATTAACAGTGTTTTCCATGCAGATGCAGTGACTAGCGTCCATCCATATCATATATTTAATATCTTCGCTATGAATGTATCTGTGTTCTTGTATACATGATATGTCTATATTATGATCTAACGCCGAAGCTGTCAGCTCCGGTAGTTGGCCTATTTTCTTTAAAGTTCTAACGTTGAATGTCGCTTTTTGTGTTGTGCGTTTGCATTTTAGTAATTTTTCTTTTAGTTTTACCTCTGTCCTAAGCTGGACGCGCCTCTTTTCTACCCGCATGAAGAGCAATGTTGTTATGGTACGTGGTTTGAGCGTGATTCATGGTAATCTTTCGATGGCTCTTTTTATTCTCATGTATAGAAGCTACCCTTGTAGATGAGCTGCAGTAATTCCCTGATCCTGGTCGTTATCCCGTTTGATTCGTATGTCCAGAACCGGGTAAAGCATGATGTGATCCGTCATAGGGTTTTTCCGCCAGTTTTCATGTCCACAATGCTGCTTCTCATGGCTTACGAAAAAAATCCTTCCCTCTCCTGTCTGTATTAAGTTTTAACTTGGTAAAATTAATGCTTTTTTTAAAATGTCATCAGTGTCATGATTTATGGTTCATTGCATCCCTATAGGCGTTCTATTTTTACTCTAAATTCGGTTTTCAAGCTCTAATAAATTCCAAAAATATTGGCATATTTTACCTACTTTTACAAGGTTTGACTGTTACTTGGAGTTACTGTATTTATCTTTTTCCATTTAAAACACATGATATACAGCAGTGATTTTACAAAAATAAAATCATACATTCATTTTTAAATGACAACATAATGAAAGACCTATCAGTTGACCTCTGCCAAAGGTAAAGAAGGTTGCCTTGATTTTGGTCACGGCCCCCACCACCTTCTTTATCACAGTCCATCCATTCTACTTGTCACCTGGGGTCCTAAATATTTCCTCTTTCATACAGATATACACGCGTTTTGTAGCTTTTTGAAGTGGAAGGTCTTTCAGTTTTTCTCCTCCCCTTTTCTCTATTTCGTCATTTAACGCGAAATTCAAAATTATTCTATTATTACTCTAACTCAGGTTTTACAACTCTTATAAATTCCAAAAATATCGGAATATTTTACCTCCTTTTCAGGGTTTAACTCTTATTTGGAATTACAGTATTTGTCTTTTTCCATTTAAAGCACATATAATATACAGCTGATTTTTACACTAAAAAAACTTTCATGCATTCTAAAATGACAATTTAGTGAAAGACAAAAATATCTAACCCCCCGTTGACGTCTGCCAAAGGTAAAGAGGTTTGCTTTGATTTTGGTCGCGGTCTCCATTTCCTTCTTTATCACAGTCTGTCCATTTTACTTGTCGCCTGGGGTCCTAAATCTTTCCTCTTTTATACAGATATTCACGTGTTTTCAAGCTTTTTTTGATGGGGAGGGACATTCAGTTTTTTCTGTCTCTTTTTACTCTATTTCATCGTTTAACACGAAATTCCAAAATTATTCTATTCTTCTTCTAGCTTTGATTTTCAATGGATTGCATTCATGACATAAATAACCGTGCATAAGAATACTGTGTTTCCTGATTAACTATTATTTAAATATTCTGAGCTACTAGAACATTTGAGATTCTTAATCGGCTTTGCCTTATAGAGCCATCAACTTCTCAAGAAAATATATGTCATTTTGTGACCCAACACATTCCCCTAATTGTTCATATCATCGTCCCCGTGGGTTTACCTTTCAAACGAGGGAAGTAACAGTTGCCCCACACAGAATGCAAAACTATTGGAATGAATTGAGTTTTTGGTAGCCGTTAAGCAAATATATGGAAACAAGGAAAAAGTGATACATACACGTTTAAATCCTTTCGCTTACGCTCTGTTCCTTCGTGGCTGTGCGGTAAAATTTCCGGCTGGCTTAAAAGTCAGCAAGGAGTCGATCAAAGCTTCAAGAATATCACGTGTCTAAATACACTGAAGACTAGTGATACAACAAAACAGCCTGTCTGTGAATGGCTATATATATATATATATATGTGTGTGTGTGTGTGTGTGGTCCAAAGCGTCATCCAAAAGTAGAGATGTAGAAAGTTTTTTTAACCAAGATCTTGGTGATGTTCACGCTGTCTTCAGTTGGGGCTCCATGAATGCTGCCACCAGAGCACAAGCTAAAAGGAGTTGACATTTGCAGGACAGGTCTGAGTGAGGCTTAGGACTTTTTAAACGATCAATGGAACTATATATATATATATATATATATATAATTTTATTGCGATTACCACGCAGTCTTCTAATGTATACACGCATACATATATATAATGTTTTTGCCCCATTCTACGAAACAACAACATTTCAGATGCACGCATCCAATTTTTTTGTTAACGTTTCCATCGCAAATTAGCGAAGTAGTTTTGAGGTATATTTCAGATTATATGTATATTTTCTTTCGTAATGGATAATTTAAAAAAATATTTTGCAACAGTTAATCGTTACCTATTGAATTCAAATCGGGAATATTTACAAACCGTCATTGCCCCCTAGGAGAAATCATGATCTTTAAATTCATAAAAAACATGCAATCACAAATTTTGAAAATACACCAACACTCAACCACATGCATTTATATATTCACAAATAAACTTATTACAAATTGAATATGCGTTCCTAAAAGAAGGTATTAAGGGAAAAACAAATAGGGCATACGATGCACGCACACATGTATTTAAACGTATTCGTACTTATATAGATATGTGCTTAAATCAGAAAGGCGACATCTCCACAGCAGACGGAACCTCCCTGAAACTGGTTGACAAATTCACCTACCTAGGAAGCAGCGTCTCATCAACCGAAAAAGACATCGACACACGGCTAACGAAGGCATGGACAGCTATCGATAGGCTTTCGACCATATGGAAATCAAACCTGACCGATAAAATGAAACGCAGTTTCTTCGAGGCGGCGGCCATGTCGATATTGCTGTATGGATGCACTACTTGGACGCTGACTAAACGGTTGGAAAAGAAGCTCGACGGCAATTATACAAGAATGTTGCGAGCAATATTGAACAGGTCCTAGCAGCAACACCCCACACGGCGCCAACTGTACGGCCACCTACTATCTATCACGAAAACTATACAATCTAGACGAACCAGACATGCCGGACACTGCTGGAGAAGCAAAGACGAGATCGTAAGTGATGTGCTCCTGTGGACCCCCGCATATGGCTAATCAAAAGCAGGACGACCAGCTCGAACATTCATACAGCTGCTATGTGATGATACGGGATATAACCCCGAAGACCTGCCGAAGGAGATGAAAGATAGGGAGACGTGGAGTGAGAGGGTCAGGGATATCCGTGCTAGCCGCACGTCATGATGATGATGATGATGATGATATAGATAAGTATTTTTCACAATGGACGATATTTAATTTTTTTTGAGGATATATATATATATATATATATATATATATAAACACATACAAATACAAGCTCACAAACATATATATATATATATATATATATATATATATATATATATTTAAATGAATAGATGAGAAAAGTTTTTAAAATAATGAGACTGAAGTTGTATTTACTAAGACAATTACACTTGATGAAGAACTTAAAGATACAAAACTTCAAAGGACTGACAGATCGACAGACACACGGATGTGTGTATATTTCTACATTTATTTAACAAAACCCCCTCCATGACCAAGATGTGACATAATGTCAATTTCAAAATAGCGTTTGAAAGGTTTAGATTCAGAGTTTTCCTTCGTCAATATCGGTTGCCATTACCAATAATTTGATGCATACGTTTCCCACAAGGATAAGTAATATGTGACTTGCAAACTGCAGAGTTCATGATTCGGACTTGGATTGTCAAATACATCTGGCACACATACAAATGTTGACACGTCAGCAACTATACGTGTATGCATCCCTGAGAATACTTGGATTCTTACCTATCCCATTTGTATTATCGCTTATTCATATTCACACAGCATTGTTGGTGTATCCACACACACACACACACACACACACACACACACATGTGTGTGTGTATATGTGTGTGTGTTTACATATATATATATATATATATATATGTAAATGTATTAAGAGAGATAAATCGGTAAATGGAGAGTGAGAGAAATAGATATAATAAGATCGATATATAGATAGATAGATTGATATGTCTGCATATATATTTCTATGTTTTATTGTATGAAAATATTAGTGCATATATATATATATATAGATAGATAGATAGATAGATAGATAGATAGATACATATGATATACAATGCAGTAGAAAAAAAATTCGACTAATTTAAAGTAATGTAAATCTTAATATACTCATCTCGAGACAGAGTGAGAGAGAAAAAAGAGAAAGAGAGAGAGAGAGAGAGAGAGAGAGAGAGAGCCAGAGAGAGAGAGCGAAAGAGAGACGTGTATTTGCATATATATTCATACTTTTAATTTACGAATATGTTAGTGTATGTATACATATATCTATAAATATGTACACGTGCTCATGTGCATTTAAACATTTATATATGCGGTGGTACATATATATATATATATATATATATATATATATATATATAATGCAGTAGAAATGTCTATGATCGGTTTAAACTATTGTAAATTTCCCCTAGTTTTTTTCGGATGAGTTAACGTTGCACATGACATTTTTCCTGATACATCATTTGCCCTATTAGAGTTATTTCCAAACCTAAGCATAGATATTTTTAGAAGGGGTTTTTAATGAAAAGAAATGATATGAAATCATTCCCAAAAATGTCTCTGTAAAAGTGTTTGCTCACCGAAGCTTCAGTAATCTTCATGCAACTTAAAAGAAAACTTTAAAAGACCTGTCCTCGGAGCTGAGAATGTATCAGATGCATATAGTTAAGACTCTCTCCCGAATAGAATGTCCTGGGTATGACAAAAAACAGGACCAGATTGTAAGGATCTAGTTATAGATCTTCAATAATTGTTGCAATAGTTAAAGCGTGGGACTGCGGAATCGAATAACGCGAGGTCGAATTCCAGTCATGCTACTACGTTCACCTTTGGACAAATACCCTTGGGAAAGGTATGATACCTCTTTTCCTCCTATCTATGGGTTGAATATTACCTCTACTTTCCTTCTGAAAAGATGTATTTGACATTAAATAACTCGAGAAGGTTTATATGGAATTAAATTACAAACAAACAAATAAACAAACAATTTCCTTCATTACCATTAAGATCAAGTCAACTCTGACCTCAATTCATCGTACTTGTTAGGGTCCAACTTTTGGCGAAGCAGATCTACTTGGAAAATTATATTAAATGGGAATACGTTAAATCATTTAATTTGAAGCTTAAATTCTTTAAGAAGAACTTTTTGTCTCTTGAAACAATATAACTGTTTGAAAACAAATGATTATTATTTAGTAGAAACTATTATTTGAGACCAGATAATTGCGTATAGATTATTATCATTACATACGATTACTTGAAGCCATATATATTTGTTCAAATTATTTGTATTAGAGAGTAATTCTTGATATCATAACAACGCAAAAATGGTTATAGGTTAATTAAAGGCATTTTTCATAGGCAGATATGTCTGTAATAAAATATT
>OY757905.1:110015544-110038044 GCA_963585895.1 Sepioteuthis lessoniana | reverse complement strand
GGCATTTTAAAAATAAATTTCGAATTCTAATTACGACGCACAGATTTAAAATAGAATGCAACTAGCAGAAAGATAATGTTTTAAACATTTCCTCTTTTTCGATTATATAATTACATACATATCTTGATGAAGGTCTAAACACCGAAACATTTAGCATTGGCTAATATTTTTATGAATAAACTCACCCGTTGAAGACGTTTTGTTTTTTCATCTCTTTTCATTTTCATATATACAGTGGTGGAATTAATTTAGTCTACCCTATAAATTCCAATATATCTATTCTTATATGGATTCAAATAATGACCAAAGGAAGATATTGGAGCTAGAAGTAAGTTCAAGATGATATTTTCATGTCTATTTACATTCGTAAAAGTAATTACAACATTAAAGGATTTTATGATAACAGAAAGTGGAAATAAAGATAGCACACTTGTTAAAATTGTATATTACAAAGCAAAAGTAAATTCCAAAAGAAACAAATAAGTTGATTAATATTTACATGCACTTCCTTTACCTTGTAGCATATCTAGATACCGGTTATTCATCGAATTAATCAGATTTAAGAGTGTATTATTGGATATTGCTTCCCAACATTCCTTAACGGTGTACCAAGGCATTTCTTTATCTTCAAACCGTCTCCCATCTGCGCAAACCTGTCTTACTAATATACCCCTCAGATTTTCGATAGGGTTTGGGTCAACTCAAAGTAGAAATATTGTGGTCTCAGAGCCATTTGGTTGTCAACTTCGCTGTGTGAGTTGCAGCGTTATCTTGCTGGAATATTGCATTATTCTGGTAATTATTGGCAAAGAATGGAAAGAGACTTTTTTCTAAGACTTCAGTATTCTTCTTTGCATTCTACTTTTCCTCCATTTTAACAAAACTTGTCTTACCTTAAATAGAAAATGCTCCGCATAACATCAAAGATCCTCCACCAAACGGGCTCTTGCTGAAAATTTATTCGAATTTTCGTAAGTCAAGCCAATAGAACTGAAATCCATACATAA
Organism: Sepioteuthis lessoniana; assembly: GCA_963585895.1. Lineage (NCBI taxonomy): Eukaryota > Metazoa > Mollusca > Cephalopoda > Myopsida > Loliginidae > Sepioteuthis > Sepioteuthis lessoniana. The sequence continues at coordinate 110,037,037 of OY757905.1, read as the reverse complement.
ACTTATTTTCAAGATGACTTTTGACCAATTCTCGGCATTCAATTGTACCTTCTCTGGCCCCCACTCCACTCGTCTTTTCTTGTGCATCTTTTTAGTTCTGGTGTTGTTATTCTCTTCTTATATACGAAGTCTTTTGAGGAATTTGAAATCTGTCGAATTCTTCTGAGTGTTATGCTTAAATCTACGAACGTTTGAAGGTTTCTGGAGCTTATTGCTTTCCTTGAAACTTCTCGTAGCACTCTTTGGCGGGAGGTTGGGCTCAACTTCGGTGGATGTCCAGTTGATTTCTTGGTTCCATACGCTTCTGACTCAAACAAAAAGTTGTTTATCACCTCTCTAGACATTCTTATATCCATATCAACAACAAAAACGAGAATCCTTTGTCACTAAATACTTTTATACGAGCTTTTACGATTTATGGCAAGCCACACCTTCTTTCCATTGTGAAAACTTTGTAATTTGTAATGTAGACGCAAAAATATCGCAGCAAAACTCAGAACAGTCCGTGTCATGTTTCGATCTGTTTCTGTAGTGTTGTTTTGAGTAATTGTGGGTCATGGTAATCTTTCGATGGCTGTTTTTATTCTCATCTACAGATGTTCCCCGATCGAACTATTACATCCTGGTCGTTGAACCGTTGGATTCATACACCCACGATGTGGTTGGGCATTGCGTTGAGCCGTCAGAGAGTATATCCTCTTGCCTTTTCATCCACCATGCTGCTTCCCGGGGTTTTCGAAAATAATTTCCCCCCTTTTTGTCATTATTAACTTTTACCTTTAAGTAAGTTCACAATTATAATTTTTTTAATTCATTGCATTACTTATTTATGCTTCACAGCATCTTTATAGGCATTCTAAACGAGGTTAACTTAGGTTTTTAAGTTCTAATGTCCAATAGTGTTAACTTCTCTTGACCAGGTTCAATTTTAATTTGGAATTACAGTCACATTGTCTTTGACTTTAAGATACATATAGTATACAGTAGTTATTTTACAAAAAAAGTAAAATAAAATCATTCATGTATTTTTAAATTATAATCGAGTAAAAGACAATATATTACTAACCAGTATTTGAAGTCTTCTGTCTTGGAGTGGATATGCTTAGTATTTTTTAAGTCGGTTTAACACCGTCCATCTCGAATAATTTAACAAACTTTTTACAGAAATATGTGTTTCTACTGCATGAGGCGGGGAAAAGGGTCATTCAGTTTTCTTTCTTTCTTTACTTCATACTGAATATTTCGACAATGACATGAGATTCAATAAATAATTCTACCCTTATTCTAACCTAGATTTTGTACTTCCAATAGTGTTGGCTTTTCTTGGCCAGGTTCAATTTTAATTTGGAATTGCAGTAAAATTGTCTTTGCATTTAAGACACATATAGTATACAGCAGTGATTTTACAAATCAAAAATAAATAAAATCATTCATGCATTTTTAAATGATAATATAGTAAAAGACAATATATTTCTATTCAGTTTTTGAAGTCTTCCGTCTTGGAGTGGATTCGCTTAGTGTTTTCTAAATCGGTTTAAAATTTTAAAAAAATTGTAAAGTGTGCTATCTTTATTTCCATAAAATTTTAACCTAAAATTAATTTTTTAAAAATAAGTTTAAAAAAAAATAAAGGTGCTAAATTTTTTTGAATATTTACTGAATTCCTGTTTGAAAAACTCTTTTCGGTCAATATTTCACTAAATTAGAAAAGGTATTGTAAAAGTCATATTCAAATTTGTTGAGTGGGCTATCATTTTTTCCAGCACTTTATTTATATATATTGGAGAGTGTATAAATCGGCAGCAAGTTATTCAAGCAAGTTTTGTAAAAGACCCTTTAATAACAATATTTTAACGCATACTGCTTCATGTATTTGTAATTGTTTTTATTATCGTTTTATATATAATTATTTTATTATCTGTGAGAATCTTTTTTACATTTGAAGATGTAGGTTTGTTAGTGCTATAGTTTTGTTTTATAATTATAGCACTATATTGAGAAAAACCATTAGAAAGACGGTGAGATAACGTTGTAGTTGTATAGCCAACGTGAGGATTTTTTTTTTCGAGAGGTACTTTCGAAATGGACTTATAAATTTATGATGTAAATTGGTTTGATTTAGGTGTATTTAACGGAATTGGTGTTATTCGTAACGATAAGGTTTGATATTTTAAATTTAATATAGTAGATGATAAGTTTTATTCATTTTTGTTTTTCGATAGGTTTAATGTGTCTCTTTTATGATTATGGCTATTGCTTGTTCCTCAAATTTGTAGTTATTGCGTATTTGATTTCTGTAATATAGATCAATTCTGTTAGTGTTGTTATTGTTGGTAGTGTTATTATTTTGTTACTCTTTAGAAGATGTAGCTTTAATTGTTGATCCACTAGTTTATTAGGAAACTTTTTATCTATACCATATATCAAAAATACTAAACAACATAATAGTACCAAATATATATATATATATATATATATATATATATATATATATATATATATATATATATTTACTAATCAATTATCTACCAGTATTCACGGTACCAGAAAAAAACAAAAAACCCCTGGCCAGGAACAAGAGAAAAAAATATCTCGAATCACGGTCCAGAGGAAAAAGAAAAAGTTTTTTGGGTAAAAAAGAAAGAAAAGACCAACCTCGTCCTACTCCTTGAAAAAAAATCAAGGGGTACTAAGTCAGTGGCCAAAAGAAAAGCAAAAAACCCTCCGCGAATACTGCAATGCTATAATTACTAAAGTGCTCAACATTAACCAATGGAGCCAATTATAGAATTAACATAATATATATATATATATATATATATATATATATATATATATATATGAACTAGCAGTAAATTTAAAACACAAAAAAAAATCCCCAAGATACACACTTACGCAAACAACCTCCCCAAACTGTTACTGAAACCCAAAACCACTCCAACGCCACACACACACACACAACTATAAACATATCAAATATCAAAGACGGATATAGCAGACCTAAGTAAACACTCTCCAGGAAAGAGGGACAACCACCCCAATATAAACCAGCCTGACTAACCAAATGTCATTTACACTGGAAACATGAGTGAGTTCAAGTCTCATTGAGTACCCCATTAACAAGGCATAGTGCCACATATGTTCTCTGACGAAAGCAACAAGCTGGAAACATACATATATATAACACGTATAACAATTAATGTTTACTCCACTATTCTTAACCTTTAAATATATAAGTTTGAATCATAATTTCGATTTTTCATTGGTGTTCCATAATTTTGGCCAAGGCTATATATATATATATATATATATATATATATATATATATATATATATATATATATATATATATATATTCAAGCATGTTTTGTTAAAGACGATAGAACACTGTTTATTATTTTTAATTTTGTTTTTTAAAGTCTCCTCGTTATTTTTCTGGTAGATGGTAAAGGAAATTTCCCATCTCTTCTGCCCAGGCGTTTTCGACCATACTTTCGGTCATCAACAGTAGTGTAGATTTAAGTTGACTTTTGAGTTTCTATGGTTTTAATTTTTTGTAGCGTTTAGTATTGAAGTTGGTTATTGGAAAGTTTTTATCGTTTTGTTTATATATATATATTTATATATATACATATAATAAAAGAAGATGCTCCACGAAGAGATTTGTATTTTTTGAATTTATTTAATGTCAAACCCACAAACTGAATTTATTGCTGAATTAAATTCCTATCGATAACAGTGGAAAATCAACCTAGATCAGGTAACCCCAGAAATTTTATAGCCATCACGAAATCTCTTTTACGTAAAACGAATTTACAGAAAAGACAGTTATGGACGGAAAAAGCGTAAGAACGATATTGAAAAAGTGGAAAATGTATTGTGGTCAGCTTAATCAAAATTTGACATTTTGGGGAGTAAGATGAGATTATATGGGAAAGGAAATCCTGGAAAATATCAATAACCCATTAGTGATTTTAGTTTTTAAGCATAGTGATGAAACTATAATCGTATAAGGTTTTTCGGAGGATGGAATACTAGAGATTTATTTCAAATTAAGAGAATCATGAAATAGAACATCAGTCGATTTTGCAAAGGCATTCTATAACATCTGGTTTACCCATGATAAGAAAAAATCACGTTTCAAGAAGAAAAAGACCCCTCGAAAAAACTCTTCAAAATCAGGTCAAAATTACCTCGTGTCATGAAAGAACACAAGTTGGAAATTATGACTTAGCACCTTAGTCTACTGACTAATTTTCATTGAATTTGTGTGGAAGAAAATTGACTGGAGATTTCGAAGAGAAAACTGATATAGTGAGAGTGATTTTTCCAGTGCTTGGAAAAGGTTATGGAAGATTTGCCATTAACATTATTTTTCAAAAACTCTTGGAAAGAAGTCAAGAATTTGCAAACTCGTAATTAAGATAGGTGGTGGTTTTATTGATGAAAACAAAATATGAGGCTGTAGTATGATACCTTTTTCAAAACCTTAAGTGCTTATCATTTTTCAGAATGAAAGTAAATACTCTGTAATTACTGAACTTCTATCTTAAAAGAAAATAAAGAAATATCACATTTTAAGGTGTTTCATTAAAGAGGTTCAGAGTATTCCAAAATTTTTACCTGTAATATCTATCTATCTAACTATCTAACTATATATATATATATATATATATATATATATATATATATATAAGACTTAGGTGTTGAATTGAGAATTGACTTTCTAACCTTATAGCCGTAGGAAATCATGAGGAAAAAAGGTCATCTATTATTTTTCAGGTCGGTGAAAGAATTTAACTAAGAAGATAGATTCCTGGCTTTCAAAGAGGAATTAAATCTCTCTGAATGGATAGCACCAAACACCAATATAAGAAAAAAGAAATTGCAATTAATTTCTGAGATGCAATATAATCCATATTTAGATTTTTCTTATTAATGGATAGACGATATTAAGAGTGACACTTAGTAATAATTATTGCCGCGTGGGTTGGTACTATTTACCAACCCCTCCGGTCGGGCAGGATATGACACAAGGTCAATTTTTAAGCGGAGTTTAACAGGTTTGAATTCAGAGTTTTCCTTCTCCTAGACTAGTTGCCTCACCAAGGCTGAAGAATCTAGTCCGTCCTAGTATTTACCCATAGCTGGAGGGAGAATAAGAGGGTTCATACCTTTCCCAAGGGTATTTGCCCGAAAGTGAACGTAATAGCGCGACTGGAGTACGAACTCGCGTACTACGATTCCGCAGTTCATCGCTTTAACCATTACACCACGAGGACACCCCATTGCCGCGTGGGTTGGTAAACTGCATTTTTATGGCCAACAATTAAGCAGAAAACGGCCTATAGGTTACCCTCTCTTGTTTTACTATGGCAAAAGAAAACATCATGCTTTTTGATATCAAAATATGAAAAAACGTGGTTGATACCAGCAAAAACCACATATTCCGCTCAGTAAAAATATTGGGTGAAAGTTGACAGGAGTATTGCATTAATCTTAAGCAAAAATATCAACTTAGGCATAAAACAACAACCTTATTTTTTCGATTTAAGTTTCCTCATAATAAAGTTGGCTTGTTAGGTATCAAAGAAGACAATAATGATTTTTGATCTTAAAGGAGAAAAACGGTTGTCATTCTTTCAGACAAAATTACTCTACCTACTTACCTACCTACCTACCTACATACATACATACATAGATACAGAAATGTATACGTTGTTGTCTATTAGTTGTCTTCTTCTCTCACGCTATCTGTCAATATATATATATATATATATATATATGAAGAGTAAATAAAGGATTGTTGTAATACGACTATATATATATATATATATATATATATATATATATATATATATATATATATATATATATATATATAATTAATGAAAATAATATAAGACGCTTTGTCTAAGAAATTCCTCGGTTATTTTATGACAGACAAGCTATTATTTCTGTCAGCTGATATGTGCTTTACATTACACTTTAAGTAAGTCTTCAAAATATCAAAATAGGTCTATATATATATATATATATATATATATATATATATATATATATATATATATATATATATATATATAATCATCTACTTATCTTGCATAACATTCACTGATGTTGAAGGTTTAAAAATTAATTATTTCTTCTAGTCGATGCCGCCGACTAACATTACTTATTCGGACTGAGACTTCAAGTTCTTCATCTTTAAAAAAAAAGTAGATTCAGCTGCAGGAATTTACACAACTGGTCAACAGTCTAATATCTATATTATTCTCTCTCTCTCTCTCTCTCTCTCTCTCTATATATATATATATATATATATATATATATATATATATATATTATTTTGTGTGTGTGTGTGTGTGTGATCCTATACAGACTGAATATATAAATATCATTTGGGAAGAGCACAAACAGGCTTATTTACAGGACAAGGATTAAATATATATAAGATGGGTTGTAAAGGAGATCTTACTGATTTACTTGCTAAAACGCATGAAAATAGATATAGAGAGATAAAGAGCATTATATAAGGCACCAACTGTACGGCCATCTGCCTCCCATCACGAAAACTATCCAAGTTAGACGAACCAGACATGCAGGACACTGCTGGAGAAGCAAAGACGAGCTCATAAATGATGTACTCCTATGGACCCCCGTATATGGCCGTGCAAAAGCAGGACGACCAGCTGGAACATACATACAGCAGTTATGTGAGGATACGGGATGTAGCCCTGAAGACCTGCCAGAGGCGATGAATGATAGGGAGAAGTAGCGAGAGAGGATCATGTCGTGCTGGCGACACGACATGATGATGATATATATATATATATATATATATATATATATATATATATATGCTATTTAAACGCCGTGAAGATTTGGAAAAGCTACGTAAGAAAACCAGATAGTCTGTAAAAAAAAATTAATTCAAATATATATATATATATATATATTCATTCACTGCGATAGAAATGTTTTCTCGTGTAAATATTGTTCATTGTGAATTTGTCTGAACTCTCCACATGTCGTATTTAAACAGGAAAAACAACAATAATTCCAAAAGTCTTTTGTTGGCTCTTTTTAAATGTACTTCAATTGTGACAAAGTTGACCCCTTATGATAATATTGATCTTCTTTCATTATGAAAATGTTACTGTATTTGTTTACAGACTATGCATAATGGAAATCGTCCTGGCGTGGGAATAGAGGTCTAGTAAAACAGAAATAAAAATGTAGCCTGAACTTTTGTGATTTTAAAACATTCTCAAAATTCACACGCATGCAAAAACATATTTTTTAAAGGCAAAAGATCTTAAGAAACATGTATTATATATTTGGTTTAAAAAACATTCTACCTTATTTTCAGATATACGTCACCTTTATTTTTTTTACAACAGATTAATCATAAAAATACACCCTGAAACATTAAATACAATGCTGTTTAGTAGTTATCTAAATAATACGATCATAAAAAGTCAGACATGGCTGTAGAATACACCAACTGTTTCTCTGCAGATGGTTAAGCCCACCCCCCTAAAAAAAACCCAAAAAAACAAGTGTCCTGTGGCCCAGTTCACTGTGGCTGTTGAATACACCAACTGCCTCTCTGCAGGTGGGTAAGACACCACCCTAAAATTTGTCCTGGATATGACACAAAACAATTTGCTGGTGAGGTTCGAGTAATGCCGGAGCTTTGGGGAATGTGGAGTACGCATTCATTGCCATTGCTCACAAGGTCCACTCTTGCCTGGAGTGGTAGCACATCATAGTGTCCTATCTATGGGACAATAGAACGAAACTTTTTACTCATTCTAATATGAATTGTTTGAAAAAGAAATGTTTTTTGACATTTAAACTGTGTACTAATGGTAACTGAATTGTTTGAAATGGAACTGTTTTGAGATTGAGACTATGTACTCATACTAAACTGAGTAGTTTTAAATATAACTGTTTTGAAATTTTACTGTGTATAAATAATATCTTATACTTATTCTAAACTAAATTTTTTGAAATAGAATTGTTCCTTTGTATAAAAATATGGATTTGGCATTAAAAACCTACAATGGTTGATGTGACAGAGAACCAAACGAAACCAAAATATATGCATTTAACCAAACCGTAAGCAACGGAATAAGTGGAATAAATCTGGTTTCGATTCATTTTTCCTTCTTCTAAATTGAATATTTAATCAAGACTAAAGAACGCAGCCATCCTGTTTGTTTACTCATTAGATCTATCCATGTGAAAGGTAATAAAGCGAATCGAAAGAGTTTCGTCGAGGGTTTGAACTCAGCCGGATTTGAGCTGAGCACACTTTGCATATATATTTAGATATTATCTAGTCTATTAGTCATATGGCAATAGCAATATTCTCTATTTACTATCCCTCCATGCCACGGGCATGATGTAACTCATAGTCAATATTTTAAGTGGAGAAAAGCTGGTTTTAACCCAGAGTTTTTTTCTCATGGACTGGTAACTTAACCAATACTAAAATACCCAGTATTCCCTACCATTTGTCCAAAGCTTGAAGGAGAACAAATGTTTTGCATCTTTGCTGTAAGATGTGGATTTGTATTTTTGTGTCGATGAAAGAAAGATAATTTGGTTCTATAAATCATACGCCAACGGCAATGGATAGGACAGTTTCATAAGATCTGAAAGTTAAAATTTCTTGTCTTCTACTCGTTGCTATCTGACTTCTGACTTTTTAAAAAGTTTCCATTTCATATATGAAAGATTCTGCAGCCTATTCTGACAATTATCATGGTTGAACTTTTCTTATCGGGTCCCACAGACTATAAGCTGATTCACTGGCGGTAGTGGGAAGGCGCCCACTTCATTGGATAATAATTCAAAATTCCAGGACTTGTAATACCTTTCTTGATATAGTTTGAGGCAAACTGCACAGAAAAATAATTTTGACATTATGTACGTTGTTCAAACGTAAAGTATATACAGTAGATATTGATTGGTATTATGGGTACGTCAAATAAGTTCCGGAGAAAAATTTTGAAGAAAAAATTATACTTTTGATAAACATGAATATTTTATTTCTCATAACCATGGCATTAATTATTTTACAAAAATATCAATATTTCTTTTTCGTTTATCTGTTAGCAAGTGAACTCTGCCAAAGAGAAACTGAAGTTTTCTGGAATAAATCAAATTATAAGGCGAAACCATTAAATTTCATTCAAATCTGTTTATTTACAGTGTAAAGGATTCTTATCAGCATTTCTTCTGAGGAAATACAGTTTCTCTCTGTTTGCAAATTAATATTTTAGTTGTTCATGCCATTCTTTTTGGTTATTGCTTGATATTTTTATTGCATATGATTAAACAAAAAAATCAAACTATATACTCATGTAAAATATATCCCTTTCTATATAAATATCTATTTTTTTATTTGGTTTGATTTCTTTGTTTAAACAACCTATTATGAGTCATTTTATGCAGAAATTCATGGTAAATGTTTGATAATAATCTTATATTTTCAATGTTGTTTATTTTTTTAAATTTTTCATTTTCCAATAATTATTTGTTTGCATAGAGTTAAAGAACACCAAGTATTCCAATCAGATATCAATAATTCATATGGCTTAAGTATACAATCACTATCTAATTATAGTCATTTCTGTGCATGAAATAATCTAATTTTAATATTCCTATCTAACAGCAATTATTTGCAATCTATTATGTAGTTTCACTTGATAATAATGATCCTTAGCCAACAATTATAGCTTCAAGTAACTATTCTTCATAAAAATAATTTGCATATATAGCATCGCCCGATATGGATATGGTAAATGGACATATAATGTTCATATATATATAACATAGAAATCTCGAAACACTGAAACACTTACGACTTCTTTGTTCAGGGACGAAACGTTTTATTACCTTTGAATTTAAAGGTTTTTCGACATAAGGAGAGAGAGGCACGATCTTTCTATTCTGGCTTTTTCATCTGCCCCCCGCCATCTCGTGCGACACCTGCCCAAGGCCTCCGCGGGCAAGCGAAAGCCAACCCTTCTCGTCCGGTGTCCAGTTCTCAACTCTACTAACTTTCTTCAAATTCTTCCGGTGCCTGACGTCATTTGCACTTGCTAGCCCCGTTTCCCATTTCGGGCTATTGTGACATCTCAGAGTGACACGTCCGCTCCGCCCGCACGTGCGTGAACACCTGCGTTAATGTTGCACCTGAGTAACCCACGTGCTGAGCCAAAGGTTCTCAGCCTAACTAAACCCAAAGGCATAAAACGAAATCCCTCGGCCATTATATTACACATATAGTTGTATTCTAACTAGTCTTTTTTAACTAAAGATGAGATTACCCGTCCTAGTCAGGATGTATCAGGAAATTATGTCAATAAAAGGCGACTCCACTTTTCCCAGAACTCATGAATTGGATCCCTACTATTGTATAAGATTCAATCAAACTATTCTAAGCCTTATTGATACAGCAGATGAAATTAAAGCCCCGCTACCTGAAATCGGGAATTATCATTAATATCGATTTATGCACTCAGAAAATTGTGAAATGAACTAGTGTATAAAAAAGTCTTCCGTCTTCGAAAAGATCGTTCTCAAAATTATCTGGCTCAGTCAGCTTGGGCTGAAGAATATGCCGACTGTTTCTCTATAGAGGGGTAAGACTCCCTCAACAAATCTACTGGATATGACACAAAACCATCTGATGGTGAGGCCTTAGTAGAGCCTTGGGGAATGCGGAGTACCCCTTCATTTTCACCGCTCCCATGTCAACTGTGGCCCGGAGTGATAGCAGCTGATAGGGTCTTATCAATGGATCAAATAGAACAAAATAGTGTAATTACGATAAACAAAATTGTTTTAAATGAACGTTATTTTACAATTAACTGTATTTTTAAACTTCATACTTATACTAAACAGAATTGTTTGAAATGGAACTGTTTTGACATTTAATTGTGAGTAAATCAAAAACTATGATATTAAACAGAATTGTTTGAAAGTTGATACGCCATAAAACAAAATAACCGACCAACCAATCAAAATTATCAACTTAAAACAGATTTTCCCATCGGTGCATCAAACAGATTATTTGATTTCGATTGAACCATCTATAAAAAAAGATCTTAATAAACAATTACATAAATAATGTAAATCTGAGGGAAAATTTTACTTTTTGGAAAAAAAATCAGATTTTTTTTCCATAAATGTAAAATCGACATTGTTTGGAATTGGTGAATAGAAAAATGATTTTAATCCCACGAAAAATCTTTTTGAGGCCATTCGAAATGGGATCATATCAAATTGATTACTCCTAGATTGAACATAGGTCTGTCATTAAATTTTCGGTGGATGAGAAGCGCTCACCATGTGCAATTTATAAAAGAATATGTGATGTATAGTGGAAATCGGATTTTAGTTAAATATACTTACAAAGTGGCAAAATATCGGTTTGCCACTTGGAGTCTGACTCGAAAAGACAGTCCATGGAGAGGGACCACCCTGGCTCCCCTGTGAAGTAACAGTTCCTGGTGAAACAGTTAGTATGAAAGGTCATTTTTTCAGTCTTCAGTTACTTGAAAAGGATCTATCACTATTGATTTCTTATAAATACGTGCGAATGTATATATTGCTTCCCGCAGCCAAACCCCAAGGCAAAATTCCCTCTATTTATTAAATGAGTCTCATACGAACGAACAAAGATTGCAATTACCAGTTCATCAAGAATAAAATAATTCTTGATTGGATGAGGTTCCTAAAAATCAATCAATCAGCCAATCATTACAACTTTGGGTGTCAATTCATCCTCCCCCAGATTATTATACGCATCAAGAGAGATTCCAGTTAAGTCTTTTTATTTATTTATCTACTTATTCGCGTATATGATACAAATTTTATAAGTGTGATGCAACATTGATATTAATCGCAGTCGACATCAGCACTTGATTGAGTAAACGTAAAAGATATTCCTTATTTATTTAAGAATATATTTTATTTGTTCACATTCAAGTGTCTTGAGAAATATGTTTCTTCTATGCCATCTATTTTCATTTTAACATGTAAACTAATGCTGTGTAAAAACAATTCACTCCATAATGACTCGATTTGACTTTACAGAATTTCAAAGTTTGTGAGTTTATTAATAGGTTAATCTCTGAAACATTGTCATATATTTTTTCGTCAGTGTAAATATCATATCATATTTACCAACCCCTCCGGTCGGGCAGGATATGACACAAGGTCAGTTTTTAAGCTGAGTTTAACAGGTTTGAATTCTGAGTTTTCCTTCTAGAGTAGTTGCCTCACCAAGGCTGAAGAACTCAGTCTGCCCTACTATTTTCCCATAACTGGAGAGAGAATATTTGGATTCATACCTTTCCCAAGGGTATTAGGGCTATGTGAAATACAATCAGTCTTGTCCAGGATTTGAACCTCTGACACCGTGTCCATTTCCTACGACGATAACCATTACACACGGGTAGTGTAAATATCATATGGTTATCAAAATTCTAAAACAGCCATTTGAACTCATATATACTATTTTTTTCTTTAGAAGGTCGAATTTCTTGCATTTGTTTGCTTTATAATTCCTCGACAATTACCAGACGAAGGTTATCTGCGCTGATGCCTTAAATAACACAATACCAGATTGATTTTAATATTTTTAGACACCTAATAATCGGAAGATGTTAGTAGATAAAATTTCAGTTGATCTATTTTGACATAAGATTTATTTTTTGTGTATAAGTTTTAGGTGGTACAATGAGGGTTGTTAAAAAGGTTCTAAACGCCAATTAGGTTTGAAAATTGTTGCACACCTTCCATCTTTGTATGAGCCTCACCTGCATAGAAATTAAGACACATGCCTAAATAAGATTTTCTAGTTTCATAAGTAGCAGTGTACTTGCAAATTATTTATGTTCAGTTATGATTCTTTTTTCTACTTAAGGCTTAGAAGCTTTTGAACGACCCTTTAAAATATGACGGAACGAAATCTGTATTTGTCTTCTCAGAAGTTAAGAACACAGATTCTTGAATTAATCCTACTTGCAATAGTAGCGAATTCTTTCCTATGTGTAAAGAAAATAATTAGAAATTAAAATAAGTTACCACATTGTTTTATTTTACGAGACATTATGATAAAATTAACATCTATATTTTATCGAAGAAAGGAAATTTGTGAAGCAATGTTGACAAGGATATTTAAAAAAAAAAACAACTCATTTATCGGTGGCGTTTTAATCTATGCATCTAATTCTATCAGAAAAGGCAAAAATACTCAACATTTTCACTTTGGTCGAAAAGTCATACAATGTTAAATATGTTTTCAACATCTCATTTACAGTCAATTATTTGGATTGGTAACTCTCTTTCGTAGTATTGTAAAGTGTGGATCCTATTTTCCAAGAAACGACAATAAAATCAACACTTTAATTTTTACCGAAAAAGTGTACAATGTCATTCATGTTTTAAACACAACATAAAAGATATTTAAAGACACAGATCAATGTCACTCCTTCGAAATAGCCAATTTCTTTGGTAACGTATGCGTCATATTCTACCGGAAAGGATAATAAATCAACATTTTCAATTTTGTCGAAAAAACGAATTTATAGAAGCAATTTAATTAGAGGTATTTTGAAATCTCATTTCTCCGTCAATTCTTAGAATTGTCCAGTTTCTTTTTTTAAAATTTATTTTATCAAAAAGAGATGAATGGCATAGGGCTTAAAATAAAGGAGCCGGTTTTGTATTGTCGCCTTATAAGGACTTACTATGTAAAAATAGTGGTACAGGGTAACGGTGATAATCGAACTTGCTACCAATAATTACTTCACAGTAGGTATGTATGACTAGAAGATACCGAGATAGAGACAGGGGAAAATAGATAAAGGTACGTATCTGGTACTTATTCCTGGGTTGTTACCTGCTGTAACTTAATGGATCACCATTTAAGAATGGAACCGAAGCATTGCTAATTAACTTTCACATTATCTTTCTGGTATAAGTATTTTCAGCCTACTTTAACCATAAATAGTGAAGCATTATATATATATATATATATATATATATATATATATATATATATATGTGTGTGTGTGTGTGTGTATGTGTGTAAAATAATAATTTTTTGTTGATCCAAATGAATAGGTCCGCTAAGAGATTTGTATTTTTTAGAGAATTATCTATTTCATTCTTACATACATGTATGTTTGCAGCTTGTTGCTTTTGTTAGAGAACATTTAGTAATTAACTACGTGTTTTTTGCTTGAATATGGCACGGGGCCATATGAAAAAGGCACTCAATGAAACCCGAACTCACTCGTGTTCGTTCGAATATTTTTTGTCGAATATTTTTCAGATTTTTTATCGCTTTATATAGAGTTCACTGTTTGTGTAAGATTCCCCTTCTCCTCTCTTTCCTTTCTCAGAATGTATTTTTGGTCTACCATGTGAGCATATTTCCCCAGTTAGTATTTGATATTTGATATGCTATCATATTTTTCAATGTTTTACTCTGAGTCGTTGTGTGTGTGTGTGTGTGTGTGTGTGTGTGTGTGTGTGTGTTTGTAAAACGGAAACCGATACAAAACCTGAAAAAAAAAAAAAAACATTCAAATGACAAACTTACACGAATGAGTTCAAGTTTCAGTGGGTACCTCATTCAGATGGCCTTGCGCCGCATCTAAGCAGGAAAAAAATTGTAAATTACTTAATATATTAAAAGCATTTATGTATCATGCAAGTAAGCATTAATAAATTTCACTAATTTGCCAATTATAATTGTATAATTATTATTTATTGATTGGGAAATCCTTTCTTATCAATTTCACAAACTTAAATGTTGGTATAGTTCATTCTTTTTTTGAAAAAAATAACAACAAATTGCTGTGAATTGTAAGATAATTTCAATTAATTGGAAATCTTTGAGAAAAAAAATCGATATATATTCAGTAAAATCAATTGAGTCGAGATTTTTAACAAAAATAAAAATAAGTACTGCAACGAAATAAAAAAAAAAGCTACCTATAAAAATTAACATAATCAAGCTTATTAAATTTAATGTGACAACGTCAACAACGACAAGAAAACAAAAACATCAATAATAATAATAATAATACTATTACTACTAATAATAAAATCACCAAATAAACACCACCAAACAAATGGAGATGAAAATAAAATAATAAAGAATATCTCAGACGAACAAGAAAACTTCTCAAAACCAAGGCCTGCTTCAGGAGAACTATATGCGCTGTTTACCTTGTAAGATACTCGGAACCATTCGTGAACTGGACCAGCCAAAAACTACCACAAATAAGCAAGTGAACATAAAAGTTAATGGCGAATAAGCCTTAAGATAACATAGACAGACGATATGTGTCAAGAAGAGAAAGATGGACTGGCCACCATTGAAGAGAGCATCGAGGCATCAACCCCAAAACACGAAAACTCCATTTGAAAAGTAAAAAACGACTAACTACAGAGACCAGAAACAGCGCAGAAAACAGAAAGTTTAACAAAACAACAAAGACTAGGAAAATAAACGGGAAGAAAAACAACTGCATGAATACTATAAACGAAAACTTTGCCCAATCGGTTGGGGCTGTAGAATACATTGACTGTTTTTTGGAGAGGTGTAAGATCTCCCAACGCGTGTCCTGGATTTGACACTAAGCAATCTGATTGTCAGGTTCCAATAATGCTGGAGCTCTGACGAATGCGGAATACCCCTTCATAGCCATCGCTCTTGGATTAGATGGGGCTGTTTTGACATTTAAACTGAGTATTTATGCTAGGCTGAATTTTTTGAAATAGAACTGTTTTGACATTTAAACTGCGTACTTATGCTAAACTGAATTGTTTGAATAGAACTATTTGACTAAACTGAATGATTTGAAATAGAAATGTTTTGACGATTAAATCGCGTCCTTTTGCAAAACTGAATTGTTTGAAATAAAACTGTTTATCTGTATAAAAATGGATTTGGCATTAAATAAACTACAAAGGTTGATATGCCATAAAACTCAAACGAACAAACGAAAAACTGACGAAATCTCACAAAAGAAGAACTGGACCTACGTAAAAAATGGTTACTTTAAAGAGAAACTGAATCCAAAATATACCAGCATGGAATAACGCAATACTTACTAACTATGTTAAAACATAAACAGATAAAACGCAACAAAATAGCACATGTAGGTTACGTGGTAACAGAAACGAAAAGATTAATCACATAATAAGCGAATGCAGCAAGTTTACATAAAAAGACTAGACACAACTGGGTGGGTAGGTTATCCACTGGGAATTGGGTAAGAAATTGAAATTTGAACCTACTACCAAATGGGTATGCACAAATTGAATTCGTCATTGAGAATGAGGCATACAATTCTCTAGGGATTTGAGATAAAGACAAATCAACTAATCCGGGTCAGAAAACCACGCCAAGAGATGATTAGCAAAAAACAAAAAACAAAAAAAAGGAGAATCTGCCGAATAGTGGACTTTGCTTTCTCGTTAACCACTGAGAGAAAATCAAAGGAAACAAAAAGAGGGACATGTATTTGGACCTTGCCTGAGAACAAAAGATGCAATGGAATATGAAGATGACACCAATTATACCAGGTGTGCTATGAAAAGTCTCCAAAAGATTGATAAGAATACAGGAAAGGCTGGATATCGGACGACGTGCCGAGATCATTTTTTATGTTGGCCAGAATACTGAGAAAGGTCCTGGGGACTTGATAAGACTTGCTGTCATGAAGATTCCAATGAAACACCATCAGCTAACACTTGTGTGAATAACGTGCTTGGAGTTATGTAATAATAAATCTAATAGAATGACAAAATTCTCCAGGATTTCGAGAAACAAATGAATAATCCATTCAATGTCAACTGACCAGATGTTATTCATGATAAGAAGAGGATTAGTCAAATGAAAGACTTCACCGCTCCAGTAGATCATAGAGTTAAATTCCTTGACTTTGCAAAAGAAAAAAAAGAGTGACGGTAATATCAATTATACTTGGAGCACCTTGAAAAAATCCCGAAAAACCTAGAAAAGAAAATGACGGAATTGGAAAACCTAGGACAAACTGAGATAGTCCAATTCACTTCTAAAATTAGTTAGAATTGGTCAAAGGCTCCTAGAAAAATGAAGAATATTGTTTTTAAAATAATGTTTATGATAATATCAAATGATTGTAGTGACATTATCCTTTCTCGAATAATGGCTTAAAAGATTGCTTGCCCAAACGATGTAAAAAAGTATTTACAATTAGATGTTTATGATTTCTAAATGAACTAAACATTTGAATATATGTATTTATTTATCCACCTACGTAAGTATCTTATTGCTTTCAGCAAAACCTGAAATAAATAAATAAATATATCAAACATGATAGGCTATAACTCGAAAGTACCAACTCCACACCTCGGAATAAATTAATAAATTGAGAAGTTAAATCAGTTATAAGCATAAGAAAATTGATGGGAGTCTGGTTTGAATAGCTTCGTTTTTATCATCGGGAAATATATAATCTGCGTAAATTTAATGAATCATTAAAAACATTACGTGGAATTTAATAATTTTATTTGTTGGAAAATATTGACGTAACTATTATCTAAGTAGATTACTCTGTTATAATAAAGACATTATGTTTTCAGAAAATATATTTGCATGAAGGGCGAGGGAAATTTACAAAGAAATCATACATATAGGTTTTTCTAATGGTAAGCTCGTGTATGATACAATTCTGATTGTCCAACATAATCTCATAAACTGCTGAAAAGATATATATATATATATATATATATATATATATATATATATATATATATATATATATATATATAGACGAGCAATATCTGCAGTATGACTAAGAAGAGACATCTTTATCAATCTATTGATTGAACAATTCCTTTTAAAGGCATGTCATCCCGTCTTGGGTTATTTTATGCCTATGAATGTGTGAATCTAGTTGGTTGTACGTTCATATATAAATTTTGGTACCTTTTTTTCTGAGGATTTTTTGCACATGGTCCTATCTAAAAGGTAAAATTTCTAAACATATATTTGCTCCATACATGAAACTCTAACAGGTACTCCCTCTCAAGGTACGAATGAACAAGGGAATAATGGCTATGATTGGTTAATTTACACTCCCTAAGTCAACAGAACTGGAGTCTCTTTATCAGATGCAGTTAAATGCCATGATTAGGTTGTGAACTTTTTGAACGCTAAACAAAAGAAAACAAAAACGAATGAAAGTAAATGCATTGTCTATTAAAACGATATTTTAAAAAATTAAGAGCATTTTAAGAAAGATAAAATATTTAGTGAATTTTCTTTGCATTGGATTACCTCGTTGCATATTCGACCATATGAACCAATTAACTTCTCACAAAAGGTGGTAGTGATACTTTCCCATCCTTCTTTCAGAAAAATCCATAAATCATCAATATTTTGAGGATTTCTCTTCTGAGCTTTCTGTCAAATGATTTTCCATACATTCTCTACAGGATTCATATCTGGGCTTTGTGGTGACCACTTCATAACAGCTATTCCTTACTATTGAAGAAAACTGAACACAGTTTTGGCTTTGTCGGAAGGTGCGGTGACTTGCATAGATATTGGAATTTCAACCGTCCCTTTGTGTAAATGAGGAAGAGAATGCTGTTGAAGAAGTTCTTTATAAACACTGGCATTAATATTAACGTGAAAACGAATTATGGGTCTTACTCTCACAGAAGATATCATCCCTCACCCCATTAAGCTCCCACTTCAAACTGCAAATTTCTCAACCCATTGAAGAGCTAATTTTTTCCCATTTTTACGTCTTACAAACCTCTTACCATCAGTTCCAAACAAGTTGAATTTAGATTCTTTACTGAATGGAACCGTATTCCTTTGTTCCTATATTCACAGGATATGCTCTGTAGCGAAGTCAAGACAAAACTTTTGATTTTTCTTTGAAATCAAAGGTTTGCGACATGGAATCCGAGCTACTAATTTTTCCTTATTCAACCTACGAGAAACAGTTTTTTTTCTCCAGTGATTGGCTTTTCTTTTTGTTCACAAATTGCACGAGAAACGGTCTTTTAAAGACATGGTAACAATCATCTGAACTTCCCGTTTGGTAGTCATACAATGCCTGCTAGTGCTCGGTTTTGGTTCAAGTGTCTTGTCTTGATACACTGTATATATATATATATATATATATATATATATATATATATATATATATACTCACACATAAACACAAATATACGCGTGTATAAACCATTGTAGGTTACGTAGTGCCCAATCCAGTTCATACATATATATATATTAAATATATATTATTTGTAAAGATAAGTCAAAAAAGTTAAATATTTCCAAGTTTTGATATGTATCACTATAGTTCAATTTGACACATGGACAGAAACCTATCAGCTGATACTAGGGAGCGATGGCAATGAAAGGGTACTTCACAAATGGAATATCACCATCAGATTGCTTAATGTCATGTTCAGGAGACTAGTTTGGGAGTCTTACTCCTGTGCAGAGAAGCAGTCGTTGTATTCTACAGCCCCAACCGACTGAGCTGATATATATATCAATGTGTGCGTGTGTGCATATATATGCTAGTATATATATATATATATATATATATATATATATATATATATATATATATATATATATATATATATATATATATATGTGTGTGTGTGTGTGCGTGCGCGCGGGGGCTCGCATGTATGTGTTTGTCTGTCAGTCAGTTTGTGTATGTGGATATATGTAAATATTTTTTTACGGAAATATATATATATATGTGTGTGTGTGTGTGTATATGTACACATATGTGCAAATGTGCTCATCTATATGTGATAATATATGCGTGAGTGCTTTTATGCGTCTATACGAGGGTCATTCAATGAATTAGGAGAATCAAGCGAAGAACTTTTTTTTCAGGATTTTTCAATAAATGTTATTTCAATTCTGTATTATTTGGAATAGGTTTACAGCAAAGAATATTTTAAACATGCAAAACTATATTTTGGAGCTATTGAAATTGGCAGCACATTCAAAAGAATGATCCTTCGTTAAACAGGTTTGTGATCAAGTATTTGTTGGCTGAGAAGAGTAAATCATATAAAATTTTCTGAAGAATGTGTAACGTGTAGGAAGAAGCATGTTTTGTTAAAAATGTTTGCAAAAGGCCTTAGCATTGATAAGCCAGAAAGAACCTTAGTCGAAAAGACAGTTTATAGAGTGGAATCGCACTAACTTCCCGGTAAAGTAAGAGTACTGGGAACCATAAGTAAATACAACTATGTTGATTGTCTTCTGGAACATGAAAGGCTCTATAACTATAAATTATCTTAAGAGAAAGTCAATAGTAAATAGTCCTTTCTTGCGCCAACTCTTTTTGCAAAATGCATCTTATTTATTGAATGACCCTCATACATACATGCACACATATATACATAATTGTGTATATGAATATATCCGTATCCGTGCGCGTTCATGTGTGCATCTGTGTGTATTAGTGTAAGCATGTGCCTGTATTTAAAAAAATAATTTATAACTTCTTAACTAAAGCTAGGAGACTTGTATTTAATTCATTTCAAATTTTGAAGACAAATTCATATGGAAAATACATCTGACTTCAATAGTTTCAGAGCATTCATGAATATTGAAAACTTCTATATCATAAAAATTCCTATGTGACGATGTTAAATTCCTTTGAGACAAAATAAAATCAATTATTTAGAGTAATAAAGTTTTCATTACTTTCGGTAAACTGTTTTTCTTTGACTGATTAAGCACCAAACATTCACGACCGTTATAATTTGAAGCTTGTTATACTGTCTTTCTCCCTCTCTCTCTTTCTCTCTCTCTCTCTCTCTCTCTCTCTCTCACTTCCTCCGTGTCTCTCTATCTGTCTGTCTCTGTATATATAATAAATAACCACATTATATATATATATATATATATATATATATATATATACTCAAGATTTCCAACCGAGGCATGAAGGGACCATAGGTCAATTTTTAAGCAGAATAAAGATGGTTTTAATTCAGAGTTTTTTTCTTCTATCACACTGGTTGCATAAACAAGGCTACAGAACCCAGTTGACCCTATCATTTACTCATAGCTGCAAGCGAGAAAAAGAAATTCGTGTAGGTAATGAGGCAAATGGATAAATTTTCATTAAACATTTTTTATGAAGAAAGTACTCACATAGAATCTATTAGAGCATGATAAACCCCAGATACGTCATTATTTCCCATAAACATGCAAAGTAAATGATGTATAATAAGGAACACTCCGTGATATATATATATATATATATATATATATATATATTCAATGAGGTTTTGAGTTTGCTTTTTACCGGACGCATGCCTTTTTTAACAAAACATGGTGTGTAATTGGCTTTAGTTGCCTCCCTGGTTGTTAATAGGTCCGTGTTTTCCATCTAATGGGAATATTTCTCTACCACAA
>OY757905.1:109925544-110013044 GCA_963585895.1 Sepioteuthis lessoniana | reverse complement strand
ATAATGAAAGTTAATGGTTTCAAGCTGGGAAAAAGAGAGAAGCAGAATATACCCCAACACAATTTCGGACGCGGACTACACCTTTTACATAGCACTTTGAGCCAATACACCAACCCAAGCCGAATTCCGGCTACATTGTCTGGAAAAAGCAGCAGGATGCATAGGCCTCCATGTCAATGGAATCAAGACGGAATACATGCGGTTTATTAAAATAGGCGACCTCTCCACACTAAAATGTAGTACTCTGAAACTAGTAGAAAAGTTCTCATCAACTGTGTCTCATCAACAGAGAAAGACGTGACTAGCAAAGTTATGGACAGCTTTCAATAGGCTATCGGTCATATGGAAATCAGACTTGACCGATCAAATAAAACGCAGTTTTTTTTCCAAGCAGCGGTCGTTTCGATAATGCTATATGGATCTTTTACATGGAGGCTAACAAAACGTATGGAGAAAAAGCTTCCACGACAATTACGTAAGAATGCTGTGATTAATATTGAATAAGTCCTGGGTGCAACACCCTACATAACAGTAGTTATACGGCCACTTACCACCCATCACGAAAACTATCCAAGTTAGACTAACCAGAAATACATACACTGCTGGAGATGAAAGGACGATCTCATAAGTGACATACTTTTGTGGACCCTTTCACATGGACGAGCAAAGGAGAGACGACCAGCTAGAACCTATATATAACACCACTGTGCCGATACAGGATATAGCCTTGAAGACCTTCCGGAAACAATGGACGATAAAGATAGTGTTCGAGAGAAAGGGTCAGAGAGATCCATGCTGGTAGCGCGATATGATGATGATGATGATGATGATGATGACATTACTATCAACAAAGGGATAATATATTGATTCGTATTCTTTGAATATCCAATGGTAAATATTATAGGATAAAGCAACTAAATGAAAACAGTTTTGAAGACGCAAAGATAATATTATTGTCACCAAAAATAAGCACTATTAAAATTCGTTTTAAAACCATTTACCATTCAACAAAGAGCCACAAGATCTCTCTCTCTTTCTCTCTCTCTCTCTCTTCTATGTATTCATATAATCACACATACATATATGCGCACATACTTGCACACTAACATACACACATATACGCATACATACATATAGACTTCAACACGCACGCACGCGCACACATGTGATGGGAGCCAACATCTCATCCACTGAAAGTGACATAAACGTACTCTTAGCAAATACGTGGAATTTTATTGACAGGTTATCGATTATACGGAAGTCTCATCTATTCTATAAGATAGAACGAAATTTTTATGCAGCTGTGACTGTGTCCATACAACAGTATGGATAAAACTCGGCAGGGACGTTAACAAAATCCTCGGAGAAAAAACTGAGTGACAACAACACAAAACTGTAGTTAGCTCACTTGAACAAATCTTGGAAGCAACACTTACTTACAGTATATATATATATATATATATATATATATATATATATATATATGTGTGTGTGTGCGCGCTTGCGCACGCCCGTGGCGTGGGAGAGACACAGACAGAATTAGAGATTGCATATATGTGCAAATGTGTGTATGCTTGTCTTTGTGAGTGTATGTGTGTGTGTCAGAGAGAGAGAGAGAGAGAGAGAGTGTGTGTGTGTGTGAGTGCTGTATGTGTGTTCTATTTTGAGTTAGAGTAGCCTGGAGACTATTTTTTTATCAAAAAATATACATTCTATTCACTCATCGATAATTAAATTTCTTCTGTTTTCGTAACTTTCTTTAAGTGACCCAGAGGGGTTGTTTTGATTACATTTTTGTCACGATTACATTTTTGTCATAGTGCCTCCAATCAAAGATAAATGACAGATTCCCTAAACATAACTTCTCGGTAAATCATCAACTACCGTTTCTTAATGGTATATGAGATCTTAGTGCTTTTTTATCTCTAATTTACGACCGTTTCTTGTCTAATGTAATTCTTGATCTTGGATTGTCTACACCTTGTTTACATAATGTTAATATTTGTCAGCCTTAATTACAATCGTATATCATGTGGCAATTAGATTTGGTCACTCGTCGACGGAAAGAATTTAAGAGAAATACTAGATTAATTAAGATATAAGGTGGGTGATTTATAGTGTTTTTTATCAGCCATACCACAATAAGATTGCATTTACTCTCACTCACAGAAAAAAAAACACGATCGGTCAACCACTTCGTTACTTGTTTTCTTGCCGAATGAGAAATACTTTTAATTGCAATAGTTATTGTTCATTTAAATGGAGAGTGATATTTCTTCTGTTTTGTATAAACGAATAAGTTTGCATTACTTTGATATACAGCCTTAATAACCATTATTGGCGCCCTTTCAATTTTTCCTTATTTTATATTTTGGCTGTAACTTCGGAAATACTCGTAAAATATCCAGATTAATATAAACTTATCGACCATCAGTTGTCAAGAGACAAAATTTGTTTCACAAGATACGTTTTTTTTCCAGGACGTATACTATATTAGAAAGATAATTTTCCGGAGTGATACTATATGTGACAAGGACTGCGTATTATTTCATCTATGAAATAATTACTTGGAGGTGCTCGTGGTGTAATGGTTATCGTCACAGGAAATGGACACGAGTTCAAATCCTGGACAAGACTGATTGCATTTCACATAGCACTAATACCCTTGGGAAATTTATGAATCCAATTATTCTCCCTCCAGCCTAGAAGAAGGATAACTCTGAATTCAAACCTGTTAAAATCCGCTTAAAAATCGACCTCGTGTCAAATCCTGCCTGAGCGTAGGGGTTTGTAAATATGATGAAATAATTACTTGAATGATTTGGAGTCGGGGATATGCCTCCCTAAACAACGCAACAGAGACAAAACTGCATCGATGCTAAAATATAGATTGATTGATGACTTTGATTTTAACGTTGAAATCTATGTCATCAATCAATCAATAGTTTGCATTTTTCGTACCTGGTAGATTTCCATCTTTGGGTTAAATCAATCCATTTCAAAATTATTTGTATTATATTAGAATACTGGAACCATATGAGTGTGTTCAAGTTAATATTATTTGACAGAAATATCAAGATTGCATAAATGAGTGCAAATTATTAATATTAGTAGGAATTCTTGAAATTATTATTACATTATTATCAATGATATTAATATTCCTCTGCGACTTTTTCACACCAGCATTAACTGAAAGTCTTCCGCTGGGGTTTGATTATTTATTTGTTTGGGTTTTATTGCATATCAACCTTTGAAGGTTATTTAATGCCAAATCCATATTTATACATATAAACAGTTGTATTTCAAACAAATCAGTTTAGCAAAAGTACACAGTTTAATTGTCAAAAACATTTCCATTTCAAGCCAATCAGTTTAGTCAAACAGTTCAAATTCAAACAATTTTGTTTAGTATATATAGAATTTTGTTTACACACTCAGTTAAATGTCAAAACAGTTCGAAGAATGCAGTCTAGCGAACTACACTTTCAATAGCAAAAACAGTTCTTTTTCAAAAAATTCAGTTTAGCATAAGTACACAATTTAGTTCTATGTGACCCATAGATAGGGCCCTATTAAATGCTACCACTCCGTGCCAGAGTGGACTTGGGAGTGATTACATTAAAGGGTCTCCACATTCCCCAAAGTTCCAGCATTACTGGAACCTCACGATTAGGTTGTTTAGTGTCATATCCATGACACTCGTTAGTGGGGGCTTTACTCCTCAGCAGAGTTGCACTTGGTGTATTCTACAGCCCCTACGGACTGGGCCAACTATAGTTTCAGTTACTCCCCAGGACTCTCCACAATATTCTGGTCCATCTAAGTTTATTTTATACCAAAATGTATGAGAATCGCGTTCATTGTATATTTGTATTTGCGGGATTGTGTATTTTTTATTAAGAGTTATTATTTTTTTTGTTTTTTCGTACAATCATATCGAATTCGACACATGTTTTAAAGTAATATCAATGAACGAATACTTCAATCAGTTGATCTCTAGAACCGCAGCTTCAACATCAAAAAATAAATACGAATAATTTTCGCAGCCCTTGTGACAGTCACTAGAAATCTAGAATAGAGACTTGGTGAATTGGTGATCACAGGACGAATCAAAAGCATAGAAATCACAACACACCAGAAAGTGGCTCGGATATTTTAATGAATCCTGGAGATCTGAGGAGACTAGCTGTCACTCAGAGCTTTTTGAAAAATTGTCTATTAGAAATTATATGAACATTTTGCAATGATAATGATAATGATGTAGATAAATCATTGGACCTTGTTTGAGAAGTGAAAAATCTGGAGAACATGAGTGTGATGGAGATTCGAGTTGTTGTTGGTTCGATTGGAACGGTCCTCGAAGGTTTGAAAAAGGGATTGGAACAGTTTCAAAACAGAAGATCTGACATCACCCAGATAAAACATTGTTGAGATCGGCCAAAATTCTGAGAAGGGTCCTTTGAACTGGAAGATACTTTTGTCACTCAAACTCGGGAGAAAGCCCACAAGTAAATACTGGTGTGAAAATTCCTCAAGGCGTCCATGGGAGATGTGCAGGAAATTTTAAATTTGACCATACGAATAAATGGTATATGCACAACCCAGCAGCTGTCTTTGTGAATGACACATATAAACTCCAATGGGACTTTCACATAAAACGGATCACCTAATCTCGGCCAGAAGACCAGACCTTAGAATAATCAAGAAAAAAGAGAATTTGCAAATTTGTTGACTTTGCTGCAACGGCTTACCACAAAATAAAACGGAAAGAAAGTGAAAAGAAGGATAAGTACCTCGACCTTACAAGGGAATTTTAAAAAAAGGAACTAGAAGGTGTTAATTGTACCAATCGTGATAGGTGATATTCGTACAGTAAATAAAATATTTTAAAGGAACTGGAGGACTTGAAGGCTGAAGGACGAGTGGAGACTATACAAACTACATAATTATTGAGAATGGCTAGAATACTGAGAAGAGTCCTGGAGACTTGGGGGAGACTTGCTGTCACGCAGGCTCCAGTGAAAGACCATCAGCAAAAACTGATGTGAAGCTCTCAATGAGCAATTAATAATAATGATAATAAAAATGATAATAAATGAGACGCACAAGCTCTTCTGGGAATTTGAGATACAAACGGATCACCTAATCTCGCCCAGACGACCAGACCTCATAATAATCAACAACAAAAAGTGAACTAGCAGAATTGTTGACTTTGCTATCCCACCTGATCACAGAGTAAAATTGAAAGAAAACGAAAAGAAGGATAAGTACTATGACCTTACGAGGAAGTGAAAAAACTGTGGAATATGAAAGAGTCGATTATAGCAATTAAAATTAGTGCTCTGGGTGCACTCACCAAAGGATGGATAAAAGGACAGGATGACTTAGAAAAAAGCGGCCGAGTGGAGACATTCCAAACTATAACATTTTTGAGATCGGCCAGAATATTGAAAAGATTCCTGGAGATTTGTTGTCGCACAAACTTTAGTGAAAGGTCATTTGTTAATGCTGATGTGAAAAACTCACTGGATGTAGATGATGATAATAATAATAATAATAATAATAATAATAATAATAATAATAATAATAATAATAAAAGAAGGAAGATTAAAGAGATATCGACAAAGGGTAAAACAATACAGACAAAATAGGACATTCCAAAACAATGAAAGAAAATTCTATCAACAATTGGGAGGGATGACAATAAAACACATCAACAGCCGAATGCGAAAGAAACCGAACGGTTCTGGACTAAAATATTGCAACTAAAACAACATAATGAAAAGGCTGAATGGATTAACCATATCACAAGAACTAGAACAAGTCGAAGAAGGCCTGAAAGCTGAAATACACATTGATTTACTCAGATCGACACTTAAAAAGGTATCAAACTGGAAAACGCCAGGCCATGATGGAATACATGTTTTCTGGTTCAAGACGTCCACCTCAATTCACGACAGACTTGTATTAGAAATGAACCAATGCCTACAAACAGCGCACGTACCCGAGTGGATGACTAAAGGAAGGACCACATTGATACACAAGGACCCAAACAAAGGAACCGCCCCCAACAATTACAGACCCATAACTTGCCTACTAATGATGTGGAAAATATTAACAGCACAAATAAGGGAAGAGATTTACCACTCTCTAACAAAACGCAGATTGTTCCCTGACGAACAGAAAGGATGCTCCAAAGGATCCAGAGGCACAGCAGAATTACTCTACGTAGATAAACACATCCTAAATGAGAGCAAGACAAGACGGAAAAATCTAGCTATTGCCTGGATTGACTACAAGAAGGCATATGATATGGTTCCGAATAGCTGGATAATAAACAGCCTCAAAATGTACAAAATATCAGACGAAGTCATAAACTTCATCGACTAAATTATGAAAACCTGGAGAGTCGAACTGACAGCAGGAGGAAGAAAGTTAGCAGAAGCAAAGATCCAGAGAGGGATCTTCCACTTAACCACATACCCAGAAAACGCACAGCCGGATACAAACTCGGCAGATCACAGGAAAAATTAATCATTTAATGTACATGGACGACATTAAACTTTTTGCAAAAAATGAAAAAGAACTGGAAGCCCTTATACACACAGTTAGAATGTACAGCCGGTACATAGGAATGGAATTTGGCATAGAAAAATGTGCTTTGCTTGTAATGAAAAGTGGCAAACGACATCTAACTGATGGGATGGAACTACCAAACAAGGATAAGATAAAATCACTCGTAGAAAACGAAACCTACAAATACTTACGAATCTAGGAGGCTGACACCATCAAACAAGGAGAAATGAAAGAAAAAATCCAGAAAGAATACCTCAGAAGAACCAGAAAACAACTCGAGACAAAGCACAATAGCAGAAACCTCATCAAAGGAATAAATACTTGGGCTGTACCTCTCGTTAGATATTCCGGACCCTTTCTCAAGTGCACCCGAGCGGAACTTAAACAAATGGACCAAAGGACAAGAAAACTAATGACAATGCATAAAGCATTGCATCCCAGAGACGACGTTGACAGACTATATGTATCTAGAAAAGAGGGAGGAAGAGGACTTGCCAGCATTGAAGACAGCGTTGACACATCCATACATCGACTCGAAAACTATATACAAAAACACGAAGGAGGACTCATTACAGCCACCAGACACGAAACTGAGAGCATTCTGAACAACAGAATGACAATAACTAGGAAATAAAAATGGGAAGGATAACAACTCAATGGCCGCTTTAAACGATTAATAAACAATATCTCACACGACAAAACTTGGACATGGCTAAGGAAAGGAAACTTTAAGAGAGAAACAGAATGTCTCCTAATAGCAGCACAGGGCAACGCCATAAGAATGAATCATATCAAAGCAAGAATAGAGGGGAGCGCAGCAAAATAGCAAACGCAAGCTCTGTGGTGACAGAGATGAAACCATCAATCATATAATAAGCGAATGCAGCAAATTAGCACAGCGGGAGTATAAGGCGAGACACGACTGGGTCGGTAAGGTGATTCACTGGGAAATGTGTAAGAAATTTAAATTCGACCATACTAACAAATGGTATATGCACAACCCAGCACCTGTCCTAGAAAATGACTCGCATAAACTCCTATGGGACTTTAAAATACAAACGGATCACCTAATCCCGGCCAGGAGAGCAGACTTAATAATAATCAACAACAAAAAAGAGAACTTGCAAAATAGTCGACATTGCTGTCCCGGCAGACCACAGAATAAAACTGAAAGAATGTGAAAAGAAGGATAAGTACCTCGACCTTGCTAGGGAATTGAAAAAACTGTGGAACCTGCAGGTGACAATTATACCAATTGTAATTGGTGCGTTTGGAACAGTAACTAAGGGATTACTAAAGGAACTAGAGGACTTGGAGGTTGGCGGACGAGTGGAGACCATCTAAACGACAGCATTGTTGAGAACTGCCAGAATACTAAGAAGAGTCCTGGAGACTTGAGGAGACTTGCTGTCACTCAGACTTCAGTGAAAAACCATCGGCTATCGCTGATGTGAAAAGGTCTAATGAGTGAATAATAATAATAATAATAATGACATTTGACGGGCGGAATGGAACTACCAAGTCAAGACAAGATTAAAACTCTCGGAGAAAAGGAAAACTATAAATACTTCGGCATTTTGGAGGCTGACACCATCAAACAAGTGCTGATGTAAGACAAAATTTAGAAAGAATATCTTAGAAGAACCAGAAAGCTACTCGAGACAAAACTATCTAGCAGAAAACTTATCAAAGGAATGAATACCTGGGCTGTAGCCCTCGTTAGATATTCGGGACCTTTTTTGAAGTGGACCACAGATGAACTTAAGCAAATGGACCAAAGAACAAAGAAACTAATGACCATGCATAAGGCATATCATCCCAGAGACGATGTTGACAGACTATATGTCTCCACAAAGGAGGGAGGAAAGGGACTTGCCAGCATTGAAGACAATGTTGACGCATCGATACAGCGACTCGAGGGCAAAATAGAAAAACACGAAGGAGGACTGATTACATACATCAAAAACGAAACTGACACTATGACTAACGGAATGACAATAACTACGAAACAAAAATGGGAAGCAAAACAAATCTATGGACGTTTTAAACGACTAATAAACAACATCTCGCGCCAGAAAACCTGGGCGTAGCTAATAAAAGAAAACTTTGAAAGAGAAACAGAATATCTCCTAATAGCAGCACTAAACTATAAGAATCTACCAAATCAAAACAAGAATAGATAAGACGCAACAAAATAGCAAATGAAGGTAAAGTGGTGATAGAGACGAAACCGTCAATTGCATGATAAGCGAATGCAGCAAATTAACACACAAGGAGTATAAAACAAGACACGACCTAGTAGGAAAGGTGAACAACTGGGAGAGGTACAGGAAATTTAATTTTGATCATACGAAAAATGGCATATGCACAACCCAAAACCTGTCCTGGAAAACGACACACACAAACTCCTATGGGACTTTGAGATACAAACAGATCACTTAATCTCATTCAGAAGAACAAACTTCATAGTAATCAACAAAAAAAAAGAGAACTTGCAAAATTGTAGATTTTGCTGTCCCGGCTGACCACAGAATAAAACTGAAAGAATCTGAAAAGAAGGATAAGTACCTCGACCTTGCGAGGGAATTAAAAAAAAAACTATGTAACGTGAAAGTGACGATTATACCAATCGTGATTGGTGGTTTTGGTACAGTAACTAAAGGACTATTAAAGGGAGGGCTAACTTGGAAATTGGAGACCATCCAAATTATCGCACTATTGAGAACGGCGAGGATACAGAGAAGAGTCCTGGAGACTTGAGGAGACTTGCTGTCATTCAAACTCCAGTGAAAGACCATTAGCCAACACTGATATGAAAAACTCTGAAGGAGTAAATAATAATAATACAAACAAGTGGTGTTTCCATAACCCAGAATCCGTCATGGAGTATGAGATGCACAAAGTTCTCTGGGATTTTTATATACCAATAGATCACCCAATTTGGGCGGGACAACCAGATGTAGTGATAGTCAACAACAACAACATAAAAGAGAACCTGCTGAATAGTGGACTTTGGAACCTCGGTGAATCACAGAGTAAAATTAAATTCGAAAAGAGAGATAAGTACCTAGATTTCGCCAGAGAACTAAAAATCTAAGGAACATGAAGAAGACGGAGATACCAATTGTAATTGGTTTGTTCGGAACAACCCTCAAAGTATCGGTTAAGGCACTGGAAGTCTTGGAAATAAGGAGACCATCCAGATTACAGCATTTTTTTTTTTTTAGATCGGCCAGAATATTGCGAACAGTCCTGTAGACCAAAGTTTACTTGCTGTCCCTTAAACTACAGTTGAAAACTATCAGTTAACGCTGGCATAAAAAAAGTCTCAGAGGAATAGTTTTAGGAGTTGCAAAAATGAGTAGATACCACCCAAACTACTGCATTATTGAGAACGGCCAGAATACTGTGAAGAGTCCAAGAGACTTGCGGAGACTTGCTGTCACTCAAACTCCAGTGAAACACCATCAGCTAAAACTGACGTGAAAAATTCTAATGAGTAAATAATAATAATAATAATATCAGCCAGAAGACCAGACCTGATAATAATAAACAAAAAAAGAGAGCTTCCAAAATCGTCGACTTTGCTCTCCTGGCTGACCACAGAATAAAACTGAAAGAATGTGAATAGAAGGATCAGTACCTCGACATTTTGCGCGCGAATATATGATATCAAGTATTCTGATCCAATAGTAATAATTTGCAAAAATATATTCGATACATAAATAGGAAACTAACAGATATTAATGCTCCAAGAAAGTGTTGACCTAGGAGTAATGACAATGAAAAGAATACTCCACACTCTTACAGCTCCATAAATTGTGTTGCGTCATCAGATGCTGTTTGTTTTAAATATAAATTGGACACTTTTTTTTATGAAAGTTAGTCTCTCACTCCTCTTCAGAGTATATAGAAAACACATTATAAGCCCTACTGACAAGGCAATCGAGAATGTGTGTGTAAGATATATATAATTGTATACACACACACACATATACACACACACACACACACACACACACACACATATATATATATATATATATATATATATATATATATATATATAGCGCGCGAGAGAGAGAGAGCGAGAATGATGTGCGTAGAATTTCTTTATTGACTCTACAAAAGAGAGGTTGATAGGTACTTACACGAGTATAGGTTAACTATTAATATGAATGAAGATATAAAAATAATTTCGGCAAAAGAAATAAAATCTGCAAGCTGAATATGAATTTCGATTGAGGCTTCGTCTATTCAGTTTGTTTTTATTCTCGTTTCTTTTCTCCAACCTCTTAAAATACTTTTTGCAAGCAGGAATTCATGTCACACTATTAAAAGAATGAGAGACAATTGTCGTGTAAAAGGAAAATAAAATTTCACAGGAAGAGTTTGCTTTCTTGTTTTATTAAATGCTAAAGTCATCCATGTTGAAAAATAGTAATCGTACTATTTAAACCATACCTTAGAATAATATGGACAATCCAATTTCCAAGGATGTATGCCCAGAAAGTGAATGTCATAACTTGAGAGGAGTTCGAACTCGCTTACTACGGTTTGCCACTACACTATAGAGACTCACCCTCTTCTGAAAGGTGTATGTAGATTAGGATAGTAACACGTTAAGCCATCTAGATAAATCGTTTCTAAAGATATGTAAATAGTTGATCTAATATGTTTCATGTTAGGCTTTCACTGCGTCTTAATTGGTCTAAATTGATGAAATCACTTGGGCCACACATATCAATCGTGTATAATTAGAAAACCAGAATATACACTATTTTTATTTGCGTATTAAATGGTTTTATCTGATAAGCAGAGAATACAGCTGTTTGTTTCCTGTTCAAATATCTTTTACAACTAAGAAGAGCATCTCGAAAAGCAAGACAAACCAGAAATTGAGAAAAAAATTGTAAAAAATTGGAAGCAGCACCAGTTCTTTAGAAATATGCTGCTAAATAATTCAATCATTGTTATATAGTTGCCAATTTAATTGTACAAGTTTAGTTCGATTTCCATAAAATATTTTCCTCGTAACATTCAAACAGAAATTATTGTTTGCGGAATTTTTCAAGGAAAAATAATTGAATTTATGGAACAATTATAGATGAATTCGATATTTGTTCCTTGGTGCGAGGCAAGTCTCTTTGAACTAATATAAATGTCAAGTGTAAAATCGAAGCTGCATTTTCCCTTGAACTGTAGAAACATTGAAACCAATGCCGATCACGACAACGAGACATTTTATTGTAATTATTAAAACAAGCAATTTCTTAAGACGTTTATTGTCATTATGATGAGAAGTAATTTAACGAGAGATTAATCTGTGGTGGTCAAAACCATCAGTTTAATGAGACTTCATATGGTGATGATCAAAACTTTTGGTTTCACGAAACTTTTTATTGAGATGATTAAAATCATCTGTTCTGTTAGATATTTTACTTATATTACAAAAACGGGCAGTCTAATGAGATGTTTATTGGGATGATGAAAACCATAAAGAATACATTTTATTTTGATGATCAAAGCCTGTGGTATAATGTAAGATTTTACTGTTCTGACAAAAATCTTTATTTTTTCTAGATATTTTAATCCTATTACGTAAAATTGTAGTTTGATGAGACATTTAAGATTTAACCCGGTAGTTTATTGATATGTTAAAAACGGAGCGTAAAAATAGAAATTTTGTCCAAATTCAGTTTACTTTTATTCAAGAAACAGCAGTTAGTCAGTCTTTTTATAGCATATCAACCTTTGTGGTTTATCTAATACCAAATTCACCCCTGCAGAATAACAGTAGTAGTATTATCTACTCTATAGACGATGTGATAAAGGAGCTATTTTCTTTCTCAGTAGTATTAGAATAATTATAATACCATTGGAGTTTTAACTAGTTTACTATGATATCACAGTCCAGTACATTAACCACTACGTCACAGGGACTTTGGGCGTAACTGTGATTAATGAATGATTTTCCTAAGTATCTATTCCATGCCAATGTAAAGATTAATTAATTTACATAAGTATGGCAAGTGTCGCCCAGTTGGTGATTAATATTTTTCATTATGCGCTTTCCCGAAAAGCCCGCGAAAAAGTTGCGTCACAAGGTTACTATTTACTTTAATATGAACACTGCATAACGTAACTTTTTTTAATAACATGCTTGAACAAATTTAATCTATTCTAACATAAATATTAGTCCACCAAGATAATCAAGTTTAAACATAAATACACCGTTATTATTATTTTGCTCATTTGATATTTTTTCACACCAGCGTAAGCTGATAATTTTCCTGTGGAATCTGAATGACAGCAAGTCTCCTCGGGTCACCAGGACTCTTTGTAGTATTCTAGCCAATCTCAACAATGCTGTAATTTGGATGGTCTCAAATCATCCTCTTATTTTCCTGTCCTCCAGTTACTGTACATATCCTTTGGTATCATCGTCACATTTATGTTCTACAGTTTTTTTTCCGGTCCCTTTGCAAGGTCTAAGTATTTAACTCGCCTTTCGCTTTCTTTCTGTTTTACTCAGTGTTCAGTCAGAACAGCAATGTTCACTATTCGGCAGGTTCTCATTTTTTGTTGATTTACATTTGGTCTGGTGGTGCGACAGAGATTAGGTGATGTGTTTGTATCCCAAAATCACAGTGAATTTTTTGCGTCTCATTTTCCA
The DNA here is from genome assembly GCA_963585895.1 of Sepioteuthis lessoniana. Lineage (NCBI taxonomy): Eukaryota > Metazoa > Mollusca > Cephalopoda > Myopsida > Loliginidae > Sepioteuthis > Sepioteuthis lessoniana. Next base: position 109,999,792 of record OY757905.1, on the reverse strand, counting down.
GGACGGATTCTGGGCTGTGAATATGCTATTTGTTCATATGGTCAACTTTAAACTTCTTGCGCAATTCCCAGTCAATCACCTTGCCTACCCAGTCGTGTTTTGTCTTATACTCAGTTAAATACTGCATTCGCTTATTATGTGAGTGATCGTTTTCTCTATCACCACATAATATACATCTGTTATTTGTTGCGTTTTGTCTATTTTTGATTTTACATAGTCATTAAGGCGTTGTTTTGTACTGCTATCAGGATAGATTCAGTTTCTCTTTTAAGGTTCCTCTTTCATTTCCATGTCCAAATATTCTCATGTTGAATTTCACTTGAACTGTACACACATTTGTTTTTCTTCCCATTTTGATTTCCTGGTTATTGTTCTGTTGATACTTGTCTAGTCTGTATTGTTTTTGTTGTCTTTTATCAGTCTTCTTCAACGCTTCTAGTCGTTGTATCAAAGAACCGATGCCGTCTTGTATACTGACAAATCCTCTCCCTCCTTCTTTTCTTGGCACATACAGTCTGTCTACGTCATGTCTTTGAAATAAGTTTTCTTGTTCTCTTGTTAGAGTTCTTCTCTGGTCCACTTTATGAATGGTCCCAGGTATTTATCTTTTTGATAAGATTTCTCCTGTTTAGTTTGGTTTCCAGTAGTTTACTCGTTCTCCTGAGGTATTGCAGTTTTGATTTTTTTCTTTCATCATTTCTTTCATGTTTAATGCTGCCTGCTTCCAATATACTGATGTATTTGCAGGTTTCCATTTCTCCGGGCGTTCTGATTTTTTTTCTAATTTGGTAGTTCTATTCCTTCCGTCATATGTCATTTTCTGCTTTTCATTATTATACGAAATTCCATCCCTGTATATTCTCACTGTCTGCATCAGGATTTCCAGGTCTTTCTCATTTTTGGTAAAATTTTTGATATCGTCCATGAATATTAGGTGCTTGTTATTCTCTTGCGATTTATGAAGTTTGTAATTCCCGTTCATGCCCTAAGTATATTATTTAGTGGCATCATCCCTCTTACTAATCGTAGTGGTGATAGGGCATCACCCAAGAAAATCACTCTGGATTTTTCTTTTAGATAAGTTTTTTTCTCCTACTTTCAGTTCGACTCTTCAGTTCCATAATCTTTATGACGTTACTGAATATTTTGTACATTTTGAGACAGTCAATTATCCAGCTTTGTGGGACTATATAATAAACATTATAGTATTCGATCCAGGCTATAACTAGCTGTCTCGTCTGGCTATCTTTGAGAATGAGTTGATCAATGTATCATAGATTTCCTGTACCTCTGGTCCACTTGAAGCATCCCTTGTGTTCCTCGGGAAAGAGTCCACAGCTTATTAGCGAAACGTATATCTCCTCCCTAATTTGTGCCGCTAGTATTTTCTACATCATCAGCAGCCACGTTATGTGTCAGTAGTTTTTAGGGGTGGTTCCTTTTTGAGACGGGTCCTTTTTGGGAGTCTTTTTGGATCAGAGTGCTCTTCCCTTTTGTCAAGCTTGGGGTATGTCTATTTTTTGTAGGCGTCTATTCATTTCAATAGCTAGTCTGTCTGGAGGTAATTTTTTAAAGCCAGTATCAATGTATGCCATGATGTCCTTGCGTTTTCCAGTTTGGTATTTTTTGAGTGTTGCTCTGCATGAATTGAGGTGTATTATCGCTATCTATCTTTCTTAAATTGCTTGTAACTCTTTTCCCATGTTGCTTATGTATTCAGATTTTCTGTTATGTTCTCTTCTTTCACATATTTCCTCAAAAATTGTTTTATTTCCTTGTCATCCGGTTTTTAGGAATGTGTTCGTGCATTCGCCTCCTTGCTGGTAGAGTTTTTTTTTTCGTTGTTTTCGAATTTTCTGTTTTCTCGGTATCGTTGTATCTTGTCTTAAAATATTTTTAGTTTTCCTTCTTTCGCCATTACCTTCTGGCTTATTTCTTTAAGTTTTATTGTTTGTGTTACTTGATGGGGTGTTTATTTTTTTCGCCCAAACATATCCCAATGTTCCTCCTCTGTCTTATATTTTTTGCTTTTTGTCGTAGATGTCTTATCTACGTTTTCAGTCGAATTTTCCATCCAGGTTTTGAGTTTCTGTGCATGTTCTTTAGGGGAACACCGATTTAGTCACAAACAAATTTCACAATTACATAGATAAGTTCTTTTATTTCCACGATGCTTTTCGTTACGATGTGGGTTAATAATTTGTAATATTTTCACTTTCTATCTTGACTGTCTTCCAGTTTAGCGATAGTAATCTAGTATTCTTTTTAGACATTTTTCTCTTTCGACTTTCTGTAATCATTTCTTCTTTTTATGTTTGTGTTTAATCTGTGTGGATTGGGTGTGTGGTGTTTTTATATTTATTACTTTGTGGTTCATTTTGTTTTGAGTGTTCTTGTTTTTCAGTTTTTGTACGTCCATTATGTATTATGATCTTCTTGCCTTCATTTCCCATCTATTTGTTTGTGGTATTATTATTATTATCATTATTATTATAGTTATTTTCACATAAGCTAACGCTGATGGTCTCCCACTGGAGTTTGAGTGACAGCAAATCTCCTCACGTCTCCAAGACTCTTCTCAATATTCTGGCCGTTATCAATAATGTTGTAGTTTGGATGATCTCCATTCGTCCGCCAACTTCCATGTCCTCCAGTCCGTTTTGTAATCCTTTAGATACTGTACCAAAAGCACCAATTATAATTGGTGTAATTGTCACCTGCATGTTCCACAGTTTTTTCTATTCCCTAGCAAGGTCGAGGTAATTATAATTCTTTTCACATTCTTTCAGTTTTATTCTGTGGTCAGCCTGAACAGCAAAGTCGATAATTTTGCAAGTTATCCTTTTTGTTGATTATTATTATTAGGACTTGTCTTCTGGCCGATATTAGGTGATCCATGTGTATGTCAAAGTCCCACAGCAGTTTATGGGTGTCATTTTCTAGGACAGGTGGTGGGTTATGAATACAACATTTGTTCGTATGGTCAAATTTAAATTTCCTGCACATTTCCCAGTGGATCACATTTCCCACCAAGTCGGGTCTAGTCTTGTACTCCTTCTGTGCTAATTTGCTGCATTCGCTTATTATGGGATTGATCGTTTCGTCTCTGTCACCACATATCTTACAGTTGCAATTTTGTTGAGTCTTATCTATCCTCGCTTTGATATTTTATGGCGATATTTTGTCCTGCTATTTGGAGAGATTCTGTTTCTCTCATAAAGTTTCCCTTTCTAAGCCAGGTCCACGTTTTCATGTGAGATGTTGTTCATTAGTTGTTTAAAATGCCCATAGAGTTGTTTTCCTTCCCATTTTTGTTTCCTAGTTATTGTCATTCTGTTGTCCCTCGTGTTATCATTATCGTTTCTGATGGCTATAATGAGTCCTCCATCGTGTTTTTGTGTATGGTTTTCGAGTCGTTGTATCGATGCGTCAACGGTGTTTTCAATGTTGGCAAAGCCTATCCTCCCTCTTTTCTTGATACATATAGTCTGTCAACGTCATCTCAGGGATATAATGCCTTATTCATGGTCATAAGTTTTCTTATTCATTGGTCCATTTGTTTAAGTTCATTTCTGGTCCACTTGAGAAAGGGTTCGGAATATCTAACAAGGGGTACAGCCCGGGTATTTATTCCTTTGATAAGGTTTCGGCTAGAAAGTTTTGTATTGAGTAGTGTTGTTATTATTATTATTGATAATATTAATATTATTATCATTATTATTTTGCTCCTTTGGGAGTTTCTAACGCCAGCGTTAACTGAGGGCTTTTCAGTGGTGCCTGAGTCACAGGAAGTCTTCTCAAGTCACCTCAGAGAATTGTTCTCTTATGTATTTTCATGCTGTGGCTAATAATTTCGATACTCATTATTTGAATCAATCACCCGGATGTTTACAAAATTCTGTATCATGTCCTGTACATTCTCACCAATACAAGCAAACCAGCAGTAAATATGTAGAAACATTGGCTCTTGTAGTCAACAACTTTCTCTATCCAACTCTATTAATCTCTGCCTTGGATCGATCGTAAATACTGTTAAAATAGTTCGGGGATTTTATTTTCTTAGTAGCTCTCTTTTAATGAAACAATCAACATTTAATATATTTTTGAACAACCATTCCAGAGATTTAAGATTCTATGTATATTCCCCGATAATCATTCAAAAATAATAAAGAATATATATTGTTTTATGAACAGAATGTGCAGGTTTTATAAAACTTTAAACTCTTCCAAAAATTCCACGTTTTCCAGTCTCAATTGGTACGGTCAACATGTAAATGAGGTATAAATTACTATCGCACACGCTTAACTGAATATCTATTTTGGAATTTATTTTAGGCCAAATTCACTCAAGCTGTCCAGCTAGAAAATACTCTGATCATTTGATAACACGTTTAGTGACATATCAAACCCGTTGACAGCATGATTGAAAAGAATATAATATCATAAGCTCACTTTTCTCTCGGTGCATATCTTCAGGTTCGCTAGTGATTATGCATTTTGATGTAAGCATGTCTATATGAGTTTGAATTCATATAGGCGTAACGTATATATATATACACAAAGTCATCCACAGACAGATCTGCTTCATTCTATCGGAACTCATCAGTGTGGCTAGACATACTAGCTTCCCGTAGCTGGGATGGAAACCCGGTTGATTCAAACACCAATCCAAGCTTCTACCCCTTAGCCACGAGGAAACACTAGCGACGAAGTAAATTTTTAAACGGTTATGAATCACAATTACTATTGTTTACATAACGGCTACCGAGAGCTCAATTCATATTTTAAGAGCCTTGCAACAAACGCTAATGGCAACGTGATTACTTCATTCGCTTAGAGAACTCAACCCTACGGGGGTAGGGGAGTATATATATATATATATATATGTGTGTGTGTGTGTGTATGTGTGTGCTTGACACTGTATCGTTATGCTTATGTGTGGGTATTGTTGGTGTTCGTGTATAAATGTACATGGTGATATGTGTATATCAATATCAAAGAGATAGCTAAACAAGTTAGGGAAATCGGCTGATTTTGCTAGATCATCAAATAGAAAGAACTGGATTTTCCCGATAAAGATGAAAGTTAGATCATTTTAATGTCTGTTATAGAGCGTAGTTTTTGGCGCTAGTACGGTCAGAGGTCAGTAGGCAATGCCATAATGTTTTTAAGATACTTAAGTTCTGTGAGGTCCGAGCAAAATGTCCTATTTTCTTTACAAGAATTCAGAATCATATGGATTCAATATAGCAGTCACTACGTAAACAAAGTTATTGGAGTTCAATTCGAGCATTGTAAGCAGCAGTGGATCGCCAGGAACGATAGGGAATATTTGGAATCTGTTTGTAGACGCAGAGCAGAATAGAAAACGGCCAAGGTGCCCAAAACTTTATAGTGAAGTTTCACACAAACTCTCCTGACCAGAATAAACCATAAAAGTAAATAAAAACGATATGTCGTGAACCTAAGTGTTGGTGTGATTTTTTCTTTCGTTGAATTATAATGCTGTCTGGTTTCGAGGTGCAAATATTTCTATTTGTTTCTTTATTTTGTATTTGACACTTACGAAAAATAAAAGTTTGACTTTATGAAAAACAATCAATATGAAAGAATAGAAATGGCTAACGTCTTGATTTGGTTTGATTTGTTTTGGTTTTATGGCACTTCATCCATTGTAGATTATTTAATGTCAAATACATTTTAATAAATTTAAACTGTTCTATTTCAACCAATTCAGTTTAGAATAAATACAGAGTTTCAATGTGAAAAACCGTTTAATTTCAGACAAATCATTTGGGCATAAGTACACAGTTTAGTTCTATTTGACCAATAGATGGAATCCTATCAGGTGCTCCCACTCCGAGCTGGATTGAACCTGGGACCGATGGCATTGAAGGGGTGCTCAATATTTCCTAAAGTTCCAGCATTACTGGAAACTCACCGTCGGATTGTTTAATGTCATATCAGGACACTCGTTGGGTTGGGGTCTTGCCACTTCAGCAGAGAAGCAGTCGGTGTATTCTTCAGCCCCATGTGACTGGGAAAGCTAACGTTCTGAACTGTGACTAATAAGCTTGGGAAGGGTATAAAACTTCTGATCACCCTAGCTATAGGTTCAAAAGTACTACTGCTGTTCTCATACAAGGATGGATTTAAAAGCCTTCCATGGTTGATACACCATGAAAATCAAGAAACAAAACCGAACCACAAATATTTAAACATTTAAAACATGATTAATCATTTTAAGAGGTGTAATATTAGTTTATCGAGCACATCCTTACAATTTGGCCATGGAGAAATACTGTGGATGAAATGAAAATTTACATCCATGATACATGTATGTCTCTATCAATATATGCGTGCGTGTATCTGTCTCTTTGCTGGTAGATGAGCGTTTCAGGTTGTTGGCTCATTTTCCATTACTACTCTTGTGGAATATCAATTAAAATCTGAAAGCAGAAAATGTTTTCTTTCTAAAAAGTGAGATAAACACTCCGCGGAGTTAATCTCATAGAAGGTTTGCCATCTTATTTTGTTAGTAAATCGATGAAATATTTTATATTAAGTGTTTACCTTAAATCTCACGAAAATATTTTGAACTTACAGCTGAATTAAAATAGTTTTAAAGAGAGTCCTTTCATGTAAACAAACTCGAGTTGACACAAATATGAAATATATATTTTTTGCCAATATTTGCCATTCTAACAAGGCTTGGCAGAATAGAGAGTACCAGGCAGAACACAGGAATTCGTTACGAACCAAAAAAAAAAATCTAAATCACCTGGCAGAAAGGAACGATCCATTATTATTTAAAAATTCCCATTGAACTACGAACAGGATTTTAAACAAGATATTGAGATTGGATTTTAAAAATATACCTGTAAATCAACTTCAAACCAAACAAAGAAATTAACTATATGGCTTAAAAAAATTAATCCAGGAATTATGAAATATGAAACGGTAGGAATAAAATGTGTATGAAAATGAATCAAATATTCTTTCTGAAAAAAAAGAAGATTTTACATTTAACAGAATAAATATTGACAAAACTGGAAATAAATAAAAATCATTCTCCGTTAAGATAATTTACATGGTGGTGTAATGGCTAAACTACTGAACTGCAGCCTCCGAGTAAGCGTGCTCTAACGATAGTGCGCGGTTAAGTTGATTTTCCGAATAATACACTTGGGAAAGATTTGAAATCCCTTATCTCCAAAGCTTTTGGTAGAATAGGATCACTGCTTTTCTTCTGTAATGTGTGGCTTTGGCTTTGAATAACCCACGAATGTTGATATGCTATTAAACAAAGATAGCAAATCTTCTTGAAATGAATGAGACCTGGAATATATGAATTGGTGATGTCAAAAGATCAATGGTTCGTTAATAAAGACCCACCTGACAAAAGTATCATCAATAGAATCCATTTTAATTGATTTCAATAGCATCTCAACAAATGCCAAGAGGTTAGGGAATCACATTCATTGTATAGCTGGTAAAGAATCTTTAAATTGCTATAATTAATTCATGGCATATCAGCCCTTGTAGGTTATTTAATGCGAAGTCCTGTTTTACATATTAAATATATACGATTTGTCAAAACATCTTTCAAATAACATTTTTAAACAAACATGTTTTTTAGATTTTTCTTTTTAACACGATTAATTCTATTTACTATTAATCATTTGTTTATATACATTTAAATGGTTTCAAGTATTGCTATGAAACACAAACAATTTAATATCAACCATTAGTTTGCCCACATTTAAATGGATATACGTATATGATTTTTAAGAAAATAGTTTGTAGGTCATGTCAATTTCAGATGAGTTAGAACTAGTATTGCAACTTTTTGGTTTTCATTTTTTTCTATCTTACACATATAATTCTATTCAATATGAATCATGTGTTTGCTTGCAGCAAAGTGGTTACAAGTTTTGGTATTTAACACTAATTATTCCATTCAAAACCATTCATTTGCACACAGTCAAATGGTTCCAAGTATTGCTATGTAATACCAATAATTCAATTTAGGCACACTGATAAAAAAAAGTTTCAAGAATTTTTATTTAATCCTAATAATTCTATTCATCAATACACATTCATTTGCGGAGTTAAATCATCCCAAATATTACTATTTATAACTAACAATCCAATTGAACATTGGTCATTTGTTTACACGCAGTTAATTGATCAAAAAGTTCTATTTCTACTAATTAAACTAACGATTAGTCATTTGTTAACACACAGTTTAAATTGATGAATAGATAGGACCCTATCAAGTGCTACCAATCCTAGTCAAAGAGGAACTGAGAATAATGGCAATGGAAGGGACTCCACATTCCCAAGAGTTCTTAGACTGGGGCCTCACCATCAGATTGTATAGTGTCATATCCAGGGAACAGGTTAGTAAGAGGTCTTGCCTCTTTGTAGATATGCAGTCAGTGTATTTTACAGCCCAAGCCAATTGGGATTTTAAATTGCTGTTGTCTCCTCCTTCACAGCTTTCACTCTGGGGAGAAATTTCCTCTAACAAACAGAAACATTCACATGCTTCCAGTGCCGAGACGGAAATCGTTTTAGAGACCCCAAGAGAAAACACTTCCTCTCTGTGTTTCTCTCTTATTTCATAATAATTCCCATCAATCCGTCGGTGGGAAAGGCAGTCATTGTTTTTTGAAATACTAAGTGTTTCTATCACATAAGCAGTATGTACTTAAACAATGGCCAACCTATCCAAAGTGAAGTGATACAGCCATACTTCCTTTCCATCTGTACTTGGAAATGTGAAGGTCATTTATAGGTCATACTACTACTTAGTTGTCTCTACACATTGACTCATACATGTGTCATCAATTACATTATAGATTCCCTAAAACAACTGATGAATTGATCTTATCAGTATGTCAACTTATCTGGTGTTATTTTATAATTAGACAAAAGGAAAACTTGTTCATTGTACAGCCATATCGCATTTTTTACTAGTTGTTCATTTAGAGTTGCTTGTTTACACATGTCATATCAAGTATTCCTATCTAATACAAAAAATCCTATGGTGATAATACGAATCCTACGTAAGTAATTGAACAATTTTATCTGACTCATAGATGGAAACCTAATAGGTACTATAATTCTATGATTCTAGAACAGAAGGGACCAGTGAGTAATGCCTTGAATGTATAATCCACAATATGCAAATCTGCATAACCGGAGCCTCTCTATCTGATGCAGTTTTGTACTATAGTTAGTTCTTTCCTTGTTTGTGGGACATCTTAGCCACTGCAAGAGATACAGTCAGTATCGTGTAAGCTTCGACGACAAGGTGAAGTGACTTTAAAAGTAATTCCTCTGATTTTAAGAACCAGGCCATGAATAGAGTGTTCGCCAATGGTCCGGGAGTCTGTGTTTCAATTCCAGGTCCAGTCATACCAAAGACTTAAAAATGGTACTTGATGCCGCTTTCCTTAACACTCAGGATTGTAAGGTAAGGATCAAAGGTAAAGTGGAGTAACCCTGGGTAAGGAGTAGCGCCCTCCTCTACACATCAGTGTAGTAGCTATTGAAAGGGAACTTTCGGGTCACCCTTGACTAAGGTCGCCAACTTTATTTTACTACTTAGAACACCACAAGAGATGGATATTGATAGTATATCAGTAAATGTTGAACATTCCCGCCAGTAGTCCGTGTTTTTGTTTTGTTACAAGTAGTAACTAAGAAAGAGTCAAGAAAAATGATATAAAAACAAAGAGGCATCATTGAATTCCTCTTCGAAACAAAAATTAAACTCTCGTTGGATAGTTATATTTTGACACATAATTAAAATGAAATAAAAATACTTAAATACGTGACAGCATTTCACATAAATATATTTCTAACCATTTCATTTTTAAAACTGTCCTTTAGAGAGATGTTGTCATTTAAAGAATCCCGAGACGATATGAATATAAAGTTGTAGTCATTTTTTTAATTGATACCTACTATGCTAATTACGAAGGATAAAAAAAGAAAATATGATGTAGAATTCAAGAATCTATGAAAAAATATCTGTATCTCCTGGCGGAAATGGACGATTCGTTATTATCTGACAAATAACGATATTCATTCCAATGAGGATTTCTTCGAGTCATTGAATCGGAATCAGAAAACGAAAAATGCGTAAATTTTATAATCCAGTCAAGAATATCAACAAATAGAATTCCTAGGCAAAAAAAAAAAAAAAAAAAAAAAGGAAAAGAAAAAGAAATATGATGATATTGAATATAAAATATTAATGCAGGAATTTTGAAATAGTGGAAGCTGATTAAACATTGGCATTTTTCATTACTTGCTAAATGTTCCAGTGAACAAACAATGAAAGTGAAGACAAGAGGGTGAGAAATGGGTTTCATCAGTAAACAGAATGTGAATTGTGACGGACTTAAAAAGAAAATCTTTCAGATTACGAAATGAAGCGATCATTTTATTCGCACGAATTAAAGCGAACAATGTTGGACTACACGAACAACATCGCAGTTATGAAAAAAGCCTCTTTTCCAGCAGATTCTTTTTACAGAAGTGACTTTCCTGCTTTTGTTATAGATACTGAAAATACGTAGTCAGATGTTGTAAGTGCGTGAAAAGTACTGAAATAGTTCATTTATAAAACTATTTTCCAGGTTTTTTAGCCTAAAAGATAGCTGTGCATATTACACACGCGAACTATATAATTATTTTCTGGTCATATTCGGGATTGAATGACCAAGAGTAAGTTATATCTATAGTTTGAAGAAATGTGTTTACGCTAATATGAAGAAATATCATCAAAATGTGTGTTTACAACTTTGTTTCTCCCAATATTCATGGCATATCAAACTTTGTAGGTTATTTAACGCCAAATCCATTTTTATGTAAATAATCAGTTTTATTTGAAACAATTAATTTTAGCACGAGTACACAGTTTAATTGTCAAAAACTTTTCTATAACAAACTATTCAGTTTATTCAAACAGTTCTGATTCAGCTAATTCAATTTAGTATAAGTACATATTTTGTTTACACAGTTAAATGTTAAAATAGTTCTATATATAAAAATTCAGTTTAGTGTAAGTACAGTTTCAATGCCAAAAACAGTTCCATTTCAAAAAAACTTTATTTTAGCATAAGCGCGCAGTTTAAATGTAAGTACATTTTAATTGTCAAAAATATTTCTATTTCAGGCTATTCAGTTTAGTCTAACAGTTCTAATTCAAACAATTCATTTTTGCATAAGTATGCATATAGTTTAACCTAACCCGTAGATAGGGCCTTATCAGGTGCTACCATCCCGGGCCAGAGTGGACCTGGGAACAATGGCAATGAAGGGGTGCTCCGAATTACCCAAAGCCCCAACATTACTGGAACCTCAGCATCAGATTGTTTAGTGTCATATCTAGAACACTCCTTGTGCAGTCGTTGGATTCTACAGCCCCAGCTGACTGGTCAAGACTCAAACGTGTATGTAATGGCTGAATGTATATTTATCAAGAAAAAGAGAAAAAAATCAATAATTGAAAATTTTATTTCTAGCTGCTATATTTTAGCAATAAACAACTATTTGACCCGAAGTCGTTTCATAGAAACATGATTTTGATCGAGCGTTGATTTCTTATAATCGCCATACTACTTTGTTTAATCCCCCAACACAACCATTGACTGATGAATTGGTGCCATCTTGATTAAAACACATTAAATTTGTATTATCTGATTTTCCATAGTGACCAATGCCTTTTGCTGTTTGCTCCAGGCTATGCAGCTAAGATTCGGCTTGAGTAGATGGATTCTCAAGACGCGGTAAAACACCTGCATATTTTTCAGTCATATCTTCCACTGGTTAACGTTTGTTTACCTTTTTAAAGTGAAAGTAATTGTCTTTCATTACCTCGATTGAAGTTTGAAGTACGTCATCTCGGTACATTAAGAATAGAAATAGTGCAACATCCCAGGGACAAAACAATAAACCAAGCTTTTTCATTGGACCGTAGATCTGAATTTTTTTTTCTGACAGCAAGATCAGATTGTTTGGTTTGGTTTGGATTTATTGCATATCAGTCATTGTAGATTATTAAATGCAAAATCTGGTTCATACATATATCTTACATATATATGATTTGTACTCATAAGCCAATAAAGTTAGATAGTTCCAAGTATTGATATGTATCACAAAAAATTAAATTAAACATCAGTTATTTGTTCACACACAGTTCAAGGATCAAACAGTTATCTTTCAAATAATTCAATTTAACATAACTCCTTTTAGCACAGTTTAAACGTCAAACAGTCCATTTGACCCATATATAGGAACCTTTTAGGTGCACCACTCAGGGTCGGAGTAGAACTTGGTGAGACGGCCATAGAGAGGAATTTTGCATAACCCAAAGCTTTATCATAACTGGAGCCTCGCCAACCGATAGTTTAATGTAATATCAAGGATACTCGTATTGGAGGATCTTACCCGTCTGCAGAGATATAGTGAGTATATTCAACAGCCAAAGCCAACTGTGCTATGCAAATTCTGAGGTAAACTAAATCTATTTAAGATTTTAGGTTAGGATTAATTTGTGTTTATTGTACAAACTGGTTTTGGGCCCCATATCACTGGAAATAATACTGATAAAATAAACCGGCAAACAGTGTGTTATTCATCCATTTCTGCCTTCTAATCTTCGATTTTATAAATATAAAGAAAGATACCATCAAAGTATTTCGGCGATAGAAAACAGATTGCAAGAGCGCTTCAATCTGAATATGTCTGATTACTGCTGGTTTCGACAACAGGGTACAGAAACATCATACAAGCATGAAAGTAAATGTGTCAAATACTTTTGAACGCTAATGAGTAATTACTGATGTTGAGAGAACGTATACTACGACTTAAAAAGCATTTATCTAATTCAAATTCTTATTCATTAAAAAGATGTAAGATGATTAATATGATGTGAATATGAGAATATTATGTAATATAATTCTTTACTAAGTTACAAGTCTAGTTTACCTCAACCCCGTAAAATATGGTGAAGAGAACGAGAAAAAACCGAGAACGAAGTACGAAGATCTCTGAGAATAGACCAACATTTTTTTTTGTCAAGAACAGAAGTCTCAGATTGCAGATAATGCCTACTATTCCTCCGTGGTCATCCATTAAATTTTTAAACAGTTTCATAGCTGTTTTGATTAGTATTTACTAAGCTTCCTTTACTCTAGAACGCAGATATCCTGTTCCTGAATATATTTCCTCCAGTAAGATCACTTATCAAAGAGCAGTTATATCGCTGCTCATTTTCAGTGATTTGTTCAGAACTGTTTTCTTAGTTGTGATTGGTTGGTTGTGTGTTATGATATATATAGCCTTGCAGGTTATTTAATGCTTAATCATCTTCAGGATTTTTAACAAAAGAGTTTCAAGGAAAACGACTTGTTAGATCTATATTGTTCACAATCAGTTAAATGCTTTCAAAATTTTTTTATCCAAGACTACTAATTCTGTTTAATGTTAATCAATTGTTTGTGCATAGTTAAATGGTTTCAAGTAATGTTCTGAAACACCATTTGCACAGGGTTTATGGTTTTCAAGTATTGGAATTGAACACAAATAATTATATTAATATTAATAATAACCTCAAGTAAATGATTGAATAATTCTCTTAGATCCATGGATAAAACTCTAACAGGCTCTAAGAATGCGGGTAAAGGATGTAACTTGGATTAATGTCAATAAAGTAGTACTCCACATTTCACGAAGATCAGTGAGGAGAGCCTCACCATCAGCTAGTTTTGTGTCATGTCTAGGGTATTGGTTTTGAGGAGTTACTCTTCTGTAGAGAAGCTGTCAATGTATTCAACAGCCTCTGCCGACTGGACTGCTTTAGTCGTGAATTGAATCTATGCTGTACACAATGATCTCTTAGAACCTGGCAGTCTGCTCTGCTGGGGCTGCAAAATATGCTTACTGCATATATTCTTAGGGATAAGACTACCCAAAGAGTGTTCTGTATATGACACTAAACTGTATCTGGTGTTGAGACTCCAGTTCAGAAGCTCTGGAGAGAGTGGAATTCATTGCCATTACTCCCAGGTCCACTTTGGATCGGAGTGTAAGTACCTGTTAGTGACCAATCTATGGATCAAATAGAACTGTTTAACCATTTAACTGCGTGGACACAAACGCCTGAAATTAAATTGAATACTTAGTGGTTACATAGCAAGAGTTGAAACCATTTAACGATTCAAATAAATCTTAGATGTTTGATAACAATATCTGAAGTCATTTGATTTTGTGCAAACAAATGATTTATACCAAAATTATGTTCACTTTAAGATTAATACACTTGAGAAAGACTGGAAACCTCTAATCCGTCACAGCAATGGGTCAAATTGCACAACAGTTATCCTACAAGGAGGATTTTGACATTAAATAGACCTGGAGGGTTAATATGGAGGTAATCAAAAGACGCTAACTGTGCAGAATCTACACAGACATAAGTATAAAACAAAAATTCTGAGAGGATGTATATTCATTGTAAAGTAATTATGTTTTACTTTCAAGTCATATTTTGGAGATTTCATAACCTTAAATGATTTTAGGAGGTGCCCGTGGTGTAATGGTCATCGTCGTTGGAAATGGACACGTCGACACGAGTTCAAATCCTGGACAAGACTGATTGCAATTAACATAGCACTAATACCCTGGGGAAAGGTATGAATCCAATAATTCTCTCTCCAGCTATGGGTAAATAGTAGGGCAGACTAGGTTCTTCAGCCTTGGTAAGGCAACTAGTCTAGGAGAAGGAAAAACTCTGAATTCAAACCTGTTAAACTCCGCTTAAAAATTGACCCTGTGTCACATCCTGTCCGAGCGGAGGGGTTGGTAAATATGATAAACTTAAATGATTTGGGTGCTTAAAATGTGTTTTTTTTACTCATTGCAAAACCAAAGGTCTGCAAAAGATTTGGTTTTGAATGCACTGTTTTATTATTGCTATACCTTAACAATATCACTTCAAAATTTTAGAGTTTAAAAATAGGTAATACCTAAAAATATCCGTTTTCATCATAGAAGTCTCCGATTGAAATAATAAATGCCTAATATAATCGACCTATATGAAAATTAATTTTTGATAAAAAATGTTGAAGACCTATAGAACAATGTAATGAAATCAATTGCACCTTCGGTATAATACATATATATATATATATATATATATGTGTGTGTGTGTGTGTGTGATCTTTATCCACATGTAAACCATTTAATCAGTCACTTCTAATCTGAAAGACACTCCCTTCATGGGACTTAACTGCGATGTTTTATTATAAAACCTCTGAATCACAACCCTCCCTAAAAATATACCAGATTGTTATTAGTGCTATTGGTGTTAGATAGGTACGCTTATAATCCTTTAACTGTGTGCCCAAATTCAATTATTCGTATTACGTAGCAATACTTGGAACAATTTAACTGTGTGCAAATGAATGAACAATTGAATAGAATCATTTGTGTTAAAAGGAATACTTTAAAACATTTAACGGCGTGTAAATAAAACTATTAGTGTGGAAAATATGTGGAACCACTTTATTGTGTGCAAACAAATGGTAAGTATTAAATAGAATTACAAGTGTCAGATTGTGCTTCTTGAAAGCGTTCAACTGTGTGCAAACAAACTTTTTTTCCCATTTAAAAAAGAAAATTGCCAACCAACTTTTCAAATGCAAACTATATATCTATATATATATATAATTACACACAAAAAAGAGTGAAGTTAAATTAAATTGAGAGTATTGTATCGGAATACTTGAAACTATTTAATTATGTACAAACAAATGATGTCTTGCTTGTTTAAAACGTTACTAACTGTTCGTTAACAACTTATATACTTAATATCAATCCATCAATTCATATATATATATATATATATGTGTGTGTGTGTGTGTGTGCAAGCACATGCACGTGCATGTGTGTATGAACAAGATTTCGCGTTTGATAATTAACAAGGTTATATATAACATAAAAACAAACTAATCTACCAACCTTAATGTCTGGCTTTTCTTGCTTCAAAAACGTCTTTAAAATATTGAGCGTCTAAGCGTTTTTTTTCTTTCACGTTCCATAAAAAGATCCAATTATTTTTAATGCATAGGCGTGGCGTATAGGCGTGGAAATATTCTGTTTTGAAGTTAATGCTCACTCGTGTGATTTTATAAATTAGGCTTTTTACCTTAATGATTAATCGAGAATATCAGAAGTGACGGTAAGCCACTTGTTCGTAAATGAAATTATGAAAGCGATAATTTAGTCACTTAATTCTGGTTTCTTTTACATGAAATTGATTGAGATGTTCCGTTTAATTATCATAAAACAGTGTCAGAGTATTGGTAAGAAACTTATTCTGATAAAACTAGTCTGCCTAATTAAGGTCATTAATAAGTGTTTCGTTTCTGAGTATTGATTTGTTTTGACACTTATCAATACAGCAAAAATAGGTTTAGTATTCACCATGACAAGTTTTAATTCAAGACTGAAATAAATTCAATGAATCCAGAACAAATAATAGATTTCGATATCTATATATTGTTGTTGGAAATGTTATATAAACAATATCATCAGTATCCCTTTAACTGCATATCATTACAAAAACAATTCCTTACACTCTGTTGCCTACAAAAAACGCCTCGCTAGTAAGTAAGTAAAGTTGGTGACCGTAGTCGAGGGTGAGAAGAAGGCTCCCTTCTCAATAGCTACTACACCGAGGTGAAGAGGAGGGCGCTACACCTTTCCCTAGATTACTCCACTTCACCCTCGATACGTACCTAATATTGCTGAGTGTTAAGCAAGCAGGAATCAAGTACCATTTTTAAAGTCTTTGGTATGACGGAACTTGGGATTAAACCCAGGTCTCCTAGGCCATTGGCGAACACTCTACCCACTGGGCCAATGTGTAACGCTATATAGGTGGCCAGCCAAGCAGACGATTCCTTTGTCTGTTTTGGCGCAAAACCAGACAAAGTGTTTTTGGACCTGAAATCTCGCCGTATCTGAAAGTGGTAAGCTCCTTTCTCCAACCAACTCTCGAGAGAGAGAGTTGGTTGGAGAAAGGAGCTGACAGGAGTTGGCGTGGAACCACGGACAGGGGCAGTCGACACTGGACAAAGGAGCTGCCAGGGAGTTGGCGAGAAGACACGCAGAGATGCGGTCGACTCCGGACACAGTAGCAGAAGATAGGGTCCAGCGAAGAAGATCGAGTCAAGATGTCGGCATTCCAGTTGCTTTGTGGAATTTTCGCTAGTAATCCATGCTAGCGTTAGTCCATATATGCTAACGGAAATGTAGTGTTGCATACTCTCCTTCTGCTCTGAGATAACCCCAAGCTTTGTTCGTGTTTGTTCGTCTGTTTTATTTTCTCCTGTCCCCCCGATCGTATTCTTGTAGTGGCAAGAAATGTGCGTTACCCCCCGGGGGCCACTGGATGATCACCGGCCGTAAAAAAGTGAAATGGTTAAAAGAAAGTTAACGTGTGTGGGGGGCTGAAGGGGGGTATCGTTACAAATGCGCCATGCTAAAGTTAGGGAATTAGCATCGTTAGAGGATATTCACCTTGTTTTGCTTTTTTAAATTTATCAATGAATTAAGAATAACAGATAAAATTCAAAACATTTCTATTTGCTGAACATTCTCTCTTCATGAAATATTCCTTAACCAAACTGAAATGGATTATTTAAATTCATGGTATATGTTTTCCAAACCATACAGAGGAAACTATCATGGAAGGACCAAAGGTTGACGGTTTGCTTTGATTTCTGTGTTTAAAGGCATATCAAATTTATTGGTTTATTTCGTGCTAAAGCAATCCAAGTAGAACAAGTGTAGTGGTACTATTTAACCCACAGCTTAATTGAATAAGCAGGTTCATAAGGGCATTAGTTCGAAAGGGAACGTAATAGGGCGACTGGAGTTTGAAAGATGTCGCAGATTACGTTAAACAGTAAATCATGTGAACATTTTCGAAGCTGTATATCATATTTACAAACCACTCCGCTCGGGCAGGATATGACACAAGGTCAATTTTTAAGCGGAGTTTAACAGGTTTGAATTCAGAATTTTCCTTCTCCTTGACTAGTTTCTTTACCAAGGCGGAAGAACCTAGTCTGCCCAACTATTTACCCGTAGCTGGAGGGATAATTATTGGATTCATACCTTTCCCAAGGGTATTAGTGCTATGTGAAATGCAATCAGTCTTGTCCAGGATTTGAACTCGTGTCGCCGTGTCCAACGACAATAACCATTACACCACGGCCACCTCCTTCTCGAAGCTGTATATCGAGGAAAGAATAACCTAATACGCTGACAAAACTTAGACTCAATACTTACCGTATTTGACCTCATATATGACGAACGGGTGTATATGACAAACCCCAATTTCCGCAGGGCAAATTAAGCGCTAATTTTAAACGTGATGAAATTATTATAATGAATATTATCTAGGTTTACACTTTTAAACTGCACTTTTAAAAGCCTTTTAAATAAAGACAGTAGGTGTGAAAGTAACTCTAAAGTCTGAGCTTATAGGAGTTGCTAGGTTACTAATTTCTGCCGTCTATCGTAATTTTTAACCCACATGTGGCATATAAGATGCAGGGAAATTTTAAATGATATTTTTTGTAAAAAAATTGCGCTTTATATGCCGTCAAATACAGTATTTTGCCACAACTGTCTTTTAACTAGAGACGAATTCGCCTATCTAGGCTTCGACAGGTATTTGATTTAGGAATACAAGACTATCATTTTTTGTCCACTTTCCCTAAAATCTTGACGTATTGTCATGCTGTTACTATCAATCCATCAGTCAATGAATTGTAAAGTAGTGCTTACATTTTATCCTAGGTGAAGGTTAATTTTAAGCGGAGTTTAACAGATTTAAATTCAGAGTTTTTCCTTCTCCTAGACTAGTTGCCTTACCAAGGCTGAAGAACCTAGTCTGCCCTACTATTTACTCATAGCTAGAGGGAGAATATTTGGATTCATACCTTTCCCAAGGGTATTAGTGCTATGTGAAATGTAATCAGGCTCGTCCAGGATTTAAACTTGTGTCATCGTGTCCACATCCTGCGACGATAACCATTACACCACGGGCACCTCCTTTCAGTGATTACATTTTACGGTACATTACATTTTATTTACATGACAACAATTGGTATCAAGATATATATTCTTTCTTTTTATCAAGGATAAGATATTTTCATATTCACGGAAATATAATTCAATCTTTGAAAATCTAACGTGTTCGAAAATAAATTCAATTGGATTATAATGAAAGCGAAAAGAAAAATATGAAACAAATCAAAGAAATTACATTATAATATATATTTACATATGAAGTGAACTGTGCAGTATCTAGGGCAGGTCAGCGTAGCGTCATGGTTAATGTGCTTAATTGTGACAGCGTAGTTACCGAGTTCAAATTCCAGTCGTGCAATTACGTTCACTTTAAGATAAATTCCCCTTGTGAAAAGACGGAAACTTCTAACCACTCACTGCAATGGGTTGAATAGTACAACAGCAGTTCTCCTACGAGGAGGATTTTAACAATAAATAACCCCGGAGGGTTAATATGAAGTCAAACAAAAGGAGCCGAACTGTGCAGAATCGACACAGACAAAAGTATGAAACAAAAATGCTGAAAACAATAATCATACTGTGCATTCAAAACTAAATCTTTTCAGCTCTTTGGTTTGCAATGAATAAAATGAAACACATTTTAAACATCCAAATCATTTAAGTTTATGAAAACTCCAAAATATGACTTGAAAGTAGAACATAATTACTTTACTATGAATATAAAGTAATTATGTTCTACTTTCAAGGCATATTTTGGAGTTTTCATAAACTTAAATGATTTGGATGTTTAAAATGTGTTTCATTTTATTCATTGCAAACCAAAGAGCTGAAAAGATTTAGTTTTGAATGCACAGTATGATTATTGTTTTAGCTATACAATATCACTTCAAAATTTTAGAGTTTAAAAAAGACGATACCTAAAAATATTCGTTTTCATTGTAGAAGTTTCGGCTAGAAATAATGAAATCCTAATATAATCGGCCTATAAGAAAATAAATTTTTGATTAAATCTTGAAGACCTATTGAACAATGTAAAGAAATTAATGACACCTTCGCTATATATATATATATATATATATATATATATATTCAATCTTCATCAACTAGTAAACCGTTTCATCAGTTACTTCTAATCTAAAATACACTCGCTTCGTGTAACTTAACTACGATGTCTTGATATAAAACTTGAGAATCACAACCCTCACTAAAAATATAAAAGACGGTTATTCACAGTTCATTTGGACCACGCTTTTCCCAGGCTGAATAAAAACGCATTTGTCAGGTTGCTCGACGACTGAGATATTGATCCATATTAGATATCAATTAAATATATTTTCATCAGAAAGGACTTTTTATTGAACTAATGAATATGCTCTGCGAACAGTATATATATATATATATATATATATATATATATATATATATAATTTTACTCAGACACGAACAAACTTTCATACTCTGCCTGTATTTTGCATGTATCAGGCTCTACAGGTATCTCTTTGAAAAAAAAATCCTTTTAGAATACCTGGACTCCAACAACCACCCCCACTTTTCTTTCAGTTTAAACTTCTACATTTTTCCATTTTGAAAGTATTTTTCACATTTTTACTGAATAAAGTTAGTTTCAAATGGAACAAATATATCAATCGAGAGAAATGCCCATCCTTAAATTTTTTTTATGTCTGCACTATAGACCACCAGGTAACTACATTATTTGCCTCAACGTCTGGTTCGGGTCAATGTTCATATCAACTCTCGCTATTTGGGACATTGTTGTGTTTTCAGATCGTTCAATGGATATTATTCCTCTTTTGTTATATCTTGATTTGAATGATTTGCTCTGATGGGTGAGCATCTTTCTTCTATATGATAAATTGTTTCTATCTTATCATCAACTTTTTTCTATGATCACCCTGTCTGGTGCGGCTATAGAAAAAAACGCAGACAGCGCCTCTGCACCAGAGTAAGACCTCCGACAATGAGTGTCTTGGATATGACATTTAACTGAATTTGATTGTGAGGCATTAGTCGATGAATTTTTGAGAATGTGAAGAACACCATCATTGCTATTACTTCCGGGTTTTCTCTCTTACTAAGAGTGATTGTACCTGGTTTTGAATGCAGTGTATGATTATTGTTATACATATAAAATATCACTTCAAATTTTAGAGTTTAGAATTAGATAATACCTAAAAATATCCCTTTTATTCTACGAGTCAAATAGTACTGCTAAGTCATTTACTGAGGATTGATATTATTATCTATTGAAAGCATATGTTATATATATTACACAGAAATACTTGAAAAATAGAATTACGAATGTTAAAGAACAAGACTTGAAAGCATTTAACTGCGTCAAACGAATTGATTAATATTAAATTGAATAATTAGTTAAAGATAGGTATACTTGAAAGTGTCTATGTTCAAACACATGAACTCTGATAACAACTTATTTAAAGATAGTTTTCCTTACTATATATATATGAATATAGGATTGAGCACAAGGGTTGATATACCATAGAATACCAATCAACTAGTCATCTATAACAACCACGGCAAGAGCAACAACAGCAATAATAATAATAATGATAATAATAATAATACAGTCCTGGAGACTTGAGACTTGCTGTCACTCAAACTCTAGTGAAAGACCTTCAGCTTTAACTGATGGGAAAAAACTATAATAATAATAATAATAATAATAATAATAATCTTTCTATGTAAAAAGCAACATTTTTAATTGAGAAATAAATGTTCCTATCCTCCCAATAGTATTTCAACGTTTAAATAAAAGTGGTTTTTCATTGATTCTAAATGTGATGTATTGAAAACTGTTATTTTAGTGAATATCACAACAAAAAAATGAGATACCTAATGCTGCTTTTAAATTAAGTCATTGATTGATTTTGATAACGGGTCAAATCGTCGTCGGTTATTTTGTGCCAAGATTTTAAGTAATGTTTTCATCGTACGTTTATACTTTGTTTCTTTTCTTCCGTTTTCGCACTCTTTTAAGTATTATCAATTTTTTCATTCGAATATTAATAATTTATAACAGATCTATTTGACCCATACATAGGATAATACCAGGAACACATATTATTGACCTGGGAGTAATTGTAATTAAGGTCTTCTCCTATAACATTTTAAGTTTGGTCCGTTTCCTGGCGCGTGGTGCATTCACTAAGTTTCCAGACTTTTTTTGTACAGGCATTTAAAATTGACGTAGACTCTCGAAAATGCAGTATGTTATTGCTATACATCTTATGAGATGACTGACCAATTTTTATGATTTCACGTTCAAATGTACAGCTACAGCAGCAATTGGAATACACCCTACTAAAGCCTGATTGTCACAGCTGATGAATTTCAAAAATGCAATCTGGACGTGCGGACACTTTAGAAGAACGATATGCAATAAGATTCTGTTCTAAACTTGGAAAAAAAGCAACAGAAACGTATGGAATGCTTCAGACTACTTTTCGACCATCTTGCATGAATCGAGCATCAGTTTTTGAGGGGCATAAGAGATCCAAGGAAGGCAGGGAGTCTGTGAGGGATGATAAGATGTGTGGGAGGAGTAAGGAAGTCAATACACCAGAGTTGATTAGCCAAAGGGTTAGGGTTAGGGTTACTATGTTGAGGTTTTAAGGGAGTTCAGGAAGAGATTCTATCGGAAGAGGCCAGCACTCTTCAAATCGGGTCAGTGGCCTTTCCACAAGGACAATGCACCAGTCCACCACTCTCTCCTTTTCACAGTCTATTTGACCAAGATGGGCGTTAAGACAGTTCCTCAGCCTCCCTATAGTCCAGACCTTGCTCCCTGTGACTTTTGGTTATTCCCTAAGCTCAGAGGCTGTCGTCGTTATGAGACAATTGAGGAGATGAAAGATGCTGTGACGAAGGTCATTGACACGCTCACACAAGAGGACTTCCATGGGATCTTTCAAGTGTTGTTGGAACCGTACAACTAGTGCATGGAAGCCAGAGGAGATTACTTCGAAGGAGACTAAAGTTTCATGTGTGTACTATCAATAAAAGTATCCATACGAAAAAAGTCAGGAAACTTATTTAATGATCCTCGTACAAAACAATATACTTAATATATTTGAACGACACCAAATGTAGTGTCATCGTTTGGCCATGGGTTTTCAGGATGAATTCCTCTTTATTACTGACACATTGGTTTTCAGGATCGAATCCTGCATCTGGTTGTTCTGTGGATTTCCAGGCTCAAACGTAATACTGTGGTTTACACCGTCTGTGTACTTATCTCGGGCACGGTACTATGGTTTTTTCCGACACCAATTATTACACTCTCGCTTGCTCCGGTACCAAATGTGATATTATGTTCTGAGGTCGGTTACCATTTGTAACGCTGTTGTTTGGTTACGTTACCAAATGTAACAATATCTTGGCACGGCACCACTGTAACAATATCGTGGTTTCCGATACTCAACGTCGATACCAGTGCCAAAGTATATACCGTTGTACCTGACAAAAATTGAAGCACTAGATGTAATAATAATGATTTATCTTATCCTGGTAACGGCGCCAAATACAGTACAATAGTTTACACATTACTTTAATTTTGGTATTTTCCTGGTAACGGCGTCAAAGGCTTTTCTAGGTAGTCTGTTTATCAACCACGTTGTATTTGAAAAATCCACTGACAAGTAATGACACAATCCATTCAAAACTTCTGACGGTCGAGGTGACCCTTTGGAACAACGTTACGTGGGTGTTGGAAACTCAAAAATCAGAATAACTCTCCGTAAACAATTAACAATATTTAGTGTTAGATGTTCAGACTGCATACGGTAGCATGAATGCGAGAGAAAATCTGTAAGGGTTTTGAACAGACACAAAGAGACTCCCACTCAGCCAAGCGACTTCTCTGAGCGCCAACTTCTAACTCAACTGACAACTGACCGACGGAAAAGATTTTCAAAATTCACTCATTTTTATACATCTAAATTCAGGATATTCGTCGGGTGATGTCTGGCTAAATTATTGCGTCATCTCATACGTATCCCAAATTCACTGTTTTCATTTATTCAATCAAACTTGTGACAAGACATGAATCTATTTTGTTTACATTTGGGTCTTCCTATCTTAAATGACATTTTTCTGGTCGAGGAGCGCAAGCTTGAACTTTCCAACTTGAATTACATTTCTGCTCAAAGATTTCACCTAACTTAACTGCGAAGAGAAAAAACTCGCGGCCTAACCAAATCAGATAATAAAATGATTAACCATCACTCCAACAATGTCATAATCCACGTACCTCTGATTTCTAAATCACTAGCTTCATGACCTTATGCAGTTTACGGTGTCTTAACCTTTTGCAGGGGGAATCCTCATCATATGCACTATCCCACCGTGTAATATAATGGCCGACGGATTTCGTTTTATGCCTTTGGGTTTAGTTAGGCTGAGAAACTTTCGGCTCAGCACATGGGTTTGTTAGGTGAAAACTTGAGCGCAGGTGTTAACGCGCGCACGGGAAGGATATGTCGTTCACACATATCGAAATAAAAATCCCAGATATAAAGGTTGACCAGTGGATGTGAATTTCGTCATGCACTGGAAGCGCGCGCGGAGGATTTTTGGGATTTTGAAAAAGTCAGTTAGTTGAGTTGATTTCCTGGCTCGGAAGAAGACGGTTGACTTTCGCTAGCTCGCTGAAGCCAGGCCAGTGGCCTTTCGACTGGTGCGCATGTGTTGGGGAGATGGAAAAGCCAGAATAGAAAGAATGTGTATCTCTCTCCTTATGTCGAAGAACCTTTAAACTCAAAGGTAATAAAAAGTTTCGTACCTGAACTAAGAAGTCGTTACGTGTTTTTCGTGTTTCGGAATTCCTGTGTTCTATGTATATGTGTTATGAACATTCTATGTAAGTTTCACGTAATCATGTCTGGTATGTTACAACCGGCTGCGCATATGGTTTTAAAGATATCTTATCTAGTAAAATAATGTAAAAAAATATTATGAAAAAAACTGTAAATAAAGTTATCCTTTCGTCGTGCAAATATTTATTCAGCTGAAATGAAATTCTAAGAGGCAAACATTATATTTTGGTATGCGTTTATAGTGGGCATGTAACAAGTAATTATTATTGCAAACCAGAAGATGAAATTGTTCAAATTACTTTTGGACCGATTTTGTACCAGACCAGATTTTATATCCGAACCAAGACTGTTGGTATTTCATTGAACATGAATTTATCTGTTCTCCTTCTAGCTATGAAATTACAATAAGGCAAACTGGATTTTTAGCCATTGTTTAGAAACAAGTCTAGGGATGAGAAAACACTGAATTCAAGCCAGTTATTCTCAGCTTAAAAATTGATTTTAGTGAAGGTCCATAAGTACATGCTATGCTTTGCTTAATCTGACATGCAGACCTTTCTTTGGTTTGGTTTAGTTTGGTTTGATGGCATATCAACAATTGTTGGTTATCTAATGCCAAATATTGTTTATCAAAATATATCATATGTAAGATTAGTAAACGTAAAAGTTCAAAAGTTCCAATTATTACTATGAATCACTAACCATTCAATTAAACATCAGTCATTTATTTGCACACAATTAAATAATCGAACAGGTCTATTTCTAAAAATACAATTTAGCATAAGTCCTTTGTTTTCACCAAGTTTAAAAGTTAAACAGTTGTAATTGACTCATAAATAGGACCCTTTAAGAATGGATATGGAAGTGAGGGCACTCCTCAACGCTCCAGCATTACCGAAGCTTCACCATTAGATTGTTTAGTGTCATATGCGAGGAACTCGTTGCCGGGGGATGGATCTTACTCCTCTGCAGAGATGCAAAGAGGTAAGACCCCCACTATTGACTATGCTGGCAGACTTTAGGTGATTTAGAACACGAGGTGTGTCTGCATGATCACTCATTAATTACAGAATAAAATATCACTGCTTATGTTGGGTGATCTATTTAGTATTGTATTTTTAAGCAAAATTTGACCGTAAGTCGAAAAAATTCACTTTCTGTCACATATTGTTGGGTGGGGATCTAGCAAAATACACACAATATAAAACTCTACTGCTGATAGGAAATGATAGCATAATAAAAATAATTTTGCTCAGCTTATATTTAGTTCGTTTTCTAATAAGGATCTTGTTTCTCTGTTCACGTGCAGGTCATAAAACTCAAAAACACATTAACTTGAAAGGTGACTTTAATTCACATCTTTCTGAGAAGTCAAAGCGTCAAACGAAGCTTTTCGTGGATAATACTTTTCTTGCTTTTCTATGGATTTCGCTCTTCCGTTTCAGATGAAAAAGCCGACTTGCTGCAATTGAGATGATTAGATTGTTTTAATTAGCTGTAATGTAATCACCGATAATTAGCTTATGCCAAACTGTGGAAGCATCAAAGGGAATTACATTTCCTAAGGGTGGTGAAAAGCACATACGAATAAAACACTAAACAAATATATAGCATGAGACATGCATACATAAGGGTGTAACTCCTGACAATAAATAAATAAATAGCGCATGAACTGGACGTTGCAGCAAATTGCATGGCACGCTAACAGGTTGACACTAATTTGATTGTTCCATTGATTTTAACGGCATGTCAACAAGTAAAATGTTATTTCATGCCTAAATTATTGGGGATTGAGTTTATTATATATTTATATTTACGTTTTTGTCATTACTTAAGAGGTGTTCTTTTTTATACACGGTGTTGTAAAAACACATTTGACTCATCGATTGGACCCTAGAAGGTACAACCAATTTGGGCCATAGTAGGTGAGGAAGTAATGGAAATGACTGAACAAGTCTGCATTTTTTAGATCTCCAAAATAAAAGCTTTATCATCAGATGCGGTTCAGGGTCATAACCAGAACATATACTATTTTGAGACAATCTGTGACGTCGAGTGGTTCTATCTCAAACTATTTCTTGGTGTTTCATTGATGCTTATAATACTTTAACACTTTTCGGGATGCCTTATTAAAAAAACGGACTGTGCGTAAAATTCTATAATCATTCAACGAAAACCTTTGCTCCCTGTCGTAATACTTCGATGGTTTACACAAATGTACAGGTTGATCCTCTTTTCAAAACAGATGATATATTATTTGAAGGACAATCATGAACAGGCGCACATTCATCAAGACCAAAATATATAAGTCTCTACAACGTTTGAATGGAAGTTTATTAAGACCGCCATCTGAGCATTATTGAGATATCTGAGTTAATGTTTGGTCTGGTTTGATTTGGTTTGGTTTTATGGCGTATCAACGATTTTAGGTTAAATAATGTCAAATCCATTTTTATACATGTAAAGATTTCTATTCAAAACAATTCAGTTTAGCAAATGTACAGTTTTTGTTTACACACGGTTAAATGTAAAAGCATTTCTATTGCAAATATATAGAGTAACATAAGTACGCAGGTTAGTTCTATTTGATCCATAGACACGTCCTTATGAAGTACTATCACTCAGAAGTCAGAATGGAACTGGGAGTGAGGGCAATGAAGAGTTACTCCGCATTCCCTAAAGTCTTAGCATTACTGGAGCCTGACCTTCAGATTGTTTAGTGCCACATCTAGGACACTCGTTTGGGGAGTCTTAATCCTCTACAAATATGCAGTCTGTGTATTCTGCAGACCAAGCAGATTGGGCTTAGATGGTTCAGTGTCATATACAGGACACTCGTCAGTGGAATCTTACCCATCTGCAAAAATGCAGTCGGTGAATTCCACAGTCCCACCCGACTGGGCCAATGAGTTAATGGAACATATTCTGCGCCACCCACCGAGGGTAAACCTGGTATTAATCTGTGTGACCGACAACGAAGGTCAACTACAGAACGTTTCCTTTGAGTGCAAGAAACAATCACACATGAGGATTTTTTAAATAGATTTTGTAATGAGTATATTTAGTTGACTCGTCCACAAAATGTGACAAAAAGTGAATTTTTACAGTTACATAACACCAATAGAGACTGTTATTGCCCGGCAGAGGACAAATAATGATTTAAATTTACGAGCTACCGAAACCACCTTCTACCAATTAGGTGTGGATATTTTTTTATTGATTCAAACAGCATTTCATGTCTTCTCGATTGGATTATAGTAAGGTTTTAACATAAAAATAATGTGGGGTATTTTTATGTAACCACGTGTTTGACTTTTTATTTTCCCTGAACTCATTGTCGTCGTCTCTTCACGTCATCAAGCCACAACAATGCAACAGTTTATTTGGAATTTATTCTAGTATAGTGGCTCGGAGACAACCGATATCTCTCTCTGTCCCCTTCCCCACCAGACAAGACTTGATATAAGGCCAATGACCCGAAGGTCGTTTATGGTGGGGATTAGGGGAAGGGAAGGTGGGGTACGAGCTGTGGCTTGAGCCCAACTTGACTATGCTGGTCACTTAGTGCAAGGTGAGCCTGATGAGCCTTGCTGGACATGGACCCAAATAGAGTTCTAATTTTGAAAACATCCATATAACATATTTCTTAAAATTCATATAATTAGTTCATATCACGCTATAATAAATATTCAAGAATATGTCTCTTCTTAATCTTCAGTATGAACCTTCTTTCATATTAACTCGCAATTTGATTCTATTTCCAATGGTAATGCTGAAGATAAAAAAAACACGCCCCTCTCACTCTCTATATATAAACAGACTGTTTACTTATATGACAAATCTTCAGTGTGGCTAGACACGTAGGACGCTTCAAGCTGGTATCGAAACCCGCCTAACTTTACGCTAGATTCAATATCTTACCACTCAGTCATTTAGACGACCAACATCAGTTCGGGAATTATAACGTATTTTTTTAGCATTTGTTTGTTTACATTTTGCGCTATCGGATACCGGAGTGCTAAATTCGTAAGAAGAATTTTGCATATATATATATATATATATATATATATATATATATATATGAGTGTATTTCAAAACGTTCAAAGACAGAAAGTCATTTCTAAATTTTTAGAATGTTTTTGTGGCAGCATACTATCACTTTTAATCAAACTATGATTTTCATCCTCTGAATACTTTGTTTTCCATATTTGCACATTCATATATTTGTATACTTGTCTCTGTGTTTGTGTACACATGTGTACATATAAACTGTACTCAAATTAATTGCTCCTACCTTACTGTTTGTGATAGAGGGGACTAGATGGACACTTCCATCATTCGTCAGAAATGATTCAGCAGTTTCAGAAAAAAATGATTTCATGAAATATAACGTAATCCTTAAATCCTTTGGACTTGATTAGTTTAGTTTGGTTTTATGTCATATGAAATTGAATAATTAGAAATATTTCGAATACGGGCCCAATTTTTTTTATTGAGAGTGCTTTCCTCCAAAACACCGTCATCTTTGATTTCCCAATACCCTCGCTAATAACTATTCAGTCTGTCTCTAAAACATCAAGCCAACAGAAAAAAACTTCGCTTTATTTCCAGAAGAGTAGAGAATACAAATACAATTTGAGGAAGCACAAGACCCTAAGTTTTGAGGGGAGGGGAGGGGTGTTGGTCTATGAAAACTAAGGAGCCCTATCTTGCCACATTCGCCGACCCATTCAACAATACAATTGCTCATTCCTTCTTCACCAAGCGCGCAACAACCAACAAAATACCACATTTACTCTGTAAGAAGAGTCCTACAAGAAAAACCAAATAAAAAAAATGTTTTTCATTTACAATGAATGGTTTATATGCAATTTATGAAAGTGATGGGGATGGGAGAAGAACCCCAAAAGAAAAAGTAAAATTAGAATAAAATATACAACAGTTTGGTTTCTCTCGCATCCCCCTATCTATAAAATGGAGTCCGGCTGTTTTCCGACCTCCGAGGGGACCGAAATCAAGCCGGACCATCCCTAATGGAGAAGGGGAAATAAGCTAAAGGAGCAAAATAAACACAGTTTAGGACGCGGTGTGGGAGGTGTATGCAGGGATGAGAATATGAATATGAATTCCAAGAACTTCAGAAAAATGGATCCACTTGAGGATTCACCTTAGCCTGCACTTCCGACCATATTTGCTCCAGTTGGAGCCTGGGCTCGAACCACACCCCAAGGATGCAGATGGGTCCAGCGGAAATGCCCTGAGAAGGGAACATCACCCTCCAGGCTCCTACCTGCAAGTCTTCGCTCTTATCAAAGTTGATCTTGGTCCTTGCTATCAGCTCGTATCTCGCCACCGCCTTCTTCACAACCTTCATGTCTAGATAGCGGGACACTAAGACAGTGATATCATCGACGTACGCAGATACCTTTGCCGAAAGCAAAAGGAATGCCGTGCAGGGTTGGAATTGCTCCAAAGTGAGGAAATGGAGAAGAGGAGACAGGACACAATCTTGTTGGACCGACCTCTCAACCGCGAACGCCTCCCAGCGCTTCCCGTTCATGTGCACCACCGCCTGGGATTTGTGGTACATAATGCTAATCCACTTGCTGAACTCCCGTTTGTATCCGGCGGTCTCCAGAACAGTTACCAAGAACCGATGGTCAACTCTCGAAGGCCTTGTACTGATCTAAATTGATCAGCGCGGCTTCGGTGCTGTCTTTTAACCCCTCTTGTGCAAGTCATCTTGGATTGATCTTCCACTCACAGCGTAGTTCTGCTCAGGTCCGATTAAATCGCTTATTACAAGCTGCAAACGGTTCACTAAGACCCGAGCCAAAATCTTTAGCTCTGTGTTAAACAGAATTATGGGCCTGTAATCGCATAGCTCCACACAAACATGATTGCCACCTTTTTTCAGCAATGTGATCCCGCCCTTGGTAAATCTATCAGGGATAGCTCCATTGGCGAACCAATTGTTGAACATATCCGTCAGAATAGGCACAAACGTGCAGCAGCCTCAAATACACCTCGTATGGTGAACCATTTACTCCGGGCGATTGTTGAGGCCAACCTGCCTCAACGCATCACGGACTTCGCATTCACTAAACAAACCCTAGCAGCTAGCTGCGTCAGCCTACCGAAGGCAGGGGAAGACGACAAATTAGCTACGAAACTCCTGAAGCGGGGGGGGGTCTGGACAGCGAGAAAACCGATCACGAAAGTGCACCCGAAAGACGTCACGCATCTCATGATTCGAGCGGAACAAGCACCCATCCTGAGATTCGATATGCCGAAAGGGGAACCTTCGTACTTCTTCCTCATGCCATAACGCGTTGCATTTCAGGGCTTCCTTGGGAACTTTTTAACTAGATCTAACTACGTATCCTTTGTAGCACTCGCTAGCCTCACGCTCAAGGTCCAGTCTAGCTAAATCTACTGCTAGGGAATCCCCTCTTCCACTCCCCGATATTGCTTATCTTCTAAAGATTTTGCCACGTTGTTCCTATCTAAGTTGAGCTGGTGACCGTATTTGATAGTGAAATTTTAAATCCTATGTTTGAGAGATCCCAACCACTTATTCCCGGTAAACGCACCCACTAATGCCCGCTAAAGTAAGGATTCAAGCCTGTCCCAGAAGTACTGTATATCCAGTAAAGAGGCATTGGACTTCCAGTGGCTGGCAACACTAGAATAATCAGTTAACCGCAGACTGACGCTAACAAACTTATGGTCTGTCCACACTACATAGTGGAACATAGGACACTTAACAAAATCAGTTTCAGCTCTTCTAACACTGTCGAGGTAAGATCTAGCACGAACAGAAAGCGAACTATCTAGTTACGTCACATCTCCCTGGGTAATCCGGGCAAAACGTGTCGACCAAGTCATGGCAAGCCATAAAATCAATCAGGCCACTTTCACACCTTCCCTACTCTCTAACTCCCTTTCTGACCCTGTCTATCTTGGGATTAAGGATCGCATTCCTATCACCCTTAAAAACCATTCGTTTCAGGTCGTCGAGTAACGCCACTAACCGCCGAAAAAAAACCCTCTCTGCAGCGATATTGGGTGCATAAACCGCGACTATCCGGAACTCAAAGCTTCTATCAACAACATCGGCCACAACCAACCGGGACCTGTCATCTACAAGAACAAGATTTACATCAGGATTAAGGCTGCGTCCAATTAGCAATGAGTTCTCAACACTGCTATGGCTGCCGTATGCTGATATGTCAACCTAGTCGTCCTCTAGCACCCGACAGTCCACAGCGCACTAAAAGTGAGTCTCTTGTACTGCAATAAGTTCCACGCTGAAGTTCGAGAGTTCACCAAGCAAGCGCGTGGTGTAGTCGTTATCGTCGTAGGAAATGAACACGGCGACTCGAGTTCAAATCCTGGACGAGACTGATTGCATTTCACATAGCACTAATATTCTTGGGAAAGGTATGAATCCAAAATATTCTCCCTCCAGCTATGGGTAAATAGTAGGACAGACTAGGTTCTTCAACCTTGGTGAGGCAACTAGTCTAGGAGAAGGAAAACTCTGAATTCAAACCTGTTAAACTCCGCTTAAAAATTGACCTTGTGTCATATCCTGCCAGAGCGGAGGGGTTGGGTAAATAGTACCAAGCAAGCGCGCACACTTGCTTGGATCTCTCAGTCCCTTTGCATTCAAAGCGATAAGGTTTAAAGTCATCAAATCTACTTACCTTAATCACTGTCGCCTACGGCGTAGACATCATCGGTTCAATATCCTGGTTCTTAGTTCTGTGACGATGAAGGACAAAATTATGTGATTTATTTCCCCTACGTGTTCTAGGATCGGCAATATGGGGGATAACCATGGTATATTCGACTATTGATCCCACCTTCGCTGCCAACTCAAACATTTCGTCATTTCCCCCTCGTATACGCTCTATTTATGCATGTGTCGAGGGGAGTCGAAATTTGCATAGGTGACTTGAAACTTGCTGACACAAGATATAAGAATTTATGAAGAGTTTGCTTAGATGTGGCACAAGGCTGTATTAATGGGACACCAAATGAGACCCGAACTCACTCGTGAAGGTTAGCTACTCAAGCTTGCAAACCATTACACCATCCGAGGTACCCTCGCCGATACGACATGATCTCACATAAATTCAGGTGTCGAAAGCGGATAGGTCCTTCCCTATGGGTAATCTTTTGGCAAGACACATGCGGGATCGCTTAGGATGAAGAAGTAACTCATTTCTGTTATGTTATACTTTCTCCATACCATTGTAGGTTATTTAGTGCCAAATCCATTTTTTATACATACAAACAGTTCTATTTCAAATAATTCAGTTTAGAATAATTACACAGTATAAATGTCAAGAACAGTTCTATTTCAAACTATTCAGTTTATTCAACAAAGTTAAATGGTTACAATTACTGCTATGCCCCACCTTCAAATCAATTAAACATCGGTCATTTGTTTACACACAGTTAAATGATTAAAGAGGTCTTTTTTTTTTAAAATGAGTTTGGCGTAAGTTGAGTTTTTGTTTACACATAGGTAAATGTAAAAACTGTTCTATTTCAAGCAATTCAGTTTAGTATAAGTACACTGAGTTCAATTTAACGCAAAGGTAAAGCCCTATCATGTGCTACCGCACCGGAACATGATGAACCTGAGAGTTATGGTAATAAAAGCTTACTCAGCATTACTGTAGAATGACCATGAGGCTGTTTAGTATCATATCTAGGAGTCGTTGTGGGAGTCTTACACCTCTGCATTCAGTGTAGGCTGAGGTCCAAGCCGACTGGGTCAACTAGATTTGAATTTTTAAAAAGTGCTTTTCCTCGTTCTTAGTATAAGTTAATGGTAAGTGTCTACTAATTTATTCATAGCTTTTAGAAGAGTTGGATTCATGAATATTCCAATGCCCTGCAGAATGAACTGAAACACATGCTTGTCAAGTAGTGAAGCTTTGTTATCAATGGTATTTTCTACCAAGATAATTGACAAGTGCTCCATATACATATATGAGTAAAACTCAAGAACTGAACAACAGCGATTTAAATCGATATCACGTATCCCGATGTTTACTCCGTAGCGAGTATTCGAACACTCTGGTCTTGGCTTTTCGCCGGTCCATCTGGCATTCGTGCCTGAGAGGACGAGCTCAATGAGAGATTCGAGGCCGAATGATCCCCGGCTTTGGCCGGGT
This sequence comes from Sepioteuthis lessoniana, assembly GCA_963585895.1. NCBI lineage: Eukaryota > Metazoa > Mollusca > Cephalopoda > Myopsida > Loliginidae > Sepioteuthis > Sepioteuthis lessoniana. The sequence continues at coordinate 109,965,630 of OY757905.1, read as the reverse complement.
CACCTTCTGTTTGACGAACTATTATAGACAGGGTAACAACATATATTCAGTTCTAGTTAAGCTATAACTAGTAAGGTCATTAGGCTTCGTGTCGGAAGAAATGACAAAAGCTAGCGTAGTTTTGCTGTGCAAACCCGATCCTATGACCAGCAATGTCTAGCAGGGCAAAAGCTGAGATGCTTGCCCGACCTCCCCAATGAAAAATCCTCGTGTCAAATCCAAATATCAGGTTTTTGAAAGGTTTTTTCTGAACCCCCCACCTCAAAATCTCACTCCATTCCTCTCTATCTCTTTTTTCTCAATCTCTATCTTTCTCTTTCTCTCACTTTTTGTATATATATATATATATATATACAGAGTCTCAGTGTCGTAATGGCTAACGTGCTGGACTATGACATTGTAGTAAGAAAATCCACAAATACGTTTAGTTTCGGACAAATACATTTGGTAAAAGTTTGAATCTCCTTATCCAACATCTATGGGCTAAATAGAGCATCTAATTTTCTATGGTATTGAATAAATCAAGAGGGTTGATATGCCATCACACAAAGAAACCAAAGAAAACCATTTATATGGGTGTGTGTTTACGTTACATACATAATGTGTGTAACATATATATATATATATATATATATATACTCATACACATAAGCACACACGCAAACACAAACACATACACACACACATATATATGTATATAATGTGCCGTAATGGTTATTGTGTTATAATAGAATCATTTATTTTGATGTTGTCTCGTTGTAGACGTTTTAAGCGAGAGAACATTTTAGATTAATCACCATTTTACTGCATTCTTTATTGCCCTTAGAATTACCAGTAGGTCGTAGAGAAGAATCATCAATATCGTGAATGGCTGCAGTATTCTTTCTATCCATTAGTATTAAGTCCCTTTTAATAACATTGCCCTTACAAATTATTGCTTAATGTACCAAGAGCTGTATTGCATTATTAAGTGCCACCATTAATTTGAATATTTTCATCAAATTTGTTACATATTTATTTCAGTCAATTGTTTTAATGCACCACTTACAATTTAGTGTTTCTTTTTGCAATTTGACATAATCGACTTTCTTTCGTAATTACGTATTACAAATTTACTTACGGATTCTGGTCGCTAAATTAATCTATTACCCTCTAGTCCTTTTCGAATATCTTCATTGAAATTAACTTCCTATCGATTACTTGCCTTTTCAGAGGGACTTACAAAATTCCCTGCAGATGGTTAAGACACCACAAAAAAAGAGAAAAACCTGATAATCGTAGTAAATTCCATCTGATGTTGAGTCTGCTGACTGGTGAGTGTGGAGTCACTCCTAAACTGTCTATTAGGGTCCCATCTAAGGGTCAAATATATCTGTTTGAAATTATTAGTATTCAATCGGAATTTTTGATGCTATATCACTGTAAATTTTTTTGTATTAATGATAGATACTTGAAGCTATAATATTTTTCAAGGATTATTTAGATACTTGAAACCACAGAATATGGCGCAAAGAAATGACCAAAAGTAGAATAAATACTCGAAACCATACAATTATTGATATTGAATAGGAATACTTAAAATAATAACTTTGCATACACACAAAAGAAAATACTCTTAAGAAATCCTTCCACTCAAAAGTTAATTATAAAAGTACAATAAACGCCTTTTCCGAATCTTTAGGCGCAAAATATCCCATAAAGAATTGAGAACCTATGAAAAATGATTGATCAATCAATATAATAGTTTGTTTGCCTCTGCTTTTTGTATACAATGTCTTCTGTTTATTTTGTCCCGGCCACATCTGCCGTTGACTTTCCATGATAGAAACGGGTAACTTCATTGCCAAATAGCACGCACATTTAAGCAAATCTTGTGATCAAAACTCATCATTCTGTCAATAGAAGTAGAAAGTTATATTCAACAATTACATGTATCAGGAACTATGAAGAATTTCCTTAGCTCAGCTCACTCAAGGTCTTAGATTCATTCATCGACGAACATAACCAGCTGTGTGTTTGTGAATGAATCATATCAGAGAAGTGGGACTTTGTCAGGAATAAATAGCCATAATTCTCGGCTAGTAACATATAATTGCTGGTGAGGCAATATTATGAGCAGCATCGATACCAGGGCTTATTTTTCCCTGAGGGAACAATTTTTGCAGTTAGATTCAGGACAGTATAAGGAAAAATATGTGAAAGTCATTGCAGTAGCTTATGCCAGATAATTCTTGCCCCTATTCAAATGTAAAGGATAGAAAAACTTCCTTGTTAGCGTATCGGTAGAAGAACTTATTTTTCATCAGTAATTACCGAGATGTTCTTGGGTCTTGGTTTATTTCATCACGAACCACTAGTTGGGTTCCCACACACAGATTGGTTGAATGAGTTCTTTTGAGGTTATTGAATCACTGAACACATGCAGATTTATAAATGTTTTCAATTGTTTTTCTCCATCTGAAATCCAACCAAATACATCAGTTAAGACAGTGTAACCAATTTATTGTCGTCTTCAAGGATAAATATCAGTTTTTGCGATTTTAGGTTTCTGTTTTTGATATTCAATGCATATAAAGTTGTTTTGAGGCGTTTAGCAGAATGTTAAATCAAGCATAAATAAAAACAACAGTTATGGTCTTAGTACTTGGTGTGCGGGGTTCAAACCATGAACAAGACTAGCTTATTATAATCTAGTGTAAATGCTCTTGAGAAATGATGAATCTATCACGTCTATCCCTAACCAATAAATGCTAGAACTGACTGGGCTCTTTAGAATTTGTAAAGTAACCATTTTAGGGGTTAACACCAGAATTTAAGACTGTCGGACTTCTTTTCAAACATTAAAATTGTATCATATTCAATCTGTTGATTCGTGTATTTCCCAAAGAGCATTAGCGTGACGTTTAAACGCAACTGCCTCGTTTACAATTTGAAATCTGGCCACTGATTCCTTTTCCTATGATGATAGTAATACAGATGTAACAACGTTTGCTGCTATTGGCTCTTTTACTTTAGTGGGGTATTAACTACAGGGAGGTTTCCTCGTTGTGTAATGGTTAAAGCGATGGACTACGGAATCGTAGTAAGCGAGTTCGTACTCCAGTCGTACTATTACGTTCACTTTTGGGAAAATACCCTCGGGAAATGTATGGGTTAAATAGTACTACTACTGTTCTTCTAGGAGAATGGCAGTGACATTAAATAACATACAAAGGTTGATATGCCAAGAAACCAACCAAATAAACTACATTTCATAACTTGAGAATTAATTTTTTTATTTATTGCGGATTTTTTGTCCTCATCTTGGTAGTTTTTGTGTTGTTTCTTCTTTTACTACGTTCCGGCCAAATTTCACCTCTGGCCTTCTTCAGTTGATTAACCTCGACCTCGAAGAGGAATGCTGAGTCTTGTAACCGTATCCCCAGTAATTACTGCCTTCCATAGTTGTTGTCTATCGCACCACGTTTTTGACCAAGTAAACCTCATGCCGGCTTGGGTAGGATTTGAAACCGCAATCTTCTGACAGTGCTCACCTGGAACCGTAGAGACTCAACGCCTATATCCGCTGCGCCACGGTCCCCGAAGGAAGGCAGGACAAGAAGTCCGCAATAAATAAAACAAAATAGTTCTCATATTAAGAAGCCTCATCTCAAGATGATTCCAATTAAAGACAATTTCATAACTTGTTGAAAACACCGGCAAATTAACCTAACCATTTCTTTAAAAGGCATAAACTCTTTTTATAAACGTAAGTCAAAAGGACAGATTTGATACTTAAAGTTACTTGCCAGTGTTGTACAAATGGACTTGTTGTGTTAACGTATTCTTTGTCAATCAATATTAAGGAGCGGTATTTGTGGTAGTTAAACTGTACATATAATTTTGGACATTGTTTTTATTAGCTTTCTGCTTCTCCGAATTTAATGTGAAACAAAAGTGTTTTAGCAAGCGCACCTGACTCCATTTTAATGTCTGCAAATATCTCAGGCAAAAATGTCCATTAAAAGTAATCTTTCGTCAAACGTTGACAATTTGGTATCAAACCCACTGGAAAAGAAGTGAATGAGAGTATAAAAACAAATATTCAGCCATTTCTGTTCTATGCATAGACATATGCATAGATGTTTACATGCAGACAAAAACACACATGCAGACACAAACACAGGAATAAATGAAGACACATATATATGCACATAGAAAGAAGAATACACTTGCAAATGCACATGAAGACGCGTCCACGTAGCATTCAGGAAAATAGAATTGTATTTAATGTTTTTGCATGAATTGAAATTAAGCATATAAGCAATAAACAGTTCTCTCTGTCGGCCTTCTATCTCTCTTTCTATCTATCTATCTATCTATCTATCTATCTATCATAAAAAAGTACAGCCAGCAGGCTAGAATGAGACAGAAAATGTGCGTACACGTTGGCTGGTTGGGTTTGTTGGTATCTCAACCTTTGTAGGTTATTTAATGCCAAATCCATTTTCTTAAAAATAATTAGTTCTATTTCAAAGAATTTAGTTTAGCACGAGTACAGTTAATTTATCAACAACCTTTCTGTTTCAATCTATTCAGTTCAGTCAGACGGTTGTAAATCAGGCATTTCACTTTAGTATAAGTATAGAGTTTATTTACACACTGTTAAATGCCAAAACAGTTTTATTTCAAACATTTCAATTTTGCATAAGTACACGGTTTACATGACAAAACAGTTGTACTTCAAGCAATTCAGTTTAGCATGAGCACGCAGTTTAGTTCGATTTCACCAATAAATGGGATCTTATAAGGTTCTACCAATCCGGCAAGAGTGGTGGTCGGAACTATGGCAATAAAGGGGTACTCTCCAAAGCTGCAGCATTGCTGGAATCTCACCATCAGATTGTTTAGTGTCATTGGTTGGACACTCGTTGGAGGGGAGTCTTACTACTCTGCAGAGGTGCAGTCGTATTTTACACCCTAAGCCGAAAGGACAATATATCTAGAGGCATCATCGTTGGAAATTGACACAAGCTCAGATCCTTGATAAGGCTGATGCTATTTCCCATTGTGCTATAACCCTTTTCCCATCTGCAAAGGATACAGTCAGCATATTATATTCCCCCCGCTGACGGGGCATATCTTGTTGAATCTTACGCACGTGTGAGTCCAGATATTTCTTTGTAATAATGAGTTTGGTAAAAATAAATATATGTTTACAGAATATATTTGATACGTATCATTTAATTAAATGCAATAAAAGTAACAACTAAGAAACAAAAATGTAACATTGAATTGCAAAAAGCAAATTCATACGCAGGAACTATATGACAGAAAGAAAAGATTATCCAGCCCGAGATTGTTTTGATTTTTTTTCTCGTATATTCAACTGTTGCAGCGTTGTACTTAATCATTCACTATGAGCAGACGCAGCGTTCCTCTTCCACCTCAATCGAGACGAACCTGCTACATCACATTGCCAACAGTTTAAAGTTGTTTTTTTTCTAAGCTCTGCTTCGTCATACTCACTAACCTCAGGCAACTTACATTTCTTGTTGTTGGTTAGTGGTCATCTATATCAGAAATCTGGCCAGAAATGGGATTTTTAATGGTGGCTTGATCGTAAATCCCCTAAAGCTAATAGCAATCTTTTTATATGACCTGTTTACATAGGTAATAAGCTTCCACATTTATAATCACAGTTAGAGTTACTTTAAACTATAATTGTTTACGAAGGTTTATAATTAGTTACTTAGTTACTTGAAACCATATAACCGTGAGCAAAGAAATGACTATTATAGAACAGAAATAATTATCCGAAATCATATAATTACTCTTTTGCAATTCAGATAGCTATTTGGATATACATCTCAAGAATTTGACTTTTATTCTTTTTTCCACTTTAACTTGTGTAAGTTAAATATCAAGTCCGACTTTTTCTCTTTGATTGATGGCGTACCACCACATTTTCCTGTGAATTCGGTTTCAAAAAAATTCCTTTTTTTTTGCTACCGCTCGTTGAATGGAAAAAAACCGATTTTTTGAGTCCAAACTGGTGGAGTGAAAGGTTCATTTCTTTTCGATGCACAAAGTAGAATTTTGTCTATAATTTCGCTTTGCCATGAAAAGCACCGAAACAAGCATGACTTTTCCCCCTTCAATTTTTTCTTCACATTGCTTGACCATGGGGCAGTGTAGGAAATTTAATTAAATATCCTCCCTAGCACCAAATAGCCTTAAAATTCTAAATACGATAAACTATTTTAATACACCCGTATGCTCATTAAAGGAAATATATGCTTACATTTACGTTATTGGCTCTATAAATATCATTGTACCAAATAATGGATTTATAGACAAGTCGAATGAGATATTAAAACAGAATTAGTTGCATTTACCAGAAGAATCAATCTAACAATAGTCAGGTAGCATTTTACCAAACCAACACTCATAAAAATATGAATTTCTTTGATTTTTCTCATCACTGCTAACGAGAAGTAAGAACTCAACTGTTTACCTCTTTATTTTTTTAGTGTATACGATATGGCAGTATCTCATTTAGAAAAAAAACCTCTAATTATAAAAGGTAATGTCAGGCAAGTACTATTCCTTTGGCGCTATGAGAGAGCGTACACTTTGAAATGGTATCACGAAACACACACACGCACACACACACACGCGCACACACACACACACACACACACACACACACACACACACACACACACACACACATATGTACTTACATACACATATATGTATCTACATTTATATCTATGTACGTGGTTCGTTCAAAAAGTGTTAAACCCCACCCAGATTGAAAATCTATAGCTGATCATTTTTGTTATAGCTAGACATCACAACTTATTTATGAAGAAAACTGTATCAGATTTCTGTCTTAGTTTCTGTGCAGGTGAGACCCATATAAATTCGAGATGTATATAATAAATAAAAAATCTCAGCAGAGCTTAGAACATTCCAAAATTCTCCCATATATATATATATATATATATATATAAGCTTATTTGATTATTTTTTTTATGGCATATGAACCCTTTTCGTGTCAGTTAATGACGAATCAAGACATTTTGATAAAACTTTGTCTTAGTTTTGTTTTGTTTTTATGACATATCAACTGCTGGAGATTATTTAATGCCAAATTGATTTCTGTACTCATAATCAGTTCTAATTCAAACAATATAGTTTACCAAAACTACGCATTTTAAAGGTCAAAAACAGTTCTATTTCAAATTATTCTATTTAGTCAACAAAGGTAAATGGTTACAAGTATTGCTATGTATCACAAACAATTCAATCAAACATCAGTCAACTATTTACACAAAGATAAATGTAAAAACAGTTCAGTTAAGCATTAGTTAGCAGTTTAAATATCACAGCAGTTTAATTTCAAACAATTCATTCTAACATAAGTACATATTTTCGTCCTGTGAGACCTATGGATAGTATCCCGTCAGGTACTACAACTTCCGGTCAGAGTGAACAAGGGAGCGATAGCAATGAATATAGTTTAATGGTGTGTGGTCTACTCTTTGTAGATTACAGTGTCTCATCAGCAACTCGACTCCCATCGGGTTGTAGAATACACCGAAGGCAACCCAGCGGAAGGGTAAGACACCCACCGCGAATGGGTTGATATCACACGAAACAATCTGATGGTAAGACTGTAGTAATGCTGGAGTTCTGGGGAATGCTGAGTACCTTTTCATTGCCATCACTCCCAGGTCCACTCTGGCCTAGAGTGGTAGCACCTGATAAGGCCCTATCTATGGGTCAAATATAACTAAACTGTGTGATTATGATAAATTGAATTGTTAGAAATAGAACTGTTTTGATATTTAACCTGTGTAACTCTGCTCAACTGTATTGTTTGAAATAGAACTGTTTATATTCATAAAAATAGATTTGGCATTAAATAAACTACAATGGTTGATATGCCATAAAACCCAACCAACCAGACCAAACCAAACCCTGATGTTGCCCAGTCAGCTGGGGCTCTAGAATACACTGACTGCACCTCTGCAGAGGGGTAAGACCCCCCCCCATAACGAGTGTCCTGGATATGACACTAAACAATCTGATGGTGAGGTTCCAACAGTGCTGGAGCTTTGGGGAATGCGGAGTACCCCCTCATTGCCATCGCTCCCAGGTCCACTCTGGCCCGGAGTGGTAGCACCTGATAGGGCCCTATCTATAGGTTAAATAGAACTAACAGCATACTTATGCTAAACTGAATTGAGTAAACTGAATAGCTTGAAATAGAAACGTTTTTGACAATTAAACCATACTTACACTTAAACTGCGTGTTTATGCTTAACTGAATTATTTCAAATAGAACTGTTTTTCGACATTAAAACTGTATTTACACTTAACTGAATTATTACATATAACTGCTTAAATAGTTTGAAATGGAAATGTGACAATTAAACTGTGTATTTATGCTAAACTGAACTGTTTTCAATAGAACATATTATTTATATAAAATGGATTTGGCGTTAAATAACCTACAAATGTTGATATGCCATAAAACCAAACAAACCAAACCAAACCAAACGAAACCCTGATAGTGCTGCTGTTTAAGTAAAAAGACTCTTTTATAAAAGAGTTGATCGCAGGTTCCTTCTTGTTCTGTATTCAGATGTATTTCTTCAAGACCGTGTGTCTTATCAGAGTAAAGAATTCCAACCTTTCCTAATATTTACCCATATTTTGAGACTATTTGAGGGATATTTATGCCTGTATTCTGGTCAGTGGCATGAAGTGAATCGCAAACAACTTCGTCCGCAATTTGAACCCGACATATCTTTTTTTCTATATGGAAAATGGTTGTGCCACGCGTATTTCCTCACGAGGATATTTGACGACCTTAAATAACAGATTTTTATCCAAATTAGCAAAGTCGTCGTTTCTGTCATAATTTCTTCAGACAAATTATCAAATGCCTATTATAGAGTACATGTGTGTTTATTTAATTTTTTGGAAATCAATTATTGTGACTTTTAAAATACATTCTATAAACAGAATGTAATACCGAGCATTAGAATCAGGCAAAATTTCAAGCAAGTTTTAAATAGAAATTGAAGAATGCAACCCTTCCTTAAGGCTCAACAGAAAAACTTACAAATTGATTAATTTATCTGTGATGCTAAAACTAAATGACCATATCTGTAATAAAAGCAACAAATTAGAGAAGTCTTTTGTCCACAGGAAAATTCTGCTCTAGCATAAATAGTTCATGTCTAATCTTAATGGTATTTATTAATATCTGCAAGAAAAATGACGCTGTTCAGCGGTCGACATAGCTGAGCGAGAATTCGAAATAAACGAGAGAGAGAGAGAGAGAGAGAGAGAGAGAGGGAGAGAGAGAGGGAACGTAGAAAAGTAGTTCGATGCTTCTAATCCGGTCTTGCCCTCTTCGATGACCTGTTTGTTTCTGATTTGGCCTTTGAGTTAAGTGTGCATGTGTTTGACAAGATTTCCAAAGGCGTCGGAGATGTGAAGATCTGAATTTGGCACGTAGGCAAATATTAGAGCAGAGACGTCAATTGTGGATAGCACGAAGGGAGTGTAAGACCGAAAATACAATGAACGGTTTCAACAGAGGAAAGTAAGGATAATAAAAACATAAAACCAACGACAGCAACAAGTACAACAGCAGGTTTTAAGATAAGGAATAATAATAATAATCATATTAATAATAATATAATAATAATATATAATAATAATAATAATAATAGCAGGTGTAGTTATATAGAGCTGCGATCAAGAGAATTTGGTAGAAACAAAAGAAACGTCAGAGAACATTGCAGTTTAAACTTGTAAAGGAGATAATTAGAGAGAGTCCATTGAATGAGAAAAAGAAGCAAAACCAAAAAGTAATAAACAATGAATCAACAAATGGATGTAAAATGAAAGGAAGGAAGTACCTGTGGTGTAGTGGCTAACGTCCTGGACTGTGACGTTGTAGTAAGCGAGTTCAAATTCAAGTCATGCTATTGCGTTTACTTTTGGACTAATCCTCTTAGTGTACCATTGTTGTACTAAAGACAATTTAGCCCACCGCTGTGACCTCAGAGTAGTAACATGTTGACGAACGTGAAACTGTTAAAAACACACCAGCAGTTTTTTTTTACTACAAGATAGCAAGTAGCCGCCGGGAGAATGAAAGGGAGTATCAAAGAATGAGACAACCACTTCAGCTAGATAAAAATATAAGTAACATACTATAGTGGGAAAGAAAGAGAAAGAGCAGGTCTTGAATTTTCACCTGTTTCTAACATGCTTGTCCCCAGGGTCGAGCCTAACATCCCCCTTTTGAACGCACTCTCAACTAAGGGCCAGTGAACTTTCTTCTCCTTACATCTTCGTGGCTCGTTTTCTACTGACATCTCTTCACCTGCTTACGTCTCGTCGTCGACTCTCTCTAAAGGACTCAAGTTATCCTTTCACTTCCGCTTGTCGTGTCGGGAGCAGAAGGATTAACTTCCACTCGTGCATGCGGCCGAGATTTCGGAGATCTAGGTTTCCTTTGTCATTTTAAATTACCAAGAGTGCCTCGGCTTTTTTATTCGATGCCTACAGTCTGCTCTATCGAAGGTTGACTTGTTATCAAGCATAGAAACCAAACCAAACAATAAAATGAAAATAATCAAAGAGTAAGCATAAGAAGGACGGTGAAGAAAGAACGTAGAAAAAGTAAAGAAAAAAGAGATACGAAAACAATTGAATCAATCAATCATCATCATCATCATGTCGTGCCGCTAGCACGGATATCCCTGACCTTCTCTCGTCACTTCTCTCTATCGTTCATCGCCTCTGGCGGGTCTTCAGTGCTACACCCCGTATCCTCACATAGCTGCTGAATGTATGTTCGTGCTGGTCGTCCTGCTTTTGCTTGGCCATATGCGGGGTCCATAGGAGTACATCACTTATGAGATCGTCCCTGCTTCTCCAGCAGTGTCCTGCATGTCTGGTTCGTCTACCTTGGATAGTTTTCGTGATGGGAGGTAGGGGGCCATATAGCTGGTGCCTTGTGGGGTGTTGCCGCCTGGAATTGTTCAATATTGCTTTCAACATTCTTGTGTAATTGCCGTCTAGCGTCTTCTCCAGCCGTTTAGTTAGCGTCCAAGTAGTGCATCAATACAGCAGTATCGACACGACCGCTGCCTGGAAGAAACTGCGTTTCATTTCATCGGTCAAGTCTGATTTCCATATGATCGAAAGCCTATCGATAGCTGTCCATGCTTTCGTTAGCCGTGACTCGATGTCTTTTTTGATTGTTGAGACGCTGCTTCCTAGGAAGGTGAATTTGTCCACCAGTTTCAGAGAGGTTCCGTCTAGTGTCGAAATGTCACATGTTTGGTTAAAGCACATATATTCAGTTTTGTGTGCATTGGCATGGAGGCCAATGCCTGAGGCGGTTCGTTCCAAACTATGCAGTAGTGTTTCGGCCTGGTTGCGCGTATTCGCCAGTAACGCGTAGTCAGCATCGGTAATTGATTTTGCGGGGTACCTTCTGCTCCTTTTCTTTTTCGGCTCGAAGCCGTTTTCTCTGAATATCGAACTAATACTGAACATAAAAAGGATAAGAACAATTAAATAACAGATAATAATAATAATGTCTAGCTAGCTCACTAGCTAGTGGTAGTATTAGTAGTATTAGAACTAGTAGTAAAATAATTCATAAAAGATTAATATAAAGCTGACACAAAACAAGCAAATCTGAAGCAGTCTGCATAACCCGAAGACGAAAAAGTTTCGAAACAGAACAAAAAGAACTGGGAGAAGTAGAATTGAAGGTTGAGGTAGACAAATATGATCATAGGAATCCAAGGAATAATAAAAAGAAGTAGGATTGGAAGAAAAAAATGTTTATTGGTCTGTTTTAGTTTTATGGCATATCAAACTTTGTAGGTTATTTTATGCCAAATCAGTTTTTATACAAATAAATAGTTCTACTTAAAATAATTCAGTTTAGCAAAAGTACACTGGTTAAATGTCAAAATCATTTCTATTTCAAGCTATTCAATTTAGTCCGACAGTTCTAATTCAAACGGTTTAGTTTAGTATAAGAATAGTTTTTGTTAACATCCGACTAAATGTGAATAACGGTTCTATTTCAAACAATTCAGTTTAGCTTAAGTTCACTGTTTGAATGTCAAAACCTCTATTTCAAACAATTCAGTATAGCATAAGATCGCAGTTTAAATGCCAAAACAGTTGGATTTCAAGCAATTCAGTTTAGCATAAGTATACATTTTAGTTCTATTTGACCCATAAATAGGACCCTATCAGATTCTACGCCTCCGGGCTAAAATGGCCCTGGGAGCGATGGCAATGAAGATGTACTCTTGTTCCACAAAACTCCAGCATTACTGGAACCTCACCATCAGATTGAATAATGTCGAATCCAGGACACTTGTTAGAGGAAGGGGTCTTACACAGGCGCAGTCGGTATATTCTACTGCCTCAGCTGTTTGGGAAAAAAATCAAGAGAAAAACATATAATCTATTAGATAAAATATAAGAACACACGGAACACAAAATAAGGTAAGGAAGAAGTAAAAAGCGAAAGAAGGCAAGAATATGACTAAGAAGAAAAAAAAAAAAAGAAGAGAAATAATATAAGAATTAGAATAGGCAGAAATTAAGACTAAAAAAAAAGAAGATGAGAAGAGGAAGAAAGATAAGATAAAGAACACCAAAGTAAGAATATTAAAATCTCACTCTCTCTCTTTCACTCTATCTTTCTCTCTCTCTCTGATAATTATCTTATCAGTACGTTATATATATATATATATATATATATATATATATATATATATATATATATATATATATATATATAACGTACTGATAAGATAATTATAAACGAAGAACAATCGGAGGAAAGAGATGAAAGAAAACAAGAATGTAACGTAGTAAAAGAAAAAGAAGAAAATCAGCACTGGATACATTTAGCGCTCAATATTCCAAAGCCTGAATTCTTTTCTGTCTTCGTTTGCAAGGCCAATATTATTACTATGGGGATTAATTAACAATATTCTATATCCTTTCGCGCTTGGGACCAATTTTGCGTCTGCCTGCGTTAATCAATAAAGTTAGCGATGAATGACTGTCTCGCATGCGTGACTGGTTACAATGAAGTGCAGAGACGAGTTATGTGCCCTTGGCTACATTTTCTATGTTCATTTACCCGAACCGTGAGCTCTAATCGTGCGTACTTGACACTCCTCAGGCACATGCTGATGTTGCAAGCAACACACACGTTCAGACAATCATTCACCAACACACACACACACACACACACACACACACACACACACACACACACACACACTCACGCTCACGGGCGCTCGTGCGCGCGTGTACACATACACTCACCAGCAAACACACACACGTAGAATCAACACACACACAAACGTATCCACATACTCTCAGCAACAAACCTAAACACGCACACATACACCCATGTACACACATAAATTCACTAACAAACACAAAAACATACACGTACACACATATACTCACCAACACAAACACAACACTCAGTGAAGTCCTCGTGTCAGAGTGGCTAACTTGATGAACAATGACGTCATAGAGAACTTGTTCGAACTTCAGTATTGGTATTATTTTTTTTTTTATCTAATACCCTAGGGAAAGGCATAAATTCCTTTATCCTAATGAATATAGGTTAAATTGTACTCCAACTGTATCTACAGAGATAGCTTTGGCATATAACCCACAACGGTTGTTATAGCATCATATTACGAAACCAAACTTAACATTTATATCTCTCCGTATAGGATGAAATCTCTGTGCTTGTATATATGAGTTCATGCCTGTTTTAGGGTCACAATACATATCTGTGTCAGAAAATATTGTTAGATGGTTATAAAGTGGGCGTCAAAACACATGAACCGTAACCGTTCTTAAATACCCTCCCACTGCTCACCATCTCCCTCGATTGGAAATATAGATAATTGATAGGTTTGCTTTCTTTGGTTAATAGCATATCAACCTTCAATGCCAAAGCCATCGTTTTAGAACAGCTGGCGGGAATAAGGGAGTTCATCCCTTTCTCCAAGGTATTAGTCCAAAAATAAACGTTATTGCACGACTGGTGTTCTCACTCGCTAACTTCAAGTCTAAAGTCCATTACTTGTGCTATTACGCCAGGGGGATTGAGGTTAAATTATATTGAAGAAAGAGATTAGAGAATTTGCATTTTGAAGTTAAAACGTTGAATATCAAGAGTACTAAGGACCTAACATATTTTTGTAGATGATGGAGAGTAACATTTCAAAATCCACTTTTTGTGACTTCGATGTCTTCCTCAGAAAATTACGAAAACTCTTTCTTGTGAATTGAATACAATTTTGAAAACCATAGAGAAAAACCAGTCTGAATTGATAACAATTATTAATTGCCGAAACAATGTTTTTATTATATTCTGACCGGGATCAAGTAACAACTGATTTCACTCCTCTTCCTTTCATCGGCCAATTTTGTGAGAGGACCAATAATTTTTCACTTTTTCAAAATTTATTTTTGAAAATTTTAATACGTTTAGCACAAATATATTAAATAAGTTACTACATATTTATTAGGTGTTTAGCAAACCGATTCAGAATACAAGTTTAATATAAAATGTTGGTAAATGCACTTCATCCAAGTAATGTCTGAAATTCTTGACATCAAGTTGCAGATTCTATTCTATTTTCACACTCTTCAAAACTAAAATCAGGTTTACTTTTAAAATACAGTTTGAAAGAAGAGTTTTAATATTAATGCGTCCATTTTCAAAAAAAGTACAAGTAAAATGAATATATATCATCACTTGGCTTCGTGAAACGTTGTTGATAACGCCAATGCGCGACAGGCAGGTGTAGTTACCTCAACTAAAGCTTGAGAGAATAGCATTGAGTTTTACTCCCTAACGTTTTATCATTGATAATAGTTCTGCACGTATTTTCAAAGTATGACAACTATTTTGGTGGTGAGACGTCAAGTGTCATGGTCATTAGCTTTGGTGGACAATCAGTGATATTTGATGAAACTGATATCAAAGAATTTTTCAAACATTCTTTGATTTGCTTCATTTGTGACCATCTGTCGCAATGGCCAACGGAGTGCTCATCGCATTGTATAATTCTGGGGAGGTAATCATTTACTATTTTGGAGAAATGTTCAGCCCTGCTTAGATGGGACATTTGTTACAATACTTCAATGCAGATAACCTTCGATTTTCATGGACTTTAATATTGATGAAGACATCACTTGCGTGGATATCGCAGATGGTGCAGAAAAATAGTTAATGTGTATCGAAAAATTACACAAACATTTGAAGACTAAAAACAGGTGTTTTGTAAATGTTTAATGTGATAGTGAAGATGTTTTGTATATATAAATTTAGCAGGCACAAATAAATAAAATCACCTTAGATATTTTTTCAATGAATCTGTAACTGCCTGATGATAGTTGTTTTGTAAAAGAAACTCCACGAAACCCAGAGGTCGCAGTCTCTCTCTCTCTCTCTATATATATATATATATATATATATATATATATAGTACTTGGTACCTCCTTGCTTAACACTCAGCAATATAAGGTACATATCAAGGGTAAAGTGGAGCAATACAGGGAAGGGAGTAGCACCCTACCCTACACCTCAGTGTAACAGCTATTGAAAAGGGACCCTTCTGGTCGCCCTCGACTATGGTCGCCAACTTATCTTACTTTATATATATATATATATATATATATATATATATATATATATATATATATATAATCTGTGCTAGTGTGTGTCTGTCTGTGTATATATGTATTTATATAATTTAGTATTAAACTCATTTGTTTGTTTGTTTGGGATTTATGGTATACCAATAGGTTCGTAGGTTAGTAAATGACAAATCCATTTTAACACAAATAAACAGTTCCTTTTCAAACAATTCAGTTTAGTGTAAAAACAGTTTCAATATCAAAAACAGTTCTATTTCAAACTATGATATTTAGTATGCTGAAACATCTCTGTTTCAAACATTTCAATTTTGCATAAGTACGCAGTTTAATTATAAAAACAGTTATAGTTCAAGTTATTTAGCATGAGTACATAGTTTAGTTCTCTTTGATCTATAGTTAGACAAGCATCGAGAAAAATCAAGAAGAGAAGTCGTTATATCCCGATTGCGAATTAGTCATACAAGGCTTACTCACTCTTTCATTCTGAAACAGGAACCACAGCCATAATGTTTGACCTCTCAGACAACTCGCACGGGGAAACACATTCTTATATAATGCAAAGCTTTCGCTGTTATCAGAAAGCGATTTTTCAAAATAAATAGCTTAACTGATCTGTTTGAGAACGCCAACATAGATGTCGTTCTGTCTTTCTTGAGAGAGATAGAGTTGTACAAAAAATATAACGACTTTAAACTGGTTAATTTTGTACAAGCAAATGAAATCCTGGTAATAGGAAATTTTACCTACCTAAGTATTAGTTTAGAAATCTTTGGTTGAATATGTATATATATATATATATATATATATAGGCAGAATTTGGCGTTAAATGACCTGCAAGGGTCGCTATCCCATAAAACCCAAAGAAACAACCAACCAATTGATCTATATAGAACGTATCAGGTGCTACCACTCCGGACCAAAATGGAACTAGGAGTAAAGGCAATGAAGGGGTACTCTGCATTCCCCAACGCTCCAGCATTACTCGAACCTCACTGTCAGATTGTTTAGTGTCATATTCAGGACAATCGTTGGGGGAGGTCTGCAGAGATCAAGTCGGTGTAATTCTACAAATTAAAACTGTGTTTCTTGAAATATTTAGTAAGTGATGGAGAAAAAGGTTTTATTATTTTGGATTAAATGACAGGAATTACGCAACATTAAAATGGATGTCCTTCCAACACTTATCATTTTATTCGAGTATAAGTGTAGAGATATGATAGAGAGTGAAAGTTATTAGTTTATTTTCCAATGAAACGAGTTATTAGAGAGTTTGCGCTTTGAAGTTTTAGATTTTAAAATCTCTTTTTCCATCTTCGACGTTTTTTCTTCAAATCTATAAGACGTAACTAGTGTTCGGATATTTTTTGAGTTAATTGAAGATTTTAAACCTTAAGTTAAATATATATATATATATATATATATATATATATATATATATATATATATATATATATATGTGTGTGTGTGTGTAACTGTGTCAGTGTGTGTGTGTCTGTGTGTGTGATTTTAAAAATTTCTTAGACACGCTTAAATGAATTACATTACTCCCTGAGTAAATTGTAAAAAAACAAAATAGATTTAAAATTGAATCAATTTAAAAAATACAAACAATTATTATACGGATAATATATGCTCTTATCAAGAAAATTATGTTGTCATTAAGAAAATACAAGTAATAAGATATAATTAAGAAAATGAAATACAAACAGAAATATTCAAGAAAATAAAATACAGAAAAATAGATTTAGAATATTTTTTCAAAATTTTCCATCATTTTTTCAAGATACAGAAGATGAAATAATTATTATAAGGAAAATATTTTGCTATTATCAAGAAAATTATGAGATTATTAAGAAAATGAAAACCTCAAGAAATAATTAATAAAATAATAGAACAAAATAATTAAGGAAAATAGAATACAAAAAATAATCTTTAAAGATTTCTCTAATGTCCTATCATGAAATATGAAAAAAAAACATCGACGATCGACATTAATTTAGTGTCATTTTTTTTTTCGCTAGTTAAAGTTTCTTGATATTGAAAAAAATATTGAGTCCGTGAACGTTGTTCAAAACTTTTGTCTTTTACCTGATTTTCATCCATTTAACCTTGCTAATGTACTGTACTACTTACATGTTTTTGTATTCATTTGATTTGAAGTGAAAAAGACTGGACATATAACTGTAATCATCATCATCATCATATCGTGCTGGCAGCACGGATATCCCTGACCCTCTCTCGCCACTCCTCCCTATCGTTCATCGCCCTAGGCAGGTCTTCAGGACAACATCCTGTATCCTCACACAGCTGCTGAATGTACGTTCTTGCTGGTCGTCCTGCTTTTGCGCGGCCGTGTGTGGGGATCCATAAGAGTACATCTCTTATGAGTTCATCTCTGCTTCTCCAGCAATGTCCTGCATGTCTGGTTCGCCTAACTTGAATAGATTTCGTGATAGGGGGCAGGTGGCCGTACAGTTGGTGTCTTGTGGGGTGCCGCTGCCAGGACTTGTTGAGGATTGCACGCAGCATTCTTGTGTAATTGCCATCTAGTTTCTTCTCGAGCCGTTTTGTTAGCGTCCATGTAGTGCATCCATATAGCAGTATCGATGTGACCGCTGCCTGGAAGAAACTGCGTTTCATTTTATCGGTTAGGTCTGATTTCCATATAGTCGATAGCCTATTGATAGCTGTCCATGCTTTCGTTAACCTCGTTTCGATGTCCTTTTCGGTTGATTAATCTGTAAAATCTGAATGTTTTCCTAACTGAGATTACAAAAAAGCATCTATGAGATAAATCCTGTTAGCAAAAAAAAAACAAAAAACAACAAAACAAAACAAAACAAAACAAAAAAAGACTTCGAAAACAATTTTTCTATCATAATAAATGAAACAAAGTGACCTGTTGAGTAGAGCAAATATTTAAATGAATACGATACAAAAAAAGGCTGATAAAAAAAACCCTGTAATGTGATTGGTTTGGTTTGGTTTCCTTGTTTAATGGCATATAAACCTTTGTAGGTTATTTAATGCCAAAGCTATTCTCCGAGAAGAACAGAAGTAGTACTATATAACCCATAGCTGGGAAGATAAGAGGATTCATACCTTTCTCAATGGTATTTGCCTGAAAGTGAACGTAATAGCGTGACTGGAGTACGAATCGCTGACTACGATTCTGCAGTCCATCGCTTTAAACATTACACCACGAGGACACACCCAAAGGATTGCTTAGAGCCACCAGAAACTATATTGCAATATGAGTTTAGGTGAAAACAATTATCCTATATAAGAATAATAAGTACCAAATTATAGTGTTTATAAAAACACGAGGTTTATAAAATCTAAAAATTCACTTTCAATTGTTCAGCAGGATACGTACCCTAAAGGATATACAGCAGCAATTTGAATACACTCTACTAAAGCCTGATTGTCACAACTGGTGAATTTCAAAAATGCAATCTGACACTTTAGAAGGATGATATGCAATAAAATTCTGTTTTAAACTTGCAAAAATGCCACAGAAACGTATGGAATGCTTCAGACTGCTTTTCGACCATCTTGCATGAATCGAGCATCAATTTTTGAGTGAATGTAATAGTTTGAATTCGCTTACTTCCAGGCTGCAATCTAGAAATTCAGATATTACGTAACGAGTACTCCCAATCTCTCTGATATATATATATATATATATATATATATTATATATATATATATCCGAGATGTATACGATAAGTTTCCAGACATTTTTTCATATGGGTACTTTTATTGATAGTACACACATGAAACTCTAGTCCTCTTCGAAGTAATCTCCTCCGGCTGCAATGCACTTGTATAGTTCCAACAAATACTGGAAGGCGCCATGGAAGTCCTCTTGTGTGAGAGTGTTAATGACCTTCGTCACAGCCTCTTTCATCTCTTCAGTTGTCTCATAATGATAGCCTCTTAGCTTAGATAATGATCAAAAGTCACAGGGAGCAAGGTCTGAACTATAGGGAGGCTGAGGAACTGTCTTGATGCCCATCTTGGTCAAATAGTCTGTAATAAGGATGGAGTTGTGGACTGGTGTATTGTCCTCGTGGAAATGCCACTGACCAGTTTTGAAGAGTGCTGGCCTCTTCCGACGGAATTTCTTCCTGAACTCCCTTAAAAACCTCAACATAGTAACCCTAAACCTAACCCTTTGTCCAATCAACTCTGGTGTATTGATTTCCTTTCTCCTCCCTTACCTCTCATCATATCTCACAGCATCATGAGATTTTCTCAACTTCTTGATGCATAATGTTATTCTTTTAGAAATTTGACTTCTCTTAGTTTTTATACCTTGCAAGCTCTGATGTTGTCACCTCCAACCAGTGGATATGATGACAGTTGAGATCAGCCCCTACAAAAATACAAGCAAGAATTTATTATTACTTTATGAATACATTGAATATGTTATACTCTAAGAACAATTTTTTATTCAGCTGATGTTTTTGATATACGATATGTTTATTTAATATGACGACACGAGCTAATCAATTCTGATTTATTATTTAGGCGATAATTCCTCTCGGGGTAAGGAGTAATGTTGATTTATTCCAAAAAATGATTACCTACACTTTCTTAATCCATCTCCACTTGCACCTGTCATTTTTAGCAACTTCCATCAGATTCATTTTTTTTTTACTTCGGTTTAACCAACGTGAAGAGCTTGTACTCTCTCATACACTCATCTCTCTCTCTCTCTCTCTCTCTCTCTCTCTCTCTCTCTCTCCATCTATCTATATATATATATATAGAGAGAGAGAGAAAAGATAGAGAGAGTGAGAGAGAGAGAGAAAGAGAGAGAAAGCCGCATAGATAAATATATACTTTGCCATTGGCTCCTGATTAAGGATATAAAAATGAATACAAGCTTGAAATAAAGATATTAAAAAAGAAAAATAGGAATATTTGCAATTTTGTTGCCGCCGACTGTGACTGTTACTATCTCTCCCAGGCAAAGAGTTGGGGGTCCGTGATGGTTTTAGTTCATGCTTATGAGCGGCCCAAACTTTCTAATAACCATTTGTACCTGATGATTGAGTTGAGTCATTTCATTTTTTGTTGTTTGTTTATTTTAATGGCACATCAACCTTCTTGGTTAAAGAGAAGAGGTACTATTTAACCCCTAGCTGGAAGGATAAGAGGGTTCATATCTTTCCCAAGGGTATTTGTCCAAAATTGAACGTGACTGGATTTCGAATTCCCTTATTACAATTCCGCAGTCCATCTTTAAACATTACACCACAAGGTTTTCATAATTACTATAAATCCTTGCCCAACAATTTGACTATTAAGTGGCTCTATCCAGTATACAGTGCACGATCATAAAAACAACTTAGTTTTCATTTAAAAGTTAATTATAATTCATATATATATATATATATATATATATATATATATATATATATATATATATATATATATATATCATCATCTCCAATGTGAACGAAAAGCACATTTTTCACAACACTCTCTCGCTATTCGATCCTATCAACTCTAAGACTTGTTAGGTCCTCTAAATGATATCAAGTGTCTGCACAGAGTGATTAATATACGGTTGTGTTCATTTGTAGGAATCCATAGGAGAACTTCTCATGTATTTTCCTAAGCTTTAGAAACGGTGTTCAGCATTTTTTGTTCGTCTTTTTTCGATGTTTTGCGAGATGTAATCGTACACCTTTTTTTTTTTTTTTAGGTTTTGCTCCCATGACCTGTTAAAAAGAGCACCTAACATCCTTGCTTAGTTATCATCTAAGTTTTCTCCAATTATTCCGTTAGAATCCAAATACTGCTGCTGCAGAGAGTGCCACAGCAAGGAAGAATTCCTGTTTTATTCAATCTAAGAGATAAGTTTTCTATGTGGTTGACATCTCATCAATATGTCAATATACATACATATATATATATATATATATATATATATATATATATATATGTGTGCGTGTGTGTGTGTGCGTGTGTGTGCGTATCTGTCTGTCTGTGTGTGTCCAGTTATGATTAAAGTTTCTTGGAAATAGTGCCAGGAAAGTATATATTTACTTTGCTTTTTGGTGAATGACTGTGTCAGGTGAGTCAGTAGAGTAATAGCATAGTAATCACGTGATCTAAAGTTATTTGTTTAGTTAAATCTAAAAAAAAATCATCCGTGTTGAAGATTAACTGAACTGAGGTTTAGGAGGATTTTATTCTGTTTCATTTTTATTTACTTTATATATATATATATATATATATATAAGTAAAAGTAAAGTTGGCGACCATAGTCGAGGGTGACCCGAAGGCTCCCTTTTCGATAGCTTACTACACCAAGGTGTAGGGGAGGGCGCGACTCCTTTCCCTGGATTACTCCACTTTACCCTTGATCCGTACCTTATAATGCTGAATGTTAAGCAAGGAGGCATCAAGTACCATTTTTTGAGTCTTTGGTATGACTCGACCTGGGATTGAACCCAGGTCTCCCGGGCCACTGGCGAACACTCTAACCGCTAGGCCAATGTCCGGTATATATATATATAATTGTCTTTAATTGGAATCATTTTGAGATGAGGCTTCTTAATCTGAGAATTAATTTTTTTTTATTTATTGCGGACTTTTTGTCCTCATCTTGGTAGTTTTTTGTGTTGTTTCTTCTTTCACTACGTTTCGGCCAAATTTCACCACTGGCCTTCTTCAGGTGATTTTACTGCGACCTCGGATAGGAATGCTGAGTCTTGAAACCGTATCCCCAGTAATTACTGACTTCCATAGTTGTTTTCTATCGCACCACGTTTTTCACCAAGTAAACCTCATGCCGCCTTGGGTAGGATTTGAAACCGCTGTCTTCTAACAATACTCACCTGGAACCGCAGAGACTCAACGCCTATATCCGATGCGCCAGGGGCCCCGAAGGGCGATCAAGGATTGATGAAATTTGGCCGAAACGTCGTGAAAGAAGAAAACACAAAAACTACCAAGATGAGGTCAAAAAGTCCGCAATAAATAAAAAATTAATTCTCATATATATATATATATATATGTGTGTGTGTGTGTGTGTGTGTGTGTGTGTGTGTGTGTGTGTGTGTGTAAATGTTTGTTGTAGGCCCAAAGAATTGATAAAAATATATTTTTAAATAGGTAGGTCCACGAGGAAATTTGTATTTTTTAAAATTTATCTAGTTTGTTCTTACATACGTGTTATATATGTGAATGTTTCCCGCTTCTTGCTTTCGTCAGAGGACATGTATGGCTCAAGGCCTTGTTGATGGGGTACTCAAAGAGACTTGAACTCACTTTTGTTCGCAATTTGAATGTTTTTTTCCGTTTGGTTGTGGTTTTTATATAGAGGTTATTATCCCCTTTTCTTAAAGTGTGTCTACTTTAGTCTACTTAACCCTTCTTTGATATTTGATATGTTTTTGTTGTTGATGTTGTGTGTGTGTGATCGTGGAGTGATTTTGCGTTTTACTAACAGTTATTTTTCTTGACGATGTCGGTGTGGCAGTGTGGTTTTAAATTTACTGGTAAGTTTTCCCTTTTTTTTCAATAGTTTTTGTTTGTGTATATGCACACACACACACACACACACACATATATATATATATATATAAGTTTAATTACATTTGTGTGTGTAAACGATTCATGTTTTATTTAACTTTGGTTTAAATTTATCTGTAAAATTCCTTTCCTTTATTTGAAGTAACGTGTAGTTGTTGGTTTGATAAATAAGCATTATTTTAAATTTACCTCGGCTACATTGGTATAGGTGATTCGAAACATTTAATATTCTGTTTTCTTCTATTTTGATATTAATGATGTCCTTATATTAAGTGCCTGTGTTGACCCTATGTATATTTCTTTACATTCGCAACATTCAATTATGTAGACTAAGTTTTTGAGTTGCAGCTAGAGTTTTTATTTATTTTGAAGATGGTTTCCGGGTTTTTAAACGTATAGGATTTACTTTCTATAATTATATCACATGTTTATTTTTGTATTTGGGAACTCCTTGTGTTGTGTTTTCTCCGAATGTATAAGAGGTGAGTATTCTTTTCAGGTTTTTGGGTTATCTCGGGCTTTTAATTATTTTTGTTCTGTCTCGTATTTCTTTGAGTTTGTCCGTGTTTTCAATTTCTTCTTGATTTTTCACAATTTCTGCGAATAGTTCTGGATTATTTTTGCTGTAGGTTACGACATATGCTAGGTGTTTTTCCTTGTTGTGTTTTTTTTTTTTGGGGGGGGGGTCTGAAGTAGAGGTATTGTTGGGCGTCTGTTTGTTAATGGTAGATATGTGCAACGATTTGGCCATTTACGTTTTTTATAAGATTGTCTAAAAATGGTAAGCTGTGTTCCATAGTAAATTTTATTGTGTGGTGTAGGTTATGTAGTAGGTTGTGAAATTCGTTGATGTCGATGATTTAGTAAATTCTTCTTTATTTGTTATATAAATTATAATTAAAGAATTATGTCGATAATTTTCTTTTTTCCATACTTACAGAAGTATTTCGTCGAGGCCTTCTACTTTTCTGTTTTCCTTTTTTTAAATAGTACACCTAGTGCTTCTTCTGTAAATGAATCTAGTTTGATGTCATTTTGGTTACTTATTATTTTTGAATAGATTTGTTCGTTATTTTGGAAGAGTTTACGAGTAATTTCTTGAAATGTTCTTTCCAATTCTTAAGTTTTTCTTCTTGACTATTAGCTTTTAATTTTGCTTTCAAAGTGATTATCCCTCTAATTACTTCATATACTGTCGTTCCTGCTAATCGTATTTGTTTGTCTTCAATCGAATTTCTAATCTTTTAGTTATTTGGTTTCGAATATTTGTCAACTGCTCTTTTTGTCACATGTTAGTATGATTGAAGATCGAACTCAAAACGATGTCGCAGAGAGGCACATTAGCCATTTCAAGCCAGTGTCCTGTTCGATGTTACAAAAGAAGCGACGCGAAATTAGATAGTTGCGAAACTGAATAATTACGTTGCATATGATTTGAATTATATATATATATATATATATATATATATACAAATATATATAGAGAGTAAGTAAGAGCAATATTGGCGAGGTGTAGGGCAGGACGCTACACTTTTCCTTGAATTACACCACTTTATCCGTACCTTATAATGCTGAGTTTTAAGCAGCGCTGCATCAAGTGCCATTTATTAAGTCCTTGGTATGATTTGACCTGGGATTGAAGCTTTGTATACCAGGCTATGGCGAACACTCTACACACTAGGTACTCTTCAATAGCAGTGTCAAACGAACCTATATTCTGTGGTCCAATAAATGCATGTCACGCAGAGAGCCACTTATAGATCAAAGTCTCTGGTGAATCTGGTTGTCCGGATTGCCGTGCCCACGTTGTGTTTTTCGATTCGCAGAAAAGTTGGAGAAGAGCTGATTCGGGCTTCTCTAGGTTCTAGCTGGGTTGGAAGACGGCCAACTTTACCGGTGCTTTTAGCGGGGCAACTTCCTCAATAACTCAGAACGCTTGTTCCTATTTACCAACCCCTCCGCTCGCGCAGGATATGACACAAGATCAATTTTTAAGCGGAGTTCAACAGGTTTGAATTCAGAGTTTTCCTTCTCCTAGACTAGTTGCCTCACCAAGGCTGAAGAACCTTGCCTGTCCTACTATTTACCCATAGCTGGAGGGAGAATAATTGGATTCATACCTTTCCCAAGGGTATCAGTGCTATGTGAAATGCAATCAGTCTCGTCCAGGATTTGAACTCGTGTCACCGTGTTTAATTCCTACGACGATAACCATTACTCCACGGGCACCTCAGAAGGCTTGTTAACAGTTGTAAATAACACGGTATTCTTTCATTATGCAATGATTATAAACCATGTGCAAACACCACTTGGTGTTTCTGTTTGGAGTAAGAAGTGATAAATTGACAGGCGATAATAGATTAGAGTCTGTCTTGAGCAAATAAATTTTGGTTGGAACGATCAAGTTAAGGACTGGTTAAAGTGACAGTGGTAGCAAAGAGAGTGGCAAGGACTTCAAGTCTTCGGTCTGCGGAGCTAGCCTTCGGTCAACTTATTCCCTTTTTGGGATCTTCTTTTATAGGGTCCTGACCCCTGAATACATGCCTCCAATTGGCCAGCCAATAGAAACGCTGGACCAATGGCCCCAGGGCAAAATCATCAGCGGGGTTCAGAAGCCCCACCCCGAGGTCTGTGTTTAACAGCCAATAAAAAATTATGGCCCCTCTTTGCACGTCTTGGGGAGGGGGGAAAGCTCCACCTCGCTTTTCTTTGATTGGTGGGCCACTCGATAATATTCTAATATTATGATAATGGCCTTGTGCCGGGCTTTTAGCCGTAATTATCCGTAGATTTGCACTCAGTTGCCACTAGAAATTTAAATAAAATGTTTTTCTATCACGTCAATCAAAACCCAGATCGACCGATTCGACCCTTAGAGTTAACAATCTTGGTGTCCTTGTCAACTTAACCCATTCTAGGGCATGGTTTCGAAGGGTGCGAATCGATTATTATTATTATTATTATTATTATTATTATTATTATTATTATATTTTCTTCACTACCTTGACAAAAGTCTATAACTAATCTTCAACAAATTATCCCACTTAGTCCTCGGTATCTTATTTAATATCGCCAGTCAACGTGTAACACTATGATAGTGTTACAATTCAGAGAGGGAGTTGTATTTGTTGTTTTTTAAAACGCCCTATAGGCCTGGGTTTGATAAACCATAAAGACATTTCAATTATTTCGGACTTTTTTTGGTTTGGTTTCGGCGTCAAGCTAATCATATATTCATTGTAGTTTCTTTTCTTGTTCACTTATATTGGGCAGAATTCTAATGAAAATGTGCTTGAATGATAGAACTAATCATGAATATTTAGGTTGATCACTTATTTTTCAAAAAATAGAATAACCAGACTATAAAAACGTTTTAAAAATTATTCCATATTGTGCTTCCACATCTTGTATATATATATATATATATATATATATATATATATATATGTATGTATTCAAAGAGAAATATAAATAGAAAAAATCAGGAGAAAAGATCTAATATACATTTTTACGAATTTTTGTGGATTTTGTTTACAGATATATGTTTGTTCGTTGTTTGGTTTTTATGGCATATCAACATTTGTAGGTTATTTAACGCCAAATCCAATTTTATACAAATAAAGAGTTCTATTTAAAAAATTCAGTTTAACAAGACGCTGTTTTATTGTCAAATACTTCACAATTTCAAGCTATTCAGGTTAGTCAAACAAGTCTAATTCAAATAATGCAGTTTAGTATAAATATAGGACATTGGCATAATGGTTAGCGACTTTAAAAATGGTACTTGATGCCTCCTTGCTTAACACTCAGCAGAATAAGGTACGGATCAAGGGTAAAGTGGAGAAGTCCAGGGAAAGGAGTAACGCCCTCCCCGACACCTTGGTGTTGTAGCTATCGAAAAGGTAGCCTTCGGGTCACCGTCGACTATGGTCGCTAATTTTACTATAAACATAGTTCCTGTCCACACACGGTTAAATGCCACAGCAGTTCTATTTCGAACATTTCATTTTAGCCTAAGTACACTTTCAATGTCAAAAACAGTTTTATTTCAGACGATTTAGTTTTAAATAAGTACGCAATTTAGTTCTATTTGTCTAATAGATAGATTTTAATCTGGAGCTACCTCTCCGGGCCAGAGTGGATCTGGGACGATGGGAATAAATGTGTACTCCGCGTTCCCCTTAGCTCCAACATTACTGCAATCTCACCATTAGATTGTTGAGAGTCATATTTAGGACAGCCGTTGTGGGGTGTCTCACACCTCTGCAGATGTGCAGTAAGTGTGTTCTCCAAGTCGACTGGGTAATATAGATATAAGAATAGGGCATAGAAAATTACATTTAAAATGTCGCTTTAGTTTTACTGTAGATCAAGATAAATTTAACTCTTGTACATTATATTCCGGAATTTACACCAGTTAAACCATTTGGTATTTCATGAACACGTGTCAATTTAAATTTAGCAGGGTAAAAAACACATACTATAATGAAGGACCCAGTTTCTCAAAATCATATGTACTAGGCGTAGAAACCATTGTGAATTTTAAAAAGCATAAGCTTCACTGGATTTTAAAAATAAAAAATGATGGTAGAAATTCCTAGGGAAAAAATTACACTATTAATGGAGGATCTTATATTTTGGGCGACCCAGGAGCCAGAATTGTTGATAAGATTCGCATCTTAATAATTTTTATATCTTATTTTGTAAACGTACTTTCTCATTCGGTAGACACACCATTTTCAGCAAATTTGGAGTAAAATTACTTTTTGAAAGCCTCGGGGATTTGGTGACCTAAAATGTAATCTTCGTTACTTTCATAATGGAACCTCCACCGTAACTTATTGATATATCCACTCTTCGGATTGAGACACAGTATCATGTGTGCTGCATTAGCCTCACTCCTGTTTATCATCGGCCTAGACTACGTGCTTAGAACGTCAATTGATACAATGAAAGATAATGGTTTCAAGCTGGCAAAGGAAAAAACAGAAGACACCCTGTACAAACAATTACACGACTTGCAAAGACATGAACAGCTCTCGATATGCTATCGTTCATAGGGAATACAGAGCTCACTGATGAAAAAGACAGTTTTTTCCGAGCAGTGGTCGTGTCGATACTGCTATATGGACGCACTACATGGACGCTAACTAAACGTATGGAGAAAAAAAAATTGACAGCAATTACACAAAGATGCTGCGTGTATTATTGAACAAGACAAAGAGGCAGCACCCGAAAACACAGCAGCTGTACAGCCACCTACCACCCATCACGAAAACTATCCAAGTTAACGAACCAGACATGCAGGAGACTACTGGAAAAGCAAAGACGAATTCATAAGTGACATACTCCAGTGGACCAAATCACATGGACGAGCAAAGGCAGGACGGCCAGCTTGAACCTGTATAAAACAGGTCTGTTCCGATACAGGATGTAGCCTTGAAGACCTACCGGAAGCGATGGACGATAGGGACGTAGGGCGAGAGAAGATCTGGGAGATCCGTGCTGGCGGCACGACATGATGATGATGATGATGTATATATATATGCTATGGCATATATATTTGTCAACTTCTATCTCCACGTGTGTCACGTGTACATTCATCTTAACGGGTGATTATACACCACTATATGATGACAATTGATTATCCACTTTCCTATTTTCCGTCTGATGATTGTACACACCACATTAGCATTAAAGTAGCGGACATTGTGTTCATGATCAGAATAAACTTCCTTATCTTCTTAACTGTAGGTTACAGGACTATTTTTAAACAGAGATGGTTCTGGCACTTTGTAGTTTACGATAGTTGATATACCATGAAACGAAGAAGATAAACTAATAATAGTGTTTTTTCTGGGCTGTAGTCGAATCGAAAACTTATATGGAATTTGTGAATATAAACGTAACATATGGACCTTCAACCTAGCAATCAATCGAGAAACAGGTGCATCCAGTCGAAGATATCAGGGTATAACCTTGGCTGTGGACGTGTTGAATTGGGTGCAGATGTGACTCCCACAAGAAGGTAGGCGCCAAATAATTATATAACCCGGTGTGACAGACAGGATCAGTTAGTTGGAGTTAGTAGGAGATAAGATGCTGTAGAGAGAACCAGCACCCAGCATAGGGCTATGGGCCCTCAGGACCCCCAATTGAGCAGCCCAGCAGAACGAGAAAGAAATGCTGCTAAAGACAAAGGAACTGGGGGTCAATATACTGCAGTTTGTTCAGTCTCCAACTCACCTCTCACACATAACCCTTTCGCAACCATTTCGAATAAAGTGAGAGGTATATTTTTCTAAAGAACTGTATCTGTTCGTCATTACTGTGTTGATTATGTTTCCGCATGTATATGTATTTGTATTGTTGGTTGTGACTATGCAACATATATATATATATATATATATATATACGTACGCATGAACAAAAGATGAATAATTGTGTAAACCAAACAAATAATCTTAAAATATATACTAGAAGTGTTTTAAATGGCATTTTAAATCAATGAAATACTGTATTCTATACACAAAATTCTCGAGCAATGCCACATATCAAGACAGGATCACCTGAAATTTCGCCACATAAAACTCAGTCATCATTTTTTGCATTGTTTTATTTTATAGTTTAGATATAAACGTGCGTACGCGCGCGCACGCACATACACACACCTATATATATATATATATATATATATATACTCGACCGCGCTTGAAAAGTCATTTTTAGCTGCGTTTAATGGATTTGAAATCAGTTTTCCTTCTCCTCGTCCGATTGCCAGACTAACGTTCCAGAGCCCAGTCTGCTTTACAACTTACACATATGTATGTATGTATTGAAAGAAGCAATTCAATTATTCAGAATAATTTAACGGAATATGTTTTCTCCGGTAAATAAATAACTGAAAAAATATTATATTTTCATAGAATCATGATTCTGTAATTAAATTCTATATTTTCCGATAAAATGCTGACAGCATTGGAAAATCGATAATACATGATCCCAGACAGATAAGAGAAAACTTGAAAATATGGTGTCTGATCAAATCCATACACAATAAGATACAGAAATATGAGTCCATTGAGGTTTTCGAAATAGATGTTTCGTTCATTTTCAAATACAATAAATAAGTACTCCAGTTTGGGTGTCTTTAGGATGTGGAGGTCGTTTAGAAAGTATTAAAACGGTTTCCGTTCGCTTGATTTCATGACGAAAACAGAAGTCTCCAGCAATTCGTTTTGAGAAATTGTTTTATTATTTTTTTTTATTTTCCCAAAATTCATACTTAAAATTTTGAATAGTGACTTCGGTTTTTGTGGAAACCTAAGTCAAAAAGCGAAATTGTAAAATGCAATATCAGTGGGTTGTGTCGAAGATACTCTAACACAATAACAAGGTAATAAAATGTGTCATTTAGTTCTAAAAGCAGGAAAGAACAACAAACAAGTTGGTTAAAAAATCACATTTATTTCCTCTTTTTTGGATAGATCTCTAAAAGAGAAGACAAAAATTGGTTTTGTTCTATCGATGGAAGGAAACCGCAGCCTTATCACCGACAACTGCTTGTTGATTTTAGCTAATCGTCAGAGGGTAAAGAAAAAAGGCAATTCGTCCTTGCGTTTGAACCCGTTACTTAATTTTCTTCGTTCAATCGCTGGGACCGTGGATATAGCTTGAAATTGAAGAC
This sequence comes from Sepioteuthis lessoniana, assembly GCA_963585895.1. Lineage (NCBI taxonomy): Eukaryota > Metazoa > Mollusca > Cephalopoda > Myopsida > Loliginidae > Sepioteuthis > Sepioteuthis lessoniana. The sequence continues at coordinate 109,934,651 of OY757905.1, read as the reverse complement.
AGAAGTAAAGCAAACAATACAAACAACTCTTCTCGTATCATTTATTCGTTCCACGTTCTCTGTTCACGTAAACATTTGTCTTTTCTAACCTCAGTCTCCAAAACCGAGAAAATCACAAAATCCTTTGTTTTATATTAATCCACAGAAAATACCACCCCCAATCTTACCTTGAGTGGGTGTCATCGTCGGGCAAAACGCGTCAAAAATAAGAAGGCCAAACACTGGTGACGTCAACACGATTTTGTCTGTGGTAAAAGACCTAATATATCTGGTTAAACTTAGCCCTATGGAAAAGAAGATGAACTCTGTTAACTAATGTTTCTTTTCAACTACTGGATTTTTTATCTGTTTGTGGCCCGTTACCATTTACTTACAATGTTAAAAATAGACACCTTTTCATTTATAAGCAGCTGCTTTCCAATCCAACTTGGTTACTTATAAGCAATCAGGAAACGTCCATTTGATTACAACAGGTTACAAACGGGTTGAACTTTGACTTGTCACCTGTCAATCACGTATGTGACAATGTCCGACACACCAATCATTCCATGGTTCCGACGGAGGGGATATTTCGTAATAACTTACAGAATACAAATAGGTTTCCGATTTTATCAGTAATCTTTCATAATGTATTGGCTTATCGTCTAGTCGATGCTCACTAGGTACCCAGAATTTCTTCTTTTGAGCTAAACGAGTTAAAACTTATGAATCAATGCATCTGAATAAAAATCGCTGTTTCAGTGTAAGATTATTTAGCATCAGACCATTGCATTCCTAGACATTTTATCTTCATCTCATTTCAGATATTCGTTTTGTATTGTGCTTATTGATACTTCTGTTTTATCGATCTATATATACACGTTCGGTAATTCACTACTTGAATTATTTGTTGCATTGTATAACAGATACTTATTATTAAAAGCGATGGTTTTAAAGGAAGTTCTTGTGGCTTCTTGTATTTTTACAAAGCTTTCATTCAAATAGCATTCTGATATCCGAACATCATTCAGTAAACAATCTTAATTTTGCCTAAAGAGTTGGCAATAGGAAACACTGTTTACGGTTGCATTATTTCTAGCAAATCAATTATTAGTCTTTTCATGTCACATCATGATCATCATTTCTGACTGCTGTACATGGAACGTTTTTGGGCGCCTGAGGTAGTGTAATGGTTATCAAACTAGTCCACCAATCCTACAGGACTGAGTTTGATTCTCATTGTGTGTCCCATTCATATGGCCTTGTGTCCCATCTAAGTAAAAATTAAAAAAACACTGGAAATTATTACCTGGAATATTTTTTTTTACCAGAGAGTCAGTGTTCTACCACTCACTCGACTGTCTTTTTGATTCAGGTTTATCTTGGCAAACCCATGTAACATAACCACACATGAATACGTGAAATGTACGTAGAATGTTCTTAACGCACATATATAGATAACATCGGAATCCCGAAACACAAAAACACTTACGACTTCTTTGTTCAGATATGAAACTTTTTATTACCTTCGAGTTTAAAGGTTTTTCGACATAAGAAAAGAGATACCCATCCTTTCAATGACAACTTTTCCATCTGTCCCAAACCACGTGCGACAACTGCCACAAGGCCTCGGCGAGCAAGCGAAAGTCAACCTTCTTCTTCCGAGGCAGGACTCAACTAACTGACTTTTCTCAAATCTCAGCCCACGCTTCCGATGTGTGACGTCACTCACATCCCTGGTCACATCCTCTATCTGGGATTTTTATTGTGACATCTCTGAATGACACGTCCGCTCCGCACACGCGTGAACACCTGCGCTCATGTTTGCACCTAACTAATCCATGCACTGAGCCGAAAGGTTCTCAGCCTAACTAAACCCAAAGGCAAGATATATAAAACGAAATCCCTCGGCCATAACATTACACCCGTTTTGAACTCAATTCTAAAGATTTCTTTTTGTAAAACATACTCTACCATACACATCACACATTCTTTTATATATTTCATATGGTTTTGTACTTCTCAGTCACAATGACAGGCCTACGATCAAGCCTGGAACACTCTATTTTATTTGCTGCCATTTAAAATGGTCCCAAAACAATTATTTCTGTAAGATTATTATAATTCTTCAAATAAACCAATTCCAAACTTTGTAGAGTTTACTTGCATGGAAATACATTTTAAAGAAAAAAATTGTAGTTTTTTCAAAAAATTCCCATTATTTCTTGACTGACATCGTGTTTACAATATACTTATATTCGATACAGCTTTTAAATATTTAAAACTAATTTTTACCTTAATTGCGCTTACTATGTACTTTCACTGTTACTGGCATTTTTTTGCTTCTTATTTTTTAATTTTTGGATACATTTTTTATATGATTTGTCATTTTCTACAAAATGTTGTTGGAAATCATTAATCGTACGATATTTATCTTCAATTCTGAAAGATTTTTAATAAATGCCATTCTGTTAAAGAAGAGTTGAACACCAGTGGTTTATATAGATTATACTTATACTAGATAGCTTATTTTACATGTGACATTTTCTAATATAACCATATTATTTTTGAATATGTATTTTCTTAGGTTAAAAGTATTATTTTACTCATAGTCCTCATTAGTATATGGCGTATCCAACTGTGTAAGTGATTAGTACTAGCCAATGGATATGTAAGTTTTAAAGAAAAGAGAAACAAGGTAATAAAGTTTAAAATCTTGTCCAGTTGGCTACGTGTAACAAGATATGCTTAATCTTGCACCGTGGAACGGTATTACCGAGATCACGAGAAATAACTGAAGCTGGCCGGATTATACCTTCCATCCGAAGCCAATATGAAGCAACGGAATTCTTCATTTATCCTTTCCCTTGGTAGCTGGGATTCCAACACACAACCGTTCGAATAAACCAAAAAGGAGTAATGAATCGAAGATATGAGAATAGTCATTTTAACTTGAACGTTCCTTAGTCATGTCCGCCTGCGTTCATGGCATCATAGATTGAACAGAGAATATCATGAAACGAAATGTGTTTTTGAGTTCTCTCCGAATTAGATATCACTGACATAGAAGTCGTTGATGACTTCGTGACAACTTTCACTTGGTAGTCTAAAAAAAGTATTTCATTATCCAATGCAAATGTTTTATGGTTGTTTTAAATTTATATAATTCTCGAAAAACTTAATGGAAGTAATCAGCTCTTGATAAACATGAAAGTATGGTTCATAATATAACAAATACTAAAAGGCTTATCGACTAGATTGCCATGAAGTGTAAATAAACATCGAAGTATTTCGTAAATCTGAATCATAGTTACCTAATAAATATATATTGATGCTATTTAGAATGCACTAAGATTTGCTAAGTCTAGCTCTCTCATCTCAGATTGCTTACAGTATCTGAAGTTACTTTTACTATCTAATTTCTGAGCTTACTCATTGCTCTCAGCTTCAGTGATGTGGCAAAAACTGTTGCTTTCAATGTGAAATTAATTGTATATTATATATCTATATTATTTGGAGGTATTTTCAACATCTATCGATTAAAATTATCTCATGAAAGGCAGTAATAAATGATGTTTATGAAAGTTATTAAATGTCTGCCGATATACGTCGCTTCAGTGTGTTTTTCATTATTTTCTGTTAATTTCCTGAAATCCCTTGTGTATCAGACAGTTATTACATAGAAAAGTACGCATGTATTCATGTGGTTTTATTTTTTTTGTTTTTGCCTTGTAGTTGTGTCCTTCTTTATCGTCAAATTAGTGCGTATATTTGCAGAGGTATACGATTACGTACTGAAAAGTTCTTTGCCCAGCCAAGATATAACTGATCTCGAACTATGAAGGATCTCGCATTTTAAGTTGGCATTACAATAAACCTGATAGATAATTTTTCATATTTCCTTTTTCGACCTTTAAAACAAAAAGAAAGTAAATAAGTTATTCTCTTTTTTTGGCTAAACTAAAAACTATTGGATCTCCTCTTGTATATTGACAATACTCTTTCAATATGATATATGTAGACGTATGAAAATTATAAAAATGACGACATATTATAGAATGAAAAATGTGGACGATTAAAATTTATGTTAGGTCAATGGAAATTTAATTTAAATTTGGGTTCAATCTGCCAATATTCTCATTTCAAATTATCCAGATATCTTTGTCCACCAATATTAGTTGCTTAAATCAGACGCTGAAAATCCAGGTAAGATGTCTGAAGAAATATAAAATCCATATGATATATGATATAGTCAAATATATTAAATCATAGCGAAAGATAGATTGGTTTGTTGATTGGTTGTGTTTCATAGGATATCAAACCTTGTTGGTTATCTAATACCAAATTTTGTCATGTATACATGATTTTGAAAATAATAAGGTGTAGGTCGTATTTTAAACGATCCAGAGACCGTTTGCTTGTACAAAATTAAATCGTTTTCATTATTGCTATCTAGTATTAATTGTTGTATTTGCTCACAGATTTCCAGTGGGACACATAGCGCAACGGTCATAGGCATTGGTTCCCTAAGCTTCTAAGAGAGCAATCATCAAGAGGTTGCAGATTCAATCCTGACTAACGGCGAGTGCAAATACAGAATTACTTAACACTTGTACCCAGTTATGATTAACGGTGTCAGGGCAAGGGAACCCTGTGGATTAAACAAAGGATATGGTTCGAAATTACGTGCAATCTCTTGAGTTCGACAAGAAACGCATGAAGATCAAAAAGCATATCGGCCGAAACGCTGTGGATATAAATATGAAGAAAATAGTCCGAAAACATTGAATGATAAAAATTATCTAGCTTAGTCTCAGAAATTCAGACAACTAAGACTGTACCAGATATAAACCGTTCTATTTTACTTATAGATTGAACCCTGACATGTTCTACCACTCCGAGTCGGAGTGGACCTGGGAGTAATGACTATGAAGGAGTACACAGCAGTCCCCCAAATTTATATAATTTAATAATATAGTTAAAAATGACATACTGGATAGGACGAAGGTCGCTAGATTTGGTTTCATTTTGTGAGAATTCATTACTGTTTTCTTTGCACTAATGTTTTTTTGGGAAAGGTGTTAAATCATTTCATTTCCAATGGAGGAAAAATAAAACAAAACAAAAAATGTAGATAAATCTCTACGTCTTACTTTATAGATTAGTTAGATCTATTATTGACTGGTAGTGTAGTATTCTGATCAAGTCAGAAAACGCGTAGATAAACACCATCGATATGATTAAAATGTATTAACCTGAGGTCAATCTGAGACTTCGACTTCGATTGGATGTTTTCGGTCAGGTGACAAAAGCGGTTGTAAAAATTTAGCAGTTCATCATTTGCGAAGGAATTTTAACGGTACGGTTGTGTTCCAGCGGTGCTCACAACTCCTACCAAAAAGAAAAAGATCACATGAATAAAATGGTTGTAGGAAATCAAAAACATGCACATAAGTGTCTTTATCTCAGCAAAAAATATCAAAGACATTTGGAATTACAGCGATGAACAAGACCACCAAAGACAGAAAGATGCCACACAAAGTGAAACAAGAACAAAGTTAACGCCCGATGAAACAAAACAAACACAGTGACAAACAAAAGACGAGGGCACTGACTAAAATAGAAAAAAGAAGATAGAAGATGTGAAGCCGAATAAGTCGACTCCCGAGTAAGAGAAAAAGAGTGTATGTAACATCTGGATATGAAAGTTAATTGGTCTTGGAGAAAGTTGATAAAATTACAAACCTTACAGAAAGACACAGAAAATCACACCAGTTTTCTTTTCCGAACATTCATGCTATGTTTATTCATTAAGTTAGCTACCTTTATAGCTTACTTTATAATCACCACAACTTGAATAGCACATTCTGTTCAATTTTAATATTACATTTCTGCCTTTACTGTTGTTGGATATTACAAACAAAAACAATGTAGAATTATTAATTAAAGCATGATTTAAACTGAATAAGACATAAACAAATGCAGCTGCCTTTTTATTTTTTTGGATTTGAATTGATACCAAGGCGAAAATATGTATAAAGAAATAAACATTTTGTTATACTAATATTTTTCATTTTGATTATAAATGATCTTTTTTTTTTCTATTTCAAATATTATTGTCAAACTGTGAATATGATATGAATCAATTATTACATTTATTTATAGCATTATGCATGTAGAATTGCATAAAATATTAAATCAATAATCCTTCATTTCAGGGGAATGACTGGAGAGATTTATTAAACATCAGGTCATCTTGATATGGCTTTCCATTAATACCTGTCTTTAATTGTCATAGCTCTTATGAAGAATCGAATATTGGCCGGATTAAAATTCTAATACAATACACATTCATTATACTTGCTGAATAACTAATTAACCTCAAACGGCATGTGAGGCATTTCATCAATCATTTTCAAAATAAAATTTCATTCGTTTGATAAACAATAAGAGGAGATCAATTTGTTTTTGTTTTTTGCGGGAGAATTTAAGCAAAAAGCAGCGTTTGCACATGTTTTAAAATAGCAGCCTTAAAAATTGTAAAGAGATTGTTTATTTGTTCTCCTTCAATAGTCAAATGGTATTTAGAGGAGGCACCAAGGTAAGAAGAAATCGGCGAAACGAGTTCAAATCATGGCTAGAGATATTTGCTTTGTTGGTTATTTAATGCCAAATCATATTTATACATATATATAAAATATATATTTGCAAAAGATCTTGTTGCTAACATTTAAAACAAGTCAGAACTCGAAAATCCAGCGAACACCTTGGTCGTGGTGTAATGGTTATCGTCATAGAAAATGGACACAGTGACACGAGTTCAAATCCTGAACGAGACTGATTGCATTTCATATAGCACTAATACCCTTGGAAAGGTATCAATCCAATTATTCTCCCTCCAACTATGGGTAAATAGTAGGGAAGACTAGGTTCTTCAGCCTTGGTGAGGCAACTAGTCTAGGAGAAGGAAAACTCTGAATTCACACCTGTTAAACTCCGCCTAAAAATTGTGTCATATCCTGCCCGAGCGGAGGGGTTGGTAAATATCTACGCATGACATACGGAAACACTGAGCAGCTGTTTCGACCTTAGTATATCTCATCAGCTGTATATAGTGTGATCTCCACCACTAGAGATCGAACCAGCAACCACAGAGCCGAAACTCTACAACTGAACCAGCAATACATATCGTACAGAACTGATACCAAAACAACTAGTCACGAGACTTAATAATGTCGAAACAGCTGTCCAGTGTTTCCGTATGTCGTGCGTAAGTGTTCGCCGGATTTTCTGGTCATGGTAATTCAATTCACAATATAATTCCTCTACTTAAAAAAGAAAAAGTTCGCTTACGGTTAAACAGTATCAAGTAATCCTATCTAACACTGATGATTCAATTTAGCATAAATCATTTTTTGCCTGCAGTTAAATGGTTAAGTATTGCTATATAAAACTAATAACTCAATTCAACATCTGTCATTTATTTCCACACAGTTGAATAATTCTAAAAGATTCTAGAACTCCGGGTCTGAGTGAACCTTGCGGTTTTAGCAATGAAAGCTTATCCACATTAACCAGTGCTCTAAGACTCAAGATTCAGTCCCAGACTCACAATAGTGTCATAGATCGGACATTCTTTTGGAGGGGGTCTTATCCCAGCACAGAAATGTAGTCAGCCTATTCTCGAGCATAAGCTGACTGGGCTGCTTTTAATCTCTCTCATGAATTGAATACTCCCGGTATATGTAATATGTTATAAATGAAAAATTCCTTCGCTCGCGGTGAGAATGGCGATAATCCGAGGTAAGATATCCGACTGACGTAATATCAGCTAGGTTTCGATCTCGGTTTGAAGCATCACGTGTGTCTAGCCACAACGAAGAGTTGTGGTACATAGAAACAGTTCTTCTGTGCATGTCAATATATATGCTCTTTACCCCCGTAGGTTGAGCACTCTCGCCGTATACCGCAATGGAAGAGGTAAATACAAAACATTTTACCTTGTGCTTTACCGATTCGTTGATGAGGTTAACACTTCCTATTAAGTTGTTGTGGTAATTGAACCGTCGGATGAAGTGGCTCAGTCCTTCGGCCGCATATGCTGCCAGGTGGTATACGTAATCGAATTGGTATTGGGCAAACAGTTGCTCCAACAAGTGGTGGTCGGTTACCGAGCCTTCAACAAAGGTGGCTGCGGAATTTACATTGTCTTTAAAACCACCACTAAGGTCGTCGAGCACCACCACTTGATGGCCTTCTGCCACCAATTCGTTGGTAACATGAGCTCCTATAAATCCTGCTCCTCCTGTAACTAATGCTATTGCCATGTTAATGTGTTTGTGGTGGCAGTAAAATGCCTAACCTTTCGGGCAAAAGTAATTTTTTTCGGTTAATTTTTAAATGATAACTTTACCCCAAGTGTGTTCAATGAAGGAGCAATGTTGTTGAGAGACCAAAATACCCCCCGTTGGATTGTTTTCACCATCGACATGGGCATTTGCCTGTTTGCCTTGTTTGTGGCCTACATGCTTCGTTTTAATTTCAGCATTCCTCCCATCGAAATTCCACTCCTTAAAATTGCCCTTCCCGGCTTTTTATTGGTGCGGGCACTCACCGTATACTTTGGAAAAACTTACGCTGGCATTGTGCGCTACACCAGTACACAAGATGCCAAACGCATCTTTATTGTAGTTACCATCGGTAGCCTCATCTTTGGGTTGGCCAATCTCATTCGCTTCTACGCGGTTGATGGTAAGTTCTTTTTACCCATCACCATTATTATTATCGATTACATGACCACCATGTTTTTGATGATTACTTCGCGTATTGCTGTGAAACTGGTATACCTGGAGCGCAAAAACCCGGGCAAAGACAAAACCAATGTTATCATCTATGGATCGGGAGAATTGGGGCTCATTACCAAGCGTACCCTCGATCGCGATGCAGGTACTCGTTATAAGGTAGTGGCTTTTGTAGATGACAATGCTGCCAAAAGTGGAAAGATGCTGGAAGGAGTAAAAATCTTATCCACCGATAAGTTGGACACCCTGTTACAAGAGCAAACCATCGACCAGCTTATTATCGGCATATTAAAACCTTCGCAAGCCAATAAAACCAGGGTCATCGAT
>OY757905.1:109861409-109925344 GCA_963585895.1 Sepioteuthis lessoniana | reverse complement strand
GGTCATTTTTACCGAGACCCAAACAAACTTTCCGAATAATGTAAATAAGTCCACATCTTTGCCTACGAGCGAACATGTGTCTAAATATTCACTTGCAGACAAACCACACAACTGGAATTTAATGGCTAGTCAGAGAATAAATTTCGCGGTGTCCGATAAACATAATAAAAATGTTCGTGATATTTTTCAAAAATAATAATTTTCTTTTTGTACCCTTATCATCAGACATTTCGGTAAAATTTTTACTTGTATGTTTTCTGTTGTTGTTTTTTTCTTCTTCATTTCAAGGCAATTATGGATTGCATTTTTTTTGCGCTGTCTGCTGATGTTTTTATTCGATCAATACTTTATTTGCTTGTTGTTCCCCAAAGAAATGATAATAGTCTTGATATTGAAACAAAATATACTTACGTTTTCAGCATTGTTTATCTAAGGCATAATTATTTTTAAAATAATTGCTAATTACTTTGACAGAGACTCTCAGCTGAAGTCAAAATGTGTTGTTTCTTGCTTAGACTTTTAACTCTAATACTATATAAGCTATTCAAAAGTAGTAAATTCATTGTTCACAAATGTTTCCGGACTGAATACTTCCTTTTAGAGGAAGAAAATGAAAACCTTAACAAATTATCTTTCTACGTCCTGGTTAACTGACACAATAAACCGGGATGAAATTACGATCAACGTGGAACAATTTTAAGTAATTTTTGTCATTAATTATCTTTGTATTATAAAATAACAAGAAGAAGATATCTTCTGATAGAATAAGTCGAATTTACATTTTCAATTTAAACTCTCATAAAATGTTCCCAAAGGTTAACAAAGAAAAAAAGCAAGTCAAACGTTTAAATGTAAACAAATTTTCTGCCTTGACACAATAGCAATTTTAATCGGAGTAAAAGTATTTTGATTACGGTTTTTCTTCAAGATTTGTTGCCTAACTAAGGCTAAAGAACCACGACTAACCTACTATTCCACTGTAGCTGGGAGAAAACATATCGCTTCATGCCTTTCCTTGTCTATATACCTACATCTCTCTCTCTCTCTCTCTCTCTCTCTATATATATATATATATATATATATTGTCATCCACAGACAGACTGTTTCGTTGTATCACAATCCTTCAGTGTGGCTAGACACGTAGAACGCTTGAAGGTGGGATCGAAACCCGCCCAACTTTACGTTAGATCATTATCATACCGATCAGCTAACAAGCGTAACACGTCAGCTCGGGAATTTTAAGGTATTAAGTATTAGCATACGTTTGTTTAGATTTTTTACCTTAACCGGTCCCAGAGTACTCAATTCGTTCGAAGAGCTTTGTATTATGCAAGCAGCAGTCGTCAACTCCTTCGCCAGAGTGCTCAACCCCCATGGGGGAGCATATTTATATTGTCAACCTCAGGCAGACTGTTTTGTTGTATCACAACTCATCAGTGTGGCTAGACACGTAGGACGCTTGAAGCTGGGATCGAAACCCACCCAAATTTACGTGAGATTTAGTATCATAGCACTCAGCCAACAATCGTACCACGCCAGCTCGGGAATTATAAGGTATTAAGTAGTAGCATTCGTTTGTTTAGATTTTATACCCACCGGATAACAGAGTACTCATTTCCTTCAAAGAGCTTTGCATTATGCAAGCGTATATATATATATATATATATATATATATATATATATATATATATATATATATATTAATACTGTATATTCATATCTATCTATATCTATTCTTATCAATCACCCCATCTAGATCAATCCATATCTATCTATCTCTCTATCTATCTACATGAAAGACGTAAGCTGCTTACATGAGAAATAGGTTGAGATTCATTCATTAGAAAACATCTGCAAAATATTCTTTCAACTTCTGCTTCAATATGGCTGAATGATGCTTAACTAAGTCCGCATGTTTATCGTAAAAGTTAAAAATTTTGGAATAAATAATTTAAAAGATTCGATTGGTCATATCACCTTTTCCCTGAGAGACCCGACAATAACCTTAACGCTAAATGTAGTATTTGCAAACACACACACACACACACACACACACACACACACACACACACACACACACACACACACACACACACACACTGATATATATATATATATATATATATATATATATATATATATGTATACGAGGTGCATATGATAAGTTTCCATACTTTTTTATATGGGCACTTTTATTGATAATACACACATGAAACTCAAGTCCCCTTCCAAGTAATCTCCTCCAGCTGTAATGCACTTGTTGTACCATTTCAACAAATTTTGGAAGGCCCCATGGAAGTCCGTTTGTTTGAGCGTGTCAATGACCTTCGTCACAGCCTCTTTTATCTCCTCAATTGTCTCATAACGACAGCCTCTGAGCTTAGGGAATAACCAAAAGTCACAGGGAGCAAAGTCTGAACTATAGGGAAGTTGAGGAACTGTCTTGATGCCCATCTTAGTAAAATAGTCTGTGACAAGGATGGAGTTGTGCACTGGTGCATTGTCCTAGAGGAAATGCCACTGACCCAATTTGAAGAGTGCTGGCCTCTACCGACGGAATCTTCACCTGAACTCCCTTAAAACCTCAGCAGAGTAACCCAAACCCTAACCCTTTGGCCAATCAACTCTGGATTACAGACTTCCTTAGTCCTCCCACACCTCTCATCATCTATCAAAGACTCCCTGCCTTCCTTGAATCTGTTATGTCACTTAAAAAATAATGCTCGATTCATGCAAGATGGTCCAAACGCAGTCTGAAGCATTCACCAGCTGTGACAATCAGGTTTTAGTAGGGTGTATTCCAATTGCTGCTGTAGCTGTTAATTTCAACCTGAAATCATAAAAATTGGTCAGTCATCTCATAAGATGCATAGCAATAAGAAACTGAATTTTCAAGGGTCTACGTCAATTTTAAATGCCCACAGAAAAAAAATCAGGATACTTATCACATGCACCTCGTATATATATATATATATATATATATATATATATATATATATATATATATATATATATATATAGAAAATAGAGAATACTTAGTCCAGTTAAACCGGAGTTAGGAGTAATTCCATCAGGACAAGAAAATATTCGTGAATATTTAAATCTTCCTGGTAAAGAGCTCACAAATCACCCTAAAAATATAATCAAGCAAATCCCAAAAGCAGTAAATTTAAGAATAGGTAAGTTATCTGCAAATGAAAAGATTTTCAAAGAGAGTAGTAAAAGATATATAGAAGCCCTTAAAAATAGTGGTTTTAAGGAGGATTTTAGGTATTTAAAACAAAATATAACAACTGAATTTACTAAAGAAAATAATAATTATGTTCAAAAAAATAGAAAAAGGAAAATTATATGGTTTAACCCCCCTTTTTGTAAACTAGCCAATATAGATGTAGGTAAATATTTTTTGAGACTGATAGATAAACATTTTAAACAAGATAATATATTGCATAAAATATTTAATAGGAAAACCTTGAAAATAAGCTATTCTTGCACTAATAATATTTCTCAAATAATAAATAGCCATAATAATAAATTAATTAATAAATTTCATAACCAAGTAAATAATAATAACATTAATAGTAAAAAAATAGAATGTAATTGTAAATCTCAAAGTGATTGTCCAATGAATGGTTTGTGTAGTTTAGATAATGTAGTATATCAAGCTATTATTTATCCAAAAGAGGACATAAGTGATAAGAAATATTATATTGGCGTTTCTTCTACTAATTTCAAGATTAGATATGGAAATCATAAATATTCCTTTTCCCATGAGCATCAAAATAATCAAACTGCTCTATCAAAACATTATTGGGGATTAAAAAATAAAGGGTTAACCCCTGACATTCAATGGTCCATACTGAAAAGATCTAGTACCCCAAAATCTTTCGATAGTAGGTGCAATCTATGTCTTGAAGAAAAGATCCACATTTTGCTTTTTCCTGAGCCAAAAATTTTACTAAATAAGAGAAATGAACTAATAGCCAGGTGTAGACATAGGGCCAAATTTAAACTATAAATAATTAAATAAGTAAAAAAATTTTTTTATAAAGCATAAATTTATTTGAGAATGAGAGTTAATTTTGAGAATAAATATAATAGATTATTAGATAGAAAATTATGAAAAAGCATATAATATATATGTACTACGCATAAAAAATGTAACTGATATTTTGAAATTTTTGAAATTTTAAAATATTTAAGTAAATTAAATATTTGTTTTTGTTCTAATATATCTATTACTGCATCTTTACGTGAGATTATTAATTAAAATTTAAATCTAATTAGAAATATCTGTAATTTAAGTCTATAGAAAATTTTTTTTAAAAAAAATTGTTTTAAAATAAATGTACTACATTGCCAACCGTAAATTTAAATTTAAAACGGAAGTGGGCGCAATGAAGAGATAACTCTTCACCCCTCTTCTATCCCCTCCCACTCTTCTATCCCCTCCCACTCTCATGTGTCTACTCTAGTTTTTTTTTTATTTTTTTTTTTATCTAATTGATCTGATGAAGTCCTGTTAATTTTTTTTCGTGTTTTTGAAAATTTCAAAAATGCGTAACAGGATTGAAATAAATTTATAATCCTTTGTGATTGGTTTCGTTGTTTTTTTCTTAATGATATATATATATATATATATATATATATATATATATATATATATATATATATATATAAGATATTATTCAATAGTATTCAATATTATTCAATAATAGGAATAATTCCAACCAGGACCAATAAAATATTCAAAAATAGAATATTAAATTTCAATAATCCTGGTAAAGAGCTCAAAGTAAATAAAATCAAGAGAAATATATAAATATAATCCAGATTACAGATCAGGGATAAAGGCACCTTGTTCTATTCAAATGCCACATACTGCTCGAGGTATGCACTTGTTGCATGCAGATATTTTGTAATAATATGTCAAACTGAGTAATCGTCTCTATAACGTGCTTTTATAATAGCTAATTAACCAAATAATTCGGAATCTCGCATTTTTTATGGTTATAGCAAATACAATTTGCATATTATTTGTTACTGAAAGAAACTATGCCATTACTGAGTGTCTTTAACTCGGCTGATTTATGTGACAGAAAAAACTAAAGTCTATTATCGTCTTTCGTATAGTCCAATAGAGTTAAAACTGACAAGCTTCTTTGGCATTCTTTTTGCCTATTAACAAATTATTGCTGCTATACGAGTACGCTCCACTAATCAGATCTCTCTCTCTCTCTATATATATGTATATATATATACATATAAAGATGATCAAAAATCATCATCATGTCGTTCTACTAGCACGGCTTCCCTGACCCACTCTCGCCACAAGTCTCTCTCGTCCATCGTTCCCGGCAGGTTTTCCATGCCACATCCAGTATCAGTACAGAGCTGTTGTTGATAGGTTCTTGCTGGTGGCAAACCCTTTCAAGTCCGCTTGTAAGGGTTTACAAGAGTACATCACTTATGAGTTCGTCCTTTCTTCTCCAGTAGTGTCCAGCATATCTTGTTTGTGTAATTTAAATGATTTTCGAGATGGGTGGTAGGTGGCCGTATAGCTGCTGTTTTGTGGGGTGTTTTCCTCCAGGATTAGTTCAATATAGCTAGTAGCATTCTTGTGCCATTGCCGTCAAACTTCCCCTTTTTTAAGCCTGATTTCTATATGGCCGATAGCCAATCGATATCTGATAATGCCTTCGCTAGTCGCGAAATGATGTAATTTTCTGTAGATGAGATGCTGATTCCGAGGTAGGTGAATTTGTCCACAAGTTTCGGAGACCTACCCTTTAGTGTGGACATGACGTCTCTTTGATCAAAGTACATGAACTATGTTTTGCCTGTGATTACATAGAAGGTGATTCTGCCAGCAGCTCATTCCAAACTATTCAGCAAGGATACAGCCAGATACACTATCTCATCAGCGTAGTCTGCGTCTGTAATCGCTTGTGGGTGGTGTTGTCTGCTTCTTGCCTTTGCTGAAATAAAGCCATTTTCTTTTATTAAATGAATCTACATTCGAAACCCTTTGTCTTGGCATATAATAAACAGGTATGTGGCTTATGTCTCCATTGCAACACACCTGCGACAATGTTGAAAAAGTCTGTCTCCATTCGGCGTGCGAACTTTTATTTTCATGTTTTTATAGATCATCATTATGGCTGCAAATGTTTCTTTGGGGGAGATCATAGGCCGAAAGTATTTGCTCCATCTTCCCTCTGTGTATGTCAAATAGCCTGGAGAAATGCATTAATTTTTTATTTACACGACCCCCTTCTAAAATTCAACGGGTTATCAACATTTGTGATGTGTATCGATTTCTCCGAAAGCCATTTTGGTTCTTCCTGAGAATTTTCTCAATTTCAGGTTCAATGCAGTTGATTAGTCGACCATTGTAAATCTTGGCTGCTATGGATGTAAGGGTTATACCTCGGTAGTTCTTGGCTATTTCGAGGTCACCTTTCTTAGGCAAAGGGGCGCTGCAGCCCTTTATCCCTCTGTCTATCATATTCTCGTTATATATCGCAATGTAGTATTGGAGCAGTATGTCGTCGAATTTCTTTATTTTCCATATGTCTGGGGTATTTCATTAAGACCTGCAGCTTTCCTGTTTTTGATTTTTCTTATGTAATCTATCCTAGTCTGATGTCTAGTTGACTGCAAATAATAATCGTGATAGGTTCATCCGTAACTTTGGGGAAATTTTCAAGCAGATTCCTGAAATGTTCCTAGTCTGATGTCTAGTTGACTGCAAATAATAATCGTGATAGGTTCATCCGTAACTTTGGGGAAATTTTCAAGCAGATTCCTGAAATGTTCTTTTCACAAATGTATTTCTATCCTAGATTTTATATCTCCAACCAAGTCTCTAATCTTCTTGATTCGGTCTTGGATGTATTCTGTTTGTTCTTTTTGGTAAACTTGAGCTAATTCCTCTTGTATCTTAAGTTTCATAGTGTTGGCGTTTTTGGGTTTCTCCTATTGCATAGGGATACGGTTTTCACATCATCAAGTTTTTTCTGAAATACTAATGACTCCTGTTTTATTCTTAGTTTTATTTATATGCATTCTCCTGCCGCTTTCATGAGTGCAATGATGAATTTCTCATATTCGTCATTCGGAATAAATGTTTCTAATATCTCCAGAAGTGCATCGAATTTATTTCTTTGTGTTATCGTGTATTTATTGCAAATATTTCTATTGTTAAGTACGGGCCAGTTGTAGTGTGCACTTTTGGTGTTTGCGCCGCAATCCTGCATAGGCACAGACGTATCTTTGCCGTGACAATTCGATAATTGGATGACACACCCTAAAAAGAGGAATATGCCTCACAATTCGATACACTATCACTCCATTTCTAATTCATGAGCATGTAGTCTTTCTGTGCTTTTGCATTATTTGCGTAAATTTTCATCCCTAGTTTTTGTTTGGTATCACCTACCTTTTCAGCATAATGAGCTGTTCCATCTGCCATATTGGGCGGTTGCGGAGATTAGTCTGGGAATAAGCCTACGAGTCAGACGAGAAGAGCCGTTCCTATTGTTGAAGTATATCATTACTCTATCATTAATCCTATGTTCTTATTACTAAGAGTCTCTCTCTTGTAAAT
This sequence comes from Sepioteuthis lessoniana, assembly GCA_963585895.1. Lineage (NCBI taxonomy): Eukaryota > Metazoa > Mollusca > Cephalopoda > Myopsida > Loliginidae > Sepioteuthis > Sepioteuthis lessoniana. Next base: position 109,917,735 of record OY757905.1, on the reverse strand, counting down.
ACTCTTTCCTGTAAATATAACTATTTTCCTCAGTCGACCATTGTAAATTATAAGTAATATTGTAAGTAATATTACTACTACTTGTGTTCACTAACCAGAACACAACAGTTTTTTTTCCTTTTCTGAAATTCTGTATTGAGACATGATAATCCATTTTCTTGAGTGAAACCCGTTTGGTGTTCTCCATTTCTGTTTGACAAGTTGTGTCAACTGAATTTGTTGTTTACGTTTTTGCCTGTTTGTGTATTCATGGCTCCACCGATAATTAGAACGTTGTGTTTGGAGATGCGACGAACAAGGGAGAATAGTTCATTATAGAAGTTGTCGAGCTCCATTTCATCACAAGCATTGGTAGGACTGTAGCAGAAGATGATCGTTGTGCTGGGGTTGCCGTTAAACCTACCTACCATCATCATAGTTTGTATTTTCTCGATGCTATTAAATGATTTTAGGACATGTGGGCCGATAAGCATACTTAAACCCCCTATCACGGCGTTGACCGAGTTTTTCCATGCAGATACTGAGATAAACATCAATCCTTTGCCAGTATCGTGGCATTTCATATCTACTTCACTATAATGGTATCTGTGGTCTTGTACACATACTATGTCAATGATATGATCCATAGCAGATGCTGTCAACTCAGGTAGATAGCCTATTCTATTAAATGTTCTAACGTTAAAAGTCGCTATTTTTATGGTGCTTTTACATTTAAGTAATTTTTGTCTATGTGCTTGGGTTCTGTTGCAGATTTTTTGAACACTAAGCAAGAGCTTCAACCTCAGTAGAATGAATACTGAGAAGAGTCTTGGAGACTTGTGGAGACTTGCTGTCAGACAAACTCCAGTGAAAGACCATCAGCCACAGCTGAAGTGAAAAACCCTAAAAGAATATATAATAATAATGATAATAATAATAATAACAACAACAACAACAAACAAAGACAGAAGACCATGCTTGTTGTTATTGTTCTTCTTGATCAAAAGTAATGCAACGAATAGGGATATTTTTATTCTCTCTTTATTTATTGTACTTGATGCCTCTTTGCTTAACACTCAGCATTATAACGTATGGATCATGGGTAAAGTGGAGCTATCAAGGGAGAGGCGTAGCGTTCTCCTGTACACCACCTCGGTGTACTAACTAATGAAAAGGGAACCTTCTGGTTGTCCTCAGCTATGGTCGCCAATTTTAGTGATATATATATATATATATATATATATATATATATATATCTTACGTGCCAATTATTTGGGTCAGATCGAGATAAATGATATCGTATATAGGGTGGAAACGAGTCTATTATCATTATTCACTCATTAGAGCTTTTCACATCAGCGTTAGCCGATGGTTTCTCACTGGAGTCTGTGTGACAGCAAGTGTCCTCAAGTCTCCTGGACTCTTCTTAGTATTCTGGCCGTTCTCAACGATGCGGTTGTTTGGATGGACTCCGCTCGTCCACCAACTTCCAAGTCCTCTAGTCCCTTTAGCAATCCTTTAGTTACTTTTCCAAACGCACCAATTACAATTACGAATATAATTGTCACCTGCATGTTCCACAGTTTTTTTCAGTTCCCTATCAAGGTCGAGGTACTTATTCCTCTTTTCACATTCTTTCAGTTTTATTATGTGGTCATCCGGGACAGCAAAGTCGACTATTTTGCAAGTTCTCTTTTTTTGTTGTTGTTGATTATTATTAAATATGGTCTTCTGGTCGGGAATAGGCGATCCATTTGTATGTTAAAGTCCCATAGAAGTTTATGCGTGGCATTTTCTAAGACAGGTGCTGGGTTGTGCATATACCATTTGTTAGTATGGTCGAATTTAAATTTCTTGCACATTTCTTCATGAATCACCTTGCCGACCCATTCGTGTCGTTCCTTATTCTTTCTTTGTGCTAATTTGCTGCATTCGCTTTTTATATAATTGATGGTTTCATCTCTGTCACCACATAACCTGCATTTGCTATTTTGTTGAGTCTTATCTATTCTCGCTTTGATATGATTGGTTCTTATGGCGCTGTCTTGTGCTGCTATTAGGAGAGATTCTCTCTTAAAGTTTCTTTTCTTTTTGTCAGGTTAGATATTGTTTATTAGTCGTTTAAACCGCCCATAGAGTTGTTTTCCTTCCCATTTTTGTTTCCTACTTATTGCCATTGTGTTGTTCATCGAGTTCTCAGTATTGTTTCTGGTGGCTGTAGTGAGTCCTCCTTCGTGTTTTTGTATATAGTCTTTGAGTCGTTGTATCGATGCGTCAACGTTATCTTCAATGCTGGTTAGTCCTCTTCATCGCTCTTTTCTTGAAACATATAGTCTGTCAACGTGGTCTCTAGGATATTTAGCCTTATGCATTGTCATGAGTTTTCTTTTTCTGCGGTCCATTTGTTTATATTCGTCTCTGGTCCACTTGAGAAAGGGTCCGGAATATCTAACGAGAGATACAGCCCAGGTATTTATTCCTTTGATAAGATTTCTGCTATTGAGTTGTGTCTCGTGTAGTTTTCTATTTCTCCTGAGGTATTCTTTCTGAATTTTTTCTTTCATTTCCACATGTTTGATGGTGTCAGCCTCCAAGATGCCCAAATATTTGTAGGTTTCGTTTTCTGCGAGCGTTTTTATCTTATACTTGTTTGGTAGTTCCATTCCGTCAGTTCGCTGCCGTTTGCCACTTTTAATTACAAGCATTGCACACTTTTTTATACCAAATTCCATTCCTATGTCTCGGCTGTATATTCTAACTGTGTGTATTAGGGCTTCCAGTTCTTTTTCATTTTTGGCAAATAGTTTGATGTCGTCCATGTACATTAAAGTATCCGGCTGTGCATTTTCTGAGTATGTGGTTTAGTGTCATCATGGCAATTATGAATAGTACGGTTGATAGAGAATCTCCTTGGAAAATCCTTCTTTGGATCTTTGCTTCAGCTAATCTTCTTCCTCCTACTGTCAGTTCGACTCTCCTGGTTTTCATAGTTTTGCTGATGAAGTTTATGCGGAACCATATCATATACCTTCTCGTAGTCAATCCAGTCCATAGCTAGATTTTTCCGTCTGGTTTTGCTCTCATCTAGGATGTGTTGATCTATGTAGAGTAGTACTGCTATGCCTCTGGATCCTTTGCAGAATCCTTTCTATTCGTCAGGGAACAATCCGCGGCTTGTTAGAGAGTAGTAAATCTCTTCCCTTATTTGTGCTGTTAATATTTTCCACATCATTAGTAGGCAAGTTATGGGTCTGTGTCATGTGGTCTCCCGCTGAGATGAGAGAAACAAAGAATTACTACTATCCCTCCGTGTTTGAATTAACAGGTCAGGGACTGACCGTTGAAAGAGGAATCTAGGTCAATTCCTCAAGTAATAAATCCAGGTCAGAATGAAAGCCAACAGATGTTTGCACTCTGTGACCGGGTCAAAGAGATAGTAGTCCTAAGGAATCGCCTGACAGGAGAAGGAGGAAGATAGAAGCGAAACGATTGGCCAGAAACCTAAAACAGAAGTGGCACCTTCGTTCCGTCAGCGGAAATAGTGTAAAGGAAAATCAGTTTTGGAACAGAGGTCGTCGTGAACAGATGGGGTGAATCTCGCACCAAACTCCGGGCGAAGCACCAAAACTGGGATTTGCGGAACAGTAGTTGAAGCGATAAGATATATTGAAACTACCGCTAAAATCACCGGGGGAAGACGGAAAGTATCTGGGACAAGTAGAACACATACCTTCAAGCCAGAGCTATATATAACATAAAGTCCGTCAGCCCGTAAAAGTTAAAATACTCTCCGAAGGAAATTGCCGAAAAGATAAGTAAACATTAAGACTGTTTCTCCCTACACCTAATTAGATACTCTCTCTCTCTCTCTCTCTCTCAATGTAAGGGAGATTAAAGAAAAGAAAAAAGGAAGAAAGACATTTATAGTCATGTATTATCCGCTGATAATATAAGCCGACATGTTGAATATGTGTATCCGCGTGTATAGTAAAAAGATTATTATATTTTAATGTTCCCACGAGTTGAAGTTTGTTCATTTGTGTCGATTACTATCAAATTATTTGTTTCATGCTATTTTTCAGCTTCTTTCGCCTCATGTTATTCTCGCCTAAGTTGTCCTGTATTCTTTCCTTTAAAAATATTATTCGGGAAACCGAAGTTGTAGACTACTATAATTAATATATTAAATCTAAACCTAGAGGTCCATATCTTCCATTGTTCTATGGATAGGAAGAGCTAGTGGCCTTGGTGGGTGTGTGTGTAATGTGAAATTTGGAAAACCCTTGCCAACGACGATCAGTCTAGCCCTAAATTAACCGCCACATAATATGCCAGTTCCTATATGCCCGAGAAAGGACTCTGAACAAGGACTTATTCTACGAGGGATCAAGTGCCAGACCCCCCCGTCTTCACACGTGCGAAAAAAATAAACTCCCCGTTTGCTGATAACAATATTTGAATGCACCAGTTTCGATACGCTGTTAAATGGTTGCTCCTCCGGGGATCTTTTAATTTGCCGTCACAGTCTGTAATTGTTTGGGGCGGTTTCTCTGTTAGGGTCCTTTTGTATCAATGCGGTCCTTCTTTTAGTCGTCCACTCGGGTACGTGTGCTGTTTGTAGGCATTTATTCATTTCTAATGCTAGTCTGTCGTGAGGTGAATTTCTTGAACCAGAAAACATGTATTTCATCATGGCCTGGCGTTTTCGAGTTTGATATTTTTTAAAGTGTCGTTTTGAGTAAATCAGTGTGTATTTCAGCTTTCGGACCTTCTTCGAGTTGTTCTAGTTCTCTTGTGATATGTTTTATTCATTCAGCCTTTTCGTTATGTTGTTTTGGTTGCCATATTTTAGTCCAGAATCGTTCGGTTTCTTTTTCATTCGGCTGTAGGTATGTTTTATTGTCATCTCCTCCCAAATGTTGATAGAATTTTCTTTCATTTTTTTGGAATGTCCTATTTTTTTCTGTGTTGTTTTACCCTTTGTCGATATCTTTTTAACCTTCCTTCTTTTGCTAGTACTTTCTGGTATATTTCCTCAAGTTGTATCGTAAGTTTTTCCTGTGTTGTCTTTTCTTTCCTGTTTCTATTTATTTCAGCGTTTTTTCTATTGTTTTATCACTTTCAGTTGTTTTCGTTGGTTTTCTATCTGAGTTTCTAGTCGAAATTCCCATCCTGGTGTTGACTTTTCTTTCGTGTTTTTTGAGGGGATCCCAATTTTCTCGCAAACTAATTTCGCTCCAGCATAAATTTGTTCATTTAATTCGGTTATGTTATTCGTTGATATATATGCCAGTAGTTGATTCACTTTATTTGTTTCTGCCTTAACTATTCTCCATTCAATGTTTCTTAATGATGGTAAGGTGGTCTTTTCACTGTTTAAAATTCTCTTTAATTTTTTTAGAATTAACTTTTGTTCTTGTGTTAGTTCTAGGTTGTTTTGTTGTGTAGTGTTTGGTTGGGTGGGGTTTCCATATTCCGAAGTTGGTTCATTTTGGATGGGCTGTTTTTGTTTGATGATATTTGATGTGTGAGGTAATGTATTTCTACTTTCTTGATCATTTATTTATTGGTGTATTTCAATGATTTCAAGTTCTGAAAACCAACCCTTATTCATTATCGTTCTAACTTGATCGCCGAGTCTTTGACTAATTATCTGAAAATTAGAAAGTTCTTGCCATATGCCCATTCTTTTCCTGTGTCCTCTTTGTGTAGGGTTACTCTTAAAATAGCAGTGTAATGCAACTTGGTTGTCTTCCCTAGTCCATGTTTTCTGTTCAGGTCTCTGGTTGGTGCGGTTCTTTAAGTCACTATTTGTGTACCTGAAAAGAGAACAGCCAACATTCGTAGGATGACGATCGGGTCTCCCATGTTGGTTATCCAGAGAACACCTGCCGATCATGACACCCGAGTCTGAGTCCTGGGCCCCACGTTGTGTAAAATATGAATTTGAAATTTTTTATCAAGGGTGGTATATTGTGGCTATACCAGACCCAGGGGTTGTTTACAATCTGCGCACCTGACACAGACGTGACCGACGACAGTCATGGTGACTGTTCATTGACAGCGGGTCACAAAAAAAAGTAAGTTTTAACTTTTAAATCTAATTACTTACTCTTATAACATAAGATTATCATTCCCGTTTAACCTTCCTGGTTCATACTATCCGATGGTCAATTTACTATTGAGCTGGTAAAATTATAAATACATGGCTTCTAATACTTTCCTAATATGAGAATGGAAACATTTTAATACTTTCAGTCCCAATCGAATACAGATTTCCTCAGTTATAGAAGAGTCACAAGTGATAGAGATGGTGAGAGGGGGTGCTAAATTTAAGAACAAATCTATTTTGTTGTCTCAAAAATATTCTCCTGGAATAAACTTTGGACAATTAGCTAGTCTTCATTTAAATACAAATGTTAAGCAAACGATTTTACGTGACACGAAAATTAATGGATTTAAATAGACAAAAATTTACCTTTGAGAAAAACTTCATAGCAACAAATATGTTTCCTTCGACCCTTCTAATGTTTTCAAACTATTGTGGTCATATATATACATTTCAACAATTGGACAGCACGTGCTAATTCTAGAATCTCCCATTCCAAACTTATACTTTGGGGAAGAGGGAGGGTTAGCTATTTATTTTTTATGTTGTTTTAGTTTTACAATGAGTTAAAAATCACTTTTAGGTTTTAATTTTTTAAATGAGTCATGTTTGGTTGGGGAGTTTTTGGGGGGCTTTTTGTGGGGAGGGAGGAATTCCCTTAGGGCTACAGATATTTCAATAATTAAACAATTACACAAGTCATGGAACTAAGGCGCTTAATTTAAACAAATCTACTTTGTTGTCTCCGAAATATTCACCTGGAATAAGCTTGGGACAATTAACAAGTCTTCATTTAAAAATCAATGGATTTAAATTGACAGTTACGAAAAATTTACCTTTGAGATGAACTTCATAGCAACAGATATGTTTCCTTCGACCCTTCTAATGTTTTCAAACTACTGTGGTCATTATTATTATTATTATGTTACTGTATTTTCCCACTAGCGTTACTTGGAATCTTTCACCAGAGTCTAAGTGACCTCAAGTCTCCTCAAGTCTCCAAGAATCTTATGGTATTCCAATCAATCGTAAAGATATTGTGGTTTAGATGGTCTAGATTCTTCCCTTGATATTCAATTCCTTCAGACTGTCTTCCTAGTCGTCCTGGACCGTTCCAAACGCAATTTGTATCACTATCACCCTCATGTTCAACAGGTTTTTAGTTCTCTGACTAGATCCAAGTATTTGTTTATTTTTGCGCTTTCTTTTTTTTTTTTTTTTTCTTCACTCAGTGTTCTGTCATAACGGCAAAATCCAAGTCAAGTTTTTTCTTGCTAATTTGCTCTAGGTCTGATTTTCTCGCCAAGATTTCGTGATTCATTTGTATCTCAAAATCTCAGAAAAATTAAGTCCTTATTATCTAAAGCTGATTCTTGTTTTTGCATATAACACTTGTTAAGATTTATTATGAAATAATTTCTTTCATAATTTCCAGAGGATTATTTTTCCGATCAAATCATTTCTAGTCTTATACTTCTTTTATGTCCGTTTTCTGAATTTGCTTATTATATGATTAATCGTTTCATCTTTCTTTTTAATTTCTTGCAAAATTCTAAATGGATTACCTTTCCCACCCAGTCATGTTTAGTCTTGTACTTCTTTTGTGTCCGTTTTCTGCATTCGCTTATTATGTGATTAACTGTTTCGTCTTTGTCTTCGCATAAGCTATACTTGGTATTCTTTTGCGTTTAATCAAATTTTCCTTCAATATAATTTTCCTAAAAACATTTTTTTTACTGCTATTAAAAAAGATTCACTTTCCTTGTTGAAGTTTCTCTTTCTTTGCCATATGTACGTTTTACGTCGTGCAATCTCCCCAGTTTGTCGCTTGAAGTATCCATACAGTTGTTTTGCTCTCTATTTATGGTTTTTATTGTTTTGCTATTTATTTTTTTGTTGATGTTATAGATAATAGCAGCCGTAATTTTTTTTTGATTGCTCTTTATATGTATATCTCGATTGCTTATATTGATAAATCAATGCAATAATTATGGCAAGACCTCATTTTCTTTTTCCCTCTGTTGACGTTCTTTCTCAGGTGTAAGGCCTGGTGTGTAGTCATTAAATTCTTGGCTTTTAAGTACATCTATCAAAATTATTTCCTTGCCAATTTTAAGAATTGTCTAGACTATACTTATACGGGGGACTGTCCAGAAATGTATTTCTTTCGTGAATTTTCTGCTGCAGAGCTTGGTTTTTAAGAAGCTTTCTTCTACTTCAGTGGTGCTCTTACCCATTTTTTCTCACATTTCAGTTCGATGGTATCTGCTTCCAATATTTCCAAGTATTTGTAATTTTCCTTCTCCCCAAGCGTTCTTATTCTCCACTGGTTTGTCTATTCTTTTCTCTCATTTCTTTATATTTTGACACTTTTCATGATGAACATGGCATATTTTAATGCCAAATTCCATTCTTATATCTTAGCTGTATATTCTTATAGGATTTTAAGTTATTTTTCATCTTTGGCTAATATCTTTTTATCTATAACCATAAGATGATTTATCTTTTCGAGTGAGTTTGTAAATTTGTAACCACGAGTGAATTTCCTAAGTATAAAATTCAGTGGCAACATTCCAATATCTAATAGCAATGGCGGAATTGAGTCTGCTTGGAAGATATATCTTTGGATTTTCACTTCTGTAACCGTTTGTTTTCCAGCTGCGAATTCCACCAACCAGTTTTTCCTGACTTTTCGGATAAAGTTTATAACTTTGTCGGAATTTTTTTACATTTTTAGACATTCCAATCTTCACGTATATTGCAGGCCTTTTGTATTCAATCAATGCCATGGCTACATTTTCCGCTTATTTTGACCTCGATGAGTTAGTGCTGATCCATGAATATTATAGCATCAGTTCATCAGGTTCCCCTGTGGCATAATTTCTGTTCTTTACGGAAATAGTCTGAAGTATTCAGGCGAGTAATAGATTACTTCACTTATTTGATAATGTTTTCAACATCATTGGCAAACACGTTATCAGTCCACAGTAGTAGAGAATGTTTCTTTTTTGGAGACACATTTTGGATAAGGCTAATTTTTGTTTCGTCATGCGTTCAGATTTACTTGCTTCTTGTAGTCACTTATTAAATCGTTTAGCCAATCTGATGTTGATGGTGGTAAACTTTTAAATCAGAATCCATGCATCCCATCAAGAACTAGTGTTATCCAACTAGGTACTTTCTTGAGTGTTGCTTTTTGTTGAATCAAGGTGTATGCCCACTTAGGGGTTTTCTTTAAATCTTTATATTTCTTTTTTGATTTTGTTCATTAATTTGGCCTTTTTTTTAAGTTCTTTCTTTTCCTATATCTTGCTCACTAACTCTCTTGTTTCTTTTTTCATCTGGATTTTCATGTGTTTTTTTCTGCTGACTTGTCTCTAGAATGTTCTTTCATTATTAAGTAAGTTCATGTTCTGCTTGTATTGGTTGACTTTGTCCTGATATCTTATATTTTAAGTTTCCAATTTTTCGCCAATATCTTTCGATTTATTTCTTCCTGAATTTTTTTTCTAACTATTTCAGTTGTAGACTATTTTTTTAGTACTTTCCTTCCATATTTTCCGAGTGAATTTTTCCTTCCTATGTATTTTCGATTGTAGCAGTTTCTTTATTTGTAATTCGACCCCCTTTCTCCTCTAGATTTTCAATTTCTGTTGAGTTTCTTTAAAGATATACCAATATTAACACTGATATAGAAGTAAAGGCTCCTTGATCAGAATTTATACCGATCAGGTATATCTACTTTTACGCAGATGCAAATACCGACCCCTGGTTTCTAAGAGTTAGGATATGGTCTTATTTTTAAGGCCTCTGTATTTCACCGAAATAAACTATCTGGTTTTATTGGCACTCAGTAACCCCTAATATAGAGGAAATTAAATTTTTTCCGCTAATTCAATTGCTCTATTTTCGGAAAGTATTTCGTTATCAGCAAATTGAAGCAGCGAATTTGTTTTGGATATGTGACGTTGTTCAAAAGACGATTGATATCTTTCAGTGATGTAAGATTTGAGTCAAATGTTTTCATTTGAAATCTGAGACGAAATTTTATTCATTATTCCGATTAAGTGCGCTCAGTATTTTCAAAATTCATGTTTTTTTTCTCTTTTTAATGATTGCAGATAGCATTAATATTTGAGTTTGCACGTGGTCTCATAGTTATCGTCTTAAAAAAATGGGTTCGGTCGCCCAAGTTCAAGTTCTGAACAATTCTATTTCGATTTTCTATCGCATAAATGATCTTGAGGAAACCATGGATCCCTCCCTTCTCTTACCAACCATGGATGAATAGTAGGATATCTTGGAGTAGGTTGAGTTGTTTTAATATTACCCGTCAAAATACAACGCAAAAAGAATCCCATTGACTCGCTTGATATGAACATTTTATTGTTAGGCGAAATACAAGTAGCTAGCGAAAAGTGAGAGAGCGATACACGTCAGTCCGATAGATAGGTAAATAATTAAATTTACTTCGCCGTTGACCGACCGTTTGTGCATGCGTGTCTTCTGTCTTCTCAAAGGACCTCTCTCCCACGAAACTCCTCGTCTCTAAACCGGTCTGGTCTGCGGACTGCTGTTGACTGTGATCTGCCTAGGCGTCTTCAAATCTTTTTCTTATATCTACTTCCTTAAACAATTTCTTACCTAAAACTTTAATCACACGTCATAACTTAGTCATTTAGTACACATCATTGCTAAAATATCAGCCAATATCTACTCAATAGTTTATCTTAGAATATTAGCTAACAGCGGAATCTAAAATAAACTTTTCCATCGTCTTCATTGCTTATTACGAGATGAATTGACTTGTCTACGAAACAAAGACCAATTCGAGCCTTGACCTTTCAAACAAAACACCCCAGCTTCAAACACCCAGTGTGATTAGAAAACGAATTTATTCCTAAAATATTTATCGTATTTAATGGCATATAAGGCACAATTTTTTTTTTAACGAGACGTATTTTTATAAAGTTCCCCTGCGTCTTATATGCCATATGTATGTTTAAAATTCTCGATAGTCGGCCGGAATTAGCTACTTGGTTACATCTGTTCGAATAAACTTTACTTTCATATACCTATAGACATTATTTAAAATGCTTTTATGCATATTAAAGGTGTTATCATTGATAATATTCATTATATTAGTTTCAACACATTTGATATTAGTGCTTTGTTTCACTAAATTTTTTTCTTGGTTTGCCCAGTTGAAATTGGGGTGCATCTTATACACCCAAGCGTCTTAAATGTCATCAAATACGGTAACTAAAATCCCTAATTATTTTACATTGTCATAGCGTTAGGTCGAGGAAATGGACATGTCTGAATTCAAACAATATGTAATTTGACCGTGTTTCACATTATGTCGGTGACGGACCGGTAGGTTGAATCTAAACGTCTGACCGTGTCTCGCATACTGTCGATGACGGACAGGCTGGTTGAATCTAAACGTCAGGCTGCGTCTCGCATCCTGTCGGTGACGGAAAGGCTGGTTGAATGGAAACGTCTAACCGCGTCTCGCATCCTGTCGGTGAAGGACAGGCTGGTTGAGTCTAAACGTTTGAGTTTGTGCTTCGGCATTAGAATCACACCAGAAATAATTGCTTTCAACTGAAATACGTTTAATGAAAATTAAATGATCCAAATGAGAAGTCAAAACTATAAATATGAGCACATATATACATATTGGTTTTATTACAAATTAGAAATGATATTCCGTTATCATTTTAACACGAAGTAGAACAAAACATTTACAATGGCTAGGATTATAGAAACTAAAGTATTTTGCATTCATCTCCAGTGAAATTATGTCCATGACAGATTGCTTAACTTTCAGTTTCAATACATAGATGATCTGGACTGAAATAACTGAAATTTAAGAAATACAACCCCGCAAACCCTCTTTTTTCAATATTATTAATGTTTTTTTTTTTTTAATTATACCTTATTATGAGAGCGTAGATACCACACTGAACTTACACAGTTGTAATATAAATTTTATGAATATTTACCACTACATGTAGAATATGTAATTAGCACATTGGAGGATGTTTTTCTTGGTTTTTAATTTAATAGTAAATAAACTAATATTAGATAAATCGAAAAATATATTTTGTTTAATAGCTGAAAATCTGGGCTTAAACAATCCGTAATTTTTTTTCTGGTGCGTATACTGATATTTACCCGAGTAAAACCTTTGTTTGAAAAGATAATTTGAAAAATTCAATCTTGTTTTTGTAATGATATATTGTTCAATACTTGTTGTGCTACTGAAGCTAAAACTTTACTTTCTCTTGATATTTTTACATAGGAAGTGGCTGTAAAAATTATATTTTGTTTTCACATGGGAAGAGGCTGTAAAAATGATGATATTTTTTTTTCACATTGGGAATCAGAGAAAATGTAGAATTTTTAGTGAGTTAAGTTTGTTGTATTAGTTATCGTATTAAAATAGATTAACCCAGTTGAGTTAAATTTCTAAGGACGGCTCTGAAATTTCTCTTCGTTCTTATATCTTTAAAAAAGACAGGCATCCATTAATACGCCTCTTCCTAAGTGAAAATAACAAGAGAAGCTTGAGTTTTTAGCCTCAGCAGCACAACATGTATCAAAGAATGTCAAAGTGGGAACTAAAAACCAGGAGACATGGGACTAGGGTCTCGACCTGATAAAAACCTATATGCAATTGAAAGTCGTTGTAAATTCACTGACCGGAACTTATAAATCATAAGGCGTCTAGAGGAGTATGCATACAACAATATATATATATATATATATATATATATATATATATATATATATATATATATACGTGGTACATTCAATAAGTTCCCAGACTTTTTTAAACAGGCGTTTAAATTGTCGTAGTCTCTTGAAAATTCAGTATATTATTGTTATACATCTTATGAGATGACTGACCAATTTTTATTATTCCAGATTCAAAGGAACAGCTACAACAGCAATTGGAATACAGCCTACTAAAGTTTGATTGTCACAGCTGGTGAATTTCAAAAATGCAATCTGGACGTGAGGACAATTTAGAAGAACGATATGTAATAAAATTCTGTTTTAAAGTTGGAAAAAGTGCCACAGAAACATATGGAATGCTTCAGACTGTTTTTGGACCATCTAGCATGAACCGAGCATCGGTTTTTGTGTGGCATAAGAAATTCAAGGAAGGCAGGGAGTCTGGGAGGGATGATGGCAGGTGTGAGAGGAGTAAAGAAGTCAATACACCAGAGTTGATTGGCCAAAGGGTTAGGGTTAGGGTAACTATGTTGACGTTTTAAGGGGGTTCAGGTGGAGATTCCTTGGGAAGAGGCCAGCACTCTTCAAATCGGGTCAGTGGTATTTCCAGCAAGACAATGCACCAGTCCACAACGCCATCCCTGTCACAGACGATTTGACCATGATGGACATCAGGACAGTTCCTTACCCTCCCTATAGTGTAGACATTGCCCCCTGTGACTTTTGGTGATTCCCTAAGCTCAGAGGCTATTGTTATGAGAAAATTGAGGAGATGAAAAAGGCGGTCACAAATGTCATTGACATGCTCAAACAAGAGGACTTCCATAGGGCCTTCCAGAAATTGTTGAAACAGTACAAGTGCATTGCAGCTGGAGGAGATTACTTCAAAGGGGACTAGAGTTTCATGTGTGTACTATCCATAAAAGTGCCCATACGAAAAAAATCTAGAAACCTATTTAATGATCCTCGTATATATATATATATATATATATATATATATATATATATACGTTTTTCGTTGGTCCAATGAGAGAAAATCTTTTAAAATGAAGACGTCCACAAGTGAATTTACTTTTAGGTCATTTATTCTTCTTGAACACTTGTTTCTGACGTTTTAAGGCATTTCCCGAAGACGGTTCAAAAATTTAGAAACACTTGTTGAAGAAGAATACATTTCTTAAAAGGAAATTAACTTTTTGACCTATTCATTTAAAGTATATATATGTATATATATATATATATATATATATATATATATATATATATATATATATATATCAGTAATATGCACACATCGTTATAACAGAACACTAGTGGTTCGTATTTCCTTGAGGAAATGTGCAACAGCTACAGAATTACATTAGCTCATTATAAATTACTTCCTTTAGACTGAATTCAAACCAGAATATTGAAGGAGCCTGTTGCCGTTCCGTGCGTGGGGTGGGTTCCAGATGATCTTCTTGCCCCTAAAATCCCTGCTACATTGGCACAGGAAGCGCTGGGACTTTCAATGAGACGGTAATGCGGAACCAGACAGGAAAGAGATGGATGAAAGTTGAACGAGGTGAACAAATGGAATATTAATCTTCTATCGATATTGAAATAGCTCCAGGATTTGAAGACTTTTCCAGTGAGGATATTCTCTCATTATTAATTAAGGGAGAATTCAATTATTGTTCACTACAATTATACAGAAAAGAACACAGATTACCTAGTTGAAGTATTGATACAACTCTAAATATGCTCTTAAATAGTTTGAGCATTCCTTTTATTCCCACTCAAAATGTGAAAATTGTATATTAATCAATCTGAACTGATGCATCATTCTGTTTAATTTTACTTTAAGTATTTTAAAACGGAGCTTAGTCTTGAAAAATTAATATATAACTAAACTTTGTTTTCTTGTTTTTTCCGGTTTTATATGCAGGTGGAAAGATAATTGATTTTTCCCTTGCTTGTGAGGCACTCAGTAAACGCGCTACTATTGGGATCAAATTCACAAACCACTTCTCTAATTCAAGTTCCATTAGAAAAAATAAGAAAAGGGAATGTACTTAGCAATGTTTTGATTAATACGTGGTTCTCAGATTATCCTTACTTTTTAATCAGCATGCTCATTGAAGTCACCCTCAACCGAGGGGGGTCCTCGTGGTGTAATGGTTAAAGGGATCGACTGCGGGATCGTGGTAAGCGATTTAGTACTCCAGTCACGCTACTACGTTCACTTTCGGGCAAATACCCTTTGGAAAGGTACGAACCCACTTATCCTCCAAGCTATGGGTTAAATACTACCTCTACTGTTCTTCTAGGAGAACGGCTTTGGCATTAAATGACCTACAAAGGTTGATATGCCATTAAACAAAGAAACCAAACCAAACCAAGCCATCACCGTCAACACCGAGTTTCCCAGATTTGAAGAAAAAGTTATGAATGTTATCCAGTCATTAGGAGCAGAATTTTAAAAAATAACCAGCATAAAGACTTGATAATCATTTGTTTTGTGAATGAGTTAAAAATAGTCTAAGTATTGGATAGAATCATTATATGCGTCTAGAAGAAAACCGTTGGACTTAAGAAAGAAGTAAATGTTGTTGTTGACACAATTGTCTACAACAAAAACCACTAATCCAAAAGTACAAGCAGTGAAAAATCTTTAGAATGAATGCATTATGCTTTTTTATGATAAACATTGTCGTCTGAATATATATATGAAATTCATTCGTTGTACATTGTTTCTGGTTAAAACGTTGTTCTTGTTTTTCCAATGTTTGGCTAGAACGAAGAGTTGGACTACCTTTCCAATACAAGAAGTTGCAACATACAGTTTCCCATACAAGAAATTTAGCGGTAAAGGCCAACGCATTTAATTGTCTATCATTGTCATTTTTTTATAATTGCAAAGGAGAGCTAAATGGGGAATAAGATTCTTTTGAATTCAAAAGCTTAATTTCTTATTCTTGGGAGGTAGCTGTTCCTCATTGTAAAATTGTCTGTGAAGATGGTTGATTTTCCAGACATAAAGAATAATCTACTTGACTGTTATTCTGGTTTCCAAGTTGCGAAGAAGCGTGACTTTCAAGACTAAATTTTGAGATGGGTAGCAAGGAAGATAGAGGCTTTTCGATAAATCATTTGGCTGTTTGATTATCAGGTCTCAATCCTCAGCAATATCAAAGTACTTTTGAATCACATCTCTACCAGGGAGTATGTGCACTATGCGTTGTTGATTTAGTTCACTATATCAATTTTGTCTCTATATTAGATTTTCCAGGTTAGAGATTTTTAAATCAATACGGGAAAAGACGTTTTCTGTGAAGACCTTTCTCTGTGTGAAGAGTATGTTTAAAGTCAGAGGGACTTGGTTAGAATTCTCTACAGGATATTCCCATTGTCCATATCGAACAGATTCCTTGAATCAACCTGAAAGAATAATATTCATGAAGGAGCACTCTCATATTTTTGATCAGCTTGGTTTGGAATCAGTTTAATTGTTCAACGGCATATCAACCTTCGTGGGTAAACTAAATTGTTTGAAGTAGAACTGTTTTTACATTTATCAGTGAATAAACGAAAATTGTATTTGAACAAATGCCTAACTGTATGTAAACAATGAACTGTGTATTTATGGTAAACTGAATTCTTTGGAATAGAACTGTTTGATCATTAAATTGTGTATTCGTATATGACAGAAATAATGGGAACCCATTTAAATGTGTTAAACTGAGCTCACGCTGGTTTAAAATATACATCATATATTTAATATATTTATAAAAAGGATTTGGCATTAAATAACCTACAATGGTGGATATGCCATAAAACTAAACTAAACCAAACCAAACTGGCCTCTAAGTCATTCAATGTTTTTCTCACCGTCGTTCTTATTATATTTACTTGTCAACATAGGATCTAGGAGTGAAGTGTAGATGACCCTCATTCCGATCTCTGCAGCGACTTTTAAAGCTCTTTGCATTATATTTTACTGTACGACACAACCGATGCTGTTATTTGACGCTGATCCGTCGTTATTAAGTCTGCCTTATTGTCTCCCTCTTCCTGGTCCTTGTATGGTACTCCTTATCGCTCGCCTGTCGTACTCTCGATTACTCCTCTGTTACACTAACCTTTGCTTCATGTCGGTCACATTGATGCAGGATTTGTAGATTTTTTTCTACTTCCGTATCTAGTGTTTGACTTAATTCTTACATCATTGGTATCTCTAAAAGGGAAATTTGTGCATGCGAATGCTTGAGAGCTAAAAAAGAAGTTATATTAATTATTGAGTTATGAAAAAAGATTGATGTAATCGATTGTTTCACATGAAGTGTAAGTTAGAAAAAATTGTACAGGTAAATGACTGTTTGATGTCATAAAAGGTGAGTGATATATATATATAATATATATATATATATATATATATATATATATATATATATATATATATATAAGTTAGTAAAGTTAGCGACCATAGTCGAGGGTGACCCGAAGGCTCCCTTTTCGATAGCTACTACACCAAGGTGTAGGGGAGGGCGCTACTCCATTCCCTGGATTGCTCCACTTTACCCTTGAACCGTACCTTATAATGCTGAGTGTTAAGCAAGGTGGTATCAAGTTCCATTTTTAAAGTCTTTGGTATGACTCGACCTGGGATTGAACCCAGGTCTCCCGGGCCATTGGCGAACACTCTAACCGCTGGGCCACCGAGAGACCGGTGTTCAATCCTTTGGTTGAGTCAAACCAAATACTCAAAAATGGTTCGGGATTCCACCTTATATATATATATATATATATATATATATATATATATATATATCACGTGAAAATATTTTTCGCTCCCTTCAATTTCAATTTGAATATATATATATATATATATATATATATATATATATATATATATATATATATATATAAACAATCAAAAGTTAGGTTTTAATCAGTAAAAAGGAAATTATAGTACATTCAATATTTTTTCTTCAAAATGAAATTGATGGTATCAGAAAATATTTCCTGGTGATTGTAGAAGGCAACAACACATAACAGCAATAATAGTGATAATAATAACAGCAACACTTAAAAAGGGCAACACTTACCAGAGGTCCAGCCTATTCAAGATTAACAGCTTGAACTGGACAGGGTTGGTAAGTGTTGCTGTTATTATCATCACTATTATTCTATTGTAGCTGTTGTGTGTTGTTGCCTTCTACAGTGATATATTTAGTAAAAAAGTAAAGATATGAAAAATATTTCAAATCTTTACTTTTACTTGAAATCTATTTCATTTTTATCAAAGGATTTATCTTTGGAAGATGAATTAAAAATCTTACTTTTTAATGATAAATATTAACAGGGGCCTACAGAGTCAGAGTGTCTCTCGGGGCCTGTATTGATAATGGTTCCTCCTTTTTGGACGAAAAATATAGATATAAGCACAGGTGTAATGGCTATCCCCGTAGGAAATGGACACAGCGACACGAGTTCAAATCCTGGACGAGACTGATTGCATTTCACATTGCACTAATACCCTTGGGAAAGTTATGAATCCAGTTATTCTCCCTCCAGCTATGGGTAAATAGTAGGACAGACTAGGTTCTTCAGCCTGGGTTAGGCAAGGAGTCTAGGAGAAGGAAAACTCTGAATTCAAACCTGTTAAACTCCGCTTAAAAATTGACCTTGTGTCATATCCTTCACGAGCGGAGGGGTTGGTAAATATGATAAATATAAGGCCTTAACAGCGTTGATTATACTTGATAAAAAGATTTTAAAAATTAGCTGAACAGACGTTATCATATTTTAACCTTTCAAGCTTTTGCAGAAGCAAACTTACAAATAACTTGGTCAAAGTCTATCTAGTCCACAATTTCTTGTTCAATTGAAATGAAGGACAAAACGGATAAGTAATCTTGCGATATATTTAATCTCAAAAACTTTTTGATGTGCTCCAGTTTCAAGAAGCTTCTCTCAGCAGTAGCTAAAGAAACCGCGAGCGTGTGAACTTCCCATTGATAAATCTATCACAGCTATTTAATAGCCAATAACTTGGTCATCATGTTTATGTCACTTTTCCCTTTGGAAGCTACCGCTATGTAATCCCCAAGTCGGAGGACTTCCAAATATAGCTTATATTCCTCTAAGTCTGCACCGTATTTGCTATCGAGAATGTTAAATTTTTGCTCACTTGTCCTTTAGTTTCTTCCAGGATTGCTTGCGAGGATAATTCAGCAAAGACAATTTGCAGATGAGACATGGAGTCAAATAGTGCTTGTAGTTTATTTACGAGTCGATCATGACATCCGTAAAGATTTGTCTTTACTTGCTGCAATAAATCATCTTTATTTTCCCCAGGTAGTTTTATCTTTCTTCTATTCCGCTTTTCAACTGGAATTTCCATTTTCTT
The DNA here is from genome assembly GCA_963585895.1 of Sepioteuthis lessoniana. Taxonomy (NCBI): domain Eukaryota; kingdom Metazoa; phylum Mollusca; class Cephalopoda; order Myopsida; family Loliginidae; genus Sepioteuthis; species Sepioteuthis lessoniana. Next base: position 109,898,512 of record OY757905.1, on the reverse strand, counting down.
GTATTTTGTTTTACTTTGATTAACCTATCCAGACCACAGCCTGTCTCTGATTCGGTTAAAGAAAGTTTTGGTCTCATTCGTGTGGGTTACAAACATATCCAAACTAATAACTTGAAATTTCTTTTAGATGTGACTTATTTGTCCCTGAATTTATTCCCAATAAAACAAATGCGACATGAGGATGTTTTCAATTGAAAGCAAAAGAATTCATGCATCCCCTCTCATTTGACAATTTTCTGAAGCTGAATCACTCCTTGAAATCTTGTTTTCACTGCACGAATACCCTCGTAACATGCACTCCAACGGGTGGCTAATAAACAGTTCATTATGACCTTTATATGTGAAGATAAACCGTTTCCCCAGTTACTGGAAGAGGTTAAAAATGAACAGAATCTTGCTATCACTCTGAAAATTGTAATAGCACTTGCATTCACTGCTGAGGCATGAACACTGCAAGAATTCAGATTATGATTAAAATGAGGCACAAATTTAATTTTCCTTTTTATATTTTGAACACTAACCACTCAATCCGAATTGTCAAATCCAGTCCCTTTTATTTTTAAAAAATTAAGTCTCTCGTTGTAAATTGAATTGCCATGACCAGAAACTCTGTTGACGGTTGTGCGCGATATATGCAAACACTGGAGAGCTATTTCGACCTTATTAGGTTTCATCAGCAGTATATACCGTGACCTCCTTCCCTGGAAATCGAACCACAGAATGCAGAGTCGAAATTTTACCTCTGACCACACAAACAACAGCGCTGAGCAATTACGTGGGCAAAATGCGATCTCTTCGTACACAAAAAACCTCTTTGTCTGCCTGTTCTATTTCTTTATTTCCTGTAACTTCATCGTTTCTTTTATCATATTCATACCTATCCTTAATGCATGCACTAGAGCTCTCTTCCTTTGGAACTTCATCATTGCCACCTTAAATTTCTTTAACAATATTAATTTCTGCTGGAAATTCCCCTTCAACTTTTATTTCTATATTTATCTCCACCTAATTTGCATTATCTCCTCGTTCCTCTATTCCTAGTTCTAATGTACATTCCACATCCTCGTGTTTGCATTTTGTTTTAGCAACATATTTTTTCGGATGGAAAACTTGTAAAGATGCAGCTGATTTTCTTTCCTCACGTTCTCTTGTAGCCTTCAACTTGTGGTAAGTTGCTCCACTCAGTTTTTGCAATTTACTCATCCTAATCGATGAAAAAATAGAAAAAGAAACATATAGGAAAAGAACATTGTCAATGTCATTGACAGTTTTTATTTAATGTTCTTAGATATAATTTGGTACAATGATGAAAGTGGATTTGTAAAGAAAGGTTGATACTTTTTTTAACTATCTCAAAGTTAGCTAGATGAATGCGTGACGCATTCATATTTTATAATGGCATAGAGAAATGTAGCTTAAAGTGAGAGGTAAAGAGTTACAAGAGTTTATCCTATACAGGCAATGGTTATTTTTAAAATTTTCTTTGAATCCTTTAAAAAAAAGTACGATTCCTTTTTCGAATATATTTTTCTAATTCCTTTTCTTTCATTCTTATATTCAATATAAAAATTCAAAATTTGATCCATAGTAATCCTCGTTATAAGTATAACAACATCTAAATTTTATTTAGATGAATTGGAATTGAGATTCAATATTTGATCATAAAGGAATGCTTCAAAATGTTCTAAGTCGCCCTGGAAGATTTTAAAGCATGATATTCAAATATTCTACATCTAAATAATGGTTCTTAGTAATACTAATATAAAATTTAATCTTGTTATATACATTAGACCTCATTTTTCTGAAAATTTCTACTTAAAAAAATTTCTTTAAAATTTCAAATTTCAGGCAGAAGATTGTTATTTTCACACAATTAGAGAGATTTTCCATAATTTTTACGTCTTTGAAGAGCGTGATATTCATACAATTTTTTTAACTTTAAAAATTGCAAGTTTAGTAAAAACTTTCGAAATGTAAACGAACTTTAAATTTTGTATATTTCTGACTCTACGTGACTAAGAATGTTCTTCTTTATCTAAAATAATCTTCAATCATTTTCTACGTAAAGAGTTAACTGAAAAGAAAAAATAACATTCATTTTTTACAAGTTTAAAAGATCTGCAGTTGATCAGTCTGCGAGAAGATTCTACAGTTGTGTTACTTTGTAGTGAAGATCTTACAGCTGATCAGTCTGGCATATTTTTCGATAGATCCAATGTTTTATGTGAACGTTTTCCATTAAGAAAGCAAATAATTGGTGATCTTCAAGATTTGAACTCCCGAATTTTCTGCTGTTTTTAAAGAATGCTGCCTTCAAATTAGCATCAAGAGTCAGCATCGTCCGCTATTTGGTCTACTTTTTCCGGAAAATAAACTTGTTGTTATTCCTCTGAATTCTTAAGTACTTTTCTTTTACAATAAATTAATTTGGGCATTTTTCAATAAATACATATCAATGAATTTTTTTAATAATAAAATTTGAAAACCTTTTTCTTAACAATGAATTGAAAGCAAATCAAACATTATTTCAGGGTTTCCCGTAGAAAGCAAAGGAAAAGAGCGTACGATGCTGGCTCTAGCGTCTACTGTGAAAAAAGCGTTCCTTAAAAGATAAATTTAACATTTTGGGATTACGTATCTTGAAGATAACTAAATGATTATACTATTGTTTATGGGTCTGGGTGTCATGAACGACAGATGCGCTCTCTGGATTGACAATATAGGGGATCCGGTAGTATCCTGCGGATGTTGTCTGTTTTTATTTTTGGTACACAAACAATGAGCCAAAGAACAACTCAAATGAGAGTTACCAACAAAGAAATGGACACGAGATTGCAACAAAATAGTCTCCACTGTTATTTTATCCTATTTACCAACCCCTCCGCTCGGGCAGGATATGACACATGGTCAATTTTTAAGCGGAGTTTAACAGGTTTGAATTCAGAGTTTTCCTTTTCCTAGACTAGTTGACTCACCAAGGTTGAAGAACCTAGTCTGCCCTACTATTTACCCATAGCTGGAGGGAGAATAATTGGATTCATACTTCCCCAAGAGTATTTGTGCTATGTGAAATGCAATCAGTCTCGTCCAGGATTTGAACTCATGTCGCCGTGTCCATTTCCTACGACGATAACCATTACACCATGGCCACCCCCACTGTTTTTTTATGAGCCATCCTACACAAAGAGGGTATAGAAAAAAATTGATCGAAATTTAGGTCAAATCTGCTAGATTTTATACAAACCAAAGACTTGCTGACCAAGCTAGAATTATATAAAAGAAAGGGTGGTTTTCTGACCTTGAGAATCAAAAAATATGTGCACAAATGAATAGATTGCCTTACGTGAATCCAAACACTCAATACTGAAAAGCAAGAGCCTCTAAATCGAATACAAACACAAACTAAGAATGGAATTTGACATTAAAAAAAGGACCATGCTGACAATGAAAAGTGAAAAAAGACAAATAAAGGAAGAAATAAAACTGCCAAATTAAGAGAGAATCTGAATTCTTGGTGAAAAGTAGAATTAAAAGTACTTGGGAATATTGGAATCGGACACCATCAAATAAGCGGAGAAAAAAGAAAAAAAAGGCAAAGAATATCCCAGAGGAACAACAATTTTGACGCAGACATCTCATTACAGGAAAAAACACCTGACCAGTCCTCCTAGTAAGATACTCGTGACCATTCTGAAAAAGGATAAAGAAGGAACTCAGACAATCAATTAATTAACAAGAAAACGAAGAATTTATCTTCTAGTCGATTTTACCATTCCAACCGACCGCAGATTGAAAATAAACTAAAACGAAAAGATAGACAAAAGCTGGTACCTTGCTATCGACCGGAAAAATTTTGAACATGTAGACTATTATATCAATTGTAGTATATATGCATGGTTGGAACAGTTCCCACTCAATACAGGGTGGAACGATAAAATTGTCGTCCAAAAGAAAACAACACTACAGCTTTATTTTAAAACTTTTATTGAAAGAATCAATTCAGGTAATTATGTAGTAGAGCTGACATCAATTCAATGTAGCCGCCTTCAGCCTCAATCACCGCCTCGATACGGATCCGGAAGTGGGAGCATGCCTTTTCAACAAACCCCACCGGGGGCTCGGCGAATTCTCAGCGGATGGTGGCGATCAGGCTGGCTTTGGTATTGTGGAAGGTCATGTTGGTGATGTTCTCAATGCATGACCAAACGAAGATCTCCTGCGGGTTCAGGTCGGGGTAGGAGAGGGGCCAGTGAGAGAAGGGTACAAAGTCGTAGCCCTCCTGAAGCCAAAACTGGGTCTCTTTGGACTTGTGGGCCGGTGCAGAGTCCTGCTGCCAAACCCAGTTTCTGCCACCGGCCACCTGATTGCACCAGGGGATCACCACACTCTTCAGCACATCCAGGTATATTTTGGTGTTGACTTTCAAGCCGACTTCGAAGATGTGAGGTGGCATGATGTGGCCCTCATTTGAAACCACACCAAAACCATAACCGTAGCCAGAAACTTTGTTTTCATAACCCTGGTATTCGTGTCAATCCAGATTTGCATTTTGAGGGTGCTGGCAATGGTCCTGTTGTCATAAGTTGGATCGGTAGAGAGCATGAGTTGTATAGTAGTGCATCTCGAATCTCGCTCGTTGAACATTGTGTCACTTTCAGACATGATATCGCTCTTGGGATTTCTATATAACTGACCAACTTGTAGATGGTCAGCAACAAAAAAAGAAAACCGGTTTTCATTAAACAGAAATGGATATCATGTCGTCTTTTCTAGGGCGACAATTTTATTGTGCCAACCTATATATATATATAAAACCCAAAAAGAACAATATATATATATATATATATATATATATATATATATATATATATATATATATATAAATCAACGTAACAAACAAAGGTTACGCTCCATAGGGAGATTTCTATTGGAGCTATAGTCTTAGAATTATTTTTGAGCGATTCAAATTCTTGATATAAGTGACATATCTATGGAATATTAATCAGATTTCTTCACTTCTTCCCGCACAGAATTACCAATATCATAATGGATCTGTATTTCAAGTGTAATCCAACGGGGCAACGAGTCAACTCGTTCATCTTAGATCGTCCTCTTAACATCGGATATTCAATACGATATCGGTTGGTTTAGTTTCTTAGTTTAATGGCATATCAACATTCGTAGATTATTTAATGACAAAACCACTGTTATAGAAATAAAGTAATGGTGATATCTAACCCATAAATGAGGGGAATACTGTGGTTTTCACCATTCCTAAGGATGTCAGTCAGAAATTGAACGTATCGAGAAACTTAAGTTTAAACAAGTTTCAGTCCATCACAATAGCCACTATGTAACAGGGGTGTCCTTTCAATATGATATATATACATATATATATATATATACGTAGACAGACAGACAGACAGACAAGAAGACACGGTCTCCCTCTCTCTATCTATCTATTTCTCTCAATATAGGCACACACACACACACACATATATATATTTATGCTGAGACGAGTCACTTATATATATATATATATATATATTGGGAGAGAGAGAGAGAGGCGGTAGGCCGTAGGCCGTAATCGATCGGAATAGCTCCTACGCTCCAGGGACGTCGTTTCAATAAGATATATATATATATATATATATATATATATATATATGCAATTTTTCTCTACATATATATTATGCGTATGAGTGTGTGTGTTGAGAGAGAGAGAGAGAGAAAGAGAAAAAGCGAGAGAAATCTATTTCTCGGAAAACTTGAATTTCCATTCGACTCTTTCCATTATTCAATAACGCGTAAATACGTGGGCATGAATCTGAATTTATGACCAATGACTATCAAAGGAAAACGGCGGCAGCTTACTTATGACTGTTAAAAGTCACTTAACAGAACATCTTTTCCCAATAGAAACTTCTGCAAAAGAATTCTTCATAGAAATAGGAACAATTTTCCAAAATATCTATTGTAACTGATGAAAAAAAAATATGAACGAGATAATAATGAAACGATGATTCGTGCTTTAGGAAACTAAGTACGAGGATCATTAAATACGTTTCCAGACTTTTATCGTATTGGCACTCATATAGGTAGTACACACATGGAACTCTAGTCCCCTTCGAAGTAACCTATTCCGGCTGCAATGCACTTGTACCGTTCCAACAACTTCTGCAAGGCCCTCTGGAAGTCCTCTAGTGTGAGCGTGTCAATGACCTTCGTCACAGCCTCTTTCATCTGCTCAATTGTCTCATGACGGCAGCCTCTGAGCTTAGGGAACAACCAAAAGTCACAGGGAGCAAGGTCTACACTGTCTTGGTCCTCATCTTGGTAAAATAGTCTGTAACAAGGATGGAGTTGTGGACTGGGGCATTGTACTGTCGGAAATGCCACTGACCCGATTCGAAGAGTGCTGGCCTCTTCCGATAGAATCTCTTCCTGAACTCCCCTAAAACCTCAACATAGTAACCCTAACCCTAACCCTTTGGCCAATCAACTCTGGTGTATTGACTTCTTTACTCCTCCCACACCTCTCATCATCCCTCACAGACTCCCTGCCCTCCTTAAATCTCTTATGCCACTCAGAAACTGATGCTCGATTCCTGCAAGATGGTCGAAAAGCAGTCCGAAGCATTCCATACGTTTCTGTGGCATTTTTTCCAAGTTTAAAACATAATTTTATTGCATATCGTTCTTCTAATGTCTCCTCACGTCCAGATTGCATTTTTGAAATTCACCAGCTGTGACAATCAGGTTTTAGTAGAGTGTATTCCAATTGCTGCTGTAGCTGTTCATTTGAACTTGAAATCATAAAAATTGGTCAGTCATCTCATAAGATGTAATGCAAAACATACTGCATTTTCAAGAGTCTAAGATAATTTTAAATGCCGGTAGAAAAAGTCAGGAAACTTATTGAATGCACCACTAAATGTTCAGTTGGTCGTCTGGATAAAAGTTATGGTTTTTCTCTATGCAATGGTCAGTCTTCCTGTTGGCGTTTAGCAAGTGTCGTATATTGAACTGCTGGACAAACAACGAAGGACTTGTACACATATAAAAATATAATTTTTATTCTTCGACGGCGACGATTGTGTGAAATAGAAATACAGTCAGAGAGTTCCCACATATCTTTCTTCTGTAGCGAGGACCCTTTTTCTGAAGTAGTGCAACGGCCGGAGAACACACACGAGGAGCTAACAAGTCTGCTTGAGTGACCAGCTAGTCTTTCCCTTCGCTTGAGAGACCAGCAGACCTCTCCCTTTCGCATAGTGAGCAGTGGATCACTCTTTCAGTCTAAAATTACAGACCTTATAATGTCTCTCAAGTCCAAAGCGGAAATATGAACATCCTCTTCGCCGCACATTTTCATTTTGTTTATGGCTGGGTATCGGAACTTGTATAATTCCTTTTTTTTTTTTCGATAATTTGTTGATCTTATCTACGAATGGAAATCTCTCTCATTCTATTCATAGGCAATAAATTATATTCTTCGCCATCCTCCTTAACCTTCTTTTTTTAATCTGCTATGTTCATCGTCACCAGCTAAGCTAGTATATTATTCAAGCAGTTTTATGTCTGGCCCACAGATCTTATACAGATTACAATGTTTTAATTATAAAGTGGTCATCCATGTTCGTATGATTACTAGTCTAGTTTTTACTGAGATGAGGCCGTATGGCAAGTTTCTGACTTTTTTTTTAATTTAATGGCATTTAAAACCTTCATGGGTTATTCAACGCTAAACTCATTGAAAAACAAGAAAACTACTCGAGACAAAACTCTCTAACATAAACCTGATCAAAGGAATAAATAAGTGGGCAGTACCCCACATTAGATATTCGAGGCCCTTTTGAAGTGGACAAGAGATGAACTTAAACAAATGGATGAGAGAACGAGAAAACTAATGACTATGCATACATATTTACCAACCCCTTTGCTCGGGCAGGATATGTCACAAGGTCAATTTTTAAGCGGAGTTTAACAGGTTTGAATTCAGAGTTTTCCTTCTCCTAGACTAGTTGCCTCACCAATGCTGAAGAACCCAGTCTGCCCAACTATTTACCCATAACTGGAGGGAGAATAATTAGATTCATACCTTTCCCAAGGGTATTAGTGGTATGTGAAATGCAATCAGTCGCGTGTCGCCGTGTCCATTTTCTACGACGATAGCCATTACACCACGGGCACTAATGACTATGCATAAGGCATTTCATCCCAGAGACGATGACAGACTCTACGTATCAAGAATAGATGGAAACAGAGGACTTGCCAGCATTGAAGACAGCGTTGACGCATCGACACAACGACGCGAGGAAAACATAGAAAAACACGAATGGGGGACTGATAGCGACAATCAGAAACAATACTGACAATACAATGGACAACAGAATAACAATAACTAGGAAACAAAAATTGGAAGAAAAACAACTCTATTGACGTCTTATACGACTAATAAACAACATCTCACACGAGAAAACCTGGACTTGGCTAAGAAAAGGAAACAGAATCTCTTCTAATAGCAGAACAAAACAAAGAAATAGGAACCAATCATATCGAAGCAAGAATTGATAAGACGCAACAAAATAGCAAATGTTGGTTATGCGGTGATAGAGACGAAACTATCAATAACATAATAAGCGAATGCAGCAAATAAGCATAGAAAGGAGTATAAGACTAGACATGACTCGGTGGGCAAGGTGAACCACTGAGAGATGTGCAAGGAATTTAAATTTGACCATACGAACAAATGTTATATGCACAACCCAGCAGCTGTCCTAGAAAATGAAACATACAAACTCCAATGGGATATTGACATACAAACGGATCACCTAATCTCGGCCAGAAGACGAGACCTCATAATAATCAACAACAAAAAAAGAGAGAATTTTCAAAATTGTGGACTTTGCTGCCCGGCTGACCACAAAATAAAACTGAAAGAATATAAAAAGAAGGATAAGCACTTGGACCTAGCCAGAAAATTGAAAAAAACCATGAAGGTGACATTTATACGATTGGTGATTAGAGCTTTTGGTACAGTAACAAAAGAATTATTTAAGGGACTGGAGGACTTGGAAGTTGGGGGACGAGCGGAGACCATCCAAACTACAGCATCATTGAGAACGGCCAGAATACTGAGAAAAGTCCTGACGACTCAAGGAGACTTGAGGAGACTTGCTGTCACTCAAACTCCAGTGAGAGACCATCAACTAAAACTGATGTGAAAAACTCTCAAGAGTAAATAATAATACTTCCCTTCTCATTAAGAAGGCATTCTCTAACTCTTTTACGGTCCTCTAAAATTTGGCTTATCCTTTGGTACAACTATACACAGACATCTACGTACATGCATGCATATACACTAAGTCTATGATCATACACACCCTTAGAGATACGGTTGCACTTACATGCAAATGCTAGTGGTCATGTTGCGTTCATATGCATACTCATACTGACACGAGTGCACTTACACACATATTGAGCATTGGACCAATACATGAGCAACAGAGGAAAGAAGAGCTTATAGTGTCACTGATTGTTTTCCCTAGGATCAGAGTGAAATAAGTATACGCTCTGTCTAGGACCAAACTGTTACATCACGGAAGACGACTTATAATCAGAGAGTTATAACATAATAATAATAATAATAATAATAATAATAATAATAATATGCTGGATAGTATGATTGATGAGAAATCGAAGATGGAGTATCTATCAGAGGAGGAAGTTTAGAATCCGGAGTTTCTTTTTCGGATTTTCCATACTCTTTTCACCCAATAGTATTTGTACAAATAGATATTCAATCCAAGCCATCTGGTAAAAGCCGACCCTTGTATGAAGGAGTAGGGAATTTAGGATATATACACCTTAGTATATATATATATATATATATATATATATATATATATATATATATATATATATGTTGTGGAAGCAAGATATAGAATATTCTAGTATAATGCTAAATGAATCTATGATAAAAAGTATGATTTAAAAAAATAACCATCAAAATAATAAGATAGACACAAAACAGTAAATAGACTAAATGTGGTCGCCATTTATTTCAATTATTGTATCCACACGCCTTCCTAACGATTCGCATGCCTTCAAAATAAATTATTTAGACATTTTATTCCACTCCTCCTCAGTAACAGTCCTTAGTGATTCAATATTTGAACGGGATGTTGCATTTGTTTTGTTTTCTAAAATTCCCCTCACAGCGTAAAAGGGTCATGGTCTGGGCTTGATGGAGGCCATAAAGAAACTCCAATTATTTCGAAAATCTTTTCGGCTTAGTTTTCGGTGTTAATGAAATCAGAGATTCTTTGTTGTTGTTTTTTCTCGTTGTCTCATATTGGGCTGAGTTTTAATTTTTAAAAAAGTGATAGAATAATAGAGCTAATCGTGAAAATATACATTTATCGCGTCTTTCTCAAAAAATAGACTAATCAGACGAAAAAACGGTTAAAATTATTTAATAATTTGCTTCTGAACCTTTTATATATATATATATATATATATATATATATATATATATATATATATATATATATATATATATATATATATATACGCATTCCTTTGTTTTTGGAGTATTCAAGATGTATGTATGTTTTTTTCTCATTCATAGAAATAGAATCAAGCGCACTTTGTCGCCGTCTGTTTTAAGAATATGTGATCATCGGAATAATTTTTGTTTACGCTGTGTGCACGTTGTCTAAATTTGTATATATATATATATATATATATATATATATATATATATATATATATATATATATAGAGAGAGAGAGAGAGAGAGAGAGAGAGAGAGAGAGATAGATAGATAGATATACGTGTATAGTGGGGAATTGGTGTGGATTTTAAAAGATCAGGTTCACAAAACAGTCTTAATTTGGTATTTAAGTTTTTATTAATTCCTATAGTTGTACTCAACTCATGTTTCAGACTTTACGTCTTCATGAAATCTATAATAGTTAAAGCCACCAGGGTTGTTTTATTGTGAAAATTGCTTTGATAGAACTGGAATCCTTTTAATTCCAGTATTGGTGTCTGTGAATGTTCTATTAGAATTAATTTCCATGAAATACTCAGGTGTCTCGAGATGTTTTTTGAATACATAAAAGCATGATTATATATATATATATATATATATATATATATATATATATATATATATATATATATATATATATATATTAAAGGGAATATGTTCTCGAAAAGATTTGTATTTTTTAAAGAATGTATCTCTTTATTTTGTTCTTACATACGTTTGCTTCCACCTTGTTTCTTTCATCAGAGAGCATATATGGCACAAGGCCTAATTTATGTAGTACTCAATGAGGCTTGACTCACTCGTATTTGCAGTTTGAAATGGTTTTCAGTTGGCTATGAGTTTTTATCGAGTTCACACCTCTATTTTTCTTAGAGTATATTTACCTTAGCCTGCTTTACTCCTCATTAGTCTTTTCATTATGTGTGTGTGTGGGGGGGGTGTTGGAGTGGTTTCATATTTTAATTTATCTATATACATCTAAGCATGTTTGATTAAAGACGTTCAATTTTTTTTTTATTTTTCTTATATTTAGGTCAAAGCGGTGGAAAAGTGCCATAGAGTAGCCCAAGCGCTCTCGACAATTTTGCTAGACGTCGTTGGAGTGTTTTTTTCTTTAATATGTGGTTGGCTTATTTTGTTAGAATGGGTGGTATATTTAGTTATTGAATATTTTTGATATATGAATACCTTGGATGAACGCAATTTTATTCATAGTTATTTTATTATGGTTATTACTTTGAGGATTTAAAAAAAACAAAGCAAAACAAAAAAAAAAACACTCCAAATAAATGCAAATAAAACTCACGGTAACAAATAATCTCACGCAATCTCCGAGGACGGCTAATGAAAATGGTCAAAATATATTTGGCTACAATGGGGGCACATTCTCCGCCATCTTAATCCAGGCATTAGAACAACATCATCAGAAGATTCTTAAAAAGAAAACAATCCGCGGTCTTTAACCTAACATGCTTGATAACGACTTACTGCTTATATATATATATATATATATATATATATATATATATATATATTATGCGCTAATACACGAAGCATTTAATGTTTCACCTCTTAATTTTTGAAGTCAACACATTTTTAGTGAACATGTATAAAAAGACATTTAGTATTGTTTTGTTAGTTCATATATTTTGTATGAAGGCTGTGAGGTTTAAGTTGAATTCATTAGAATCATGTGGATACGCCCTTAATGACAAGAATTACCAATGTAAAACAAAGAAGAAAAAAAGCGATTTTGACATAATGCATGATGCTTTATCAAAGTGTTGTCTTTTGTGAATAATGATCAGGTCTAGTCGGGGCGAAACATGAGGCGGCCGAATATTTGTGCCATTTTATCAGTGGACACTTTTCACCCAGTCTAACGGCTTTTGCATCATTCATAACAGAATCTCGGCAGTTGTCGACATAGGGTTTCACTTGAGATCAACGTGAATCACAATACTCTCCACCTTTGAGAATAACGATTTCGATTTCTTCTTGTTTTATTTTTCTGTTTTTTCCCTGCTTTTCCATTTACTACATTATTCAACGTTTTTGTTTTCACTATTTTGTCTCTATTGATTCATTTCTTCGGCGTTTATTTTTTCCCCAAGTGTCTAGCAGTTTTCCTTCCCTCTATCTTACGCATATTGTCTCTTTTTGAAACTTTCTTTCATGCTTTCTTTCTTTATTGCTTTCTTTCTGTCTTAATTTCTTTACTTTTAATAGATCTATAATTTTCTTTTTATTTTAATTTGGTTTATAATTTACATTTCTTTATTTACTTTATTTCTTTCTCAACTTTTATTTTTCTACATTATCAAAACGTCCTTGGGTTTTCTGAGCATTTTAAAAGTCTGGTTATCTAAATAAATTTAAAGACTTCAATGTTCTTTATCTTATACACCCCTCACTTGTTTTTTTTCCAGGTAGTTTTCGTTAAACATTAAGCGCTTCCTTATAATTTACATATTCTTTTTTTCATTCTTAATCACCTGTACTGTATCGCCGTTACATTTGTTTCTTCTATGTGATTTCGATCATCCTTTTTTGAGTCATTGTAAATTCATTTAGGGATTAAATCGAAATTAACCATATGGGTTTTATTATCAGGTTCATCCTGACATCAATGTGCTGATTGATTGGTTGATTGATTGGTTGAAGTTAATGTCACGTCGAGGTTTGCCTAGGGTTATTTTATGCTTTATGGTCTTCAAATCAATTACATTCTAAATTCATATTTACAATTGCAATATAGTTGATTTTAAAGAGTTTTATATTATGTCTGTTGAATACAAATACATTTTAAACCGGTCTATTAGACCCGTAGACGAAATCCTACAAGGTGTTATCAGTCTGTGTCTCAGAGGACAAGGAAATAATAGAAATGAAGGAATACGCTACACTCCCAAGAGCTCAGAATTAAAAACTCATCAGGCGCATTCTAGAGTCATAAAGGAGACAACATTTTATGGGTGTGTGTACTACTTTGCTGGGGATACAGTCAGCGTACTCTAAGTCCCAACTATTTGGTGACACATAACCATGTACTATAAGATAGCCGAGCAATTGCCTTTGGTTTGGTTTAGCTTGGTTGGGTTTTATGGCATATCAAAAATAGTAGCCCTAGTTTTGTATATATATCAAATATACATGATTTGGTTGGGTTTGGTTTTATGGCATATCAATCAATTTAGGTTATTTAATACAAAATCATATATATATATATATATATATATATATATATATATATATATATATATATATATATTAAACATATATGATAGGGTTTGGTTGGGTTTTATGACATATCAAACATTGTAAATTATTTAATGCCAAAGCCTCCTCAAACATATATATTAAATCCACATGATTTGGTTGGGTTTTAGGGCAGATCAACCGTATAAGGTTATAAATACCAAACCTTCTTTGTATATATATATTAAATATTTATGGTTTAGTCGGGTTGGGTTTGGTCTTAGGGCAGATCAACCATTTAATATTATCAATACCAAATCATCTTTATACATATATATTAAATATATAGGTTTTGTAAATATTTCATTGACATTTTTACACGAGACATTCTTTTGCACTTTGTTAAATGGTTTAAAGTATTGTTATGTATAACTAGGAGTTCAATTAAACATCAATCATTTGTTTTCACCCAATTAAATGATCAAAACGTTTATTTTCAAATAATTCAATTTACCATAACTCATTTGTTTGCACATAGTTTTAATGTCAAACAGTCCTGTTCAGCACAGAGGTAGCACCTTATCGGGTGCTACCACTCCGGGCTATACTGGACCAGATAGCATTGGGAGTGAAAGAGTAATCCGCATTCCCCAAAGCTCCTGCATTACTGAAGTCTCGTCATCATAGTGTTTGGAGGTGCCCGTGGTGTAGTCGTTATCGCCGTAGGAAATGGACACGGCGACACGAGTTCAAATCCTCGACGAGACTGATTGCATTTCACATAGCACTAATACCCTTGGGAAAGGTATGAATGCAATTATTCTCCCTCCAGCTATGGGTAAATAGTAGGACAGTCTAAGTTCTACAGCCTTGGTGAAGGCAACTAGTTTAGGAGAAGGAAAACTCTGAATTCAAACCTGTTAAACTCCGCTTAAAAATTGACCTTGTGTCATATCGTGCCCGAGCGGAGGGGTTGGTAAATAGTATCATAGTGTTTGGCGTCATATCAAGGACACACGTCGTGGGGTCTTACTCTTTCTGCAGAGATACCGTCGGTGTTGTAAGTTGAAGTACCATGATTAAAAAACCCGGCAAACACCTGTGCACGATATACGGAACCACTGGATAGCTGTTTTGACCTCATTATGTCTCATCATTAGTGTATACCGTGATCTCCCCCACAGGAGATCCAACCAGCAATCACAGAATGCAGAAGTGAAACTTTTCTTTTAAACCACCGGTCCACATAAGATCGAAATAGGTCTCCGGTGGTTCCATATGTCATACGCAAGTGTTTGCCGGATTTTCTGGTCATTGTCATTCAATTTACTTAAAAAAGAAAAAAAAATACTTCTATTTCTTTGCTCTTGAAGTTATAATAATTACGTTGATGCATATTTCCAATCCTCTTGGGAATATATGGCTTTGGAGGTGACCGTGACCTCCGTAAAGAGTACGGATGTAACTTACAAGACACATTCAGCTTAAGTAGCCGCGCAGTTGCCATGACTAGTTAATTTTGCATCGCTTGTGTGCTAAGTGAATCAGTGTCTCAGTGGTAGAGTTTCCGCTCTATATTCTGTGATCTCTGGTTCGACCTCCGGTGAGGGAGCCCATAGTATACACTGCTGATGAGACCTAACAAGGTCGTAACAGCTGTCCAGTGTTTCCGTACGTCGCGGTCATGTTACTTCAATTTACAATATAATTCATCTACTTGAAAAAAAAAATGTACACACGGTTTTTCTACAGACCCAGGTGATTGTGTCAAGTGTTTTGTAGCTTAAAATCTAGTAATATTTCTGAAGTTATGAACTCTTATTGTGTTTCCCTAGTATGAAAAAGGTTAAACATTTCTGTTATTGAGTGAAAGGGATGTACATATTAATAGACATTTATTGTTATACAGAGAAATGGAGGTACACAGAAGTAGAGATCACTTTTTATGATGAGGAAAAAAATTATCCTATATCGAGGAAGACGTGTGAAGAATACCAATAAAAGATAAGTGAAATGTACTAACGTAGATAGCAACTAAGTGCAAGTGAAGAAGAAAACAAAGTTTGGGAAGCGGGGATGAGCCTGGTCAATGATTCCACGTGCATTCGATACTCGATGAATTCTCCACATAATGACGAGAGCCCAAGTTTCAGATTCTATAAATTTGCAGCGTATCTGTATCATTCTATGTCGAACTGACATACATGTTCACCTGAAGTTACACCCAATGTTGTTCATTTTTTGTGTTTATGTGAAGCGACTTGACTATGTAAGTTCTCTTCGTACAAACCCCGAGGAAACCAAGCAGGAAACACTGCCAAACTAGAAAATGTTCCTAAAGATGTACAGCATTTTCGGCAATAACTGGACTACCGACTTAACGTGTGCCGTATCAAAGACAGTTCGCCTATTGAGAACTTTTGAAAATTTCCGAAATTTTTTTATGGAACCTTAATATATTGAAAAGACTTCACTCAAAATTTGATCTATCAGTATTAATTTGCTTAAGATTAAGGCAACTTATATTTATTTATCTTGAACTTGTTATTCAGATATTTACCACTGAAATGAGAGCGACCATTTTCAAATGAAATAGTATTATCTCTTAAAACAGACGCACAAACCCTCTCTCCCCACTCTCTCTCACTCTCAATATATATATATATATATATATATATATATATATATATATATATATACTTAAGAGATAAGAAAGCCAATTGGGAATATATATATTGCCATGAATAGTGCGTATTTGATCAGAGGAGAGCAGTGGTGCCTATATATACTGGCAGTAACAATAAGTATTCTAACCCTCACCATCAGTATATATATATATATATATATATATATATATATACCAGCCCCTCTAAAGGAATAGGATATGACACAAAGTCAATTATCTAGCAGGGTTTAAAAGGTTTGAATATGGACTTTTCCTTCTACTTGACCAGTTGCCAAAGTTTCATCCATACTTGCCGAAGTGATTAGCTGTATGGCTAAGTATTTAAAATGCAAACAGCTTCATCCAGGTTTTGACTTCTAGTCACCGTGGCCATTTCCCACAACGCTAATGATTACACAAGGAATATATATATATATATATATATATATATATATATATATATATATATATATATATTTGTGTGTGTGTGTGTATGTGTGTGTGTGTGTGTGATGGACCCACCCATTTATTTTAAAGTATGAGGGCGTAACATTTCAGTTAAACTGTGAGCCATTGGACTCTCAATGCAGACGATTTATTTATTTTGGGAAAAGACTATATCAAACCATCCACACTTTTTGGATAAGTTAATTACAGAAGGATGACGCCCAACCCTAGATTCTCGCTCATTTCCAGTGAGTATATATATATATTTACACACATATACACACACAACTATGTGTGTATGTGTGTAGGAATTTCAGAGTGCACCGATGTTTGTGTGTCATTCATTTAGTGTCCTATGTTAATATGAAAGACAAAAATATAATGCTTTTGTAAAATTAGGTCTGACATTGACATCCGTTTGGTTTTTCTTTATGTTATCGTTTCATACACCTGCTTATCTGCTTATCCTTTTTTCATTATATAGATAAATATGTCACGCGTATTCTGAAATTGCATTTTTGTTGAGTTTTATTCTCACTTAACATTCATATGAACGGACCCCACCAATATGCTCTTATTTTTAAAGCGTAAAGACTTCATTTTTGTTAAATATTCAGTAAATTTTCCGAATCATACATTATATACCTTTGAGAGACTGTTAAAGAGTTTTTTTTTTTCGGCATTTCTGACACTGTGGGATTATTTTATTCGAAAACAAATCATTTTAGTGCAATTATATGGTTTCGAAGATACGATTATTTTAATCATTTGATATGATTTTTTTAATCATTTGATATGATTATTTTAATCATTTGAAAACAATTCTAAAATCAAGCAATGATTTTTACTATCAATAACTTATACAGCATTATATGTTTTCAACAAACTATTTCCATTCATACTCATTTACTTTTACATTTTTATGGTTTCATCTTTTCCTGTGCAATAATGAATCTCTTCACGCAGTGATATGGTTTCGGTTTTTTCATTGTATAATAAAATCTTTTCAAACAGATGTATATAAGCAACAGGTTAGATCCATAAAGCTCTGGCCCCAGTTGCACAGAGTGTACCTGGGAGTAATTGCAACGGAGAGTTGATCAAATCCGCTAAGGACCACAGAATCGGAATCTCAGTGCCTGATGCTTTCTGTGGCATACCTAAAACAAAACATTATAATTACCCTTTTATATGGAGGTCCTAACTCATCTACAGAAAATACACCTGGGGTATTTTAGACTTCACCAATAAGAAATGCTTGCGCGCGCACTGACAAGCTCACACACATATTTATGAATAACAGGTGAGAACTAAAATAGTTATTATTATTATTATTATATATATATATATATATATATATATATATATATATAAATGATGCTTCGGCCCCGAAGCCATGCCTGAACCAAGAGTCATCATGTGATGACAGCTTTGTTGGAAGTAATGCTGCTGTATATACATCAGTCATTGTATGATATCTTTATATATTTATATATACGTTCAAATTGATATATATAGCTAGGAAGATATCGGAACGAGCAAATATATATTACACATAAGTTAATTTTTTTCAACCCTTGTGAAATCCGCTCGAACACGTAGAAAATAGATGATTGATGCCGAAATCATTGATGTGACAAAAATAAAGATGATCCAAACCAAAAGATAAAACAATTTTTTTTTCCTCTAACAGCTAAGTGAACATGAAATATATTTAAATGCTTAAAGGTACGTATGTAATCCTATTTACCAACCCCTCCACTCGGACAGGATATGACAGAAGGTCAATTTTTAAGCAGAGTTTAACAGGTTTGAATTCAGAGTTTTCTTTCTCCTAGACTAGTTACCTCACCAAGGCTGAAGACCCCAGTCTGCTCTACTATTTACCCATAGCTGTAGGGAGAATATTTGGATTCATACGGTCACTAACTTTACTTATATATATATATATATATATGTGTGTGTGTGTGTATGTGTGTGTGTGTGTGTGTGTGTATGTGTGTGTTTATGTGCGTGCTTATGTATATATCTGCATATATATATATATATATATATATCAAGACGGATGGTGAGTGAGTCAGTGAGAGAGACAATAGCAGAGAGAGAATGAGAGAGAGAGAGAGAGAGAGAGAGAGAGAGAGAGAGAGAGAGTGAAATTTGGGACATAAAAAAAGCCAGAATTCTGATACAGATATAATTTTTCTCCCATAACGTAATAGAAATCAGATGAATGCCACACTGAATCTTGTAGTTCGAGCCGTTTGTTTGATACCGATGTCCGTTTTATCAATCTAGTAAAATTGAACAGAATTAACGTATTCAAATTAATCGATTTATTTTTGGCTCTGAAATAACGCTTCCTGTACGGATGGAAAAAATCTTGGACTGAGAAAACATCCAGTATTTATTTGCTTGTTTTATATTGCTGTTGTTTCTTTTAATATTTTGTAATACATTTCTACATAAAATATTCCCTAGTTGTTAATTTGCAGAAGTGATTCCTTATTTCCTTGATAAATTGTCACGGTGAATTGATCGAAATGACAGATAAAACGTATTTACCCTAATTGGAGAAAGAAGCTGACTCATCATTGTGCATGTTGAGAATAATATTACGAAAAAAAAAAAAAAGAAAGAAAAGAAAAAAGAAATTTTTCTCTGGAAAGCTATTTCCAAACGTCGATTTTTAGAACCAACATATCCATAATAAATATGAAAAATAATTTATAAAACAGAAACATCAATATACTTTTTTATCATTAAGGGTTTTCGGGCTATTGTCTTCATCTTTATTGTTATTTTCCCAACGTTTCAGGCGATAAGTCCTCCGGCCTTCTTCAGGTGTTTGTCAAACTCGGTAAGTTTCACGGAACTTCGAACTATGTCCTTTATTAAATCCACGGGGGTCACTTGTTCTGATTCCGTTAGCCATAACCGGGTACAAGTGTTAAGTATTTCTGTATTGTTACTCGCCAGTTACGGCCGAAACGTTGTAGAAATAACAATAAAGATGAAGACAATTGTCCGATAAACTTTAATGATAAAAATCATCAAGCTTCGTCTCAGAAATTTAAACAACTAATACCAAAATACTTATCAACGGGTAAAAAAAAAAGAAAGTAGTTAGAGAAAAAGAAACGGAAAAAATACATATTTATGCACATGAAAGGTACTGTTCTATTAGAATATATATATATATATATTGGCAGCATTTCTTAGTTAATTCAAATTTCATTGAACATAATAGATATTATCTGACTACATATTTTCTTCTGGATCCGTTCGTATTGCCGTATTGCTTTGATCGTATTCTGGGGGAATTGATTTATGTATTGTCCATAGTTGTATATATGCCTAGTACTTTCTGCCCGACTTTGGGCCATCATCAGGGGAGGATCTATTACAAAAGAGATGTAACTTTTGTTTTTGCATATTACTACTATGTAAGAGCGTCTTTACCGTTGGAGAGTATGGCGTTTGCTTTTAATGGTAAAGACGCTCTTACATATTAGTTATAAGCAAAAACAAAAGTTACATCATTTTGTAACATTTTCTCCCTTGATGATGGCCCAAAGTCGAGCAGAAAGTACTAGGGATATATACAACTATTGATAATACATAATCAATTCCCACCGAATACGATTGCTATTTGACACTAATAATTCAATTCAACTCATCTCCTTTGTTTGCACATAGCTAAATGTTTATACATATATGTTTTGTAATGAATAGTTTCTAAGTAATCTTATTTTTAAATGAACTCATTTGATTGGTCAACATCAGTGATTTGTTTATACGCAGTTAAATTGACCAACAGTTCTATTTGATGCATAGGTGGGACCCATTCATGTAGAAATACCACGGGGTAGAGGTACCCTGGAAGTCGTGGCCAAGAAAGGGTACTTCTCATCCCCGTAAGCTCCAGAACTGGAGCCTCACTATCAGATGATTAATTGTCGTATCCAGTATACCCCTTTAGGGTGGTCTTAATCCCCTTTAGTGATGCAGTCGGTTTATTCCACGACTACAATTAACTGGGCTCGGGTATATAGAGTCCTTTCAAATAGACACACAGCATAAAATCCCAAGATATTAGGTTAGATAAATTTAGCGGCTGTTGCAAAATGAAATTATATCTCTAGTTCTGAAATACCCTGTATTCATATTTTTATGGACTAACACCTAGCTAAATAACACTAAAGTACAGCTAAACTATATACTTATAAACAAAAAAGTTGATAAAGAGTGCTTTGAACTTTGAGGCATTCTCCTTCTTTGAAGGAATACGTTCTAATCAGAGAATCATACCAACAAAGATACGACGGAGTCATAAAAATCAAAAACTCAACATGTAGCATCATCAGTGGTTTTCACTTACCAATAATTATATACGCAATCTATATATTGAAAAAAAACAAAAAAAAAAACAAGTTTGATACTCTGAAGGGAAATCTGAAAGATATACCCAGATTTACGACGTTTTACTGCCCATATAAAAGCAGCAACAGAGTGAAGACCAACCAAACCACGAGCCAAATGTAGAGTTCCGTGGCATTAGCGGAAAAAATGAAAGGATATGAATAAAGCACCCTTACTTAATAAAAGAAACTCAAATATTTCACTGGGCAGAAAAATAAGAACATTCAAAGAAAACTAAGTAAGACATACCAAAAAGGTCAATTAGAATATGTTGAAAGCCATATCAATGAAATCAGAAATGTGTTAGATGATAGACTATAACGATTAACATAGCAGGCAGTAAATAAACTGAGAAAAATGAAGAGGTGATCGAGAATAAATGTAAAAACGACCTGCTGTGAAGAAAGACGGCTAAAGTAGAAAAAACATTTCAAGAATCTGCTGGGAAACATTCCTGAAGTGATTGATGAACTAATGAAGTGTTATTTTATCATATATACCAACCCCTCCGCTCGGGCAGGATATGACACAAGGTCAATTTTTAAGCGGAGTTTAACAGGTTTGAATTCAGAGTTTTCCTTCTCCTAGACTAGTTGCCTCACCAAGGCTGAAGAACCTAGTCTGCACTACTATTTACCCATAGCTGGAGGGAGAATAATTGGATTCATACCTTATTTTATACTTAGTTGTTAACGATGGGGTTCACCGCATGTATATATTTATGGTTGCATGAAATTGTTTTTTTCCTCTTTCTAATGGAATAAGAATACCTTCTATAATGATCAATTTGGCCCTCTGGTTGGAGACGAACAGATTCTACCACTTGGAACCAGAGAGAAACTGTGCGTAATCACCAAGGAGATTCCATCAACTCTCCGCTGATTTCGGGCCACATTGATTAATTTGGTTTTGTTTTTTTTTTGTTTTTTTTTGTTTTTTGTTCTTTTTGGCATATCAACTATTGTTGGAAATTTAACGCCAAATCCTGTTTATACATATACTTTAGGAATATTATTTGAAAACACATTTTCAGATACACAAGTTAAAGTATAAAACAGTTCTATTTCAAACATTTCAGTTTAGCTTAAGTCAACAAAGTTAAATGATTCCAAGTATTGATATATAACACGAACAATTCAATTAAACATCATTCATTTGTTTACATAGAATTAAACGATCAAACAGTTCTAAATCTAACAGTTAAATTTAGCATAAGTCAGCAAAGTTAAATGGTTTAAGTATTTCTATGTAACGTTAATTATTCAATTAACCATCAGTCAGTTATTTATATGCAGTTAAATGATCAAACAGTTCTGTTTCAAGCAATTCAATTTAGCGTGAATCATTTGTTTGCACTCTGTTCGATTGTCAAACAGTTCTATTTGACCCATAGATTGGACCCTATCAGGTTTTACCACTCCAAGCCAAAGCTAACCTGGAAATAATGGCAATGAAATGATACTCTGCATTCCCCAAATCTCTTGTATGACTGGAGCTATACCATTAGATGCTTTGAGGAGGTGCCCGTGGTGTAGTCGTTATCGTCGTAGAAAATGAACACGGCGACTCGAGTTCAAATCCTGGACGAGACTGATTGCATTTCACATAGCACTAATACCCTTGGGGAAGGTATGAATCCAATTATTCTCCCACCAGCTATGGGTAAATAGTAGGACAGACTAGGTTCTTCAGCCTTGGTTAGGCAACTAGTCTAGGAGAAAGAAAACTCTGAATTCAAACCTGTTAAACTCCGCTTAAAAATTGACCTTGTGTCATATCCTGCCCGAGCGGAGGGGTTGGTAAATAGTACCATTAGATGCTTTGATGTAATATCATTGACACTCGTTGGTGTGAGGAGTCCTACCCCCTACTGAGAAGAAGTCGGTGTATTCTACAACCTCAGCTGGGAACTATGCTGAGTAAAATATTACGGAATAATCTATTATTCAGGAAAAAATAGTGAATTCATTGGCAATAAATTAGAATTAATATTTAGTTGATTTAATTAGCTTTAATTCTGTTAGGCTTGTATTTCACTGATCTATTGCAATATTCTTCATCAAAGAGGTTCTAACTTTCCCCGACAGGCAGTTAATTGATCTTTTCAAGAGAAGGGAGTCTCCTCGTAGAGTATTCATTTTTCATTTGCAACATAAATTTCAGAATAGATTTATATTTGGATGGTACACTGGCTGTGATATTGATTTTATATAACTTTCCTCGTAAAGTGTTTACAAATATCTACTTTATTTCAAGAATATATGATTGCTGATATTTTGAATCGTGTTGAAGTGATGTTTATAAGCTTTAAACAAGATAATAAAAATTCTTATTTTTCATTTACTCATCATTTTAATTACTATTCTACACAGATTAAATGTCTTTTTATCAGAATAGTGCCATCTACACATTACATGCAAGCCTCTGAAATTAGAACATTTCATATATCTTGGTGGGAATATAACATCTACGAAAAGTGAGGTCAACTTGTGCATAAATAAATCGTGGACTTCTATTAAAGGTTTATCGGTCATATAGATATCTGATCTCTTTGATAAAATAAAGTGGGATTCTTCCTAACTGTAGCCGTGTCAGTATTACTGTATGTTTGTACCACTTGGGCTGTAAGGAAATGTTAGGAGGAAACGCTTAATGGGAACTGCAGAAGGATGGAATCAAAATCTTACAAAACAATAGTTGTACGGCTACTTATCTCGTATCTCGCAAACGTCGAAGAAAGACGAGCTAGATACAAGCCAATGTTGGAGAAGTAGACACGAACTCAAGAAAGGAAAGAGAGAGAGAGAGAGAGAGAGAGAGAGAGAGAGAGAGAGTAGGGAGGGAAGGAGAGAGAGAGAGAGAGAGAGAGAGAGAGAGAGAGAGAGAGAGAGAGAAAATGAGAGTCCGATAGAGAGAAAAATAGTTGTTGTTAGTTCATCTTGATGATGAGGATGATGATTATTAATTCTCTTTTTTAAGGATTCAGTCATTGTTAGCTGATATATATATATATATATATATATATATATATATATATATATATATAGTGCAATTAGAAGGAAAATCAAACCTGGTTATGTTGTCATTATAAATTTATTTCGCCAGAGAAAATTATACTTTCCGTCTCGTCAGATGACTTATTACATGTTAGACTTGAGGTTGCGGAACAGCAAATGTGGAATTACAGTTCATATGTGTACAAGGAAAAAAATTAAATTCTCAGGCGAGGCCAGAGGGGGGCAAAACAATAGGCGTTAGAAACATTAAGAAACAGGAGCAGGTTGTCCCGTAGGTCAATCCATCCCAATTTGAGCACACGCCAGGATTCCCATAGCAGATGGGACTTTCTAAATAATTTAAGCTTGTAAATTAAACGACTATCCCCATATATATTCTTACTTTACTCCTAATACATATGTTAATTATCTCCGCTGGTGTGATAAGAACGAAAATACAATGATCACCATTAAAAATCAAAAGGAAAATGTCTAGTGCATTGTGTTCGTCAAATAGGTGGACCAAAGGCAAAAACCGAGGAAAAAGTTACGTCATACATATATCAATCTATTAAGAATATTCAATAATATTGAAAAAATCAATTGACATAATATGGAATTCAATTGTGACATTTACAAAAGTCAGAACGATTTAGCTCGTAGTCTTATTTACATACGAAAATATGCTTCCCAAGAAAAAGAAAATCAGTGTTATAAGATTTAATATCTTACAAGTATAGCTATACTCGTGTTTTATAACAGATACTAATTATTATTTCAGTATTTACGATGAAATAAATTGATGAAAATAGTAAATGCATTGGAAATGGAATATGTTTCAATTTACTCAGGATGAGATGAACATGTAACATACCTGGAGTAAATGGTCACATACGCCGGATAATTCTTTGAAATCGGAGTTAGAGAGTTCGAACTCTAATCGAGGTATCACATTCACGTTCGGTTTAATATATTTGGGAAAAGAGTAGACCGCCTAATCCCACCAGTTTAATAGTACCAATGATTGCTTTAGCATGAAATAACTACGAATGTTGGGGTGCCAATAAACAAAGAAACCAAAATAAACCAAACATATATACCTGCATCCATCTCTATATTCTTACACACATGAGTGTGTATGTATGTGTATAGGTGTGTGTAAATCTCAGATATGGATAAAATAGTAAGGGTTACTGGACTCTATCGTTTTGTGAGTCGACTGGTTATGGGTTGGAAAAATTTTGAATTGAACACCTGCTGAGCATTGTTCTGCTGAATCTTTGAAACATTGTTGTACCATTCTTCTCTTATCAGCTTACAAGAAGTGTGGTTGGGTCTTCACAAAACTTTACAACTAAAAAGAAATTACCCCGGTAGATAGTTCAACGGTTAATATTCTTAACCAAACTGTTTGACCCTCAAACATCTAGATGGTTGGTTGTTTGGGTTTTATGGCATATCAAACGTTGTCGGTTATTTAACGCTAAATGCATTTTATACAAATAATCAGTTCTGTTTTAAACAATTCAGTTTAGCATAAGTACACAGTTTAATTGTCAAAAACATTTCTAGTTCTAATTCAAACAATTCAGTTTAGTATAAGAATATATTTTGTTTACACACAGTTAAATGTAAAAACAGTGCTATATTAAACAATTCTGTTTAGTGTAATTACAGTTTCAATGTAAAAAACAGTTCCATTTCAAACAATTCAGTTTAGCATTAGTACACAGTCTAATTGTCAAAAACATTTCTATTACAAGCTATTCAGTTTATTCAAACAGTTCTAACTCAGCTAATTCAGTTTAGTATGAGTATAGATTTTATTTGCACACAGTTAAATGTCAAAATAGTTCTAGATAAAACAATTCGGTTTAGAGTAATTACAGTTTCAAAATCAAAAGTACACAGTTTAATTGTCCAAAAAAAATTCGATTTCAAGCTATTCAGTTTAGTCAAACAGTTCTAATTCAAACAATTCAGTTTAGCATAAGTATGCAGTTTAGTTCCATTAAACCCATAAATGCAACCATTCTGGGCCAGAGTGGATCTGGGTGCAATGACAAAGAAGGGGTGCTCTGCATTCCTCAAATCCCTAGCATCACTGGAACCTCACCTTCAGATTGTTTAGTGTTATATCCAAGACACTCGCGATCTTACCCCTCTGCCGTCTGGGCAACCAAACATATTGATCAGCAGAATAGTCTATTAATCGGGCCATTGGCCTGTTGGGTAGATGTTCGCCAATAGTCTGTGGAAACTGGGGTTCTATCTCAGGTCGAGATATACCAAAAAACTCCCAAAATGGTACTTAATACCGCCAAGCTTAACACTCAGCATTATAAGGTACGGATCAAGGGTAAAGGAGAGCAATCCAAGAAATAAACTTAGGCCCTCTCCTACACCTCGGTGTTTGGCTATTGAAAAGGGAGCCTTCAGGTTACCTTCGACTACGGTCTCTAATTCTATTTCTAGTATAAAGCGAAATAATAATAATAGAACAGGAATAAAATCAAGATTTAGAGTTTAAGGCTGTGGCTAATTCAGTTGAGCTTATACTCAAGACCTCTGTATAATGTTGAATTGAACTAAACAAAAACATTATTGACGCCAAATGATAATCAAAATATTTTATCTCATGGCGCCTTTTTCCAACAAACGTTGATATTTTATGTAAAAATTGTTTGAATCAAAAATTCATTTTCAAAATACATCGGCTACACGTGTTGAATAGCTCAACTGGTGATAGAAACTGTTTGTTTCTTGATGGCATATCAACTTTCTTGGGTTATCTAAAGCCAAAGCCAAATGCAAATCCATCCTCCTAGAAGAACAGGCGTGGTACTATTTAACCAATAGCTGGGAGAATAAGTGGGTTCGTATCTTCCCCTACGGTATTTGAAAGTGAACATAATAACATAATAACATAATAACAAAACAGAAGAAAGAGAGCGGAATAGAAGAAAGAGAAGCACCGTCCTTTTTCTTTCTTTTTTAACATTCTGCGCCCTTTAAACGCATAGTTTACCACAGATTGTTTTGTGACTTTGTAGCAAGAAATTTTTTATGAGTTTCAGTTGATAGCTTCTGAGCTCCCAGATTTGAATTCAGAATTTTTCTTCTCTAGACTGTTCGCATTTCAAAGGCTAAAGGACCCAGAATTTACTTTATCTATTAATCTATTGGATGGAAAATGAGGGTTATAAATCTTTTCCTCGAACGTTACCGAAAAAATAAATCGCAAACAGCCTCCTTTAGGATTTGAACCCGGTTCGTTGAGTCTACTTCCTACGACGATAGTCATTATACAGCGTGCTTCCGACAAACAAGAGAATAGAATACGCGATTTGCTTTTGTCCTTCATTATCATATTTACCCAACCCCTTCACTCAAGGTCAGTTTTTTAAAGCGGAGTTTAACAGGTTTTAATTCAGAGTTTTCCTTCTCCTAGACTAGTTGCCTCACCAAGGCTGAAGAACCTAGTCTGCCCTACTATTTACCCATAGCTGGAGGGAGAATAATTGGATTCATACCTTTCCCAAGAGTATTAGTGCTATATGAAATGCAATCAGTTTAATCCAGAATTTGAACTCGTGTTGCCGTGTCTATTTCCTACGACGATAACCATTACACCAAGAACACCTCCTTCATTATGATATTTTAGAGATGTATGCCAGGTGAACATCAATGTTTGAAAACTTGTTCCATATACACCTTTATGATATAATTAGCGACATGACATTGCATCATCATCATCATCATGTCGCGTTAACAGCACGGATCTCCCTGAGCGTTTCTCGCCACCCATCTCCCGGGAGGTCTACAAGGCTATATCATGTATCAGTACAGAGCTGTTATATATAGGTTCTAGCTGGTGCTGCTGCCTTTGCTCGTCTATGTGAATTCATCCTTACTTCTCCAGCAGTGTACCGCGTGTCTGGTTCGTCTAACTTTGATAGTTTTCGTGAGGGGTTTTAGGTGGCCGTACAGCTGCTGTTTTGTGGGCTTTTGCCTCCATGATTTGTTCAATATATCTCTCAGCATTCTCGTGTAATTGCCGTCAAGATTTTTTCTCCATACGTTTAGTTCATCTTAAATCCTAAGTTTTAATAACATTAGGCATCGTTAAAAGTTTATACGTGTTATATGAATGTCATTCTATGCTGAATTCAAAAACGTCACATTTTTTGATTGGCCAGTTCGGGTTGATAAGATAAGCTTAAATACTTTACGTGTTGTACACAACAATAACACTTATTCAAAAGCTTGTTGACTCTACCTGTCACAGCTGATCATGGGTGCCTGATGCTTTATGTCTGTTATAATGTTGTATGTGTACCTAACTACAGTGTACCATCCTACTCACTAACACCCACATACCTTGAGGGGAAGGGTCTCATCCCTCAGTTTAAAATTATTCTAATATATTGTATCAAGCGTCAACGAAGAGCCGGCCGAGTGCTGATTTATATTTTCTCTTTTCTGCTTGACATTTGTATTCCTGTAAGAACGAATTGCCAGTGTAAGAATAACACTGACAGATTCCGTTGTATCTGCGGTAATCTGATACTTTCTAACCGTCAATTAATGATCACTGACTTTGCGAAGAAGGCATATTGCAATTAACTTTGAATCAAACAAGGGGATCAAGATAGACCAATCGCTCCCCGTGTTTGCAGTATGGAGACCTTGAGGGATTGGGGGAATGGTAAAAAGAAGAGTAGGCCACTTGCATTTCAACGGTCTGGAGGGAAAAAATCACATTACAGACTGCTATTCCTGCATGATAAGATTGAATGGAATAAATCGTAAGAACAAACACCATGTCTAATACCCTGACATTCGTTCGGCCCATAACAGCAATCCCTAATAGCCTAGACCTCCCTGTTCTTGTGTCTGATGGTAACATGGAATATAGCTCTGATTCTGAACATAGCTGGGGATGACGCATAACAGTTAGAAGAGGTTAACCATGCAGTATCCTTGACACAAGCAGAACTCAATGACCTGACACGAGATCTGAGTATTTTAAAAGAGTCTGTTCAGCAGCTAGGTTCATGAATTAAAAAAGAAATATATGTTGACATCAGGAAAACGTTCCACTGCTATCGAGACTCTACGAGAGAATTAATATTTTCACATTCCAGGATAAGTCATTATTGGTTTATTGCAACAATTATTGCATTGGCCATTTAATGGGCTCAGAGTATCATGCCTCGGAATGTAGACTTTTTATTGACTCATCCAGCAGAAGTTTTAAAGCAGTTCTTTTACATAATGGAAACAGTTTTTCATATATCCCTATTGGACATTCAGTACACATGAAAGAAACTCTTAACACCATGAAGCATTTGCTGTCTGTTGTTAACTACCATGAGCAAAAATGTTGATCCGTTGTGATCTAAAGGTGAATGAACTGGTCCTAGGGCTCTAATCTGGATACCCTAAGTATCCTTGTTGTCTGTGTCTCAGGTACAGCTGGGCTGAAACCAAACTTATGTCAGACGAGAATGGCCGTTAAGACAAGAGTTAAAACCTTGCTTACATAAAGTTCAGTCTCTCCCTCTCCTTTAACCAAACAAAATAATGTCTCCATGTTTACATCACAAGTAAGGAATAATGAAGAACTTTGTGAAGGCAGCGAATTTTCTTCCTCGAGAAGAAGTTCATACGGGAAGCATGGAGAAACTCTAGGCTGGTATATTTAACGACTCTCTAATAAAAGAACTCATGACGGACTCAATGTTAGACGAAATACTGAGCGAAGCTGAACTGTCCACCTGGCAGTCTCTGAGTCAGTACTTACAAACTTCCTTGGAAACCACCGGAGTGAGGAATACGAAATGGAAATTGAACAGCAACTAAATAGTTTCCGCCAACACGTATATCAGTCAAACTGCCCTTTCTGCAGCCATCCTTGGACTATTTTCCAAAAAGACTGTGGAGATTTAAGAGAAGGCTGGTTGAGCGCTTTCACCAAGACATTCGCTTTATGGATGAGCGCTTTCTAAGCCGGTGGAATGTAAACTTTCCCACCTACAGCTGCAGGTGCTTGAAACGGGATGCGGTCGTTAACGATAACAGGAGGATGTTTCTAAAAGACCTTTCATCCATGAATTGGTTCTCTTGCTTTATTTTCAGTTTGCAGAATGTAAGCATTCTGCAAATGTATCAGCTCTAGATTTAGCATTATTCTTTAATTCAACAAGAAAATAAATAGAGTTTTAATTCAGTTCCATATATTCCAAATAATAGCTTGATCTACTAAGAAAAATCGAGTTAGGTTTTTTTCTTTTTTGATTCAGTGTTAAAAAATCTACCATAAAATCAGCTATTAGATATTCGACCTTGAAAACGTTTCAGGCCATCGAAACGACACGCAACCAAACATCAACAAATTTAATCAGGTTTCTTATGCAAAATTTTACAAAAAGGATGCAACCATTTTTTTGCGACTTTTATTTAACCTAAGTTTACTTTTATTTTGCCTTTAAAGTTGTATTCTCGACAGTCCAATCTGCGTTGATATTTTCAGATAGATTTTTAGTCGAAGAGTTTACTGGCTTACATTAATAGTCAATTTGAGCAATTGTAGGATTGCAGTTTACACCAAACGTGACTGGTTTGCAGATGTAGCTTCTTAGATGATCGTTTGAAACAGGATGCAAAATAAAAAGAACGACTGAGATCGTCTTGAAATGTACTCCAGTGAGAAAGATTATTCAGGATGTCAAATCTGTGCAGTTACTAATTTATTTGCCAAAGGAAGCGCTTCTAGTTGAAAACGCGTTAGTTCGAAGTGTGGATTCGCTTTTTTAAGTTAATAACTCTGGACGAAACGGAGGAGACTTTTTATGGAGACATGGCTTCTTTGTCTTGTCAAAAGTGCCCAAGACTCATCAATCATTAATTGATTCTGCTTGACCGAGTCAATCAAGTTCGCTCCATCATACCTCTCTCATAGAAATGAACGTGAACACTTCTAAAAATCTTTCAGATACCCTTGTCAGAATAAAGTGGTCAGCATATGTCGTTGAATATTTTCGATCAGATTCTTTCGTACTTTCACAAAATTTTAACGTCATTTTGGTGAAGAGTTTCAATTAATCTAATATCTTATTAAAATCGTCAATCAGACCTTGGTAAAAATCATTCACAAAACACGCCTGCCCATGGAAGAAGAAACAGTAACTAATGGCTCATCAAGTCAGTTTATCACATGATACAATCAATTGAACATCTAAATACATTTTCTTCGCCTTGATATTAATATAATATATTCAATTTACATACACTAAATCACTTATATTTAGGGCAGCGTCATTAATGAAACAAAGAGTATATTTTATTCTAGCGATTTATTTAAATAAGTTCAAGCATAACACATTTTGGTTCCCGACGAAAAAGTATTTTTGCGAGTTCTATTTATTTAATGACTCTATTAATTATAATTTGCATTTTCTACTTTTAGATAAAAAAATGCAAAATTGTTTTACAGTTTCGAATCAAATTACCAATAAATATTTGATATTGGTTGGTTGGATGGTTGGGTTTTAGGATATATCAACTTTAGTAAGTTATTTAATCCCAAATTATGTTCATATATATTGAATATATAATAATTGTAAATCAATAGCTTGTTGATAACATTTTAAAACGAGCCAGAGCTCACTTATTCACACACAGATAAATTCTTTCAAGAATTACAAAGTAACACTAATACTCTAATTCAACATTAGTAATTTGGTTGCACGTAGTTAAACCTTTTTATTTGTAAGTAAATACTTTGTATTTGCATTTAAAAGATAAAGCTAATTTGTTTCCACTCATACCAGTATTGCAATCTAACACTAATAATTCTATTTAATATTAAACATCTTTTCCCGCATTGTGAAGTTGTTGCAAATATTGCATTTTAGAATCATTCATTATTTCATTGGCATATAATTAATTGGTTCCAAGTATTGCTTTGTAATACTAATCATTTAATTTTTGCACACAGTTAAATGATCTCTTGTACAGTTCAATAATAGCTATATTTGGCACTACTTAACTGGATGCAAATAAAACTATGTAATAACAATAATTCAGTTTTGGCAACCATGCATGGTTTTCACGCAGTTTGATAAAGAAATCAAACCCAATCCATAAAATAACCATGTCAGCTGGGGCTGTGGAATAAACAGACTGCTTCTCTAAAGAGGGGTAAGACTCCTCCTTCAGCGAGTGTCCTTGATATGATATTGAAAAAATTCTGTCGTTGAGGCTCTAGTAATGATAAAGCTTTGGGGAAAGTGGAGTACCTCTTCAGTGCCATCGCTCCCTAGTCTCAGGGGAAGCACCTGAAAGGGTCCTATCAATGAGTCAAATAGATCTGTTTGATATTTATACTGGGCAAACAAATGACATGATGAATTGAATTGTTTGAAATAAAATTGTTTGATCATTTAATAGTGTGTAAACAAATGACTGATGTTTAATTGTTAGTGATAAATAGTAGTACTTTGAACAATTTAAATTTGTTGACTTATGATAAATTGAATTGTTAGAAATAGAACAGGTTGATCATTTAACTCTGTGTATTTATAAAATGTGTTTACAGGTCATATATTCAATATATATATATATATATATATATATATATATATATATATATATATATATATATATATATATATAAACAGAGTTTGGCATTAAATAACCAACAATGGTTGATATGCCACTAAATCAAACCAAACAAAATACTGGAATTTTCTAGTTTATCTGCCCTATCAGGGGAAACTTAGAAAAAGCCTACTCTCTCCTCTGCAGACAGATAAGACCCATCCAAAAATGGGTGATCTAATTTTGACACTATGGTGCTTCTGATGGTGAGGCTCTTGTTACAAGCAACGAAGGACTCTAAAGTATCATTTCATTGTCTTTAATCTCATGCTTTCTGACGCAGAGTGCTGGTAATTTTCATTGCTTTATCTATGGGTTAAATAGATTTGTTAAATCTTTTTTAACTTCTCGACGACCGTGTGCAAAAAATAACCCTTAAGAAAAAAAATACTAGATACAAATACAAAAGTAAAATGAACACAATTCCCTAGCCTCTGGACATAAAATTATTCAAGAGAGTTTGTCATTCCTTTAAAATCAAGCAATCAATTAACCATACATTTTTTAAATAATTTGTTTGTCATAATTAAAAGCATTTAATTAGAAATAATTAATTCTAGAATATTTTCCACAATTAATTTGTGCACCAAAAGAAATTAAAGTGAAATTTGAATGTAAATAAGTATAAATTGATTTTGCCGCAAGGCAAGAAAGTACACCGTGAAAAATTGGTTGATGAATAAAGCAACATTTCATTATTGTCACATGTGAGCCCTAGTTTTGACAGAAACGGCTTCTTTCCATCATTTGCTGAAATGGGGAAAAATTACAGCGTGAAATTTTTCACACAAAACGTGACCTTAAGAATTTAAAACCCATGCTTATTAAGTAATTAATTAATCTCTAGACCCCCATATATATATATATATATATATATATATATATATATATATAATTCCAGGAATCTTATTTCTCCACTGAGTAATGAGAAATAAATTTCGTTGTTACACAAGACATTTTAGAAATTCAAGAATATCCTTTTTGACAGATAAGGTCGATCACGCTGATAATTTTTATATCAAATTCCGTTCATGAAATCACTTTTGAATTAGTACTCAAAGGAAAGATTTTTCATCCCTGAGTGCTAAGCTGTTGCTTTTAAAAGTACTGCTACTCTCTTCATGTAATGCTTTGGCGTAAAATAATTGGTATGAAAGAGAACAAAGAAACCAAACCAATCTGATTATTTTATTCCTTCATGTTGCCCTTCCATTTTTTAAGTTTTCTCTCTCATTAAACATTTCTATAAAGAATTTGTTTTTTCTTTCCATTTTCAAAATCTCTCTTGTGCTTTCTATTATAATTTATTGGAGTAATTTCAGCGGATTTCAGTCGATCAAAATTCTTGCGTTTTGAATTCCCTAATATGACTGCGGTCAAAATTGCAATCGCATCAACAAAACAGTGAGTCGATCCATATATATATAAACTTATAATTTATGTCGGGAAATATCGTAGAATTGATAAACAATTATATAAGTAAAAATAAAATAAAGTAAGAAATTATGTTCATTGAGTAAATTACTTGCTCGTGTAAGGTAATTTATAAGCAAACACTGTCAACACTTGAGATAGATGATGTGAAGTTAGAAAAATTTGTTGTCATGTCACACACACACACAGACACACACACAGACACACACACACACACACACACACACACACACACACACACACACATATATATATATATATATATATATATATATATATATATCATAGTTTGGTATATTTATTAATAAAGATATTTCAGCATCTCAGATATAGCCTGTATATTATAGTTAGGATAGCGTAAAACAGAGTCAAGAACGGTTATTGACTGTCATTTTTTTGCATTGGCAATGATCAGTTTCTAGCTCTTGAGCTGATGATTGCATAAGCGAGAAAGAGATTGCCATTGAGCACTGTAGTCTGTTAAAATTCACATCTACGTCGTCGTCGAGTATTCGCCCGTATAGATATATCAAACCGAAAATAATTCTGCATGCTGTATTTATTAATAAAGTGTGCCCAACAGGATCTCATTCTGATAAAAATGGAATTGACTGGCACCAAACACGGTTGAATTTGTGTCTAGACCATGGTCTCTCTCTCTCTCTCAGTCTCCTTCTCTCTCTTTCTCTCTCTCTCTCTCTCTCTCCCTATATATATATACAGAGAGAGAGAGAGAGAGAGAGAGAGAGAGAGAGAGAGGTAAATATATGATCCTAGTGAGTGAGTGGATATATATGTGCTGACAAGCACGCGTGTTTTTGAATGTGTATAACGTTGTAAAAATGGGCATGTAATAGATAGATAGATAGATAGAGGAAAAATATTCTTTGGGTAGTTTTTGCTAGTAAACAATATATGTATCCACTAACTAAAAATAGATACTGTTTAATCAAATGAAAATAATAATTTATGCATCACAAGAATCGCGAAGAAAACAAAATAAAATTAATGAAATGTTTTAATATTCTGACACAGGGATATGAAAGTTTCAGCAATTAATTAATCTAAACTTTTAGATGCTATTGAAATCTAAAAAAATTTAATATGAGATATTTGTATTGGTGTTGGTCAGCAAGTGCAAGAAAAAAAAAAAGATACACGTTTGCTAAATCGATATTTCCTACTTTGTGATAGAATTTGTTAATCGACACACACACACTAAATATTGATTAATGTTTTCTAAAGATTTTTTCTCGGTAGTCATAAATACCAAGTACCAGATTGAATGATTTTATCTTGTGAAAAGGACTAATATATAACTTTGATTATAAAATAGATATTGTAGGGATAAATAAGTATCCAAGTGGTTCACTCATATAGTCGGTTAAACATATATTAGACGAAACGAAAATTATTTTCACTTTTTATTTTTCTCGGCTTAAACATTTGTGATAGTAGAGTTAAAACGAATACAGAATATTATTCTGTTTTCTTATTGTCCCAAACGATCCGTTTTTCATACTATTCGTCTCATTTTTGGGAATTTTTTGTTCTGTGTATATAATATTTATTTGGTTTGGTTTGGCTTAGTATGGTTTTATCCTATTTACCAACCCTTCCGCTCGGGCAGGATATGACACAAGGTCAATTTTTAAGCGGAGTTTAACAGGTTTGAATTCAGAGTTTTCCTTCTCCTAGACTCCTTGCCTAACCCAGGCTGAAGAACCTAGTCTGTCCTACTATTTACCCATAGCTGGAGGGAGAATAATTGGATTCATACCTTTCCCAAGGGTATTAGTGCAATGTGAAATGCAATCAGTCTCGTCCAAGATTTGAACTCGTGTCGCCGTGTTCATTTCCTAGGACGATAACAATTACACCACGGGCACCTCCAGTATGCTTTTATTACATATCAATCACTATTGGTTATTTCA
Source organism: Sepioteuthis lessoniana (assembly GCA_963585895.1). Taxonomy (NCBI): domain Eukaryota; kingdom Metazoa; phylum Mollusca; class Cephalopoda; order Myopsida; family Loliginidae; genus Sepioteuthis; species Sepioteuthis lessoniana. The sequence continues at coordinate 109,862,197 of OY757905.1, read as the reverse complement.
TTCCAAATCCTATTTTAAAACATGTATTTCATATGATTTGTAAACTTATTTTGTTAATACACCCTATTGAAAAAATTAATTTATTTCTTAGAATTCACTTTAGTGTAAGTCGACAAAGTTAAATGATTCATAGTATTGCTACGTATCACTAACAATACAAATAAAAATTAGTCTTTTGCTTACAAATAGTTTAATTATTAAACAGTTCTACATCTTACAATTTATTTTAGCTTAAGTCATTTTTTTGTCATTCAGTTTATATGTCAAACAATTCTATTTGGCCCACTGATAGTACCCTATTAGTTGCTACTACTGAGGGCTACGTTGGAACCGACAGGGATGTCAATGAAGAGGTTGCCCACATTTCCTAAAGCTCCAGCATTACTGGAGCAACATCATCAGATTTTTTAATGCCATATTCAGAACACTCCTTGCGGGGGGATCACACCCCTTTGCAGAAATGCAATCGGTATATTTTATAGCCCTCCCTGACTATTTGTATTGGGATGTGACATGGTATAATAGTTATCGTCAGAGGAAATAGACACAGCAATAGGAGTTCAAATCCTCGACGTGACTGTTTGCATTTCACGAAGTGTTAATGCCCTTGGGAAAGATATGAGTGCAAATTCCTGGTAAGGGTAAAAAGTAGAGTAGACATATTCAGATATGCGTGCAAACTCCAGGTAAGGGTAAAGAGTAGGGTAGACATATTCAGGAGAAGGAAAACTCTGAATTCAAACCTGTTTAACTTTGCTTAAAACTGACCTTGTGTCCAATCCAGCCCG
>OY757905.1:109818909-109856409 GCA_963585895.1 Sepioteuthis lessoniana | reverse complement strand
CCAGCTGTGACAATCAGGCTTTAGTAGGATGTATTCCAATTGCTGCTGTAGCTGTTCCTTTGAACCTGAAATTATAACAATTGGTCAGTCATCTTATAAGATATATATCAATAACATACTGAATTTTCATGAGTCTATAACAATTTTAAATGCCTGTACAAAAAGTCTGGAAACATTGAATGCCCCACGTATATTCCTTCCATTAGATTTCTGTCCCTGAGTTTTATTTCGAGAAAAGTTTTTATTCTTCTAATGTACAACCTTCCTTCTTTTCCTTTAATTTATGTTTGTTTGATGATGGCCATTTCTATTATTCCTTGGTATCTGTTTTATTCTTTTCTCAAAATGTTCTTATGCTTTTTGGATTTGTCAATACTACACCTTCTATTCTTTTGCGTTTCCATTTTTATTATAAACGTTGTGTTCGTGTTCGGGGCCAGAAATGAAGACAAAAGAAAGGAACTAAGTTAAATAAATATATTAACAAAGAACAGTAGTAATTATATACAAATGTGAGGTTTACCAGCGAGGTTATTTGGTCCAGGTGTCAAAGTTCTCTGCTGTAATATTGCCTTCTGCCTAAGAGTAGTAACTGCTGTTAATTATAGCTGTGAGAGTTCATGCGTGCGTTGGTAAATTACTATAACGATATGCATGGCAGATGTATAATTCCCAAATTCCATTCCAATAAGCTGGCTGTAGATTCCAATAGTCTGTTGAAGGGTTTCGAGTTCATTTTCATTTTTTGAAAATATCTTCGATCATCTATATACATGATGTGGTTTATCGTTTAAATATCCTTGTAAATTTTAGCTTCCTTTGCATTTTCTTGGGACGTAATTTAATGACACCATTGCTATAAATAATAGTATAAAAGACAATTAATCGCCTATGAAGATGCATGTTCATATGTTTAATTTTTCTAGAGTTTATCCTCCTGTATCTAATTCAATTATCTAGTTTAGCACAGTTCTCCTGATCAAGTTAAAACTACCTCACATATCTTGACTTTTTTCTGACATCCCATAATACAAGTTTGCGGGATCACGTCAGATATCTTTTTCTTGTATATTTTGGCTATTTCTACCCTTTAGCGCCGCATTTTACCTTGAGAACGTGCTTGTCTCTCTATCAAAAGACAACTGTTCATATTGCTACTTGGGGATATTTTTTCTGCTCTTTGAAAAATTGCTATGAATTATTAGAATTACAAATTAATTCTTTTATGACTATCAAATACGAATACTTGAAACTTATATGGTGTAGAGAATTCCTCAATAAGAATAATAGTTGCAGAAACCAAAATCAACACAAAGAACATAGGGATCAGCAGAAGAACAAGAACAAGAAAGCAAAAATAGGAACGAAAACAAATGAATATTTCAAGTGATAAACAAATTAATTCTCATATGGGAAAACGAGGATATGGTCAACAAAGGGAAAAAAATGAGAAAAACTGAATATCTTCGAAGAACAGCCCAAAAGAACGCCATAATGTCTATGTTATAGCAAAATGAATAAGATGCAACAAAATAGCTTCTGTTTGTGACATGGGGATAGAGACGCAACTATCAAACACATCATAAACTGATGTGGACTCAAAGTCGGTACACAGAAGGAAAACATGGAACATGGTTTAGAGGTAAGAAAGATATATTTACAAAAGTTACAAAGGATAGTGTCCAATATTGGTAGTCGCACTTCTTGTACTACTGCAACTACTACTCCCGGTGTTATGATACTACTCCCGTATTAGGATATTACTACGCTAGTGATATAGTGCTGGAAGAGTCCATGATGCAGGTAAGTTTCGGTCTCACAGCATAAACGAATGACGTAATTTAGTGCAAAAAGCGTATAAAACTAAACACAACTCAGTAGAGAAAGGGATCCACTGGGAATCGTGCAAGCCATTGAAAGTTAACCACACAAACAAGTGTGCAATTTGGAATCCATCCAGGAGAATATGGACGCACAAATTTCTCTGGGGTGTTTTTGATACAGATGGATTATTTGATTTCCGGCAGACTGCGAGACCTAATGATGATCAACAGAAAAGAGGACCTGCCGAATTGTGGAATTTACCATCCCGTCGGACCACTGAGAAAGAAAGCAAAATTACCTATAGAACTAAAAAAATATGGAACATGAAAGTAAGAGTGGTTGTAACTGCTGCACCAGGAACAATACTCAAAGAATTATGAAAGAAAGTAGAAGACTTGGAATTAGGACAAATGAAGACTTTCCAGACTATATCACTATTAAGATCGGCCTGAATAAAGAAAAGAATCTTGGAGACTTGCTGTCACTCAGACTCTACTGAAAGACCATTAGCAACAATTGGTGTAAAAACTCTCGTTGTGTGCTCTGATAATAAAAGAATTTAGGCAAATGTACCAAAGAACAAGAAAACTAATGACCATGATACATAAGGCATTACATTCCAAAGACGACGTTGACTGACTATATGTATCAAGAAAAGAGGAAGGTAGCATTACTAGCTACCATGCTAGCATTAAAGACTCAACAACTCAAGTATTTACAAGAAAAACACGAGGGAGGAATGATTACAGCAAGCAGAAATTACACTGACAACACGAAGACCAACAGAATGACAATAACTAGGAAACATAATTGGGCTGAAAAACATCCCTATGGAGGTTTTAAATGACTAATATACAACATCATATACAAGAAAACCTGGACGTGGCTAGGAAAAAGAAACTTGATAGAGAAACAGAATCTCTCCCTATAGCAGCCAAAAACAATGCCATAAGAACCATTCATATCAAAGCAAAATAACAAATGTGGTGATAGAAAAGAAACAATCAGTAACATATTGAGAGAATGCAGTAAACTATCACAGAAAAATTATAAGGCTAGAAGCGACAGGGAGACAAGGTGATCCACTGGGAATTATGCAAGAAGTTAAATTTTTACCATAAGAACAAAAAGTATATGCACAATCCAGAATCCGTCTTGGAAAATGAGACGCACAAACTCCTCTGAAATACAAATGGATCACATATTCACAGGCAGATTACCAGACCCAACAATGTTAAAAAAAAAGAGTACTTGCCGAATTGTGAACTTTGCTGTCTTGGCTGACGAGGTAAAACTGAAAGAAAGTGAATAAAAAAAGGGTGAGTACTTGGACTTTGCTAGAGAATTGAAAAAACTGTAGAACATGAAGGTGACGGTGATACATTTGTATTGTTGCGCAGTCAGTTCAGCCGCCAAAGGAATGGTACGGGAACTGGAGGACTCGAAAATAAGATGATGAGTGGAGACCATCCAAACAACAGCTTTATTAAGATCGGCCAGAAAACTAAGAAAAGTCCTAGAGACTTTAGGAGACTTGCTATCACAATAACTCCTGTGAGAAACCATCAGCTAACGCTGGTGTGAAAAACTCTCAAAATAATAATAATAATAATAATAATAATAATGATATGACTATGATACCAAGTGTATAGGGTGGGCTAAGAACAGTTCCAAAATTTCTTGAAAAAGATTGGAAGAATCTGAAATCAGAGGAAGAATTGAGACCATGCTGATCACAGCATTGCTAAGATCGAATTGAATACTTTGAATATTCCAGCATATCTCAGAAGAATTGCAATTACTCAGACTCCAGTGAAAGAACCCTTGCAAACTCTACAGAGAAAAACTCACACATAGTAAAATAACTAAAAAAAAAAATCTGTTTGTACGCATGTGTGAAAACAAATGATCTATATTCTTAAATAGGAATTATAACAAGAAGCATTATAATTGTATACAAATCATTTGTATTTGGACTATACATTTAGAGCTATAATTGTTTAGAAATAATTGATCTCATCATTTTCATAAAACCATGTATTTACTAAAAAATGGTAGGCTTTGACATTTAATAAACCTAGAAATGTTGATATGCCATCAATCTAAACCCCTCCACCAAATAATCAACCAGGAAGCACTTATGAATTTGTATTGCGTAAATTTAAAGAAATTTATGTTTGCAAATTTTGATATTAAATTCAAAGTTTTTCAATCAGAAAAAAAAAGCAAAAATCCTTATGAACATTACTGTACATATTTAAGTTTTCATTGAATAGAATATAATTTTCAGAAGCTTAGAGAAACAGTTTATCTTAAATTTATTCTTTGTATTGAATATTTTTCTGACATTGACATATAACCTTTATAATTCTTTATGCTTTGTATTGTGTATTTTTAATATTACATTATAAATTAGCTTATACACGTGTTCGATCTTTTTTATAGTATATATATATATATATATATATATATATATATATATATATATATATATATATATATCCATAGAATCGCTCCCTCTTTCTCCCTTTCTCTCTCTCTCTCTATATATATATATATATATATATATATATGTGTGTGTGTGTGTGTGTGTGTGTGTCTGTGTCTTGTTTTTTTTACCGTTCTTCTCAGCAATTTCTGAGTGAAAATGGGAAAAAACCATATTTATCATTCATTAGGCGGAAACTAGGCCAATATCGAACGGGTGACAAGCACAGCTCAATTTGAGATAAGAATAATGTTCCTAATTATATTTCAAATGGTTATCTACATACATGTATGAAATATAATGTATATATATATATATATATATATATATATATATATATATATATATATATATATATATATATATGTAAAGAGAGAGAGAAAGAGAGAGGTAGCTGAGACAGGGATAGAGTGAAGGAGAAAGATAAAGTGTGTGTGTGTGTGTGTGAGAGAGAGAGAGAGAGAGAGATCATGTAATATAATAACCACTACGTAGTAATGACAAATTATGATGTCATCGCAATAAGTGGCATTACTTAAAGATAGAAAGAAAATACGGAGGTATGATTTCATCAGAAGAGAAAAACTAGAATATTAAATTGGAAAGAAAAGATTTAGCAAAAATGCGAATCAGAATACGTTGTGAGGAAAAGAAGTAAGAACAATAATGCTTCGAAAATCAGTGTGATAGCAGAAAACAAGATATCATATATGATGTACAATAAACTTAAATATATATATATATATATATATATATATATATATATATATATATATATATATATATATATATATATATAGAGAGAGAGAGAGAGAGAGGGATATAGGACCAATGATTTTAACGGTATATCATTCCCTCCAGGCTTATTTTATGCCTTGAGGTTTTAAAATCGTGTTATTGTTCATTCATATTAATATTTCTTGTTTCGTTGTTTCTTCATAGTTTTTTTCTGCACACGGTCTTCTCGGATACGAATAATTTTTAGATGGACCTATTTGACACTTCATTCGAACCCTACTAGATTCGAACTCTCCAGGTAAAATAGGACCCGGGAGTAATTGCAATGAAGTAACAATATAGAGTGCGAAATTTTTTTTTCTTTAGCAACGTGTCTGGCTTTTTCCTTTCCTATGAACTCGTCCCGAATTCTTCATCTAGACTTTTTTTCTTTTGTAACTTTCGTCCATGCTACATAAAACGATATTATTAAAAAATTGAATGAAAAATGAAAAGTTATTGCTGATCTAAAATCAAAGAAGCATATTTTATTTATTGATTGATTGATTGATTAATTTTTGAAGCATGTCAACTGATCGAGGTTGATTTTTGCCTACATGTTAGGGAACTTCGTTAATTGAACTGTCTTGTTTATGTTTTCGTTGATTTTTTCTAAATAGTTTTTTTTGCACACTGTCCTATTTAAAACAAATAAATCTTTAACAAATCTACGTGATCCTTAGATGGGATCATCACGGAAAGTACTACTCCAGCTCAGAATTTACCAAGAAATAATAGGAATGAAAAGGTAATCCAAACTTACTATGTTAATAGAGCTGGAACCTAGTCACCTGAGGAAGTTTAGTGTCGTAACTTGCACACCCATTTCTTAAGAATAGGCATTTATAATATACCTTCGACAATGCAGTCTTGAGGAGAGGTTTAAATAACGATTCTTACGCAAATAACACAGGAATATATGACTTTCAGTATATAATTTTACCGTAATACTGTTTAATTGAAGAAGTATTTGATTAAAAATTAAATTAGGTTTATTGGTTGTATTAAACTGAGATAAAAAAAAAGATCCTTGGAAATTCTATCTTTATAGGAAACCCAGGATTTGAGGAAGGCAATCACTCGTCAATTTAATAATAAAAAGTTGCAGTATTTAAAAAAAAAATGTTGAATGACAGAAACATAAAATATTTTTAAAATGTTCATAAATCTGTCTCTTCGTCAGAAAAAGAAAAATATCATTTTGGCTTTCACCATGAATAAGCTGTATGTATGAAACAAAACACTCAACCCCAGAAATTAGATAGTAAGTAAAGTTGACGACCTAAATCAAAGGTTACCCGAAGGCTCTCTTTTCAATAGCTATTACACTAAGGTGTAGGGAGGGGCACTACTCCTTCCCCATGATTGCTCCACTTTACCCTTGATCCGTACCTAATAATACTGAGTGTTAAGCAACGAGGCATCAAGTACCCTTTTTTAAGTCTTTGGTATGAATCGACCTGGGATTTATCCAATTCTCCCGGACCATTGGCAAACATTTTAACCATTAAGCTAATGTCCAGTACCAAGAGAAAACCGATAATTGTGTCCTCAAAATCAGTAGTTTGCTAATAATCCTTAACGTAGTGAAGCTTCAGCTCTGAATATCTGGAGTCATCTTTTGGTTGCCATTTCCCACAGGTTATCTGACCCTGAGAAGTTTTACCTATATTGAATAGTGAATTGAAGATCCCTTTCACATCTGCCAATGCAATAGCGGATGTCGTACACTGGGGAAAATAATAGGAAATTTAACACGTACCTAAAGTCAAGAAAACGCAGGTGTTCTCGGCGGAAATGTCGCATAAATTGCGTAGGTGGCATGCTAGAAGGAAGCAAGATCACACGTCTTGTATAGGTGGCAGTCTGGAGGGGTAACCACGAGAACTTGCTTGAGAGGCATGCTAAAAGTGGACGTGTCTGCGTGCAACGTTTAAGTGTCAGGCAGGAGATATGACAATGATAATTTACGAGGGCGTCCGAGATATTACATAACCTGGGAGATTTCGACTCGAACAGAAGGAAGATTGTAGTTTTCACCGAAGATTTGAACCTATGTCCCTGTGTGCGTAGCTCAGCCATCTTCGACACTCTGTACTCAACTCATCTGTACATTTTTGGTTCTAAAAGAAAACAAAAGAAGCAGATTATATCCTTATACATCAGTGTTGTCGTCGTTCACAGCTATATCATACCTATTCAGGTCCAATTTATGGGTCAAATAGACCTGTTTGAGATAATTTTTTAAATAATTTCGACCTACATTTAATATTAAAATATTAATATTTTCCATGATTATTTCAGATAGCTGGGAAGATTGTAAATTGAATCACAGTTCAATTCTCAATATAATTCCCCTACTTAAAAAATAAAATGTACAATTGGGAAGAAATGTTTCATACTTTACATACCAGGTGAATATTTATTTAGGAGTTGGCAATAGGAAGCACTGCTTGAATTTGCAATATTTTCAAAGAAATAAATTATAAATGGCCCTTTTTATGTCACCATAGATTGTCAGCGTGACCCCCTTTAATGACAGCTGCTCTAAGAGGTGTTTATTTTCTGGAGAATCTGTGTAAATCTACTGCATGGATTTTTTCTTACCCGGACATATAGTGGAAAACACATTGATGCCATTTATAAACATTTATTATCCATACATATTTCTATGTTCACATTATACATTCCTCAGTAAATTTCAAATAGTTTGCATTACTTAGCCATCAAAAATCAAATGACTGACTTATTTTCTAGCTTGGAGCATTTTGTTTGATTTACCGGCATTTCAAATTGCATGGTTGGTTGATTTTTTGGGTTTTATGGCATATCAAACTTTGTAGGTTATTTAATGCCAAATCTATTTTATACAAATAATTAGTTCTTTTTTAAACAATTCTGCTAAGTATAAGTACACCGTTTAATTGCCAAAGACATTTCTTTTTTAAGCTATTCAGTTTAGTCAAACAGTTTTAATTCAAGCAATTCAGTTTAGTATAAGTAAAGATTTTGTCCACACACAGTTAAAATCAAAATAGTTCTATTTCAAACAATTTAATTAAGAAGTTTAGTCCTATTTTACCCATAGATAAGACTCTATCAGGTACTACCACTCCGGGCCAGAGTGGACCTGGTGGCAATGGCAATAAAGGGATACTCCGCATTCCCTAAAGTTCCAGCATTACTGGAACCTCACAATCAGATTGTTTAGTGTCATATCAGGACACTCATTTGGAGGGGTCTTACCCGTCACCAGATGTGCTGTCGGTGTATTCTACTGCCCTAGTCGACTGGGCAATTTTAGAATTGCATCAAAACTTACATATTTGCTCGGTTAAATTAATTTTTGGCTATGAACCAATTCCGATGAATGCAAAGTTTATATTCATGGCAAAAATTCTGAAAAAATACATTACATTAAGAAATCCTATTATTAATCGTCATAAACGTTGGAAACTTTTTAACTGAATTTAAGATTACAAAAAAAGCATGCTTGGTAATGTCATAGAACCAACCGACCTAGTAATCCACTTACTGAGAAAAAAGCGTTATCCTTTGACACTAAACTGCATCTGATGACAAGGTCCCGGTTTGGGAGTTCTAATGAGTCTCGAGTATGCCTTCGTTGCCCTTACGTCAGGTCCACTCAGACACGGAGTGGTTGTATCTTTTAGGGCCCCATCTATGAATCACATAGATCAGTTTGAAATTTATTTGTATTGACCAGAATACTTGATACTCAGTAACTCTATGTAACTTCCTCGTCTTAAGAATAGTGAAATAATAGTATGATTGTTTACTTAGGTGTTTTATTGGTTACTGGAAATTGTATAAATCTCATCCCAGTTGACTGGGGCAGTAGAATACTCCGATTGCATCTCGGCAGTGGACTAGGACCCCGCCAACGTACGTTCTGGATATGACACAAAACAATCTGATGGTGAGGTTTCAGTAATGCTAGAGCTTTGGGAATGCGGAGTACCCCTTCGTTGCCATCGCTCCCAGGTCACCTCTCACCCGAAGTGGTAGCACCTGATAGGGTCCTATCTGTGGTTCAAATAGATCTGATTAACATTGAAACTAAATGCTAACAACTGACTTATGCTAAGTTAAATGGTTTGAAATTGAACTGGTTCATCATTTTACTGTGTGTAAACAAATGACTGATGTCCAATTAAATTGTTAGTGACACATAACAATACTTTGGACCATTTGACTGTGTGCAAACAATAAAGAATGTAGAATAGTATAATTCGCGTTAAATTGCAATTCTTATAACCACTTCATTGTGAGCAAACATATGATTAACATTTGTTATATACTCACATAATAAATATGCTTATATACACATATACATGTTCATGCAGCATCACAACGACACGATAAATAATTAAACAGACGCACAATGATAATGTCGCAAGAACAAACGACGCACGCAAGGAAGACGCAGGAAGACTTCTTTATAACATATTTTACCTCACATCTTTATTTGTAAGTTTCGAAAGGGTTGTTCCAAGTTTGCGCGTGAGAGAGAGCTGGAGACCGAACATTACTGAAATATTTTGACCCCAAAGTTATGGCCGTCAGCGTTGTGTCTTTCTCGTTCTTCATGGCTGCTCAACCGGACCCTGGAGTAAACTTTTCTGTGTGCTGGCTTTCCCTAATACACGCGTCTACCTCCGTCTTCCACTGTACTGCTTGCCCTCCTTCTCGCCTATCTTCCACTGTCCTCAATTCGTCGGCCTTATATTACCTTCAAACTCCCACGCAGTAATATAGACACGCCTCAACGCCTGCGCAACCTCTTCCGATTTCCAGCGACCAGGATGTGTCACTTCCTTCCGGTGCACCACCTTGAATGGCATTTTTGGCCGGTTCAAAAGGTAAAAATATAACACATTGAACAGAATTATAAATTTTAAGTAGCAATAATTGAAATCAAACAAATTAGTTCTTACTCACTTAAAAGTTTAATTGACGATAAACTAATCTCTTACGAATCTCGTATAACTACTTAAATGTGTTCAAACAAATGACTGATGTTAAATGGTCACTGTTACATAGCATTGCATGAAACGATTTCACATTGTAAAAATGAGCTAAAGCTCGTTTTGAAATATCAACTAAATGTGCTTACAAATTATATATTTAGTATATGTATAAACAGTATTCGGCATTAAGCAAACTACAATGGTTGATATGCCATAAAACCAAGTCAAACAAACATCTAAATTCTGAAAAACTAATGCATATTATTAAATAGAAATAGTTACTTGAAACCGTATAACTGTTTGCATAGAAATTTTTTCGGCCGAATTTCAATTGCACATTCTCTCTTTGATGCCACCATCTCGTCAGTTATTTCAAATATTACAACACTAAAAAAAAGCTTGATTGTTGGTCTCAGGAAAAATTGAAACAAATGTTGTGAATCCAACAAATGTTTTAATTGATTTGATATTCCTAATTTTGACCGAAAAAACAAGAAAAAAACCCTCTTATGGCATCGTCTTTTACGGTTGAGAAAGGGTCTGGGTTATCAGTTTTAAGGTTTCAGTCTAAAAACAATTCTTGCTCTTAGATTTTTAATTTAATGAAGAATTCGTTGGTAGTACTGCAGATTTTTACATGTGTGAGCCGAATATTTAATAAATCAGTTCTATTTGGTATTTGCATTTTTTTAGGTATTCTCTCTTTTTATACCAATTAAATCAGTGTCCGAATAAAAGAAAGCACACATTTCAAATGTTTTCTTTTTCGTTTCGATTCTAAGATTGTTGCAGAAATTTTGTGCATTCGGATTCCATATATTAAACCATTACAACTGTTCCTTAACGGGCCATGCTAAGCGTAACAGATATCATCTTAGGAAATGGAATTGTTGACCGTAGTTTCAATTCTTGATGGGGATAGTGGCATTTCACTTCGTGATAATAATATTGGAAAAGCATGGATCAATCTATTTTCGACCCAGCTATGAGAGAGTAGTAGGGCGTAATGAGTATCCGAATAAAAGAAAGCCCACCTTTCATATAATTTTTTGTTTCAATTCTGAGATTGTTGCAGAAATTTTGCTAATTCAAATTCCATATATTTAACCGTTACGACTGTTGCTTAAGGGAACGCGTGAAGCGTAACATATATCATCGTAGGAAATGGAATCGTTGACCGTAGTTTCAATTCTTGAGGAGACTTATGGCATTTCACTTCGTGATAATATTGGGAAGCCATGGATCAATCTATTTCCGACCCAGCTATGAGAGATTAGTAGGGTGTAATGAGTTATTTTACCTTATTTACACAATTAGAAGGAAAACTCTAAAACTCAAGCCAGATTTACTCAGTTTTTGAACTGAATTCATAGCATATCTTGCCATTGTGGCAGGGGGTGGATAAGTACATCCCTCTGTTATTTGAGTGTGTAGAAAAACGAGTATTTTTTCCATCTCTCTTCCACATTGTTCTTTTCTAAAACAACCCATTAACGACTCTTCTATCAGAATAGCTGCAAAGAGGATGATGTCATAAATTTCATCATTGTCAGCAGGTTGTTAAAATCTTCTCTTTTAGCCATATGTATACTTCAACGTATAACATATTTTAAGGGGGGTGTCCTCGTGGTGTAATGGTTAAAGCAATGGACTGCCGAATCGTAGTAAGCAAGTTCGTACTCCAGTCGCGCTTTTACGCTCATTTTCGGGCAAATACCCTTGGGAAACGTATGAACCCCCTTATGCTCCCAGCTATGGGTTGAATAGTACTTCTCCTGTTCTTCCAGGAGAATGGCTTTGGCATTAAATAACCTAAAAAGAGTTGATATGCCATTAAACAAAGAAACCAAACCATATTTTAAGCATACGTGAACAGCACTTGATGGAATTGGCGATCCGGGTTCATATCCTAGACGAGGCAATGTGTTATTTATTTTCCGTCAATGCCCTTAGTTAATGCATTGACCCATCTATTCACCCATCACATATACTCCGTATGGTTAAATAGATGAGAATACTGTTTTTTAAAGATTGTGGAAAACGTTGATTTTTAAACTGAATGTTTAGTTAGAATGTGTTGCTGTGTATCATAAAGCATTTCTAAAGTGTTTTAAGACGAATAGTGTTTTAATTTAAAATAGTAAGAAAATATAAGGAAAGTAATGGTAGCGTGGCAACATAAAATTAATGTTTTCTGAAAAATAAAATAGAAAAAAAATCGCTTACGGACTGAAAGTAAGTTCAGGTTGATAACATTTTTTAGACTTTTAGGAGAATACTCTAAAAATATGATTTCAAACAGTTTGCAAATATTTACTCAGGTTAACTGATGCTTGGAATATGATTCTACATGTAAATTTTTCTATGAAAGTATCTCATTAAAAAAGCAGAACTGATATCAAGGAGAATACCAAGGGACAGTACCAATGTGTTGAAAAGCGATGATAAATAGCTAGCCTTTAAAATCATCATATAAAGAAACTCCCATAGAAATTTTAACGTTTTTGCCAAACCCTACAAATTACGTATAAATTTGCCTCGGTAAGCATTACATTTAGTACATAAAAAGTTATCGGAGACACGCAACATTAATCACGCACTTGTCCTGAATTTGTTCGTGGAGGGTTCTACTCAGGTAAATATTCTGGGAAAATAACAGCCTGGCAGAGTGCATCTATCTCCTGGTATAAAACTGGTTTGAATTCAGAGTTTTCCTTCTCCTAGATAGGGTGTTATAATAAGTTTAGAGAATGCAAGTTGTCCTACTATTTACTCTTAAATAGAAGTAGAAGAGATGGTTTAATTCCTTTCCCAAATGTATCAGAACAATGTGAAATACAAACAACCTCGTTCTGGTTTGGACTCAAGGAGCCTGTACAACTTTCAACGCCAATAATCGTTACACCACATGCGCTTCCGGCATATTACATTTATATTCAACTTAGAGTAAACCGAAACATATATTCCTTGTGTTGCATTTTAATTTTGTGACACTTCATATAAATATAAATAATTCTTAACTTTATTCTTTTTCCTTGGTTATTTGAATTCATCGTCATAAATTCATCGTCTTAGATATTTCATTTTAGGCGCATCTTTGGTTTTGCATTCCTATATGAGTCAGACTTTGGTTATCTTGATTTTGTTTTATGTCTTTGAATGCTTGTGTATGGGGTAAAACCATTATTTTAAAAATCCACTGACATTGTTTCTGTATGTACATATACATTTTTATGCTTCTTTTTGCCATAGAAATATAATTATATTTTGGTATTTTATCAAAACGGAATCTTTTATTTCAGTCTCAGTCACCAATTTTTAATCATTATCCTGTTGCCTCTTGTTTCTTGTTTCTCAAACTTAACCTTTTATTACATGATTACTAAATATTGAATTCATTTCTTTTTTTTTATATATGTGAATAACATTATAATATGGAGTTGCTTATGACTAAGTTAACATCAATATAAGTTTCATTTAACTTGGAATAATAAAGATTGTTGGTAATAGACATATTTTGTTGTTACTTGTTAACATAAACATTGATATAACTGTCTCATTAGAATTTTCCACCACAATCACACTGACGGTTTTCTGCAATAGTAAAAACGACCTTGTATTTGTTTTTGCTATTGTTACAGCATATGACGGGAAATGAAACTCCGTTTTTCAAAGGACTGTATTCATAAGCTTATTCAAAGTAGTAATGAAAATGATAACGTGAAAAATTTGAAGAAGCAATAGTCATGCATTATTCATCTGGGTTGTAAGTAGGTCATCATTAAAAAAAGTGAATGGGTTGCTTCTTATTAAAGTTTAAGGTGATAATTCTTATATTAAAGTCACTTTATTTGTTTATTTTCTTGTTTTTCACCGACCGTGGCGTACAGAAGACGGCTTCAAATTTGTATGGGGATCTCAGATACACACGAAAATCTCTTTAAAGAGATATTTAAATTATATTGATAATGTCTATTATTTATCAAACCTGGGGTGGTTGTATGGACTTAATTTTGGTATAATCAAATTTTTCAGCCTTTTTTGAATCCGAGTGACCGTTATGATGAAAGAATCCCCTTCAAGCGGCTCGATAGCTGTTGACAATAAAGAGAGTCTAGGTGCCTATTTAGAGCCAACTGCTTCTCGTACCAATTCCAAACATATTCGGTAAGAAATAGTGGGGGGAGACATATGATTTATTTTATAGCGAAGGGACTGAGTGATATCGAAAGAGAGTGAACAGATCCCTCTAAAAATCCAATCTATGTTGGCTATCCTAGTATAATTTAAAACCTTTTCAGGCATAACTAACAATTTCTAAAAATTTCTTAAAATCATTCCCAAATTTTTGTAGACTTAGCTATCCAGATCGACTGACATATGGTAAATCATAATAAGAAAGAAAGCAGGCGGAGTTGAAGAGATGAGGACACGATAAAAAGAAAAGTCATACACTTGGCCACAGAAAAATCTCATTCATTTTTTCCCGGTGTTTCAACTTCGATTAGGATCGGTCTCAAAAACAAGAAGATGTGAAGTGGTATCTTAAAATCATTCAGAAAAATAATTATTCTTTGTCCAATTGTTTCCCTCTCCAAACAGGAGAAGTGGTCTTAGTCCTGAGATTTAGGATGTTACATGTAGTTCTTTAGGTAACTAACTGAATTAGTCTTAACTAAAATCTCCAACTCTTATTTTTGAACGTCTTTCGCCCCTACTACGAGAGTTTTCATCATTCATTTTCTTTTGTCGGTCACATAGCTGGTCATCATGGCCACGGGGAATAAGTGTCAGTCAATACAATACAAGATATTTTCGCAGGAAAGTAACATTGGGCAAAATAACTTAGCTTTTATAAAGGCAAAGAAAGAAGCACGTAGATCCCTAAACAGAACTTTATTCAAGGATGATGTTTTAAAATATTAGATATTTTAGATGTGCATGATGTTTCAGAAAAAAATGATTAGAATTTCGTAATATAATAGCTTGACTAATGCTTGTTCAAATGCTCATACGAAAACAGCTCCAAATTCTAAGTTTAATTTAACGCACTCCTTTTCTAGTTAATGGCATTTATGTACATTGAAAAAAAAACCAGAGAGAGAGAGAGAGAGAGAGAGAGAGAGAGAGAGAGAGAGAGAGAGAGAGAGAGAAGAAAACACAAAAACCTTAAGCGATGGCTCAAATTATATTTTCCCTGCGATTTGTTCTGTTGCGAGACATTAAATAAATAGTTCATCTCTGATATATCACAGTATACAAATACGAAGAAAATAGATAACAACACGAAAATAATGCTTTGTCATTATTACTTTAACTACCCATGTTGAAGCACTTACATAAATAGAGACACTTACAAAGTTTAGCAAAACTACTTTTATACTCTAGTGATGTAACTGATACTACATAAATGAAAAAAAGTTTTAAAAAAACGGACAAAATACTAACAGTCGACAGAATCTAAACATCCACTAATAATTGACTCAATTGGGAATCTTGTGGTATATTACCCTTTACCAATGAAACGTGTGCAAAAAACTGGGGATGACTATTTAATGGAAATATGGAGATAAACCAAGGCAGTTCTGATAACTAACATTAACGTAGATTTTAAAATATTTGAATAGATTTTGTTTTGACTGCCAAAATGAAGAGAAATTCTTCTTATCACAGTTTAAGAATACTATAGATGAAATTGAATAAAGGATCAAATGTCCAAATTACGAAAGGCCGAAAGACATGGTCGATGAAACGCAATAAATTTTCTGTAAAATGGATAACTCCAATGCTGGACACTATAGATATTAATTACACGTGATAACTGGATATATACACGTTAAATAGACCATCGTCTACAGTCGAAAAAGCTATTCTGAATTTTGAAATAATGAATAATTTCTCACAGAACATAAATGATCAAATAAAATGCAATATATATATATATATATATATATATATATATATATATATACTGATTTCCATACAAAGAAGTATTGATTTTTATGCTGAAGGAGCTGTAATGTTTGTATCGGTATTTTTGCATTCATTAAGCAATTTGTGCCTTCCCGCTAGTTTTTAAATTTCGAGATAATTTGCTGACCATATTTTGAGAAATCTTTTCCCTCTAACAATCTCAAAAAACAATGATTTAGCCAATTAGAATCAGAGGTAAATCATTAATTTTTAAATCTAATTTAAGCCTATATAAATATATATAAATAACAGAAAAAAAACAATTTTATCCAGTCCAAATCAACATTCCTTTTATTTCAAAAATGTATATTATATCACATCGCTTAACTATCTAAAAACTGAACGCAAAGTTTAGTAATTACAAAGTACAATTGATATTATTATTAAAGTATGGGCTGGATGATGAAAATACCGACAGTAGCAGCGTATTCATTAAGGCATAAATTTCTTCTCTTTCATAGTGACACACTTACTCAAAGATTTTTTACTCACAGAAAATGTACGCCTTCAGATTAGGCTGACTACAGCTGCAATATTATATCACTTCAATTAGAGTCTCAGAAAATACAATATTTCCTTGGAAAATCATTTGAACATCTTTTAAAGCATCAACGCTCTGACAGAAATTATCTTGGTTTACAAGAAAAGATTTTGTTACTTTTTCGGCACAATTTTGTGTCAATTTGAAGAAATGCGATGTATAAATTTGTAGATTTGAGTTTTATTCAATCATTTTAACCTTTTTCTTATATAATATATATATATATATATATATAGTATATATATATATATATATATATATATATATATATATATTGCTTCCTTTGTTCTAATGGAAAAAATCATTCTTCGTTGATTTGTTAATATCAAGTCTAAACATCTACAAGAACTGCTGCGCTACAATTTAACCCATAGTTAAGAAATAAAGATTAATATCTTTCTCTCTCTCTCTCTCTCTCTATATATATATATATATATATATATATATATATATATATATATATATATATTCTCACACGAAACGTGGTTAAAAAGCTAATAAACTGGTAGCTTTTTACAAATGGTTGCTAAGCATTGTAACATCGATGGATGAAGTGTGTGTATGCCGAGAATACTACACCTAGAAGGCATGTTTTGGTTTAGTCGGAATAGAATTTCAAGCTAATGAACAGGGGGCACTGGTGGTGTAACGATTATCGGCATAGAATGTTGACCTGGCTCCTTGAGTTCAAATCCTGAACGAGGATGTTGGCATTTCACATTGTGCTGATGCATTTTGGAAAAGAATAAAACAATCTCTTCTCCTTCCATCAATGAGGAATTAGCAGGACTGCTTGCATTCAAAAACGAGCAGGATATGATATAAGGTAAATCTTTTGCAAGTAACTGCTTTAAATTCTGTGCATTCATTATCCTAGACCGGTTGCTGTATTGAAATTGATGAGTCCAGTCTGTTTTACTATTTATCCTTGGCTAGAGGAAGAAGAGACGGATGCCTACGTCTTTCACTGGTATTAGTGCTATATAAAATGCAAACAGCCTCGTTGAGGGGTTTGAACTCGGGTCACCATGTTTACTTCCTGTTTGTAACTTTACATTACGAACAACAATTCTATATGGGGGTGTCCTCGTGGTCTAATGGTTAAACCGATGGACTGCAGAATCGTAGTAAGCGAGTTCGTACTTTAGTCACGCTATTACATTCATTTTCGGGCAAATACTCTTGGGAAAGGTATGAACCCCCCTTATCCTCCCAGCTATGGGTTAAATAGTACCACGACTGTTCTTCTAGAAGAATGGCTTTGGCATTAAATAACCTACAAAAGGTTGATATGTCATTAAACAAACAAACCAACCAACCAACAAACCAACCAATTCTATATGTATGCTCAAGTCATGCTGATTGCACTGGTTCCATTGACTGTCTCTTGCGATCTATCCTTATCAGCTCGCACTTTTGGTAAGTTCTGTAAGCAGGATCTGGGGGTGTCCTCGTGGTATAATGGTTAAAGCGATGGACTACGGAATCGTAGTAAGCGAGTTCGTATTCCAGTTGCGGTATTACGTTCGGGCAAATATCCTTGGGAAAGATATGAACCCCCCTATCTTCCCAGCTATGGGTTAAATAGTACCACTTCTATTCTTCTAGCAGAATGGCTTTGGCATTAAATAACCTACAAAGGTTGATATGCCATTAAAAACAAAGAAAAAACCAAACCAAACTAAGCAGCATCCAGAAATAAATGTATACCTTTCTCAAGTTAATTAATGCAATGTGAAATGCAAAAGTCATCTTCCATGATTTGAACTTGGTTCACCATGTGCATTTCAGCTATGATAAACATTTGGCCGTGGGCACTTCGATTATAATAATAATCTTTAAGAATGTAGCTTACTTTTCGCTTCAAAATTTGTAAAAGAAAATTCCAAGACAATTATTTAATATTTATGTGATACAATAAGATCTTCGAAGATTCCTAAGATCTTTATGTGATTCTATCAGATCTTTCATTGGTCTAATGAGACGAGTGTTTGCCAATGGTCCGGGACACCGGGATTCAATCGCGGGTCGTGTCATACCAAAGACTCAAAAAAGCGTTCGTGATGCCACCTTGCTTAATACTCAGCATTATGAGGAGAGGATCAAGGGTAAAGTGGAGCAATCTTGGGAAGAGGGTAGCACCCTCCACTACACCTTGGCGTAGTAGCTATCTAAAATGGAGCCTTCGGGTCGCTCTCGACTAAGGTCGCCAACTTTACTTACTTGCTATATGTATAAAAACAGATTTGGCATTGAATAACCTACAGTGTTTGTTATGCCATAAAATCAAACCCTTCCTTACGCTTCTGTGTAGTATCTATTAAAAAGCGAGCCTTCGAGTCACCCTCGACTAAGGTCGCCAACTTTACTTACTTACTCTACTAATAAGATCTTCTGCTCATGGGCGCTCGTATTCAAGTGTAATAATACTTTTGTGTTCGTTCTAGAATACCGGTATGTGTAAGGATGCCTAATCGGCGTGGCGAATTTGCATGTACTTGCATGTGTCTCTGAGTGTATATATATATATATATATATATATATATATATATATATATATATATATATATATATATATATATCTTTAAGAATAAAACCAAAGACCGGTTAATTCATGATTATAAATTTATTTCGGTCCCGTATTTTCAGTTTCTGGAGTGAACCAAAAACATGAAGAAAAAAAATTAATACAGGACTTCTTCAGACCCAATGGATAATTAATTAAATTCAAATTTAAATTTATATTTAAATTTAAATTTAAATTAAAAACCAGAATAAACACGTGGGGTGTAGGGGGAACGAGATTAAGGAGTTACCTCCTCGTTTTATTGAATTTCCGTTTTTATTCTAATTTTTCAAATTTCTTCTATCAGTTATAATTACGGTAATTTAACTTTTTCATTTATTCGTTTAGTTTATTTTCTTTTCATGTTAAATTCGATAATTAACTTTTAAGAGAAATATTAATGTTTATATCAATTTCGATACCATTTAATTAACTACCTATTTTTTATGTGCATATGTTGGCAACGTTTGTTTCCTGGTTTCACTATTTATTTCAATGTTTTTAAATATATATATATATATAATATATATATATATATATATATCTTTAAGAAAAAAAACAAAGACCAGTTAATTCATGATTATAAATTTATTTCGGTCCCGTATTTCCAGTTTCTGGTGTGAACCAAAAACATGAAGAAAATACGGGACCGAAATAAATTTATAATCATGAATTAACCGGTCTTTGGTTTTTTGGTTTTTTTCTTAAAGAAATATTGCTCTGTAATAAATTACATTGAGGTCCCTACCAGGAAAATTTAAATGTTCAGCTCTTGAATGATTTTCTTGTCCTGAGGGAATTACTCCAAACTTTTTAACCTTACCGAATATTACCTATATATATATATATATATATATATATATATATATATATATATATATATATATATATATATATATAAGGATTTGTGGGAGTATAAATAAGGCATGTGTGTCTGCATTGATCTGTGTGTAAAGTAGCATAAAAAATATACCTAAACAGATTTTTATATGTCCTAAATTATGATATTTAAAAAAATTAATGAAAGAGAAGAGTTTCTTGGGGGGAATAAAAGTGCTATTTTTTTAAATATTTGTAATATACTGAGGTCTTCGGCAGTAGTCAGGTCTGAGTGATAGTTCAGTAGACAAGGATATCTTTTCTTAATTGTAGTTTAATTCTTGGAGGCCCAGTGTAGGGATGCGGCTTTCTTTTCCAGAAGTCAGAGTCCATATATTGAAGTTAAACAGAAAATTGTAATTTGTGTCTAGGTTATAAGGCTATAGTGGGTTATCAAGAACGGTTATGGTGCACTAAATTTGAGAAATAAAAAAAAGCAAACAAACAAAAATAAATTGCCCCGCGTCCAAATCTCCATCTACCATATGCATATGCTGACCTTGTTTGATGTGATTCAGAGCTCCTGGAAAACCCAACTGGGAAGAGTGAATATGTTCGTCATAAACAAAAAGAAAATGACTTTCCGAATAAATAATATTGCTAAAAGGTGAAGAACAACATTTTCTTAGTTGGAAACAAAATTACACAAAAAACATACCTCAAATACTAGGCTTCTTTTAAAGTATGGTAAAACTGAAATTGTATAAATTAGATATTTGAAGAATTATAAAGATTTATCTAAACATTTCAGTACTTGAGGCATTCTTAGAGCTTTGGTCATAGAAGTGGACATGCCGACTTGAGTTCGAATCCCAGAGGTGTCTGTATTTCAGAAAGTGCTAATATACCTTTGGAAATTTATGAATCTAACTATTCTCGCTTAAGCTGTGAGTAAATAGTTGGTAGACCGACATCTTTAAGTTTAATATGGCAACTGTTCAATAAGAAAAACTTAAAACTGAAAACTATGATTTTTTGTCCGAAAATTGTCCTTGAGTCAGATCCTGCTTGTGCGGAGGTGTTGTATAAATGAATAAAGACGACGTTAAGAACGTTTGTAATAATTTTGAGGAAGGGGCAGGATATTTGCGTGAATAGACCGTCATTTACTCCCCACTAGAATGTACTGACAACCTTCCCATTCCTAGAGAACTTGGTGACCAGCAACAACGTTCTACTAAAAAAAAAAAAATCTATCATGGTTACTGCGATAAACGATCACATGAAAATCAGGTATTTTTAAAAAGTCAGTACGTACCCAGCAGATCAGAAGTAATGACTTTAAGTTTTTGTAGTAAACAAAACCTTCCTCCTCCGTTAAGGATGGGCTATGATATATGGGATAAAAGGATCTCCCTTTCATCAACTCAAAAAATACCAATTCATGTCTTTTTGTTTTGAGGCCGAAACAAAATAAAGAGAGTAGTATTTTTCTAAGAATGAGTGTTTGATTTTTTGCTTTTCTCTGAACTTGCCGTCATTGCATCATTTTATTTTCGTCTCTTAAAAACATTCTTGAACTCTCAGTAATATGACGCCAAACATGAACCTAAAGTTTTATATGAAATATTAGGGTTGTTCGCAGTGTAACATATCCTTTAAACATCTGCCGAAATTTCAGCATATACTGAGAACATTACATCTTTAAATGAAATAAGAATTCAGCTATACATCACTAATTTTACACATTCTTGTCAACAATAAACAAAGGCCTATTGACTGTTTTTTTTCTAATAGGCTTCACTTGAAAGAAATACTTCCAATTTTTTTTTAGTTTATAAGAAGCGCCCAGTGGTTAAATGCTTGTAGAGAGTAAAAGTTCCCGCCAATAATGCCTGATTTTTTTTATTAAGATAGAACCAAGTAACCACGGAGGTCGCCTGTTCTGATTCCGTTAGCCATAACCGGGTACAAGTGTTAAGAATTCCTGTATTGTTATTCACCTGTAGTTAGGATTGAACCTGCAACCTCCTGGTGATTGTCTGCTCAGAAGCTTAGGGAACCAACGCCTATAACCGTTATGCCATGTGTTCTACTGGAGATGGTTTCTTAAGCTTCGAAGGAGACAATCATCTGGAGGTTGCAGTTTCAATCCTCATTACAGGCGAGTAACAATACAGGAATACTTAACACTTGTACCCGGTTATGGCTAACAGAATCAGAACAGACGACCCCCGTGGTTTCAATAAAGGATGTAGTTTGAAGTTCCGTGAAGGTTCCCGAGTTTGACAAACACCTGAAGAAGGTCGGAGGACATATCGGCCAAAACGCTTTAGAAATAACAATAAAGATGAAGACAATAGTCCCAAAACCCTTAATAATAAAAATCAACAAGCTCATCTTTGAAATTTAAACAACTAAGAACCAAGTAAAATGGGGCCTCTCATGAAAACGGAAAAAAAATTGCACCAATTAACACACAAATGCTTTACGAATGTTTACTGAATGCAAGCACAATTTAGAAGAGGGTATTGTTTTATCTCGATTGAGATAAGTTTTTTAGGCGGTGCTAAACGTAGCGTAGATGCAACAGAAATCCGCTTCGTTTTAGAGTATTGCCTAGTGGTGTCTTTTCCTTCTTAAACTAGGCTTCATTTGTAATAATTCAGGTGCCATATTTCTGTTCCAAGAAATGGGTAAAGTGTCTCAGTATTTGTAAAATGATGAGTTTAATAAAGCACATACAGTCAGGCTGTAAACCCTTGACATCAAGCCGATGAATGCCGGTTGCTCTCAGCATCTCACTGACATTGTACTTGCACACAAATTTGGACCCATTCAGTGGTGTAGATTTCTTCTAGAATAATTAAAAACTTTTTTTGTAACTTCTCTTGTATAACAGGAAAAATGTCTATTTATATGTATCTTTAGATTTGCATATAAGCATTCGTACCTATATCCGAATTTGTGAATTACTTTGGTCAGATATAATTATGATAAAGCGATTTTTCTCATTTTTATTCACTGATTATATATAATCATTAACTCTGATCATAGCATAGCTTTACCTGTGAGAATTAAGACTGATGTTTTAGCATTGGATATAAAGTTATAGAGATTATTTTAACATCGTTAGTGATTCGCTTACTTACAGTGTATACTTTTCAATCAGATACGAAAAAACATTGAATAATTTTCAATTTTTTGCTGTTCATTACATGAATATATTTATTTTTAGGCAACTGGTATGCCTTTAACGGATATATTTGTTGACGAATATGCACCCAATAAATAAATCTTTATTCTTTTATTAAAGAATAATCTGTTCAACTATGTATGCTTTCCATGGTATTCTATTGGACCAAATGATAAAAATTAAAATGTTAATAAATTAGAAAATTACAGAACAAAACACAATCTATCTATCTATCTATCTATCTATCTATCTATCTATCTATCTATCTATCTATCTATCCCTGTCCATACTACTGGATCTTTGCACCACATGGATTCTTACGAAACATATGGCGAAAAAATAGTTAAGAACTATACAAGGATGCTGTGTGCTATTTTGAAAAAAAATCCTCAAAGTAGCACTGTACAAAAGAAAGCTTCACGACTACTTATTTCACATCTCAACTTACCATCCTAGTAAGACATGTTAAACACTGCTTGAAAAGTAAGGACGAGCTCATCATAATCGTTCTCAAATGGACAAACCAATGTTAGCCAGGCATCAAAATTTTGCATTCCTCAATTCAGTGTGGACACTGGATATCTTCTGGAAGACTTACATGAGCGATGACTGGTAGGGACTTATGACGAAAGAGAAAGATAGAAGGATATATATATATATATATATATATATATATATAAAAGAGAGAGAGAGAGAGAGAGAGAGAGAGAGACAAAGAATCAGTGCTATGGTAAACTTGATTAAGATGATTGTGATTGTCATATATATATATATATATATATATATGACGATCACAATCATCTCAATATATATATATATATATATGTGTGTGTGTGTGTGTGTATGTGTGTGTGTGTGTGTGTGTGTGAGTTTTTGGCATCACAAGAATATACCATTAGGTAAATATATTGTTATTGATGAGGCAAGGTTAGCATCACTTTTAGTGGGTAACTGATACGGTAGAATAACTGTGAAACAATGATACGGGGGACAATTTCTCACTGTTGGAGAAACTTCATCTATAGTCATGGCTAACATGTGCTGGACTGTGACATCCTGGTAAAGGAGTTCGAATTCCTGTTGTGCTATTATGTTTTAGGACAAATACGCTTAGGAAAGGAATGTACCCCATTGTTCTTCCTGCTGTGGATTATATAGTACCACTCATGTTCTACAAGGATGGCTTAGGCATTAAATGACCCGCAAAAGTTCATTTGCCTTTAAACAAACAAATGAAACCAAAGTTTTATAAAGATAATATTTATTTATTTAAAATCATTTAAGAAAATGTTTAGAATATACGGGGAGTTTTCATGAGTTTGAAATGATCCTTTTTTTTGTGTGCAAAAAGGTAAGTGTTAACGATAAATAATAACTCAGTGATTGTATTGAAACAAAAAATGCTAATAAGTCCCATGCAGGATCACCTGATTTCGGTGCTACGTTGTTTATCTATTTCTTGGTTAGTTATGGAATTTGTCCACTTCGGTCCCACAATAAAGAGAGCCATTAAAAAACTAAATAATATTTTGCTGTCGTTTATTTTTCTTCTATTAGTTCACGCGTACTCATTTTCAACGTGCATTTGCACTTTTCCTCGGCCAATAACTTTGAACAGAAAGAAAATGTATAACCAGAAGACTGGAACTCATTATTTCATATTAGAGGATGTGAAGACGAACATTTTACACGCGTAAAAGTATATCTCTCTATATACATATATATATATATATATATATATATATATATATATATATATATAGATAGATAGATAGATAGATAGATAGATGTTTTAGTGCGTGTGTGTGAGTATTATTCTGTGCGTGTATGAATGTGCATATCCCTGTGGAGTAAAATTAGTGAAATAGAATGTAAAGTTGAACGTTACAATGAAGTCGCTCTCTGAAAGACGCTTATTCTCTCTTTGTCGCAACGTATTAGGCATCTTGGGTACAAAATCTACTGTCTTAGATAAGTTTATTGATTTTAAGCTTCTTCTAACGATATTCTTTAATTCATCAGCGTCAACTACTCTTGTTTTCTATTTCTCTGCTTAGGGTTACGCTAGAGAAATTTTACATGTCATCATTCATAGATGTGCGTGTATTTGGTGAGTATAAAGATGTAGACAGAACAAATTTAAAACTATCGTAGAGGTATTAGAGAATTTATGACTGTTTTGGGTGTACTAGTTTCCTGAATGATTAAAACACTTTTTTGTAAAGTAACCACCCCAGTGAAGGTTGATAAACATTTGCTTTGAAATTAAATATTTTCCTCTGTTAAGAATTAATTTTTTTTCTGAGCCAGTACTTATTTGAACCATTATAGGGTAGAGTTATTGAATTAACAATCTTTGATAGTTTTTACTTGTCTTCTTTCTTTTTTTATTTGATATACACGTAAGAAACAATTAATTTTTTTCTTTAATTGCTGAACATTCTGGCTTTATATATTATTCCTAAACAAACTATATTGAATAATCGAAATGGTTAGCATTGTCTTTTGAAGCAATGCGAAAGAAATTTCATGGATTATCCCAACATTCAGGAACGTATTATAGAATTCATTAACGAATGTTTTTTGTTAAAACTCATAACGTATATATTCGCCTTATGAATGATATTAAAAGACCAGTTTTTCATTTAAAAAATCAGGGATTGTTTTGAACACGTCGAAGCTTATATTTATTCTTTGTTAGTAGTATATAAGCAAAGGCGTTTTCCTAGCTAATAATTGGGACATCTTTGCAGAGGGGTTAGACTATTTAAACGAGTAACCAAGATAGGATACTAAACAATATGATGGTGATGTTCCAGTAATGCTTTAGTGAATTCCATCACTCCCAGGTCCACTTTGGCCCGGAGTGGTAATAGCTAATTGGGTCCTATCTATAAGTGAAATAGGACTAAATTCTGTAATAATGCTAAACTGAGTTGTTTGA
The DNA here is from genome assembly GCA_963585895.1 of Sepioteuthis lessoniana. Classification (NCBI taxonomy): domain Eukaryota; kingdom Metazoa; phylum Mollusca; class Cephalopoda; order Myopsida; family Loliginidae; genus Sepioteuthis; species Sepioteuthis lessoniana. Next base: position 109,830,290 of record OY757905.1, on the reverse strand, counting down.
TATAGGACTGTTTTGACATTTCAGCTGCGTACTCTCTATAGCATCTTATCTCCAACTAACTGACTCCAACTAACTCGAACTGTCTGTCGCACTGGGTTATATCATTGTTTGACGCCGACTTGCTTCCCGCGAGCGTCCCATTTGTACCCAATTTAACTCGTCCACGGTCAAGGCTATATCTTGATATCTTCGACTGTATGCACCTGTTGTTTACATAGGTGCATTTCTTATTTGACAGCTCGGCCGAGGGTCAATATGTTACACTTATATAAAAACTGAATTAGCTCTATTAGAATTGTTTGAATAAACGGAATAGCTTTAAATAGAAATATTTTTGACAATTAAAGTGTGTACTAATGCAAAACTGAATTATTTGAAATAGAACCGACTATTTGCATAAAAATGGATTTGGCGTTAAATAACCTACAAAGCTTGATATGCCATAAAAACCAACCAACCAACAAACCAACCAACCAACGAACCTCAAACATACACACATGGATACACACACTCATTCACTCACACATAGACAGAGATTCAGTCAATAACTCTCTCTCTCTCTCTCTCCTTCTCTCTCTCTCACTCTCTCACTCCAACATTCATTTTCAGACATATACCCTTTGGAAAGGTGTGGACCCCGGCATACCCCAACTATTCTTAAAAAAATGGCTTTGGCATTAAATAATCATGATAAGCCATGAATAAAGAAATCAAACAAAATGAATGGTTATGCAAGGATTTTGAGCCAATTTGTATAAGTAAATATGAACATAGGTGTAGTGTTTACGCCTTTATGTATGCATGTGCATAATAATATAAATAGATAATTTAAACAAGTATAGAATTGGACAGGTTTTTATAGATAGTAAAATAGAAAGAAAAGGATTTGTCGATGGGGATGAACGGGTTAGGTTTTTAATGTCCTTAATAAATTGATGTTTTCGGCGCAAATAGGGTAAGAGGAAAGTAGATTTTTTAAAAGAACGGTAGTTATTGGAGACCCAAGTCAGATGTATTATTAGAGCTATCAGGATTTGGGCAAAACAGGTGATTTAAAGTTGTGTGGCATTTGGATTTGCCGTTGTACACGACTTCAGGCCTGAGCCACAGCACCCTATCCTGTCCATACTCTTTTTTACTTAATCGAAAGAACAGAGAGAGTAGAGTTAAGGTACGCTCACTTAGGTTAAGAAGTGAAGTCTCATATGCAATTTTCCTACGATAAGCTCGGAGAGAGAATAAAGAAAAGGGAAGTGTATTCTCTGTTTATTTTTTGTGAATTTACCTTGGAGAGTTTTGATCAAAACAGTGATGGACGAATGTTTTTCTTAACAAGCAGAATATTGAATTGAAGTAGTTTTGCTGGTGAAACAGTGTGAGATTGAATTTAACGGCATATCGGCCCATCTGGGTTTATTCTCCTAATAGAAGTAAGGAAATCGCCTGCATTGTACGTTTATATTCATATTTTTGCGGTAAGTGTTTCTAAAGATTCTCATTGAAAACGAATAACTTTTAAACATGTCTATTTGGAACTGAAATTTATCTTGATGAATCCAACCTCCCCAGCTCTCCAAAACCGGTTGCAGTTTATGGTTCATATTAACCTTTGACAGCATGTGAATTGTGGATTTCTAAACAGGATATGCACCTGTGTAAACAAGGAGACGGCGGAAATGAATCACGTGTATCTGGGAACCGGAAGAAAAAATGCGTGGGCTTTATGAATATTATATGATGTTAAGAGATTCGCTGACAGATTCGGAGAGCAGCCGTCTTGGGGGCCACCTATCGGAGATAGTGGCTTCTGGCTGAAAATCAGAAGTAAGATTCTGAATGTCTCTCACCAACGCAGTGTCAATGATAGCAGTTGCTTCTATCATATCTCACGGTGTCTCACTGTTGCTTTCATTTCAATCTTTTCGTGAAAATAAAGAAGTGAGATAATTTATCTCTATTTATCACGTCATCGTTTCCAGTTATAAAAAGTTATTCTCTGCTGGGATTAGGAATATCAATGCAACCACATTTTTATGTACACACAATTTATTTAATACTTTGACGACTCTTTCCTTTCATCACCCGTTTTGGCCTACAGGAAATCAATGAACAAAATGGAGCATTAAACTAGTTGAGTCGAGTGTTTCACAACAGCTGACTAACTTATTACTAACTTCTAAGATCATCCATTCATGTCATCTTTTCGTCCAATCAAAGCCATGTCACTCAAAATAAACTTGGGTTCAACAAAATTGAAACAACAAGATAACGGTTTTTCGATACCATTTTAAACAATTCAACACTACCAGCTGAATAATAGATTCTAGCAATCTAATTTTTTAAACTATGGATTCCTTCCTACACATGGACTTACCCGGGCTGTTCGACCGGCAAAAAATTTAATTCATCAGCTCGGTACAAGCAGTGGATTCTAACTCGACAACTTAGCATTAGCGATGGCGAAGGTAATGGATTGCAAGAGAGAACCCAGGGAATTTGTGCTGTTAGCACACATTAATGATAATGATGATGATAATGTGTCTCTGTCTGCGCTTTTTAATCGCCATCAATATAGATATGTGCACTTATAGTAGTAACCCAGCATGGCTTATCCAACCATCGACACGTTCCTTAACACATTAGGATTCATCCAGGCGAACAAATTCATTACTTGTCTCCGGATTTAACACGTTCATACAAACAAAGACATTGAGAAACACACACACAGACGATTGAAAAAATAATGAAAAACAAGAAAAAATCGCTGATATTACACCCATTCAATTATTATTTTTAATAACGACCAATTCATCTCGAAATTCAATAGTGACCTCTTCCTTTTGAAAACCATATATTCTTGAACACGATTCTCGCTTTCGTCTTTTTTTCGTTTGATTATTGAGAAATATTCAGTTTTCTTCAATGCCTTTGAATTTAAAGAATTACTCTTTTTATTCATTTTTTTGTATTTGATTCTGTTCTTTTCAGTTGTTTTATCTTTATGCTTTTTTAAAACTTTTTACGACACGCAATAAACTGATAGTCGCTAATGGTCAGCTTTTTCTTTCTTTTTTTCTTTCTTTCTTGGTTTACTTCCTTTTTTCGATACGCATTTGTTAATTGTGGCGTTTTTTCTATCAATCTTTCTATCTATCTATCTTTTTTTCTTTCATTTTTTCTTTCTTTGGTGGCTTCTAATCTTATGATTATCTGTATCGGTATTTTTTGATGGGGAAATTTGTTTTTTGTTTTTTTTCTTAATTCTAATTTATTCATTTCGTGGCTTCTTTCCTTTTAATTCTTTCTGTATGCCTTTTTTTGATTGTGACATATTTTTTAATATTCTGTCTCTCTACATGAAAAACAAATTTAGCGAACTGGAACCGGTGGACAAAAATAGATACAACCGATTGTTGAAGGTGATACGCACGGAATCATGGAATCGAATAATAATCTATTTAGTCTCTATCCTCTTTGTTTGTTTGTTTCCTTCTTTCTTTCTGTACGCATTTATTTGATTGTAGCATTTATTTCATTTTCTTCAAATCCTCTCTTTCTAGATCTTATTCTTCTTATTTGCCAGTCTTTTCGTATTTAATCCTCTTGTTTCCGTTTTTAAATCTTTTTTTTTCTCACTTTTATTTCTTTCAATTCCCTTTCCTAAGCACCTTTTTTAAAAATAATCTTTCTTTCTTTCTTTCTTTCTTTCTGTTCATTTTCATATTAGGCTCTCTAGTTTTCATTTTTCATGTCTTTCTATTTCTTTTTCTCAATTCGTATTCTTTTGTATCTTTGATTTATCTATACACATTCTTTCTTTCTTTCTTTCTTTCTTTCTTTCTGTTGTTTTTTTATTAAGCTCTCTAGTTTTGATTTTCAAGTCTTTCTGTTTCTTTTTCTCGATTTGCATTCTTTTATATCTCCTTGATTTGTCTATACACATTGTTTCTTTCTTTCTTTCTTTCTTTGTCTCTTTCTTTATTTATTTCTTCCTTTCACTCTTGCTTTCTTTCACGGTTTCGTAGCTTTTTGTTTGATTTTTTATTTGATTTTGTTGTATTTATTTAAATTTGACTTCTTCAAACACTGCACTGATAATAAAAGTTTGATAATTTTTCTTTGTTTCTTTCTTAGCAAAATCCTGTTTCTCTTCCTTTATTGTTCAAGTGAGTTCACTTCTTTCTTTTTCTTTCTTTGTTCTTTTCTCTCTCCTTTCAAAAGCCTTTTTTTATTTCTTGTTTACTTTTAGATAAAAAGAAAGAAAACGGGAGAAAAACAACTCTTGATTTAAAAAGCAAGAAATTTGGTGCCTAATCTGTAAAACTACTTTTCGTAGTTTAGTAGTGTAACCATGAAGACTAAGGGAGACAACCCCCTAACAACTATGATGCTTTTGCACAAAGGTTGATTCTTACTGATCATTTATATCTGGAAACATGTGCAGCTGCCAGTCGTCTCGGATTCTCCGTGCCCAAAGTTCACACATGATAATACTTTAGCTTGTCTTTGCAAACTTTTATATGCGTTAATCACTTCATCGGTGCAATTCGAAAAGAAAATTTGTGAAAATGGAGATGTCCTCGTCAGTAGACGTCTTGATTTATTTTCCATGGCTGTTTTTCTTATTTTTTTACTTTAAATTCTCCACGAGCTTTTGCTTTAAGTTTATTAAAGTTTAATGCTAGACAAATGGGGAACTCGGTGTGAAACGCACCCAGATTCGTGCAGAATTTGAACTCAGGTCGCAGTATCTATTTCATACAAAGATACAATTTATGCTATACGTTACAAAATCTTACTTGTATTGCTCATAAAAGATTCACTATTGACTATTATTTTTGATGTGTTTATTATTACATACAAACTAACATATTACGCAGAATCATGAGGCGGAACGGTTATCGTATAAACACCGATACCCATGGTCAAATTCTGAATGAATCTGTTTGCCTTTTTACTTTGCGCTTATGCCCTCAGAGAAATTTCAGCCACTTCTCACCCTACAATTAGTAATTGATAGGGAAGTCTGGGTTCTTTAGCTTTGATTTTCAATCATTTCGGGTTATTTAACGCAGAATTATTTATTTTGAGAAATGTTTTAACCAACTCAGTTTTTTGTTTATACACAGTTAAATGTAAAAACAGTTAATTTCAAACAATTCAATTTAGCATAATTACACAACTTAGTTCTCTTTGACCCACAGATATGACCATATCAGGTGCAACCAATCCGAGTCAGAGCAGACCTGAGTGTGACGGCAATGAGGGGGTACTCCGCATTCACCAAAGATCCAGTATTACTGATGCCTCACCATCAGATTGTTTACTGTTATGTCCATGACACTCGTCGGGTGGGACGTCTTCGTCCCCTGCAGAGATGCAGTTGTTGTATTCTGTAGCCGCTGCTGACTGGGCCATTTACCCTGGTAAAGAAAACATTATGAGAGAAGGACATGTATGAATTCAAACCTTCTGTATTCTTCTTAGAATTGACTTTGTTTATTTGTCGCTGCGTCCCAATAGACACGACTTGTCACATGGTCAAAAGCCCGAAGGCCGATTAAAGTGGGGGTAAAGGGGAGGGGAAGGTCGGGAACGAGTCGAGACTCGAACCCTGTTGGTCTATGCTGCTCATCGGCTCAATGTGAGCCTGATAAAGCAAGCAGTTTCACGAACCCAAATCTGGGTCCGAGCCCGTATGCCTTCTTAGAATTGACTTTGAGTCACGTCGTGAAAATGAGTGTCGGGTTTAATAGGAGCATAAATACATATTGCTTATTCTAGTAGTATATTGAATGATAGATTTTATTTTTCCACATGTATTTCTGTATTTGGTGAACCTTTAATATGGTTTCATTTTATTCATATGATCAATTCGATACATATACTCAGATTTACTGATTTTTGATTTAAAATTATTTCAATCGGGTCCTTCTTTCCCTGGCATCTCTCTCTGGATGTATTGTTTTTTTCTTTTTGTTGTTGGTTTTGATGATGATTATTATTCTGACTTAAGACATGCGTCTCATAAATTGAGTTTCTAGTGTTCAACGTCTTCTTATATAGAATAGTTTATTTTATATTTGGTGAAGTTTATATTCTCCAGTATTCTATTTTATTTTCAGCTTCAACGTCGTAATTTCCTCACATTTTTTCGAGTCGTTATTCATTTCAATACGCAAATTATTTGTATTCTATTTTCTTTTCATTTTCCTTTGCTGTTATTCATTGACATTTCTCTTATAACTAAATACGTTCCCTTTGCAAAAGAATCCACACCCTCTGTTCCACTTTTTTCTTCTATTCACACTATTGACACGTAAGACTTTTATTTTTTCCTTCAATAAAAGTCACCTTGTCTCAATGTTTACATTATTTTACTTTCTTTCTCGATGATTTTCTGATGTATTTTTTAAAATTTTTATTGCTACGGTCATCTGTATACTCTCTCTTCATTCTGTTTGAAAAAAGGTTTCTCTTTCATCCTCCTCTTTTTTTTTTATTTCCCCCACTTTCTTTCTTTCTTTCTTTCTTTCTTTCTTCGCCTTAGCTTCATTTTCCTCTTTCTTAGGTTCTATTTCACGCGTGGCCCCATAAAAGTAGATTCTTTTCTACACATTGACCATTTTTCCCTCAGGAATTTCAGTACTCAGACTCTTTTGTTCAAGCCCTGTCCAATCGTCTTTTGCTTTTGCCCACTTGATTATCTTCATCTTGCTGACCTCCTTAGCCAATGCCAACTTTTAAAGATTTTGGTAACATTGTATTCTTGGCGTCCTTTGTTTGATTTCGATTATTTTATTTGTAGAACCAGCATCCAGTTTACGAATGACAGCTATTATCGATCCACTGATTTTTTTATCATTTTATTTCCCTTTTCTTTTATTTTTTTAATCTTTTCGCAGCTTCATCTAACCTTTTGTGACTTTTGTCCGCTTATAATCGTCAACCGTTTACACTAGAACAGTACAGTTCACTATGCGTTTTCTAATAGTTGCGATGGCTTTTTATTACATTAAACAGTTATATATATATATATATATATATATATTGAAGGAATGTTTCTACGTCTGCATACTATAACACAATTATTGAACTCAGATTCGTAAATTAAAAACGTATCCCTATGTATCTGGTGATATAAAGAGAATATTGATGCCCTCATTAACATACATGCAAAGACAGAAGAGAAAGGGTTGAAAAGAAAGAAGATATATATATATATATATATATGGCTGAATGTTAGCACACACACACACACAAACACACACATATATATATATATGTTCATGTCTCTCTGTGCGTGCGCGCGCGCGCGTGTGTGTGTGTGTGTGTGTGTGTGTGTGTGTGTGTGTGTGTGTGCTTGTATGCGTGTTTTAGATACTATTTTGTATGTAAACAAGGGTGCATATGATCTGCCATTTACGCCCGAATGATTTTTTTGTTATTACACTTGCCTTTCAATGGGCTTTACACTTTTTCTTCCTGGAGTCGTCCACACAAACAAACACATACGTAAACATGCACACACGCGGTCAACACAGACAGACATAGACACACACTCACATATGTATACCAAGTTTAACGTCAAGTTAAATAAAGCAACAAACGTAGGAATCAAGTAATCATGAAAATTCTATACTCATATAGAAAGACCGTGATATATATATATATATATATATATATAAGAGAGTAAGAAAGAGAGAAAGACAGTTTGACATGCAGAGAGAGAGAGAGAGAGAGAGAGAGAGAAATAGAAAGAGAGGATAAGTTGCCCCAACTATCACTTTCATGTTTCCTACTTAAAAAAAAAATGTCTCTTGGTTCAGTAAATTTGCTTTTTTTTGTTTGTTTGGTTTTGTTTCATTTCATTTTGTACCGAAGTTTGAAAGTCGATTGATTCTTTTCTTTTTATTATTGGTTTTGTGGTCTATATAAGATGGTCTATATTCTCCTTTTACATCCTTGCCATCATAAAATGAAGGATCAAGAACTTGTTAAGAATTAATACACCATTATTTTGAGTTGTTTTAATCCCATTTTTGTATATCTAACTCTGCTGTTGTTGATCAAATAAGCGCATCGCATAGTAGTATTGGTATTGTGGAAACAAACTTTAGTAACAATAAAAATAACATTCTCTGATCATGTGAGGCCGCCTATTGATGTATATCAAATTTAAAGTAAATTAACGGTAATGTAGGATCCCCACATCCGTGATAATTGATAGAGATAAGATATTTAAAAAAAAGTCAAGCTATATGTGGACAAAATTATATACGTAAAATCTGTGTTTGTCATTCAAAAGCACTGAGCGTTTCATTTTCTCTCCATTACCATAACTATGAATCGGTAAATATTCCGAGGCTGATTTATATTATTAGTGTTCCAGTTATTTGAAATAGACATTCTTTCTCTAAAAGTAAAAAAAAAAATAGACGGAATTATTTACTTCAATCAAAATATGATATTCACTTTTCCAAAGTTATTTCCGATAAATGAGGAAATCGACAACACATAACAAAATCTGTCGATTACTATTCAAATTCGAGATAAATGCTTTGCTACATTCCATAGTATTCGATGCTTCAATATTTTCTTTTGTTCAGCTTCGAAAACATTTCATTTTTCGTATCATTTCATAATGATAAAATCTGAAAGATGCCTTTGCTGAAGTATAATCAATTGTTTAAAATAAATACTTAATACGAGTAAAAATATTAAAAGGCAAAAAGAAAAGAGAAAAATATCTTAAATTATGTATAGGACATGAGAAGAAAAAAAAAGAATTCAGACAAAATATCCTTTTATGTGAAAAATATCGAACTTTTGCAGCTCTGGTTTTTATAATAGCAAATCAACCTTCGTGGCGTATCTAAGAGCAAAGCTGTACTTGAAGAAGAATTGTAGTGATATCATTTAATCCATAGCTTGCAGGATAAGCAGGTTTATACTATTCCTAAGGGTATTTGTCCGGAAATGAACGTATCTGGACGACTTGAGTTCGAACTCCCTTACTTCGAGGCTACAGTCAAAGAACTTTAAACACTGCACCAAGAAATCGGGTTCATAAACAGAAAAGTAAATACAGATACATGAACAGATGTACGAGGTGCATACGATAAGTTTTCAGACTTTTTTCGTATGGGCACTTTTATTGATAGTAGACAAATGAAACTCTAGTCCCCTTCGAGGTAATCTCCTGCAGCTGCAATACACTTGTTGTACCGTTCTAACAACCTCAGAAAGGCCCCATGGATGTCCTCTTGTGTGAGCGTGTCAATGACCTTTGTCACAGCCTCTTTCATCTCCTCAATTGTCACATAACGATAACCTCTACGCTTAGGTAATAAGCAAAAGTCACAGGGAGCAAAGTCTGGACTATAGGGAGGGTGAGGAACTGTCTTGATGCCCATCTTGGTCAAATAGTCTGTGAGAAGGATGGAGTTGTGGACTGGTGTATTGTCCTGGTGGAAATGCCACTGATCCGATTTGAAGAGTGCTAGCTTCTTACAACGGAATCTCTTCCTGAACTCCCTTAAAACCTCAACATAGTAACCCTAAACCTAACCCTTTGGCCAACCAACTCTGTTGTATTGACTTCCTTACTCCTCCCGCACCTCTAATCATCCCTCACAGACTCCCTGCCTTCCTTGAATCTCTTATGCCACTCAAAAACTGAAGCTCGATTTATGCAAGATGGTCGAAAGGCAGTCTGATGACTTTTTGAGAGATGGGATCCAAGCATAACACAAAATCTAAAATGATAGATAGATAGATAGATAGATAGGAGTGAAAAAGCCAACTGTAGATTCAGAAGACTAGATGGATAGAAATGAAAAGGATAGCTTACTAGATAGATAGATAGATAGATAGATAGATAACAAAGAAAATTATAATTGTTGACTGAGAAGACAAAATGAGAAAAAAAACGATGGATAATGGAATATAAATGGACAGAGGATCTGTTAAAGAAAAAAATCCTGCATTTTAAAAAATCCTGTTGATGACTTGGAAAATTTAATTAAACCATATTTCAAAAGTTTTAGAGAAGAAATAGTTAAAGCAAAAATGAAAATAAAGCAATAACAATGAAACACCGGAAATAATAAAAGTGAGTAGAATAAACGAGAGAGAGAGAGAGAGAGAGAGAGAGAGAGAGAGAGAGAGAGAGAGAGAGAGGTAAAAGAAAGAGAATAAAGATTCAGGAGAAAAGTGTGTGTGTGTGAGAGAGAGAGAGAGAGAGAGAGAGAGAGAGAGAGAGAGAGAGAGAGAGAGAGAATGAGGGGGGCTGCAATTACGAAAAAAATATTGACTAAAGTGAAGAAAATGGTGCTCTACAAGTGTAGCACATGCTTTATATGTCTTTTTCTCGGTAATCAAGAGAACGTACTTATTGACCACTCGAACTCATCTCCAAACACACAAATTGAGCAGATTCACCAGTAAGTGTCCACTACACTTCCGCCTCCTTCTCGTCATCTTCACACTACTACTACTACTAATAATAATAATAATGATAATAATAATAATAATGATAATAATAATGATAATAATAATATAATTAGTTGAAGGCAAGGACAACATTCATACGAAAAGCGGATTATTAAAAATCGTCCGGTGACAGTTTTACGAGTTTAATTCAAGATTCATTGACTTTATTTTTATTGATCTATTTTTACATTCAAATCTAACGTAAATCTCTGAATCTAAAATATGATTAAATGCATTAGAAAGATAATTGAACTGGGTTTTTTTTATTATGGTGGCCAGAATAAGAAGGAATCATTCTGCGGGATTGGAAATGCTTTATGTAATATTAAAATCGTTCAGCTACTAGCTGGTTAATTAGGGAAATGATTTGTCTCAGTAGAGATTTAGATTAGGCTATTTTATTTAGTTTAATGACATATCAAACCTTGATGTTATTTAATACCAAATCATAAATATACATTTATATGTGTGAGTGTCTATATATATATATATATATATATATATATATATATATATGTGTGTGTGTGTGTGAGTAAATTGTTTGCTTGTACCTTTATCTTTAAGAGAGTCTGCACACAAGTGTTTTCAAGGTATTGCATACATTACACTAATAACTATTTTTGGTATAAATCATTTGTTTATTCACATTTAAAGGATTTCAAGGATTGCGATTTAACATAAATAATTCTATTTATCAAGAATTCCTATATCATTGTATTTCTTTTATACTAGTTCGCTGCATTCCTTTAAAAGACCTTCTTCTTCTTCTTCTTCTTCTTCTTCTTCATTTTTTGAATCCGAGCCAATGAATAGCTTCAACTCTGACACTTTCTTTCTAATTAAACATGAATACCTTAGGACTCTTGTCAGTATTCTAGCCGACTTCA